>JAEBUP010000004.1:1497656-2246485 GCA_023014405.1 Amanita molliuscula
ACTTTATATTCTCCATTGGCCTTTCCAAGGCTGTCGACAACCTGTGTCTCCCACTGCCGCTTTGGCACATCTCTAATGTCTTTCATGATGTCGTCAATTGCACGATCATCATCGAATACTCATATGAAGAGGTGTTCTTTGAGTAGAACTACCCCTTCATTGTCGTTTTCTCCACGGGTATGTCCTGCCTGTCTAGATAGTAAGTCTGCCTTTGTGTTGGACTTCCCACTTCTGTGTTTTATGACGAAATTGTACTCCTGCAAGTCTGTCACCCATCGCACCTGCCGTCGATTTAGGTTTTGCGCTCTTCTAAATATGTTAAGTTCTGGTGGTCCATCAGAACTTCAACTGTGTGTTTGGCCCCTTTGAGATAGTGGGACCACTCGTAAAAAGCGTGCATGACTGCGAGCATCTCCTTGTCATAGATCTCGTAGTTTCACTCAGCGTCATTTAGGGACTTTGAAATGAAAGCCACGGGCTTCCAAATGTCGTTTTCCGTTTGCTGCGATAAAATTCCCCCTATAGCAAAGTCAGAGGCGTCCACCTCTACTCAAAACTGTCCTTCTTCATTGGGGATCCACAACACCACCTCCTCTGCTATAGTTTTCTTCAGCATTTTGAATGCTGCATCTTGGAGTTCTGTCCAGTTCCACTCGTCTTTCCCTGTTAGACAAGTCAGCGGTTTTGCCACTTTAGCGAAATCTTTTACAAAGCATCGATAGAAATTAATGAAGCCCAAGAACTGTTGGACTTCTCGCTTGCAAGTTGGTTTCGGCCACTCCTGTTACTGCCTTTACTTTGGCAGATTCCATTCAGACTGAGTTTTCGCTGATGACTACTCCAAGGAAGTCCATCTCTTTTTTATCAAAGAAACATTTCTCCAGGTTTCAATGATAGCTTGTGTTCCTCTAGTTTGGCTAGGATATGGTTGACCTGAACTGTATGTTCCTCTTGATTTTTTGAAAACACAAGAATGTCGTCCATGTATATGACGACCCATCCTTCTGCTATCTCAACTCGGAAAATGTCATTCATCATTGTTTGGAAGGTGGCGGGCGAGTTTGTGAGTCCGAAAAAACATGACCAGGGGCTCGAAGAGTCCTCTGTTGGTTCGGAAAGCCACCTTCCATTCGTCTCCCTCTTTAATGCATACGTTGTTGTATCCCCAACATATGTCCATCTTTGAGAAGACCTTGGCTTGTGATAGTTTATCTACCAGCTCTCCTATCAATGGTAAGGGATATTGATTCTTGACTGTCATTTCGTTGAGTCGTCAGGTAGTCCTGTACCGGCCTAAGTTTTCCTGTCCTTTTTCTTGACAAAGAAAAAGGGTGATGCCATGGGTGATTTACTCGACTGGATTCGCCCAGAATCCAGGTTTTCCTTCAAGAATTCGTCCAGTTGTTGCTGCTCGTCTCGATTGAGCAGGTAGATTTTGCAATCAACTGGGTTAGACCTGGGGATCAACTCAATAGCGTGATCCCATCACCGCTGTGGTGGTAGTTCGTCGAAAGTCTCTTTCTCAAAGACTTTTCGGTGTCCTAAGTAATGTCTGGGGACTGCCTCCTCCAGAGTTCATTTTTTAGTTTTCTCCGCTTCTTCTGTGGCTATTTTTGTGGCTGTTGACATGTAGGCCCTAACTGTTAAGTTCCAGTTTGCCAATGTGAACTGCCAACAGTTTATCCTCCACTTCGAGGTCTTCTGTTATATCCATCTCGTCTTCTGGTTCCTGGACAGAGGAGCCCTTCCAACAAGTACCCAGACAATGGTTAAACTCCAGTGTTTGCTTTTTCCAGTTGATGGTTGGGTTGTGTTTCCTCAACCAATCGAAACCTAAGAAGATGCTTGTTTTTGAGAGATGTGTTACTGCACACTCAATGACTTCTTCGTGTTCACCAATGCTTAGTTTTATTTTTGCCATATACTCTAAGGCACCTCTCGAGTTCTTGGTTCCATCTGCGTTATAAACTGGTATTGGTCATACCAATTGTCTCTTGGGTATCTGATGTTTCTCCACAAAATCTGTACTAATGCAGGTCCCAGTTGCTCCAGAATCCATCAACATTTTGATTCGGATACTTTTGGACCTGTCCATCTTTGTGACAACACCCTGTTAGGTCCATTTCGTTGTAGCCTGGTTCCTTGCACTGTTTTTTCTCGTAAGTGCACTAGGTTCCACATGGCATCCACTTCTGTCATGGCGTTTAGATCATCTACCAGCCATTCGTCTACCTCATTTCTTCATTTATTGTTTACCCATTGCTGTAAACATTCCACCACTATCTTTTTGGGTTGTTCCCAAATTCTTCTCAGCATCCACTGAGGTGTCCATGTTTGTAATCTTTGTCCCTTTTTTGCACTCACTCTCAGGTTCCTTAAGTGATGTATGTTCCCACTGCATTCGTAAAGTAAATCATGCATGTTAATTTGGGAGTCTACTAATACATTACTACCAGAATCCTGAGTGGCAGCCAGCAGTGCTGAGCGCTCGCCTACTGGCTTTCTACAAAATCCTGAGACTTCCTCTATATGTGCGACTGGGGTCGTTTCCCTATTGTTGACATATCTGACCACTTGTTTCCCTTTATCCCCTGCTGTAACCTTTCTTGGGTTCCTGCACCCCCATGCCAGTATGTCCTTTCTCCCCACATTTGTAGCAGGTGGCATTCTTTGTTCTACAATCCCTTTCCTCGTGTCCTCGTTTTTTGCAATAGGAGCAGACTGGTATTCGCTTTTTGTTTATCTATGTCCATAGTGTTTGGGTTGGACCGACTTCCTGACGCAACTGGAGGTGGTGCCTGGAATTGCCACTGAGGGCATTTGTTGGGTGCTGGGGCTCGCTCTCTGTATTCTCTCTGTACTTTAGAGAATCCATAGGCTTCATTAGCTTTGCAATAAGCCCTTGCAAGCGCTGTGACTCGTGTCTGGATTTGGTGTAATGTGGCGTTGTCTGCTAGTCCCCCATATCGGATGAGTTCTCGACCAAGTGCGGGGTTGAGATGGTTTGTGAACTGGGAGATCAGGGCCTGATCATTCCAGTCAGTCAACGAGGTGAGGGAGTTAAACTTGATGATGTAGTCCTCTATGATCATCATCCCCTGCTGTAATTTTAACAGCGCCTCAATGGCTTTCTCCTTGGTCTTGGTAGACATGAAGAATTCATGCATCTGTTGCTTGAAGTCTGCCCAGTCTACGAAGGGGAACTGGTTTTCCAATGGTCATCTGATCCATGCGCTATTGTTGTCTGTACTTTCTCCTGTATTAAGCTGGGCCCAAGCTAATTCTGTACTCCAGCTGTTGTTGTCAATTTTATCCTGAAACTCCTGTTGTGCCTCCTGGAAGGCTTTGAGTTTCACCCTGCTCCAATCAGCTGCTCTGTCTCCTTTTCCGCCTTTGATCCTGTACAGGCAGATCGACACCTTTCGCTTAGGATCTTTTTCATTTGCCAGCATGAAATAGGTCTCCATCTGGTGTAACCATCCGTCCACCATTCGAGGATCTCCTTCATAAAAGGCAGGCATTTCTGCTTTTGTGAGCAGTCTGGGCTCTCGACGATTAGATCGTTGATACTTGTTGATCATTGCCACTAGTGCCTGACCAGAACTGGTGATAGCTCGCTGCCTTTCCTCTGCTTGTCGATGAATCTCGTCCTCTCGTGCTGCTACTGCTGCAGCTGGTTGGGTATCAGGTAACGGTCCCAACGTCTCAGAATCCTGCCAGTATGTCCGCCATCCCATTACTGCATGGTAAGCATGTGTGATCATATCGACAGTAAGCCTGAAAGGAGTGGCGCCTAATTTGTAATGGCTCATTCCTTCCCTGTTGAGACATTCAACATGGAACCATCCTCGACAGTTGCTATTATATTTTTCAATATGCAATGTGGTGTCCTTGTCATATGCTTTTCAGATGATGGTAGTTACTTCAGTTTCTCGCAGGTTTTGGTCCCAAGAGCAGATTTCTTGGATCTGAGGGTAAGCCAGCCACAGGAATTTGTCCCAATACTGTTTTTTGATTAGAACCAGGTAACAGTATCCTGGTATGTCCGGGTTGAATCCGCTGTTGGCCCAGGACATTTTCGGATAAGGGTATGGCAACCATGCCTCCCTTTCTACGATCCTTCGCCACTGCTCGATTTCTCTTTTCTTGTGAGCATTGTTTGCTCCCTGTGGGTACTCTTCGTTTGAGAGCCAGTCTGTTGCAGTGGGTACACCTCTGTGCCAATGTGCCATGTCACGCAGCTCTTTCCATAAGTAAGGCCTCCCAGGCCTCCTTTTGTTCCAGCTCTTGTTGAGCTTCCCGCTCCCATAGGAGGATCTGCTGCCTGAGTGCATTCGAGTCATTGTGACTCTTTCTGGTACTTCCAGTATAGCTGGACATGGTTATCATAATGGCAAATGACTGTGTTGCCAATAAATTCTCTGGGTCCTGTCTGGACCATGTCATGAACTGTGACCCAGTCCGCCTCGAAGATGCACCCAATCTCCGAGAGTGTTGCCTGGGCGTAGGGTAGGATATAGTTAAACGAGCACTGCATTGTGCTTCATTGATGATTCTGCTGTAATAAATCTTCAATCAAGTTCAGGCCTCCACCGACACCTGATCTGTTCCTCTGGCAATAAATCCATGCCAGTTGATGATACCTCTTGGGAAACAAGAGGGTTGGTGTTTGAATGAATGTCGTGGGTCCGCAAGCTACTCAGAAGTGTACACCCGGCAATTTGCCTCACTGTCCTTGTGCCTAGTTATCAGACGCACAGCAAATTTCGCATCTGCTAGTACAGAGGGTATGTGTGGACTTTATATCAGCCTTGATATGTACAGCAACCAGGTTGGTTCTCTCATTCCTGAGTTTTTCCACAGTAACAATATACTATGCTCGGGGCGTGTCTGTGGTCTCCTGCCTATGCTCTCCCAACACACTAGTATTCTCGTTTGCTACTGTTTTGTAGACAGACCCAATGGGTGGATTGAGGATCTCTCGTTCGAGACCCATTGACAGTACTGTGTCATAGTCGCCTGGAGAGGTTGTGGGCTGCACTGGTTACTACCTCTCAGAAATGAAAACTAGGCCATTGGTGCTGTGAGCAACGACAAGCAAGGTGTGCTCAGTGCTGTAAGAGCAACGGGGGTAGAGTGGTAAAGACTCTAGATTATGTTAGGGACGACCTAAACACAACCTAAATGTCTCAAAGTGGTGGCTTGTTCAGCCAGAGACAAGACAGGACAAGACTATGCTTGTTGCTCAAGTAGAAGTGTCTAGGACACAAACTATCTAGAGTCTTAGGGACTTGCTACCTAAGACGACAACCCTTATATACTATTCCCCTGGTCTGTGTGCAGACAGCGCACAGCTAAAGTCCCTCAAGCCAGGATCAATGTGCAGCAGCCAATCTGCACCCATCTGACCTTCTTTGGAGACATCCTCCCACACCAACACTCTGTCCTTCCATATACAGCCACACCTATTGTTGTGCGTCTCGGCCAATTCCCATCTACGCCAGTACCTAGTCGTTGGTACATCTTGGTGTTCCCATGTTGCCCCTCAGGCGCCATGACACCCATGTATCCCATCATGGTGTAGGCCCGTCATTGGGCCATTCTCCCTGTCGGCACTCAGTCTATACCCATAGCCGATGCTGACCTAAACACCTTCCATATAAGGGTCACCTGTCCTAATGTAGTCTGTCCCTGTGACCAAGGTATCGTCTGAGTCCCATATCTAAACGTTTGAGTGCAGATAAAAAGATAAAATGAAAAGAAAAATATATCCTGGATCCCTGAGTCCGTATCTTCGTGAGTGTCATCGATGACGTTACTGTAAAAAATGAAGGGGACGAGGTATGCTCATAACATTGACGCTACAGGTATCAATCTTTGCACATGTGTGAGTACCTGCCAATACTCTCACAACAAGTTACGACAGGCAACTTCAGAAATGCCCCTGACATGTTGTCAACTCCTCCTATGGCTCATGAAAGTTACTGACACATCCTGGATACACCTGTGATTGCCAGGCATGAGATATAAGAACAAGAGGAGAATGTATGGGTGTGCCAAAAATTTGCAGGAGTTTAGAATGGCTGCAGTCATGCGTTGATGAGTTCACTCCACTATTGGAAATAGGGAGGAATGGGAAGGTGTGAGATCGTTGAAGAAGTCCTGTCAACTCCGGTGCACTTGATGACAACGTTACAATGCACAGAACTGCAGAGTTCGCAGATAATAACGTTATATGCGGTGCGTGGGTGTGTAGCAATGAGAGTGCAAGATGTGGAGTATAATGAGACAGAGAACGCGAACAAGACTAAGAGGATGTGACTGGAAGCTGAGACTCAAAGGGAACTGGGGGGGTACTATTTATTATTTCTCTATCTGTTGTACAGGAGCTTATATATGTTTTTCTACCTTACTAATAACGAAGTAACTCTGTAAATTTTCACCTTGCAACCATATATCCAAATCTGCCTTGAAAGTCTTCCCACAATGGGGCTATCTGAGGGACACGATGGTAGTATAGGAGTGCCATGGTGGGAACCAATGTCACAGCCCAACGCAGAACGCTAATAGAGTCATAGACTGGCAATAGACGTTGCTGATTGCCATTGGTGGCAACTCCAGGATTCATCTGGCTTGATGCATCCCTGTTTCTTTATTTTCTGTGGACCTGACTGGTCTGCCATAGTTGGTCGTCAGCTAATGTGTTTACCCGTCCACTAGGGTCCTGATCTGCTGCGTTGGTGCATTGCTAGGGGTGCCTTGGCAGCTGCATAGGGGTGACCCTTGGATTGTAGATCCTTCCTAATGTGGATATACATAGTATTGATGACAACAGTCCCCTCTCTGGTGACCTAAGCTGTGCTGGCTGATAGTTTTATGTGAATTGGTTGACTGTGCTTTATTGGAGGTGTATGACTGACTAGCACAGTGTTTGGACTGCGTATGCAGGGGACAACTTAGCCATTGGGCATGGATGATGCTTGCCTTATAGCGGATGATTGTGGAGTTGGCAGAGTTGCTCATAGCTAGCATGGAAGACTTGCGGAAGACCTCAGATGAGTACAGATGCTAAGCAATGGGGTCAGGGCATGTATCATCCTAGTGAGGGTAAGGCTTCCAATGTCTGGTGCTGAGACTAGTCTGTTTGACACCTATACACTGTCACCTCAGAACGATGCTCATCATCTCCCCCCCACTTAAAAATCTGACTGTCCTCAGTCAGTCACGCAAAGGGATTGGGTAGAAGATTGCTGGGGTTTTGGCTGCAGTGCTCTTCGTGTGGCATGACCTATGAATGAGATGAAACGAAAACTATACTACGAATGAAACTGAAATATAAATGAAACATGCGTGGATGCCTTGGTCCTGCTGTGGGCAGAAGTCTTCTCTATATTCGGAAAAGTGGGGTCTGTGGGATTGGGCCTTTACTGTGCACTACTCTTGGTATGTCATCTCCTGATCATGGGATTGTGTGATTGCAGCCTTTGTTTCTTTCATGTAAAATTCTTCCACTTCTTTTTCATCCTACTACCATGTCTTCTCCACAGTCCAACCCTGAGTGCAACTATGACAATGAGATCGCGTGCATGGAGGTGCAATTGGAGTGGGAGGCAGAGGAGTGGCAATTAAGGGAGGAGGTGGAGCAAAAGGCTCACAAGATGGCCACAGCCCATTTGGCATCGTTGAGAGCTGAATGGGCTAGGAAGTTGCAGGAGGCCACAGAGTGGAAAGCTCAGGAGGAGCAGGCAGCTGCGGAGCGAAAGGTGCATGAGGCACGGGAGGCAGCAGAGCAGCAGGCTTGGGCAGAAGAAGCTCACAAGCAAGCCACGGAAGAGGAAGAGGCACGGAGGAAGGCGGCTGAGGTGGTGGCTGAAGCTCGACGGAAAGCTTTGGAGGAACAGGAGCTGGCAGAGCAGCAGGCTTGGTGGGCCACGGAACTTGAGTGGCAACGGCAAGAAGCTGAGACCTGTCGCCAACAGGTGTCCCTGCCCTGTGTATGGCTTTGCTTGCCTGAACGTCAGCAGGGTTCCCCATGCAATGTAGCGACGATCTGGGCACAGGTGGAGGCAGATGAGGTGCGGATGGAGGAGGCAGATGCAGTGACCTTGGCGGCACTGGTTGCCACTCATCAAAAAGAGGCCATACGAGCTAAATCGAAGCAGTCATGAGCACATGCAGGTAGCTCTGGGCTGGGGGCTGGTCCTTCCAAGCAGGCCAAGTCAGTGTCGTCCAATGACCCACCTTGCAACTGGTGAGTTTCCTCTTGTTTCTTTAACTCTTCTTTTAATCTCTTCCTAGATGCAAGCAGGCGGGAATAACTTGCTACCCGGCCCCCGGGCCAAAGAGCAAGGTGTGCGCAGAGTGCCAATGCCTCCACCAGAAGTGCTTTGTGGATGGCGTGCCCATAGCTGGATGGGACAAGAAGCAAATAAAGTCGAAGACCATTATCGTGAGCAATGACAATGAGGTCCCAACTGTAGAAGAGCTTGCTCTGCGGCAGGCAGGTGGCATGGCCCAGTTCGAGGAAGACGGCCCAAGGACAAGCTCCAAGAGGGATAACATCTCCCTTCTGCAAGAACAGAACCGGCTCCTTCACGAGAAAACTCAACAACTTTGGGAGCAGACCCAATACCTTGTCGCACTCTCCCAATCCTACATTGGGGCATTGTATGTCCAGACGGAAGTGCTCCGGGAGTTGGGCTCTATCCACAGGTCATCCAGCCATGTCGAGGACCTCCTTGAGAGGTCAATGGGGCATTCGCCAACCCCATATGACAATGATGAGAGGGCCAACTACCATAGCATGTCGGATGTGCATTGGAGTCCTGTTCCATCCAGCGAAGGACTGGAGTACGTGGATGACTTGGAGCCAGGGTGGACAATAGCGGAGCATGTGGGGTCGTCATTGAACGTGGAGGCAGGGGCGACATTGGTAGTAGTGGGAGCAGGGACAATGGATGGGGATGGTGACTCCATCATGGAGCTGCATTCTTGTTTCTCTCCCATCTAGTTTGTTTTCCGCGGCTTTCTTTAGATGTTGTTTTCTTGATGTATTTGCCCAATACAAGTTTCTTGTCTTCTGTGACATGGATTAGTAAACTTTGATCAGACTATAGCTGTCTAGGAGTCTGTATCACAATTATAGATGGGAGAGAGGTAGGTAGAAGTAGGCGAAAGATGAAGGAAAACGTTACTAGTGTACCAGGGTGTGTTTTCAACAATTAAATAGTGTGGAGTTGGTGGAATTGTAGTGGAATTGGGAGTTGTGGTTATCTAGTTATAGTACATATCTTCATCTTCTTCTATGTCAGAAAGATGGCTAGCCAAGTCTTCATCTTCTCCATCGCTTGCTCACGTCAGGTCGCTTGGGTCATTGTCGCCTAAAGAACTGGAGCTGGACATGGCCCAGACGTGTTCCTCGGAGGTGTTGAGCACATTCTCTGGTATGGTCAGTTTCTTGTGGGCAAAGTAGGGGATTATGTGGAACGCCATGTATGGCCTGTCAAGTACTGTACTGTCCAACTCACAAATGATGTAGGCTCCTCCACAGTTATGGGATAGAACAATGTAGGGACCAATGTAATGGGGGTGCATCTTCTTATTGAGCGACTTTTCTATTGCCATGTTGTGGACCAGGACCAAGTCCCCTTGTTGGAAATCAAAATTTCTAATGACCATCAGGTGCTCTTGCTCGAACTGTTTTGCTGCAACTATGCAGGCTTGATAAACCTTGTCTTTAAGAGCCTCCGTTTGGGTGCAACACTTCTGCAATTCTGTGGTGTGGCGGGCTATTAACTCCGTGGTTGACAAGAATGCAGAGGGTGGCGGGAGCAGGTAGGTGGCCTCAGTGATATCCAGTGGAAGTAGTGGTTGGGTTCCAGTAACTGCAAAGTAGGGCGACACCCCCATGCGATGCCTAGCCATGATGCGTTCTGACCAGAATACTGAATGCAACGCAGCAGACCACTGTGATTTGTTCCCATCGGTTGCTTTGTACAGCACCTGTTGGACATTGTAGTGGCTGCGTTCGACAATTCCATTGGTGCGGGAGTTGTAACCGGAGATGCGGATGTGGCAGATGTGGTATTTGTTAGCGAGGTACTCCGTGGCTCTTAGTATTGGTGTGCCATTATCCATAACAATCTCAACCAGGCTTCCCCAACAGCATATCAAGTTTTCGAAGATCCAATCCCTGATAGTGTTGGCAGTTTCTCAATGTAAAGCACAGTATTCAGGGTAATGCGTCAGAGAGCAGTGGGCTTGAATCAGGTACTTGTACTGATTAGACAGTGGGAGGTGCATTGTATCCATGTATACCTTAGCGAATATTGGTGCGGGGATGGCAATGACTGGCAGAATACAGAACTGTTGTAGTTGTTGTTCTTGACATGCATGGCAGGACTTGATGTACCACTTGATATCATCCTGCATCTGTGGCCACCAGAACCATTCCATGATTGCTGCACGAGTAGCGTAATATCCATGATGTCCCAAACTGTTGTGGCAGTCGAATAGCACACCAAGTCATTTCTGTGTTTCTACTACCACCTTATGGGCTCCATCCTTGTCCCTATACCATAATCATTCAGCATGGACGAAAAACTTGACACAATACTGTGCAAAGCTAGGCCACTCCTCATCTGGTATCTCCACAGGTCTCTCCAACTCCATTAAGAATTCCTTTATGAGTAAAAGTTGTGCCTTGTCTTTTCCGGAGGTTTTGACATGCCACAGGAAAATTTCTTCATATGTCCTGTTGATTAATTCTCCCATGGGTCATAGCATGGGGTTGCCAGAGTTGGGCAGAGCTGAGTCAGTGGTGAAGGTGGTGGCTGGGTGACAATTGCAGTGTTCGCTGTCAGTTCCATGGTGCTGGAGGGTCTTCTGAATGCTGGGGTTGGTCTTTTCTTGTATGCAGGACAAGTTTGATGTGCAGTCTCTAGAAACTTCATTAATCTGATGCATGAACCCATACAAATTATCGATCCAATCATCAAACTCCTCATCCTCATCCTGGCTTGGTGGCTCATCAAGTGGCTGTGGTGGGTGTCTTGACAATCCATCGGGGGTGTGCAATTTTCCGGGAACATGCACCAGCTCAAAGTGAAAAGTAAGAATTGATAGGATCCAGCAGTTTATGGAAGCTGATGGTGCAATATCTGGGTTCTTGAGCATGTCCTTAATGTAGTGGGCATCCACTTCAACAATGAGATTCTGTACCCCAATAAGATATAGCTTTAATGCCTTCAGGGCACGATAGAGTCTGTAGATCTCGAGCTTAGGCTGCAAAAAGCGGGCTTCCTGTTCATTAAGCGTAATTGATCCAAAATGGTTGTAATAGTGGACTGAGGGCTTGTTGGAGTCACACTGACACAAGAAAAAGCCAACCACAATGTAGGAGGTGTTGACAGATAAAATCACGGGAGTGTTGGATTTGTAGTTGATAGGGCATAGGGCTGGTGACACAACAAGTGCCTTTTTGAGGTCCTCTTGAGCTGCTACTTCTGCGGGGCTGAATGCGAATGGCATGGCTTTCCTGGTTAACACTACTAGTGGATGTGTGTGCTTGGCAAAGTTCTTGATAAATATCCATCCAACTCCGATGGTTCCAAGGAAAGTGCAGACTTCTGACAGTGACTTGCATGGTCCCCAGTTAGTGATGGCGGCTACTAAGTCCTTCTTGGGTTTGCGGCCTTTGTACATGCATAGATGGCTGACTACCATAATGTCTGGTGCACAAAGCACAAGTTTCTTTCCCGAGAATGTTCCGCCAGTGTACTTCATGCGTTGAATGATGTGGTTGAGCCCCTGGAAGTGTTCCCATATGAAACATTGAATTCTGGAATTGGCTGGGAAAGTCTCATAAGTTCTGTTGGGTTGTTGGTAGTGTGTCGGTGGGCCTTTCACTGGAACATTGTCGATGTACAGGATGGTGAGATCTGGGATCTCAGGCTGTGGGATAGAGGTGACATCGTTGTGGAAAATAGGGATGGAGTTCATCCAACCCATAGGCAGCATTGTCAGGTGCATAGCTCCAAAGGGCATCTGGAATGTCATCATGTCATGGGAACCTTCTGCGAGTGGGTGCTCATCATATCCAACATAGAGGTCCAGCATTGCGCTGCAAGCTCTACCTGCAAAATTCTCCATGATGTGTTCCAGGATAGGCGTGACACTGGAGTGGCGGATGGTGATGGTGTTGAGGGGCTCGAGTGAGTGTACTAGATGCAACTTGCCATTTTTCTTCAGTACACAAAACCAGCAGGATTGGTATGAGGAGTTGGATGGCTCATAGACACCAGCATTGATCTTGGTACAGATGATCTCGCAGATTTGGTCATATAGCCCTGGTGGAATTGGGATATTGTGTTGTACCCACAGCATATGCGGAACTGTCAGAATGTCGATAGGCAGGAAATACTCGGTTTTGAATTGTCCGCATTCACTGTCATCCCAGGTGAACACTTGGTCATGCTTGGTCATAAAATGGTGCATTAACTTCTGCTCCTCGGGCCACAGGGAGTCCTTGTCATGTTCTTGGTCTAGGCTTTCCATATGTTCCTGCATATACCTTCCAACAGGCACGAAGTCCAGCAGGTTTGGGCTGAGTTCTGGTAGGCTGGCTAGTGGGTCACCTTTGATGTCTTGAACGATTCTAAATTCTCATGGTAACTGGCTGATGACAGGCTTGACTTTCTTATCGACTGGTTTATACTTTTTCTTTTGTGGGGATAAAAACACTGGGGAAATGTTATCACAGCAAGGGTTGTGGGACTTGGGGCAGGATGGTTCCACAGAGTCGGACTTGCTAGGGCAGCATATTGTTTTGTGAAGGAAAGTGTGGGTTATTGGATCGCATTTGGTTGTGTCGAGTTCGTTAAGACTTAGCGTGGCTCCGAGGTACAAGTGAGCAAGAGTTGTATTGGTGCTATGGCTATGTACATCAGAGTGGCACTGTATCGATGGGACAGGGGTATATGCTTCTATCTCTATCAGGTGCTGAGCTGAGTCCATTGTGATGATACAGGCTACCTCTCCATGATTCTCAATCATTTCCTCGAGGCCACTTGAAAACCCTCCTTCTCCTCACGCATTTTGACAAAACGGGGTGGCCTGCAGGGTATAGTTGGGATTGTGATGATGGCGTCACTGTTTGGATCATGGATTGTGATCGTCTGCTCTTTGTTCTGGTAGTTTTTGACTACCAACTGCACTAGTACATCAAAGGGGTGGCCAAGAAGGATGTCATAGGTGGGGGAGTGGATGACGTGGACTTGGAAATACAGCTCAATATTGCCCACTTTGAATGGTACGTCTTTGGCCAAGCTGAGCGATGTGTCGACTTCTCTGTTGGCTGCTTCCATGTCGATTTTGATGGCAGGATTGTATGCAATCCCTGGCTGGTGGCTGATGGCATTGGACATACATATTATCGAGCAGCTGGGGTCCATGACACAGTTGACTATGGCACAGTCATCAACTCTTGCCTGAATACAACGTAGCACATGGGATTCCTTGCCAACCTTGAGACAAGCCTTGTATTGGGGGTCTGCTGCATAGTATGCTTCTGCTATGTCCAGCAGAATGAAGACATTGTGCATGTCCGCAGGGTTGGTGGGGTTGGTAGTGGGATTGGGGGAGTTGGCGACAGGGATGCGATGCAGAGTCAAGAACTCGTGCATTTTGTGGTGGACATCGGGCTCGGCTGCTAAACACTCCTCGAAGCTAAGATTCATGGCTGGGCTCATGAGGACATGTTTAAAAATTTGCTCAATGGCCTGCAGGTTTTGTGCAGGGGCTGTGGTGGTGTACAATGGGTCCTTGTGCTTTGTTGATGCCCCAAATGGCTGGTTGGTTGGTGGCTGATAGTTGGCGTCCCGAGTGTTAGCAAATGGGTGCGTAGGCGGCTGATCATGGGCTTTGGCGACTCCTGGCAAGGTGATTTCTTCAGGTGGTGGCACTGCTGTTGCTGGTGGTGCTGCCAGTCGCGGTTCTTTTCCTTTTGCGTGTAGCAGGATCTCAACTCCATCGAATACTACCTTGTTCCTTTTTGCTGCCTGCAACACTATAAGGGCCTTTTGTACTCACTCAATTTCCTCATTGATGTCATCCGCAGGGTTTGCTGCTGGCTCATAACTTAATACTGGTGCAGTACTTGACGCTGTCAGCCCTTGGTGGTTGTCGCAGGGCGAGTAGAACATGGCGGGGCGAATTCCGGATTGCTGGTTCAATTGTGCATTGACCTGCCAGTGGTACTCATCGATGCACTCCTTCATGTTGTTCCCAGGTAGGTATCTGGAGACATAGTTGCCGGTTGGCAACACTATTCGTCCCTTGAAGTTCCTCGTAATCTTGCCATCTGCAAGATAACCTTCAACCTCTGGGCATCAGCCGATGAAATGCGCCAAGTTGCCACAGAACATGCAGCCTGGGATGGCTGGTCATGTACTGGAGCTAGCACCTAGTGGGACTGCATTGGAACCAGTAGCTGGTGTCATTTGCAACCAATTCCGCAGGGCTGGCACACATGTCTGATTTGTCGCAAGTGACTGCGTGAGGGATTGCAGCATTGTTTGCATTTGTAATGAACTCTGCACCATCGTCTCCATGAGACTGAACATATCCTCAGTCTTCATGCCAGGTGTTGCTACTGGCTTGAGTTTGGCAGACGGGGTTGATGCAGGGTTGGTGGGGTAGGTGGTGGGGTACTCTGGCCTGGTGATATGGGGTGTGGCAGGCTTGTTGATTAGCTTATTGTAGAACAATGCACCCTGAATGACTTCTTGTGCGGCTGCTAATGTTTGCTCGAGGGAGTAAGGGTTGTCGTGGTGTACGTTTGGGTACTGGCTGTGCATGTATCGGTACATTTCTGTGCCAATGTGGACCTGGAACCCTGTGAAGAAATATTCACTTTGCTGGTGCATTGAGAGCCATCCATTTTTGATCAGGTATTTCGTAATTACCAGAAATCGCTGGTAATAGCTGCACAAGTCCTCTGCAGTCTGGATCCTGAGCCGGAGTGTTTCTTCGATTAAGCAGTCCAAATCCACCTGTGTGTGTTCATGCTCATTTATCACTCCAGTGTATAGTGCAGTTACTGATGCCTTGAAAGCCTCGTACATTGAGGCTGTGTCAAAAGTGTCTACTTCTCCCCATAGGTCATACTCTGTATCGTGGAGGTAGTGCAGCGCGTATACCTTTTTCTGCTGTGTGGAGGTAGTGCAGCACATATACCTTTTTCTGCTGCGCAGAGGTGACACCAGCTTTGCTAAATAAGAGTTCCAGTTCATTGAAGTGGTGCAGCAGGTGGCAGGGTTGACTCAAATCAAAGCGGGGCACAGTGGGTGGGCATGGGCTTGGTTTGCTGGGCATGGTCGGCCATTTTGACTGTTTGAGGTGGAATTAGGTCATCAGAATTGGAGGTCGAAGAATTGGAACTGGAGCTGCTTGAGGAAACTGGAGGCAGGCTTGGCGAAGTTCTTGGTAGTGACGAGGTGAGCAGGCTTGATTCCTCGGAATGGGGCTGCTCTGGCAGGTTTGCTAGTGGGGGGCTGGTGGAAACGTTGAAGGAATGGAATGACTCAGATCGATCAGAGTTGAGCAGGCTTCAAGAGGATGTTGTGGGCTGTCAGAAGGCTCTGTCGATGTTGTTGATTGCTTGGAATTCTGGGGTGAGGCCTAGTCATCTGCGGGATTGATGTTGGAATGTGTTGGTACCTTTGAAGATTTCGCTGAGCGCTTTGCTGGGACCTTGCTGCAGGAGTTGCTGTGCATTCTCAGCTCTTCATTTTAGCGAGTTGTACCAGTCAGCAAAGACATGGGCAGATGATGGAGATGGCATGTAGTGGCTGGGGAATTGCTGGTCCTGGGGTGACTCGGGCATTGTTGACAGTGTAATTCTTTCAATGCCTCACTGGGGCAGCTAATTTGATGAGTTCACTCTGCTATTGGAAATAGGGAGGAATGGGAAGGTGTGAGATCGTTGAAGAAGTCCCGTCAACTCCGGTGCACTCGATGACAATGTTACGATGCACAGAACTGCGGAGTTTGTAGATAATAATGTTATATGTGGCACGTGGGTGCATAGCAATGAGAGTGCAAGATGCAGAGTATAATGAGACAGAGAACACGAATGAGACTAAGAGGACGTGACTGGAAGCTGAGACTCGAAGGGAACTGGGGGGTACTATTTATTATTTCTCTATCTGTTGTACAGGAGCTTATATATGTTTTTCTACCTTACTAATAACAAAGTAACTCTGTAAATTTTCACCTTGCAACCATATATCCAAATCTGTCTTGAAAGTCTTCCCACAATGGGGCTATCTGAGGGACGTGATGGTAGTATAGGAGCACCATGGTGGGAACCAATGTCACAGCCCAATGCAGAATGCTAATAGAGTTGTAGACTGGCAATAGACATTGCTGATTGCCATTGGTGGCAACTCCAGGATTCATCTGGCTTGATGTGTCCCTGTTTCTCTATTTTCCGTGGACCTGACTGGTCTGCCATAGTTGGTTGTCAGCTAATGTGTTTACCCATCTGCTAGGGTCCTGATCTGCTGCGTTGGTGCATTGCTAGGGTCCTGATCTGCTGCGTTGGTGCATTGCTAGGGGTGACCCTTGGATTGTAGATCTTTCCTAATGTGGATATAGTATTGATGATGATGGTCCCCTCTCTGGTGACCTAAGCTGTGCTGGCTGATAGTTTTATGTGAATTGGTTGGCTGTGCTTTATCGGAGGCATATGACCAACTAGCACGGTGTTTGGACTGCATACATGGGGGACGACTTAGCCGTTGGGCATGGATGATGCTTGCCTTATAGTGTTACAACTTCTTTCTCTTACGCTTACTTATTACAATAAGCCTTTCTTCACTTTGTCGCTATGCTCTGATACTCGTTTCATCCGCCTGAACTACCCCTCGTTTTACTTCCTTTTATATTTCTTTATTGTTCTCTAGGCAGTATATAAACCCTGCACATGTACCGTAGTACTCCAGTTCCAACTTAATCGAGTATTGTCCTTTACTGAACAACCCTCTCACTCTCGTCCTCTCTATCGCTCGAGCTACCTTCGTCGCTGCCTAGCACGACGTCGAACAGCATTCTCGTCCAGTGACTGGGATTAGACCGAGACTCTAGTCGTCACTGTTGACTCGATAACGAACCAAGGGCATCGATCCTAACACAAGTTGGAACTCACTGAACCGCTTAGTGCATCGTCACTAGCTAGACAATATAGATCCGAAACGACCCGAAACCAGACTCTCTAACCAGAGGCCACCGAACGATTCCTTTCTCTTTAGAGGAACATATTATCTAGAAGGACAAGAGCTCTTTTTCTCGACACTTAAATAAACGTTGGGAATTTCGAGGAGTAGGAAAGAATAGGAACACCCCAGTATCTGACGAATACTTCGAAGGGGATTACATCGAAGGAAACGAACACTCTTACCTGGAAAGCTTTGGGTTGAGTGGAGAAACGAACAAAAAGAACCAGAAGAAGAACCAGAATTATATTTCGAAAGACCCAAAGAAACCCTTTGGTGGGAAGAGTACTGCGACGCAGAATTCGAGTTCGACTGGCACTGATCCATACTACTCTCTTTCCGAAACATCCATAGTAGGGTGGAACATCTTTTTGGAACAAAAACAAATCGAATACGAACTAGAAAACCCGAGACCTGAAACAGACACCGAAACCGACACTAAACAAATGGCAACTAACACGTGAAAACCACCTGATGCCCCTAGAGGAGACATCAAACCAGTCTCAGCACGAATTTTTACAGGAGATCGGACCGAAGCTAAATCATTCATCAACTGGTTTAGCGATTTCTTTGCAATAAACTGCCCACAACTATGAAGGGAAACACTGAAAAGAAAATCAGATACGTCCTCCAATGTCTAGGAAAGGAACTAGATGACTGGAAAGAAATAATCCGCGATCAACTGGATGAAAAAGATGGACTTACTTGGGAAAACTATGACACCTTCGTCAAACGATTCCTTGACTGACTGGGGAGAAGTCAATACTGCAGTCAGGGCACTAAATGAGCTCACCTAAATTACGAGTTGGAGGAGAGATCACTGTCCCGATCTACGTCCGAAAATTTAGAATGCTCATAGGATCCTCCGGACTAACCGGAATTACCGCCCAACTTCCAGGCATTCGTCCGAGGCCTACCAACCACCATTGCTGCCAAGATCCTCGAAGGACAAGGCGACTTTAAAACCTATCACAGACTGCCTACAGAAAAGCGGAACAACTCAATGCAGCATGGGAAACGATGAAAGCATTAGGAAAGACTGATACAGGGCGTCGATTCAATAAAACAGGGGGACCTAAAACGATCCATGCCATACAAACCGGACGCCTTACTGATGGGCAACGAGAAGAATATATGCATTCTGGGAAATGTTTCAGATGCGGAACCATCAGTCACTTATCCCGAAATTGCCCAAAGAAAGATACTACCAGGAACCCTGCCCCCCTCAGGACTGATTCACCAGAACAATCACCTGAGGATAACGATGCTAAGAAAATTCGCACTATGATTGCGGCTCTCAGCACAGAGGAACGAGAAACTCTCCTCACTGACCTAGAAACCGAGGGTTTTTAAAGCGGAGGAACCAGAAAGCGGTTGGAACCTCCAAGAACGATTATGGACAGTTAGCACTCGACTCTGTAATAGTAAGATCGAATAATAATCAACGACTCTCAATAACTGTCCAATCACCCGAACTACCCTGCTGAAATATCTGCCCTTGTTGACTGCGGAGCAGAAGGAAACTTCATCGATGAAACAATAACAAAAAACATGAACAAAAAACCACTAATTCGACCAATACGAGTTAAAACGCCGACGGAACAGTAAACTTAAACGGGATGATCACACATAAAGTCAAGATTCCCTACCACATCGGAAATCTACAAATTGAAACAAGCTTCCTAATCACTAAACTGGGAGATCAAAAACTTATACTCGGACTCCCCTGGTTAGAAAAACATAACCCAACAATAAACTGGAAGGAACGAACCCTCAAGCTCGATCACCAACACAAACTGACAAAGCAGATAGAAAGAAACCTAGATCAGGAAATCGACGAATACTGGATCAGGGTTAAAACTTCGGCATCACAGGCACTAGAACACACGCTACGCAAAGAAACCATAACAACGCTGCCAGACGAGTACCAAGGATGGAAATCTACCTTCGAAAAGGCGCCTTCAGAACGATTCCCAATCAGATGCACATGGGATCACGCAATCGATCTCAAAGCCGGATTTACCCCAAAAGTCAGCAAAATCTATCCACTATCGATAAAAGAACAATCATCCCTCGACAAATGGATCACAGAGCAGCTAGCTAAAGGATACATTAGACCATCCAAATCCCCACAAGCCTCGCCGTTCTTCTTCGTCGCAAAAAAGGAAAGCGGAGCGCTCCGGCCATGTCAAGACTACCGATACCTGAACGAATGGACAATAAAGAATGCATACCCACTACCATTGATCTCCGATCTAATGACCAAACTATCCGGCACACAATATTTCACAAAACTAGATCTCCGATGGGGATACAACAACATTCGGATAAGAAAAGGAGATGAATGGAAAGCAGCCTTCATAACAAACAAAGGACTATACGAACCAACAGTCATGTTCTTTGGTCTATGCAATTCCCCATCCACTTTCCAGACAATGATGAACGAATACTTCCAAGACATGATCAATGAAGGATGGTTAATCATTTACATGGACGACATTCTAATATGTGGAACAACACCCAAAGACTTAGAAACCCGGACAAAACGCATCCTAGAACGACTAAAAGAAAACGACTTATTTCTCAAACTCGAAAAATGCAAGTTCTGCACTCAGGAAATCGAATTCCTCGGAATGATCATTAGACCTGGGGAAATAACAATGGACCCGATTAAACTGGCAGGAATAGCAGATTGGCCGACACCAACAACGGTCAAGCAAGTACGATCCTTCTTAGGATTTGGGAATTTCTACTGACGATTCATTGGAAACTTCGCAACCCTTGCTTGACCACTTATTGATCTCACAAAAAAGATGAAGCATTCCTCTGGACACCAGAACGACAGGGGGCATTTAACAACCTAAAGAAACGCTTTACAACGGCCCCTGGTACTCCGAATGCCAGATATCACCCGGCCATTCATCCTACAAACCGACACCTCGAATAAAGCAACAGGAGCAGTACTGAAGCAAGCCGATGAAGCAGGACTCCTGCACCCTTGCGGCTTCATTTCACATGCCCTGACCACGACAGAGCAAAACTATCAGATTTATGACAGGGAACTACTGGCAATCGTCAAAGGACTTGCAGCATGGCGACACCTTCTTCATGGATCACCTCATACCACTATCGTTCACTGCGATCACAAGAATTTATCCTTTTATCGAACCCCACAACGTCTTACCCCCAGACAAGCCAGATGGTCCTCCTTCTTAAGCGAATTCGACCTTCGAATAGAGCACGTCCCAGGAACTAAGATGTTTGAAGCAGATGCCCTATCTCGACGACCAGACCACATTGGAATGGACGACGCCCCAGAAGAAACCACGGTGTTACCACCTGAACGATTCATCAGGCTTATAGCAGACGACCTAGCAGAGAAGTTGCACAAAGGCATGATTAAAGACGACTTTGGACAAATACTAGTCGAAGTTATCCAAAATCATCGAGCACCACCAATAAAATCAAAGCTGCAAGACTGGACATATGTCGACCACATCGTACATTACCAAGGAAAAACCTATGTACCCGATCAAGATGGATTGCGCACCCAACTCATTAAACTAACGCATGAATCACCTACATCCGGGCACCCCGGACGATTTAAAACTCTAGAATTACTCAAACGAAACTACTGGTGGCCCGGAATGAACAAGCACACCAGAGAATGGATCGAAGGATGCGCGCTCTGCCAGCAAATGAAAGTAAACACTCACCCCAACACCCCTGCCCTACAACCGATCAAATCTAAGGCCACCCGACCCTTCCAACAAGTTACAATTGACTTCATCACAGACCTACCAATCGCCGACGGCTTCGACTCAATCATGGTCACGGTGGACCATGGACTTACAAAGGGGGTAACCTTTTCCCCTTGTCACAAAACGATCGACGCACTAGGGACCGCGGATCTATACATAAACGAAAACTTCAAACGATTTGGTTTACCGGATATCCTCATATCTGACAGAGGACCGCAGTTCGCGTCTAAAGTATTCCGGGAGATAGGAAAAGCGCTGGGAATAAACCACAGAATGAGCACAGCCTACCATCCCCAGACAGATGGCGAGACAGAACGAGTCAATCAGGAACTAGAAGTCTACCTCCGAATGTTCTGCACAAACGAACCACACAGATGGAAATCGCTACTGCCAATTGCGGAATTCGCTCACAATAACCGACACCATGATACCATCAAAGCATCACCGTTTCAGCTAATGTACGGAATAGACCCTGTTGCTATTCCCACAGCCGCATTCCCCATGACGACCCCAGCAGCTGAGAACCGACTACGAATGCTACAAAAGGCTAGAGAAGAAGCACTCGCTGCACATGAACTCGCTAGACAAATGGTAGCGCTCAGAACAAAAGACAAGAGTATCAGGTTCGAGAAAGGAGACAAAGTCTGGCTCGAAAATCGAAACCTCCGAATACCCTATGAGTCGAGGAAGCTAGCGCCCAAAAGAGAAGGACCCTTCACAATTGAACAAGTGCTAGGACCTGTCACCTACAAACTGAAACTCCCCAAACAATGGCGCATCCATCCTGTGTTTCATACTACATTGTTAACTCCATATAAGGAAACAATAGCACATGGACCAAACTTCATGAAACCACCCCCTGATCTCATCAACGGACAAGAAGAGTTTGAAATAGAAGCAATCATCACACACAGAAAACGAGGAACCGGCTATCAATATCTAGTCAAATGGAAAGGGTATGGACCGAACGAAAACTCATGGGAACCTGAAACAAATCTGAAAAACGCTGCGGACATCCTTAGAGCGTATAAGAACCGCCGAGACCTGCTATGAAAACCATGGTCCAGTATCGCAACAAACAGATCCTCAGACAGAATACTAGACATACCAAAAACATCGCTTCCCCCTACTCCCGATTCTCTCCCAGACAATCTATCCCAAAACTTAGACACCTAATCATCCAACTCCCTAATCGAACCCATCCTCACCAAGGACGACGCTCAATAGGAACAGCCTTCATTGAAATACGCAAAATCCTGCTCTATCGAACAAAAGTACCGTCACTACACCCAGTATATAAGACACAGATCAGCCCCAACTCCCAGACACCAACCAACGCCCTCAGCAGAGACCACCATGTCAGGCAAGCACGAAGAGCACTGACCTTATGGATCATCGACCGAACAAGAGACCTGGAAGCGGCGGGAGTGACCTGCCTAGACCGGACAAAGGCACTATTCCCAGACAAAATCAATTTCCCATCCAGCTGGACCGCTGAATTTTAACCTACCCCTGCACTACCTATGCATCCCACACGGAGGAATACCACCTACATACCCGAATCCACCGCCACCGCCCCACTACTGCGACTTTGAATGGGAACCTGGATACCCAATGATCACGGGCATCATTCATCACACAGATCAAGGAACAATTACACATCGAATTCCACCTAGACCGCTACATGAACCATCTTTGGCTGAAAGACCTCCCACGTGGACCTAATACTCCCAGACCAGAAGCATTGGCCAATCAACTCTTACGAGACATCCTCTCTATGGACGCAGACGATTCATTCTGGGACGTGGAATACTTCGATGAAGTCAGCCTATAAAAGAACGAGACCCCCACTTCCTAGCCTTCCAACCAACCTCACAAATACAAAATGTTCTCGCTCATCGCCATCCTCATCGCCCTCGTCTCTACTCTTTTCCCCTCTGTCCTCATCAGAGGACTCGTTCTCGCCACCCTCCTCGTTACCCTCGCCCTCACCTACTCTTTCCCCGAAAAACTCCCTGAGCTCGACGTCTTCACACCACCCTCGAAATCTTCATCGAAACCGAGACAATAACCTACGCCGACGACGACCTACACATTCACCCACCCGAACTCGTCGAGGAGCCACCTATCGCAGAAGAAATCATTCCTGCACCTGTCCCCAGATTGAACCCCCTCATCGCCGCCGCCTCTTTAGAAGCCTCATATATTACGGCCAATCTCCGAGACCTCTCCACCCCACTTGGAGCCCTTGTAGGACTCACCCTCACCACCGACCCCAACGCCATGACCTACGCCGACGAGATCTAGCGCTCCATGAACTTTGTCAATTGAAAGTCACCCTCGACTCCGTACGATGGCACATAGACACGGCACAAAAGGATGTCGAAAACATCGTCCACTGGTACAAGTCTAGAGCAGACCATGCTTGGACAACTCAAGGGTGGCCTTAAGAAGTCGGTGACTTCTCGCATAGGGAGGGGGTAATGTTACGACTTCTTTTTCTTACACTTGCTTATTACAGTGACCTTTCTTCACTTCGTTGCTATGCCTCAATACTTGTTTCATCTACCTGGACTGCCCCTTGTTTCACTTCCTTTTATACTTCTTCATTGTTCTCCAGACAGTATATAAACCCCCGCATGTACCGTAGTACTTCAGTTCCAACTTAATCAAGTATTGTCCTTTACTGAACAACCCTCTTGCTCTCATCCTCTCTTTGCTCAAGCTACCTTCGTCACTGCCTAGCATGACATCGAGCAGCATTCTCGTCCAGTGACTGGGATTAGACCGAGACTCTAGTCGTCACTGTTGACTCGATAACGAACCAAGGGCATCGATCCTAACATATAGTGGATAATCATGGAGTTGGTGGAGTTGCTCATAGCTAGTGTGGAAGACTTGCGGAAGACCTCAGATGAGTACAGATGCTAAGCGACGGGGTCAGGGCATGTATCATCCTAGTGAGGGTAAGGCTTCCAATGTCTAGTGCTGAGACTAGTCCGTTTGACACCTATACACCATCACCTTGGAATGATGCTCATCAGTGTTATCATCTCCTACTTTGGAAAATAGACTCAGACTTAATTCTGAAACAACATTGTGCAGAATTTGTGCCAACAGATCAGGAAGCAACAACATAAGAGAATCACTAATTCAATGGGGGCTTGTTCTTCAGCACATTCAAAATTCACCATGCTTGATTGAACCAAAAGCACAGATTCCTGCTGTTTCTAGGTGAGTGGCTGTGATCATGTAAGACCCAGTAATACATACTGGTATTGGCATTAGCCTGGCCAAGAGAACCAGTGAATAATGCTGGCATTGTGAACAAGAATAAGTTCCCCTGTGGGTGGTTTCCGAATGACTGCAATGGCATCCTTCAACAGATCATTCATGGAAAGTAAAGGGGACCTATGTGAATGGTGGTGATGCTGGAGTTGATGTCAAGAAGTGTGATAGTAATTTGGTTCAGGAAGATTTTGTTTTCATAATCCCTGTGTGGTCCAATCAAACCGCTGATGGATGAGACGACCTGGGTGGCTGCAGAAACAATGAGTTGCAGTTCTGGATGCCACAATCGAGTGAAAGCATCACACATCTGACCACAATGACCATAGATATACCACTGCCTCCTCCATGCTTGATCTCATGTGTGCCACCCCTCGCAAGATTGTAGGTAATATCAACATTGTCGATCTGTGAAGTCATGATTTACACCATCAGCATCCATTGCCAGCAGTGGGCAAGTGTGTACATACAAGCCAACCAGATTCCCTCACTATGCTATTGGGAACATGTCAATTATGAAGAATACTCATTGCAAGTATTGCCCCTCACATCTTAGCAATAGGGCAATGAGGGTTGACAACCAAGCTGGCTGGAAGTTTGTCTGGAAGATGAATCAATGGATTAAGAAAAGCGATATTATCGCAGAAATGAACATTTGACCTGAAGCATTTCAAGATTGTTGAAGGCCATCCCCGCACCAACATCACCAAGAGTGGATGTCTGGACAATGGATCCAATGGCAGTAGAGAGCATGACCATGTTGATTGTTAACAAAGAGAGTAGTTGTTGCCGTGGGGTAGTTGCAAGTCTGTAAGGATGAGGAAGTCACTCACAAAGTCACCATATTTATATTCCAGCACCCAATGATCTGATTTCAGGCTTCTGTTCATAAAATGTAGCTAATGTGGGAACGAGTCTGCATCCAAAGGACCCATGAGGAAAATGGGGTGCCTTTGTTGCTTCGACAGGTTACAATGGCAGCACACATTAAGCACAGTGTAACAGCTGACCATTTGAAACTTCTCGGTCAATTACTGCCAAAATCAATAAGGTTTTCAGATGCAGACAAGAAGGTTTGACATATTTGACATAGAAGACCAGGCATGGAACTTGCTGCATCTTCTTGTGGGTACAGAAGGCAGAGCAACCCTAGGATGATGGCAATTCTCATGCTAACCAACATGATTGTTGCATGTATTAGAGAATTCGAAAGCACAAGCACTACCACCTAAAGAGTGGACATGAAACTACTGGCAACTGTGTCTCTGTGTGTGTTTGGCCTCTGTGAGCCTATGATTGTGAAGGGAATGACTCAAAAGTCATGGCAGATGACACAGTCAAATGTAGGTGCATAGATATAAGGAAGCCTGAAAAACCCTGTTCTATCTATACAATTATTGAATTGTGAATTGCTGCCAAACCCCATGCTGACATTGCTTCAACAAGTCTCTGTTTAGTATGTTTTTACCACAAGGTCCAAAACATGTTGAAATTCATACATTCATTCCTTGATTCCAGCTGAGCATGGCTAGTGTTGCCAATGGCTGACTAAGCCTGGCTTTGGCTACTTAGCTTTGCCTGAGCTGATTGTTCAGCTAATGCTAGGAGCCAAAGCTGATCTGATCAGCTCGTGAGATCTTGCAAGAGGCTCAGAGCCAGCTCCAGGCAGCTATGTCACACCCTCCCATCCAACCCTCTCTGCCTTCACCACTCACTTGCCCTGCCTTCTCTTCATCCACCATTTGCTCTCCCTGTGTTCTCTGCATCTGTGCTCACTCGCTTTGCCTTTTCTGCCTTCACCACGAAAACTGTGCCCATGTCTACTGTTGATTGCACCCCATGCCCTCAAAACATGTCATGATATCATATCTCAATCGTTTCTCAGCCGTTTCCCTTCATTCCAGGTGCGTTAGAAAGCCATTTAAGTCTTACCCTTGGGCGCACCAACCATTCAATGCGCGATTTTGTCGTTCTCTCGGAATCTGGCTGATAGTTGTTAGGCTGCAAGGTAAATAAGATAATATCATATCTCCTTCATATCTCAACCGTTTCTCTTGATTCCAGGTGCGCTCCAAAGCTACTTGATCACTCTATTCGGGAGCATTAACCATTTGACAGGATACATTGTTGTTCTCGGGTGATCAGTGGTTTTCAACCTAGTAGTAGTGGTAAATTTGTGTTGTGACCCATGACCTGTACCTGTAACCACTGACCTGTAGGCCTTTAACCCATGGGTTCACGGGTATGGGTCTGGCTAAGCACTGGGGAACCTGTGGGTTACCTGTGCACATCCCTACCCTCAAGGGTCAACCATTGCCTGCTGTGCACCTGCCTTCTGCCTGTGCCCACTATCTGTCAACCAATGCCACCATCTACTGTTGACCTGTGCCCACTCATGCCCCCACCAAATGTGCCCACTGCCTATCCTCCATCTGTGCTACTGCCTTCACTACCATGCCCATGTCCTCATCAAATGTGCCTGCTGCTATCTTCCACCTGCACTACACTCCACCCATGCTACTGTGCAGCTCCACTACCAGTCCCAATCCTGACCCCATGCTGCTCATGGACCCAGCCATGTGACAAGGTGAGTGTGCCTGCTTCCACCCTTCTATCTGATCCCCAGTCCACCCACACCACATCAACCAGCCCTCTGCAGACATGCTTGTTTGCATTATCCTTTGTATTGCCTCTGTTGTACTGTAGTCTGTGACTAAATGTAGTAGGGTTGATAGTACCATGCATTGGCATCAGTGACCTGAATGAAAAACTATTTCACTATTTTACAATTTATGCTTCAACAGGGATACAATTGCAAGTTATATCATCAGTCCTCCATATTATCCTTAACTTCTTTGGACTCATTCTCCATGGCTTTCATATCTTCCTCAATGAGCCTATCAAGTCCATCTTCATCCAGCTCTTCCACATATAAATTCCTGCCATATGTCTCAGCATCTTCAGATGATGCCACCCTACCCATGTACTCAAATTCCCTTAGCTCATCATCCCAAGCCATTCCTTCTGTGAAGCTCAGGGCAGGGCCTTTGCAAATTGAGAACTTAAGGACTTGAAGTGCCTCCATCAGACAATTGGAAATCCTACTGCTCCTAGGTGCCATGGTTTCTTTCCCAGATGAGAAAGCTCTCTCACATGGCACACTTGTAGCCTGGATAGGCATGATATCCATGGCAAGCTGGAAGGTGTGTGGATATTGTCCTTGGTGAGTCTATATGCAAGTCAGATAATATAACACAGGTGTAGAGTTTAGGCACCTGCCAAAATTGCAAGATATCTTTGGCCTCACCACCAAAAGCACTTAGGTATTGCTCCACTTCCATTTCCAAACTCACTTCCTTAGGTGTGGAGTGCTGTTTCTTTCTATGCAATATTTGAGCTGCAGTTGGCTTGGATTGTTTAGCTGCAGGCTTGTGCTGAGGCTCAGTCTGTGGGGTCCCTGAACTTTTGTATTCCTTTAACTGTCATGAAATGAGATGGAGTTTAAAATGGGATAAAATGACCAGCTTACTGCTTCCAAAAATAATTCCTTGGATGACCTGTACTCATTCTCTGATAATGCTAAAAAATAATCCAGTTTGTTTGTAGGATCAATGACTAGGACTTATGTCAATTCATGATAAAACACAAAATGTGCAAATTACCCATTGCAAGGACATAAGCTGGTGTTTTTGTCAGCTCTCCTTCATACTTCTCCAACTTGTCCAAGCCTGGGGTGATGATATTCTTCCAAGAGTAGTTCTCTTCTGCCAGTTCTGTCCATCTCTCAATCAATGCTGAAAAAGATGTGATAGTGTATGGAAGAGTAGGAGTCTTTACAGTCCCAAGTATTTCTTGGAAGGCATGAGGGATCTTTATTCTGCATTAGCCACATATTCTTCTGAACACACAAACTGATACCTCAAGAATTTTCTGGTATTCCTCCAGTAATTCCCACTCATATTCATTCATTTGGAACTTCTCTAAGTCAGGAAAGTCATTGTCATATGTTATTTCAATAACTGCCTATGCAATCTTAATGAAAGCTTAGTTATATTATTCTCAGACCTACCTCTTTCAATTTCAAGACCCTCTCAATCATCAGGAGGGTTGAAGACCATCTTGTTGAGACATCTTGAATAAGCTGATAGTCCTGTTTGAAGGATTCCAGCACATATTGTGAAAATCTCTGCTTTTTCACATTGCTGTTACAAATCTGAATGGTCCAATCAGTAATAGGTGTAAATTCAATAGGGATGAATTACTGCATTGATGAGTGAGTGGACTGTTGCAATACAGTCCCTTGAACCAAACCCTGGTACATATTTTGCCTCTCCCTCAATATATTTCATGTCAGTTATGGCACCCAAAGCTGACTTGCAGGCCAAGTTGACAATGTGAGGGAAACATCTAGAAAAATTTAAATAAGAGCACCAGCACAGTGAAAAATCATACCTAATCCTGCTTTTAATAGCATCAAATTTAATCCCCCTCCTGTGAAGTGTATACTGGAGTGAAGTCATCATAGTATCATTATTGCTTGCATTATCACAAGTTACCCAACCAATCTATCAACATATGAATGAGTAAGAAGTACAATTTAAACTTGAAGCCCATACCTTTTGGGTTATCTTCAATCTGTCAAGGATAAAGAGGAAACACTGGGCAAGGAGCTTGCCAGTGTGTCTACCTGGGATTCTGCAGAAACCAATAAGGTCAGCCTTCAATTCCAACTTCCTCTGGGTCCCTGCCATTGTCTTAACTTCAATACCCTCAACCCAATGTGCAGTTGTGGCCATAAAGGAGGTTAAGTTTGGATCTGACCATGTATCAACAGTGAAGGAGACTTTTCCCACTGATCTCTTCTAAATAGTTAGCCAAATTAAAGTGTTAACAATTCCAAACTTGCCTTCATATCATTTTCTAGAGTTTTAAGGTGATCTGAAAAGTTGTTCATGATATGGGTTTTGAATAGTACTTCTTCCAGGGATATCAGACTCCCTCAGCTCCTTCCTAAGGAGCAAAAATATCTTCTTGAGCATTGGAGATTCCACAATGTTCATGGCCTTTCACAATCAGAAAGGCTGCAAGGCATTATAAACATTATTACTTACCACATCATCAGCAACAACAAATTCAACCAAGGCATTGGAAAATGCCTCCTTAGAATATGAAAGAAGCTGACTACCCTCCTTATCATCATCATCTTGTCCCTTAAACTTCTGAATTTCCTGCAATGCTGCAGGATTAGTGATGGGGATATTCTTATCATCACATAGCTTGCTCCACTCTTCCAAGTGCACCCTGACTAAATGATTCCTGAGGTTGTAAACACTAGTTGAACCACAAAATTTGGCAACTGGATGATCTTGATCAGCTGCACAAGCAGTACTCAGAAACAAAGTTAATTGTGAGAACAGGTTTAAATTGTGATGATATTCACATGCATAACTTGCAAGTGCTCATTGCACCTGTTCCACTTCCAGTCTTCTCAAAAAATTCCCAGACATCTCTTGCTACTCTTGATGCCCTTCTCTTGCCTGGCTCTGCAGAGGGATCCATGGAAAGCTCCTCTACCTGAGAGGCTAGCTTAGATGGTGAAATATCCTTGTCACCAGATTCAGATCCATCTGGTTCATCTGGTCTACATGGTGTAAACAACACCTGAGCAGGTATTGTTGGAACAACCTTTCTCTTCCTGGCAGGAATGGGAGTCATTGGTTCCAAGGGGTCAACCTGAAAATTTCAGTTTTGCACCAAACACTCACTCCAAGAGCACACTTTGATGGTTTAGGAATTCTCCCTTTTAACTTGACTTTTAGTTGCTCTGTAAACTGTCCAGTGGCACTACTGTGGACTATTCCATCTCCATCATTGCCCTGTTCCCTACCATCAAATACCTCAACTTCTTCTGTTGCAATTAATTGGATTTGAAAGTCAAATTTATCAGTAATTGGTGGTAAGTAGTATTGTGATCCCCAGCTTGAGATACTGCTTACCATTGAATTCAACAAAAGGAGCCTGCTTCTCAGCAGGCAGCTTATCTTTGTGCACCATGTCAGAAATATGCAAAACAAAGAACAGTAATAATATTCACCTGGAGTAGTAGGTGTGTTTTGCACTGCAGAGGGTGCAGAGGATGCATGGGCATCAAATTGCTCTAGATATATCACAATGTGACATGGATTACAGAGTACAGAGCCTTATAGATTGAGCCAATACCAGTAGTATCTTTTGCCACTGATTTTCCAGCCTTTCTTGGAGCCCAACAAGGAGGCATAGTGACAGTAAGTAAGGAAAAGGACAGGAACAGAGTTGTACACCAGCCCTGCTCTTAAGCTGTTATGGTACATGCATCTAAATTAAATGGTGCTACATTGTCTGAGACAGCTAAATATGGTAATGGCACTTTGCCTGAGATGAACAAATAAGGCAATGGGTGGCAGAAGCAGATGGGCAGCATGACCAAGCCTGTGGTGGATGTGGTGGGAGGGTGGTAACACTATGTACCTGGAGGGGGTGGCATGTGGCAAGGCAAGGGTGACTTGGGGTGTGAGCAAGGGTGGGGGTGGCAATTGAGGATGGTGGTGGTGGTGGTGAGGAGCCAGAGCACAAGTGGCCAGAGTGTGAGTGGCCAGGGCACAAGCAGCCAGAGCATGAGTGGCCAGAGTGTGAGTGGCAAGTGGCCAGAGTGCAAGCAGCCAGAGCATAATGATGAGCACTGGCTCAGTGTAGCATTATATAGTCACATTGTCATAGGTCACAGTAATGAAGTAGCTTACCTCCTACCACATTAATCTCTTTTGTTTCAGCCACACTCCTTTCCCCTCACCCCAGTATACTCATCATTGTTACGAGCTCCCACTCATAAACAAAACCCAGAAGCCTCGCAGAGTAGACTGGTTAGTCTGGAGACGAAACACAGGCTATATTCCAAGCCCTATGATACTACAAGAATGGTTCTACTAGAGAGAACTAACTCCTAGTGAGAGTTAAACCATCTTGAGTCTTAAGGACTCAAGACCACAATCGTCTGTCTTTATATACTACTAGGGAGAGCCCCCTGGTACCTCCCTCTGACCAATAACACTCCTACTGTGCTTCAGCGCCCATCCCTATTGTCCGGTGCATGTTTCATGTGAGCGCATATGAGCGCGATCCCCCTGCGACGACTCTATCCTTTACCGGCTGCCTTTAGCCATGCCTAGACCTCCGCGGACTGTTCTAGACTATCCCGACTCTTGGTGCCCATCAGCGCGCATTTATCCTTCTATGCCGCTTGGCCTATTCTGTACTCATGCCTTCCCCTGGCTATTGAGTTTATTGTCGGGTCTGTGTCCGATGTTCTATCAGCTGACTGTTCCTTCTTGGCATATGCCGTGAGCGCTAAGTGTGAGCGCTGCCTCGTGTTCGTCGTTATGCGGCATTTCCGCTATTGGTCTGATGACCTTCTCCCTGTACCGTTGTCCTGGGTTCGTCTGAGCTGTGCCTGTGTCTGGACTCCTCTGGACCCTTCATAGACCTGTCGCCTAGAGCCGCTATTGCTGTGCGCTCCTTGTATAGCTAAACGATCCTTGGTCCTGGTCCTGTGATGGCTCTATCCATATATGTCCTGGTGGCTATGCTCCTTGACTAATCCCTTCCCTCGAGTCCTTATATGGCAGGTGCTGAGCTAATCCTTCATAGGGGCTCCTGTGGCTGTGTCCATAATGACTTTGGCCTCCTATGCCTGTGCGCTCTCGGCCCTGTCTGGCCTTGTGGCTGTACCCATGCCATATCCTGGTAGTGACTCGTGACGCTGACATAACGCGCCCGTAACGATAGGGGTGTCACCCTCCTTCCTAGTATATTGATGGCTCCTTGACTGGCCATCGTCTTGTAATCTTGTGAGCGCTCCCATGCCTTGATGCACGCGAAGTGTTGCCCTAGTTTCCTATGACAGTCTCCTACTGTCTTATATCCTCCTATGGCGGTATCCAACCGCCAGAATAAAAATTTAAAAATGTTCGTTAGGATCCGTTCCTAACATCACCCTTTCCTCAAGGGTTCTCGTCCCGAGAACCTAAGACGTTTCTTCCTTCTTTTTTTTATGACTTTATTATTTTCTCTTTTTTTTTTTGTTTTGCACCGGTTTAATGTGGACCCGTCCTTCCCCCCTGATGCATTTATGCTTTCTGCAGCCCAGCGCCTCACTGGGATTGATGTTTTTCTTTTGTTAAAATAAAATGGCCAAAAATTTTGAATTTCTCTGTTTTTAATTTCCCTTTATTATGTTGCTCGCTCTCCGGGGAAGGCCCTCGTGGCTGAGGGTTGTTCCTCTTCTTCGAGGTCACTACTCTTCTTCCCTTTATTCCGGGAAGGCATTCGTTCCTCTGAGGTCACTTCCTTTCCTTTATTCCGGGAAGGTATTCGTTCCTCTTCATCTGAGGTCACTTCCTTTCCCTCCTTATCCTTCACCCCAATAGCGACAGAGCCCCAGGAAACACCAACGGTGGGATTCCTGGATTAAGGGGACAGAGCGTACTATTTTGAGGAAGCTGAACATTGCTTCCGAAAAAAAAATTCCCATTTTTCATCGATTTTGGTGGCCTTGCTGCCACATTCGTTCTTTCGTCGGTCCTGAACTGCCGACTTCTTTCCTTTATTTTGATTGTAAATACTCCTCCGGTGTTCTGAAGTCGTTGCATCCTTCTTTAATCCAAGCTCGATGGTGGATCCTGAAGGCATTTATCAATCGTTGTTTTGAAGGCAATCCATCCTTCCCCCCAGGTGCGGACTTAGGCTCGTCCTTCCCCTCTGGTTCGTATTTAGCGTTTTTCTTGACTCGGGAATCCTCCGTCCGAAGTCCAAGAATCATTCTTTGCCAACTTGTTTAGACGGCTGGTTCTCCCGCTGATCTATCCCTGAGTCCCTGATCCCATTGATCCGGTGACTCGTCCTCGGTCGATCAAACTCTCGAGCCTAATTTTGATGCGGCTCCTAGACAACCCCTTCCTCAAGGCGTTGTCCCTATTAGTCAAGATCTTCAGCCCCATTGATTGCTTCGATCCGACATCAACTATGTTGAATAGACACCATATGACGTAGTGCCCTATTCTCTTTGCTAAATTCCTCCGGGTATTTTATGATTGTGCCTTTTAACTTCGGCTCCCCAACCATCTTCGACTTTCGGCTTTCCCTCCGTTCCTGTTTGATTGCTTGCTATAGTCAGAGGCATCATTCGCATGCTATAGTCAGAGGCTTTAGTACAGGCTTGGTGCTAGCGTGTATTCAAGTCGGTTCTTTCGCCTTCAGCTTTTTACTAAGCCTGGCTACTCCGTAACGCAAGTGAACTCTAACCCTATCCGAGGGGAGCTCTACTTCGTTTTATGACTCCATAAGCGATGGCAACAAAAGTTTTGTATTTGACCGCCTTCTGGAGTGTGTCGAGTTTTCTTTAAACCAGAACCCTAACCGGTAGCGCGCAAGGCGCTGAGTCGAGAAAGTTTTGCTGTCCTCATTGAGCGGGATTGCTTTCGCTAGTGGTCTTTATGGCGCCTGCTTTTCCTTGTGCATCCGTGAATTCCTTCTAAAGCGCTGTGAGCAACAATCAAGCAATCATGCCAGGCGCTACAGGGCTAAATAAGATCGAGACGCGTTTGAGGTATTATTTCCGTCATTCCCCTTTGACGATGAGAAGTGTTGAAAGACAGTGAGGCCCAGAACAAGTGCCCCTGCTGCCTTTATGATTTGAGAGCTCCATTTCCACGGTCGCGCCCTCGACGACGTCGCACTCTTTCCAGGTCTTTCCTGTGGAGTCGACATGACGTTTACTCGTCTTGCAGTTTTTCCTGCTTTGTTTATTTTTGACATTCGCTATCCAGAATGGGAGCTGGCGCTTCAACCTTCAGTGGCATAGTCGAAGCCATTTCCTAGTCCATTATTTCTCTATGCGTTGACCTTCGCATGAGCGGTCTTTGTGGCACCTGCTTTTCCTTCGTAACTGGGCTATGTGTTGCCCGCAAGTGTGATGCTGTCGTCTTTATGTCAGGTGGGGTTTTTGTTTTCCTGGAATTGTTTGTTATTCGTATTTCTGGCTGAGCCTTATTCTTTTGACTCCTCCACCAGTTCCTTCTAGCTATGCTCATTATTGGCACTTCGCTAATTCATGGGACAGGACATCGTCATCCTTCCCCCCAGGTTTACGCTCCGTAATTTCTAGAGCTATGATCCCTCTCCTGTCGACTCCTTTTTGTCGATAGTACTGACATGCATCCACACTGCTTCAACGTCACGAACATGAACAAGGGTCTTTATTTCTTCAATCTATTCCAGGCCCTCCACCGGACATAGATCTGTTCTTTCGGCTTCTTCTTTTTGTTGCCTATAGATACTCCTCAGTTCGGGAGTACTGTTGTCTGTTCATCCGTAACTATCCATCCTGGCATAGTTACTGCCCAATGTGGTCCGGTTGCGCCCACACTTGAGTTTTCGATTTGGTCGGTATGTCCGTAAGCTATCAAAATACGTGTGCCCGGCAGTTCGCCTCAATGTCCTTGTGCCAAGTTATCAACCCCGATAACAAAGTAGGGGTTGCTTGTACAGAGGGTGTGAGAGGACTTTGTATCAGCCTTGATACACAACGTAAATCGAGTTTCTTCGCTCGTTCCTGAGCTTTTCCGCAATAAAGGTATACTAAACCCAGGGCGCGTCTATGGTCTCCTGCCTACGCTTCACCCCAGCGAACTAGTATTCTCGTCCTTTACTGTTTGTAGCCTACCCAAGCTTGGGTTTGTCGCCAGGCCCCTGTGGGCGTATTGAGGACACTAAAATCGAGTGCCCGTTGACAGTATGTTTGTCGAAATCGAAGTCGCCGACGGTCCTGGGATAATCAGGTTACAACCGCCAAAGTATGTCGTGGTCGACGTCGCCAACGGTTCCGGGATAATCGGATTACAACCGTCAAAGTGAAACTAGGCCGTTGAATGTCCTTTGCAGCTACGAGCGGCGTGCTCGGTGCTGGACAGCTAGCAACGGGGTAGAGATAGATAAGACTCAAGATTATGTTACGAGCTCCCACTCATAAACAAAACCCAGAAGCCTCGCAGAGTAGACTGGTTAGTCTGGAGACGAAACACAGGCTATATTCCAAGCCCTATGATACTACAAGAATGGTTCTACTAGAGAGAACTAACTCCTAGTGAGAGTTAAACCATCTTGAGTCTTAAGGACTCAAGACCACAATCGTCTGTCTTTATATACTACTAGGGAGAGCCCCCTGGTACCTCCCTCTGACCAATAACACTCCTACTGTGCTTCAGCGCCCATCCCTATTGTCCGGTGCATGTTTCATGTGAGCGCATATGAGCGCGATCCCCCTGCGACGACTCTATCCTTTACCGGCTGCCTTTAGCCATGCCTAGACCTCCGCGGACTGTTCTAGACTATCCCGACTCTTGGTGCCCATCAGCGCGCATTTATCCTTCTATGCCGCTTGGCCTATTCTGTACTCATGCCTTCCCCTGGCTATTGAGTTTATTGTCGGGTCTGTGTCCGATGTTCTATCAGCTGACTGTTCCTTCTTGGCATATGCCGTGAGCGCTAAGTGTGAGCGCTGCCTCGTGTTCGTCGTTATGCGGCATTTCCGCTATTGGTCTGATGACCTTCTCCCTGTACCGTTGTCCTGGGTTCGTCTGAGCTGTGCCTGTGTCTGGACTCCTCTGGACCCTTCATAGACCTGTCGCCTAGAGCCGCTATTGCTGTGCGCTCCTTGTATAGCTAAACGATCCTTGGTCCTGGTCCTGTGATGGCTCTATCCATATATGTCCTGGTGGCTATGCTCCTTGACTAATCCCTTCCCTCGAGTCCTTATATGGCAGGTGCTGAGCTAATCCTTCATAGGGGCTCCTGTGGCTGTGTCCATAATGACTTTGGCCTCCTATGCCTGTGCGCTCTCGGCCCTGTCTGGCCTTGTGGCTGTACCCATGCCATATCCTGGTAGTGACTCGTGACGCTGACATAACGCGCCCGTAACGATAGGGGTGTCACCCTCCTTCCTAGTATATTGATGGCTCCTTGACTGGCCATCGTCTTGTAATCTTGTGAGCGCTCCCATGCCTTGATGCACGCGAAGTGTTGCCCTAGTTTCCTATGACAGTCTCCTACTGTCTTATATCCTCCTATGGCGGTATCCAACCGCCAGAATAAAAATTTAAAAATGTTCGTTAGGATCCGTTCCTAACAATCATATTTGTTGCATGCAGCCTCTGCTGTCGTCACAGCCACCAGCACTGACCTGCAACACCTGAGCACTCAGCCTTGGTGCTGGGAACCTTCCAGGACTCAACCCCCTCACCACTCTCTTTCCAGCTGGCATCAGAGTAGGTTCATCAGCAAGTGGCCAGAGCACAAGTGGCCAGAGCATGAGCAGCCAGAGTGTGAGCAGCCAGAGTGTGAGCAGCCAGAGTGTGAGCAGCCAGAGTGTGAGCAGCCAGAGTGTGAGCAGCCAGAGTGTTGGAGCAAGCACATGGGGAATCCAAGTCACCTGACACTAGCACAGCTGCTCCCTTGTCACTGGACTGCTCACCAGGGTCCACCATCATGTGCACATTGTTCTATTGTACTTGTAGGTGTTTCAGATATGTTGATGAGCACACTACCTGGCTGGACTGGATCTCAAGCAAAATCTGGGACTGTTTCAACAGGTGCAGTGATAAATGGGGCAGTTCAAGCTCTCAGTTTCATCAAAAGTGCACAGCACTGATACTTCAAGCTCAATGTGAGCACTCCTGAGACATTGGGTAGCCTCAAAGTGGCCATTTGAAATTGCATTTAAATTGTGTAACCTGTGGCTTGGATCCGAGGCATAAGATTGAATAGGACAATCAGGAGTAAATTCAAGAGTGGGTATCTGAGGTTCACAGTGGAATATTGCCAGCACAAAGATAATCATTTAGGTGCAATTAGGGATCCCAAAGTTTGGTTTGGTTTGGTTCAAGGGCATAGCCACCCCCCTGGAAAACTGCACATGCCAACCAGATATGTGGGTATTCCTAGTAAGTCAAACTGCCATTTAATAAAATATACTAATTAAGAATGCTGGTTTGACTTACAGCTGCTGACCCCAGCCCACCAAGCTCTGCAGATCACCCAGATCCAGTGGGCCTTATTCCAAAGATGGAAGGCCCTCCAACTCTGTGACCTTGACCAGCAAGGGACCCACTGGCAAATTGCAGAGGCCCACCTAACCCCTGACCAAACTGCCCACCCCATAGACAGAGAGGTAGAATTCTTCTACCTCAATGACAAAAGCATCGCCCCTATAAGAAGGGGCACATCAAGATCAAGGTCAGTATACTGGTACCAGTGCCTCTGCACACAGGACCCCCCCATCACTGAATCATGCACCGAATGCCTAGTAGACTTATTTACTAACATGAGTATATAAATAATCTACTAAGCATCCAATATATTGTTTTTCACACTGTCTGGAACTGAGTCAAATTAAAATGACTCAGATTGATTAAGCATAATGACTCAGAGTGATTAAATCCAAACATATATAAAGAACCCCAAACAAACCCCTTCATGGCAGACACCTCCACCCCCAAAGGTCACAAACACCAACATTCCTCCACCACCCCTGAACTCTTCAACATCCAAAAGTCTACCAAACAAAAGACACATCATAGAAGAACCTCTAGCTCAACAAACACATACAACTGCAACCCAACCCTACCAACAAACTGAACACACTTTGCACTCCATCAATCATACAGATCAACTAAACCAAAATACACTAAACAAAACCCCCATCACTGACACTATTACCAAATCCCACACAACAACCAATCAAATATGGCTTCAACAGGACAAGGACACATTAAAGCCTCAACTGACATAACACCTAAAACAGAAGAACCTGACTGTTACTATGAAACCCGCCTAGTCAAAGTTCGAACCAAAGAACCGAGTAAAATTTCCTTTTTAGGCAATTTGAGCCAAACAAAATGCTAAACACACATCAAGAGGTTTCTGTATGCCTTTGCAGTGTACCACACTTCACACTGTTTGTCATGAAAGTATGTAGAGCCAACAATAAGGCAAGCAGGTGGGTGGTAAGGTGGTGGGGCAGTTGTAGGTTGCACTGGTAGTGTTGCATGACTTGAGATCAATTCCTATTATTGCCTCATATCTCCATAAATGCATTGCATAAAAATATAAACTACTTGATGCCTGAGAGATGTGAATCAGGGCTTTCTAGCAAACTAAGAATTATGTAAATTGGATGGTTAGTTCCTGAGTTATTGACCAAATGAGCATAGTAGTTATGGTGTTGGGCAGTTGTATTGAGTCAGCAGGTCCATTGGCAGTTGATGGTGGGTGTTAACAGCAGTGACCAGGCAGGTGGTAAGTGTGGTGGGTGGTATGCAGTGGGGTGAGGATGGTGGTGGTGTGGGTGGGCAGTGGCAGTGGGCAGTGGGCAGTGGGCAGTGGTGGGTGGTGGGCAGTGGTGGTGGTGGGCAGTGGTGGGCAAGTAACACTGGATTGGTAGTTGCTAGGGAGGCCATGGTGGGCAATGTAGGTAGGCCATTGTAAGGTTGGGAAAGAGCTGGCAGCAGGGTAGTGGCAAGCAGGCAGCAGGCAGTGGTGGGCAAGTGGTGGTGGTGGGCAGCAGGCAGCAGTGGGCTAGTGGCCATGGCAAAGGCAGCAGGCAGTGGTGGGCAAGTGGTGGTGGCAGGCAGCAGTGGGATAGTGGCCATGGCAAAGGCAGTGGGCAGTGGTGGGCAAGTGGTGGTAGCAGGCAGCAGGCAGCAGTGGGCTAAGGGGCATGGGAAAGGCAGCAGGCAGTGACAGGCAAGTGGTAGTGGCAGGCAGCAGGCAGCAGTGGGCTAAGGGGCATGGGAAAGGCAGCAGGCAGTGACAGGCAAGTGGTAGTGGCAGGCAGCAGGCAGCAGTGGGCTAGTGGGCAAGGGTGAGCAGCAGGCAGCAGTGGTAAATTGAGTTACAACCATGGAAAAAAACCACTGTGGCAGTGGCAATAGCAGTAAAATTTCCTTTTTGGGAAGTCGGTTTGGGCAGTTTCGGTTCAGGTTTGGTTCAGGTTTGGGTGTTCTGGCAATTGCCCAAACCAGAACCAGAACCAACTGGCATTTGGCCAAACTGAACCTGAACTGAACCTGAACTGTTGGTTCAGTTCAGCTGGTTCAGGTTCAAACCAAGGTTCAGAACTGAACTTCAGGATCCCTAGGTGCAATTCACTATGGCACTGACAGAGCTATAAAGAGCAGTGACTAGCTTGGATTCAAGTAACCCACCTTTGTCTGAACTATGACATAATGCCTGTCAACAGAGTTCATCATTACACAAGAGAAACTGAGTTGCAATCCTTAGTGGATAGATTGTCATTATCAGTTCTGGAGGTAGTCAATGATGAAGAAGATTTAGTCCTTGAGTATCCCCCAGCTTCCATTTACATGGATGATTGTGTAGAATCATGCAGGAACACAACATTATCAATGGTACTTGAGGCCCCACATGCCTTTGATCTGACCTCCCCCCTCAGAAATTAATCATTCCTATGCAACAACTAGTGGATTATCAGTAGCCCACTTCAATCAGACAAGGATTCCCATGGGAGGACCCCTTTTAACATTGTGTGAACATCCTGAACCAGTTAGACCCTCCACCTTGGGAACAGAAGTCAGCATTGGACAGTTGGCTTGGAAAGTATCTATTGAAGTCTGTGCCAATGGATGGGATGTATGAATTGATGGAGGAGGACCCTACCTCATTATTAGATGTGATATCAACCATACTATGCCTTACTTGGCTGTCAAGGGCACTTATATCCATTTCTGGTTCCTGCCCATTTCATTCTCCCTTGTACAATGACTTGGCATGCTGTTCCCCTCCCTGCAGAACTTGAACACCACTCCAACATGCAGGATCTCTGGCCAGGACCTTCTCACATGTGAAAATGACCCCTCAAACAGGATCAATCTCTCTCAAAGACAAGCAATAATAATGCCATTCTCCATAGCACTGATGAGCATCATTCTGATGTGGTGGTGTATAGGTATCAGACAGACTAGTCTCAGCACTAGATGTTGGGAACCTTACCCTCACTAGGATTATACATGCCCTGACCCCATTGCTTAGCATCTGTGCTTATCCGAGGTCTTCTGCAGGTCTTCTGTGCTAGCTACAAGCAACTCCATGAACTCCACAATTATCCATGATAAGGCAAGTGTCACCCATGCCCAACAACCAAGTTGTCTCCTGCATATGCCATCCAAACCACACACTAGTGAGTCATTTGCATCCAATGAGCACCCTGTCAGCTGATCACCTAACTCGAATGCCAGCATAGCTTAGTTCACCAGAGAAGGGACCATTGCCATCAAAACTATATCTGCATTAAGAAGGATCTACATTCTACAATCCAAGGGTCAGCCATATATGGCCACCACATCATCCCTAACAATGCACTGCCATAGTGGATCAGGACCCTAGCAGATGAGTAAACCCATTGGCCAATGACCAGCTACAGTATAGACCAGTAACCATTGGTCAGGTCTGTGGAAAATAGAGAACAGGGATGTGTCAAGCCAGATGAACCCCAGAGTTGCTGCCAATGGCAATCAGCAGCATCTATTTCCAGTCTACAACTCTATTAGCATCATGCATTGGATCACAATATTGGTTCCCACTGTGGTGCTCCTATTCCACATTGTGTCCCTCAGCTACCCATTGTGTGAAGACTTTCAAGATGAATTGGGATATATGGTCACAAGGTGAAATTTTACAGAGTTACTTCATTATTGGTAGAGTAGAAAATGTATATAAGCTCTTGTACAACACATAGAAAAGAAGAATACAGTACACCTCAGTTCTTTCAAGTCTCAGTCTCTAGTCATGTTCTCCTCATCTTGTTTGCATTCTCCAGTCTTGTCACACTCCATGTCCCACATTTCCCACCATTACATACTTGCATGCTGCATAGGGCATTATTATCCATGAACTCCACTAGTTCTGCATCTAGTAGTGTTGCCATTGAGTGCACCAGAGTTGACAGGACTTCCTTCATGACCTCACCCCTTCATCTTCTCCCTATTTGCAATAGCAGAGTAAGCATATCAAATTGGCTGCCCTAGTGAGGCTTTGAAAGAATTTTGCCATCAACACTGCCCAAGTCACCCCTGGATCAGCAATTCCCTGGCCACTATGCACCATCCCTGTCATCTGCAAGTGTCTTCTGTGACTGGTACAACTTGCTTAAACAAAGAGCCAAGAATGTGCAGCAGCTTTTGCAGCAAGATCCCAGTGAAGCACTTGGTGAGATATTAAAAGGCACCAACACATTCCAGCATCAATCCTGCTGATGACTAGGTCTCACCCTGGAATTCCAAGCAATTGACAATATCAACAGAGCCCTCTGCCAATCTGCAACTTCCTCTCATAGTCTGCCCAACCTCAATCAATTGCAGTCATTCCATTCCTTTGATATTTCCACCAGTACCCCCACCAGCAAACCCACCAGAACAGACCTACTCCAAAGAATCAAGCCTGCTCACCTCATCACCATCTGAACTTCCACAACCATTGCCAAGCCCACCCCCAGTTTCCTCTAGTTCAAGTAGTTCCAGTTCCAGTTTTTCAACCTCAAATCTTGACAACTTAGTTCCACCCCTGAAAGCCAAGATGACACTGCTACCTCCACAATATGGAGTATGACCTATGGGGAGGAGTCAACACCTTCAATGCAGCCTCTATGTATGAGGCTTTTAAAGGATCAGTAACAGCACTATATACCAGAGTGATCAATGAGTGTGAACATGCTCAAGTGGATCTGGATCACCTAATCAAAAAAACACTCCAGCTCAGAATCCAAACAGTGGAAGACCTGTGCACCTATTACCACAGTGCTTTTTGGTAATTACAAAATATCTCATCAAGAATGGACAGCTCTCAATGTGCCAACAGAGTGAATACTTCTTTCAAGTCCATGTCAGCATGGAGATGTACTGATACATGTGCAGCCAGTACCCAAACATGCACTGCAACAACCTGTACTCCCTCAAGCAAACCTTAGCAGCCATGCAGGAAGTTTTTAAGGGGCATCTTTTTATGATAAGCTAATCAACAAGCCTGCCATGCCCCATACTGCCAGGTCAGAGTATCCTGCAGCCTACCCTGCCAATCCTGCATCAACACCACCAGCCAAACCCAAGCCAGTAGCAACACCCAGCTTAAAGATGGAGGACATGTTTAGCTTAATGGAGACGATGGCCCAGAGCTCACTGCAAACTCAGACCATGCTACAGTTGCTCACAACAAACCAGACTCATGCACTGGCCCCACAGAATTGGTCACAAACCATGCCAGCAACCAGTTCCAATGTGGTCCTGTTGGGATCTAGCTCCAGTACATGCCCTGCCATCCCTGGTTGCATGTTCTGTGGCAACCTGGCACATTTCATCAGTCAATGCCCAGAGGTTGAAGGCTACATCATGGACAGGAAGATTACAAGAAACTTTGAGGGATGCATAGTGTTGCCAACTGGGAACTACATCTCAAGGTATCTACCTGGCAACAACATGAAGGAGCACATTGACAAGTACCAGTGGCAAGTCAATGCACAGTCAAACCAGCAATCCAGGATCCACCCCACCATGTTCTATTTGCCTTGCAACAACCACCAAGAGCTGACAGCTTTGTCAAGGACCACACCAATTTTGAGTTACAAGACAACAGCAGTGAACCCCACAGATGATGTCAACAAGGAAATTGAGTGGGTGCAAAAGACCCTTATAGTGTTGCAAGTGGCAAGGAGAAATAAGGTAGTATTTTATGGAGTAGAGATTCTGCTATGTGCAAAGGGAAAGGAATCATGACCAGCAGCAGCACCAGCAGCACCAGCCCCAACACCTGAAGAAATCACATCAACTGAAGTTGCCAGGACTTGAGACCAGCTGCCCATGCACCCCTTTTCCAATGCCCATGATGCCAACTATCAGCCACTGACCAACCAACCATTTGGGGCTACAACAAAAAGCAAGGACCCATCTTACACCACTGCCACTCCCATGCAAAACCCACAAGTCATTGAGCAAATCTTCAAATGCACCCTCATGAGTCCTGCTGCTAATCTTAGCTTTGATGAGCTCTTAGCAGCCTCACCCAATGTCTGCCACAAGATGCATGAGTTCTTGACTCCATGCTGCATCCCTGTTGCCAATTCTGGCAATTCTGCTACCAACCCTGCCAACTCTGCAGACACATGAAATGTCTATGTCCTGCCAGATATTGCAGAAGTGTATTACATGGTGGACCCCCATCACAAGGTGAGATTTAAGGTTGGCAAGGAATCCCATGCACTGCACTGCATATAGGCTAGAGTGGACAACCATGTGATAGTTGACTGCATTGTGGACCCCAGGTGTTTGATTATCTGCATGTCTGATGCCATCAGCCACCAACTCAGAATTCCATACAACCCCACAATAAAGATCAACATGGAGGCAGCCAATGGAGAGGTTGACACATCACTTGGCTTGGCCAAGGACATACTGTTCAGGGTAGGGGACATTGAATTATACTTCCAAGTCCATGTCATCTGCTCCCCCACCTATGACATCCTCCTCAGCCACCCCTTCGATGTGTTAGCACAGTCTGTGGTCAAAAATTACCAAAACAAAGAGCAGACCATCACAATACATGACCCCAACAGTGATGTTGTAGTCACAATCCTGACTATACCCCGCAGACCACCACACTTTGTCAAGATGCACAAGGAGAAGGAGGGTTTTCAAGTAGCCTTGAGGAAATGATTGAAAATCACAGAGAGGTAGCCTGTATCATCACAATGGACTCAGCTCAGCACCTGATAGAGATAGAAGCATATACCCCAGTACCATCAATACAGTGCCACTCTGATGTACATAGCAGTAGAAATCCTAGTCTTGCTTGCTTGTACCTTGGAGCTGCACTAAGTCTTAACAAACTCAACACAACCAAATGCAACCTGATAACCCATGCTTACCTTCATGAAATGATATGATGCCCTAGCAGGTCCTACTCTGTGGAGCCATCCTGCCCTAAGTCCCACAACCCTCAGCACAATAACATCTCCCCAGTATTTTTATCACCACAGAAGAAGTATAAGCCAGTTGACAAGAAAGTTAAGCCAGTCATCAGTCAGTTACCACAAGAATTTAGAATCATTTGAGATATCAAAGGCAACCTGCTAGCTGTCCTATTGGAACTCAGCCCAAACCCACTGAACTTTGTGCCCATTGGAAGGTGTATGCAGGAATGTATGGAAAATCTAGACCAAGAACACAACAAGGACTTCCTGTGGCCTGAGGAGCAGAAGCTAATGCATCACTTCATGACAAAGCATGACCAAGCATTTGCCTGGGACAACAGCAAATGCAGATAATTCAAGACAGAATATTTCCTGCCAGTAGACATTCCAACAGTTCTGCATATGCCATGGGTACAGTGCAATATCCCAATTCCACCTGGGTTATATGACCAAATATGTGAGATTATCTGTACCAAGATTGACACTGGTGTCTATGAGCCATCCAACCCCTCATACTGATCCCACTGGTTTTGTGTACTGAAGAAAAATGGCAAGTTGCACCTAGTACACTCACTTGAGCCCCTCAATGCTGTCACCATACACCACTCCAGTGTCACACCTATCCTGGAACATATTGCAGAGAATTTTGCAGGTAGGGCCTGCAGCACAATGCTGGATCTCTATGTTGGATATGATGAGTGCCCACTTGCAGAAGGTTCCTGTGATTTGACAACATTCCAGATGCCCTTTGGAGCCATGCACCTGACAACATTGCCTATGGGTTGGACTAACTCCATCCCTATTTTCCATGATGACATCACATCCATCCTACAGCCTGAGATCCCAGATCTCACCATTCCATACATTGACAATGTCCCAGTGAAAGGCCCACTGACACACTACCAACAACCTGACAGAAGGTATGAGGCTATTCCTGCTAATCTTGGAATTCAATGTTTCATATGGGAGCACTTCCAGGGGGTTAACTGTGTCATTCAGCACATGAAGTATGCTGGTGGAACATTTTCAGGGAAGAAACTCGTCCTTTGCACACCAGACATCATGGTAGTCAGCCATCTATGCATGTGCAAAGGCTGCAAGCCCAAGAAGGACCGAGTAGCTGCCATCACCAACTGGGGACCATGCAAGTCATTGTCAGAAGTCCACACTTTCCTTGGAACCATTGGGGTTGGCCAGATATTTATCAAGAACTTTGCCAAGCATGTGCATTCACTCATAGTGTTAACCAGGAAAGCCACACCATTCACATTTGGCCCCATGGAAGTAGTGGCACAAGAGGATCTCAAACAGGCACTTATTGTGTCACTGGCCCTATGCCCTATCAACTACAAATCTGATGCTCCTGTTATATTATCTGTCAACACATCCTTCATTGCAGTTGGATTTTTCCTATGTCAGTGTGACCCCAAAAGGCCCTCAGTTTGCTACTACAACTGTTTTGGGTCAATCATGCTTAACAAATGAGAAGCCCACTTTTTGCAGCCCAAGCTCAAGATTTACAGACTCTACTGCACTCTGAAGGCATTGAAACTGTATCTTATTGGAGTATGGAATCTCATTGTTGAAGTAGATGCCCAGGACTTTCAGAACAAGCACAGAACAAACTACACCCAAAACATTCAGGCTATTGCTACCTCTGGTTGGTGAAACAAAATTACTGGAATGCCTATAAATGGCCAGCATATCCAACAATCAGAGAAGTGTATGGATGGGATCCAGGACTCATGGATGAGTACTGACCCATATACTGGAGATGAACCAAAGGACACAATTGCATGTGGCATTGTGTCCAAGTATCTGGAGAACTGGGTGGGTGGCCCTGGATGAAAGAAATGATGTGGAACAGATATGGTTCCCATTGACTCGGAGCCTTCAGATTTACAGCAGATATGGCTGGATGCTTATATCAGGCTCTCTTAGGATGGCAAGACCATTGGGCTGGGACAGAAACATTAGAGCCTCTGTCAGCAACACAACCAGCAGCAGTTGTAGCAGCATGAGCAGATGAAGTCCAAAGACAAGCAGAGGGACAACAGATGGCAACTATTAATATGGGAAATGCCATCACTGATATGATAAATGCCTATCAACAATCAAACCAAGCTGAGCCAGGGCCTCTCACAAAAATGGAGATGCCAGACTACTACCAAGGAGATCCACAAACAGTCAACAGATGGCTATGCCAAATGGAGACTTACTTCATGCTGGCCAGAGAAAGGACTGATCTAAGAAAAATCTCAATTTGCTTATATCAAATCAAGGGAGGGAAGGATAACAGAGCAGCTGACTGGAGTGGAGTGAAGCTCAGAGCATTCCAAGATGCTTTACAGGAGCTTCAAGATAAAGTTGATAATAGCAGATGGGACACTCAGTTAGACTGGGCAAGCCTTAATAATGGATTAGCAACTGATGGTGATCAGGCTTGGATCAGATGACCCTTAAACAACCAATTCCCATTCACAGATTGGGTTGACTTCAAAAATCAGATGCACAACTTCTTCATGTCCACAGAAATGAAAGAAAGAGCAATTGAGAAGTTGCTTGGACTAGTACAAGGAACGATGATGGTAGAGGACTACATCATCAAGTTTAACACCTTGTCACCCTTGACCAACTGGAATGACCAAGCCCTGATATCACACTTCAAGAGTCATCTCAATCCAGCATTAGGACAGGAGTTGATTTGATATGGTGGCCTCAGTGAAATGGCTACCCTGCACCAGATCCAAGTAAGGGTTACAGAGATAGTAAGGGCATATCAAAAAGCCAATGAGGCTTATGGACCAGCTAGACAGAAAGGGGAATATAAAGAGAGCCCCATTTAATGATCATTGCCCTCAGTTCCAGTTCCAGGTGCCACCACCAAGACCATCAAACAGCCACTCCAATCCAAACACCATGGATGTTGACAACAGCAAGAAATCAATCACTTGCTTTAACTGTGGCAAGAAGGGTCACTATAGTTAGGATTGTTGAGGACCCAAGAAGCCCATTACATGTTATAACTGCGGGGAGGATGGGCACATGTCAATGACATGTACCAAACCAAAAAGAATTACAATGGGAGAAAAAGGCAAATGAGCCATTTGAAATGTCTCAGCAGGGGAGTTGACAAAGGAGGAATATAAGGAGCTTGGAGAGCTCCAGGGTTTTGTGGAAAGCTAGTAGGCAAGTGCTCAGTGCTGCTGGCTTCTAGTCAGGTTTCAAAAGTGTTGTACCAGTACACATAGACTCTCAAATTAAATTGCATGACCTACTCTATGAATGCAAAGGGAGCATACATACATCACTTAAGAAATCTGTGAGCAAGTGCAAGAAAGGGAGAACAATTGAAAACATGGACACCACAGTGGATGCTTAGATGCATTTGGGAGCAACCGAAAGAAATCATGATAGAATGTCTACAGCAGTGGGTACATGCTAAATGAATAAAAGAGGTGGATGGCCAACTAGTAGACCAGTTGAATGCGATGACAGAGGTGGAAGCAATGTGGAACATTGTACATCTATGGGAAAAGGTAGTACAAGGAATGGGCAAACAGCAGTTGGATCTGAAAGGAATTATCACAGCTATGGACATGTTACAGACCATTAAAGTTGATATGCTGTTGGATTCAGGGTGCACTGGGTCCTGTATTAATGACGAATTTGTGGAGCTGCACCAGTTAGTGAAATGATGAATCTACCCACTCAATAGGGACAAGCAGCAGCAGCTGGATGAATTTCTGAAAGAGAACCTGGATTCTGGACAGATCCAGCCAAGTAAATCACCAATGGTGTCGCCATTTTTCTTTGTGAAGAAAAAAGACGGAAAGCTGAGGCCAGTACAGGACTACTGGAAGTTGAATGAGATGATGGTAAAAATTTGTTATCACTACTGCTCATTGGGGAGCTGGTGGATAAGTTATCACAAGCAAAAGTCTTCTCCAAGATGGACATTTGTTGGGGATGCAATAATGTCTGAATCAAGGAGGGAGATGAGTGGAAGGCAGCATTCCAAACCAACAGAGGACTCTTCAAACCCTTAGTCATGTTTTTCGGATTAACAAACTTGCTGGCTACCTTGCAGATGATGATGAACAACATCTTCAGGGTGGAGATTGCAGAAGGGTGGGTCATCATATATATGGATGACATATTGGTGTTTTCAAAAATGCAAGAGGAGCATATGGTTCAGGTCAACCATATATTAGCAAAGCTGGAGGAGCACAAGTTATCATTGAAACCAGAGAAGTGTTTCTTTGACAAAAGTGAGATGGATTTTCTGGGGGTTGTTATCAACAATGACTCAGTCAGAATGGACTCTGCCAAGGTTAAGGCAGTGATTGAGTGGCCCAAACACACATGCAAATGAGAAGTCCAGCAGTTTTTGGGTTTTGTAAACTTCTACTGGTGCTTTGTAAAAGATTTCACCAAAGCAGCAAGGCCACTAACCCAGCTGACTGGAAAGAATGATTGGAAGTGGATGGAGTTACAGGATGCAGCTTTTGATAAGCTAAAAAGAACTATTGCAGAGGAAGTGGTGTTGCAGATTCCCAATGAAGATGGACAGTTTTGAGTAGAGGTAGATGCCTCTGACTTTGCCATTGGAGGAATACTATCACAACAAGTGGAGGATGACAAGTGGAAGCTGGTGGCTTTCATTTCCAAATTGCTGAATGATGCTGAATGCAACTACAAGATTTATGACAAAGAAATGCCCACAGTAATGCATGCCTTTTACAAATGGTCCCATTACCTCAAAGGGGCTAAACACACAGTAGAGGTCTTAATGGATCACCAAAACCTCACATACTTTAGAAAGGTGCAGAATCTTAATAGGTGGCAGGTGAGATGGGTGACAGATTTGCAGGATTACAACTTTGTCATAAAACACAGAAGCAGGAAGTCCAACACAAAGGCAGACTTGTTGTCATGGAGAGCAGGGCATGCTAGAGGCAAGAACAATAACAAAGGGGTGGTTCTGTTGAAGGAACACCTCTTTGTAAGGGTATTTGATGATGATTGCATGCTGGATGACATCATGAAGGATATTAGGAACATGACTAGACAGCAATGGGAGACACAAGTCATCAAAGGACTTGAGAAAATGGGTGGGGATTATAACCTGGAGAAGGGGCTTGTCACCTGGAAAAAGAGAGTCTATGTACTGGTGGTTGTGGCATTGCGAGAGGACATTATTGCAATCCACCATTCATGGGGACATTTGGGAGTCACAAAGATGTTGGAATCATTGACAAGAAATTTCTGGTGGCCAAACATGTGTGAAGACATTGAATGCTACATTCTGGATTGTGAAACTTGCCAGAAGGCAAAACTGGACAGACAGGCACACATGGCACCACTAAGGCCAAATGAGGTTCCAACAGAACCATGGCAGATAATTTCAGTCGACTTCATTGGACCATTGCCCAATTCAAAAGGCAATGACATGATCTTGGTGATAGTAGACAGGTTCACCAAGAAGTTGTACTTCCTACTGACAACATCAGCTATTACATCACAGGGGACTGCAGTACTATTCAGAGATAATGTGTTCTGGGAGCATGGTCTCCCAAGGAAAGTAATTAGCAACAGGGGGCTGCAGTTCACTTCCAAATTTATGGACAATTTGTATGGGATGCTGGGAATCAAGGCTAATAGGTCAACAGCCTACCACCCACAGACAGACAGACAAACAGAATGGGTGAATCAGAAAGTTAAGGAATTCCTGACTATGTTCATGAACAATCAACAGGATAACTGGAGTGACTGGTTGTCTGTGGTGCAGTTCTGCCACAATGATTGGGTTCACTCATCAACAGGCTTCACCCCATTCTTCATGAACTATGGATGGCATCCTAACAAGGGATTGGACCCAACTTATGCACCAAAGGCAGTAGCAGTGGAACAGCTGGCAAAGGAAATCAAGGATGTGCACACAAAAGCAAAGAAGGCATTGGAAAAGGCAGCTCAGATAATGAAGGAGTGCTATGACAGTCATCACCAAGCAGCACACAAATACAAACCTGGAGATAAGGTTTACCTGAGCACAGAGAACCTGCCAGTAATTCAAGTAACTAAGAAGCTCAATGGCAAATTTGTTGGTCCATTGGAAGTCATCACCAAGGTTAGCAAGTCATCTTACAAATTGAAAATCCCAGCATTGTGGAGGGTATATAACATCTTCAATGAGGTCCTACTGAAGCCATACAAGGAACTGGTGTTCCCCAAACAAAAGGAAAAGGCAGCAGCGCACAAGGATGCACAGATGGTGGAAGAGTTGCAGGGTGACAAATACAAAGTAGAAGAGATTGTTGACAGTTGTGTCAGTGGATGCAGAGGAGGGAAGCTAGAGTACCACATCAAGTGGAAGAACTATCCAGTGGAAGAGTCCACTTGGGAACCAGCTGAGAACATCACCAATGCACCAGTGAAAGTTAAAAAGTTTCGTAAAGAAAACCCCAGCACACCAAGGCACTTGAGAAGCATGGAAGGGATGAAATTCATTCCCTACAAAAACTTTACAACAGCATGAGTCCCAAAGAAACTATTCAGATGGGAGGACAGACACTTCAGACACGACTACCTCAACAACATGGAGCACAGATGGCACAAGTCGAAGGGAGACTGGGCAGCAGTTAGAGAGCTGCCTGATGATACCAATGGGACGTTCTCTAGAGATCTAGAGCACAGTGGGCAGGTTAAACCTGTGCTTAATTTCCCAGTGAAGGAAAAGAAAGAACAGCCAGACTTTGTGAAGGGAAGTAGTGAGTCTGAGGAGGATAGGAGATGGTGGATTGCTGGTGCAATGCACCAAAAGAAAAAGGAGGAAGAGAAAAGGAAATATAAGGTCACTATGGATGAGATTGAGGATGAGGACTTGGAGAAAACAGGGTTGAGCCCTGAGGAACAGAGCGAGCAGTTAGACCACTTTTATGAATGAATGAAGAAGGACCTGCACTATGTGGATGCAGAGATGTCAGCCTCTTGGGATGTGAGGCCTTGAGGAGAGGGATATGTTACAAGCAAAACTTATTGGACAGTAATGACAGTAATGAAGCTTATGAAGAGATGGACTTAGAGGATTGGGATCTATTTTTTCTTCTTTTTTATCTTTTTATTTGGACTCAAATCAATAGGATATATGAGCCAAATGACAATACTATACAGTGGGTTGCCTATGTTAGGACTGCAGCCCTTATATGGAAGGTGATTAGGTCAACATTGGCTATGGGGATAGACTGAGTGCTGACAGGATGTGGCCCAATAATGGGCCTAGGCTATGAAGGGATCATAGGCCTAGTGGCACCTGAGGGGCAACATGGGAACTCTTGAAGGAGCCAGGGATATGGCTCTGGAGTTCATGGGAATGCCAGATAAATGGCAAGGGTCGGCAAAGGCATTGGTGTGAATGGCTGATGTGTCAAAACAATAGACACTGCCATATGGAGAGAGATGTGGGCTGAGAATGGTTACATGGGTGCAGACTTGGCTGCTGTGCATTGTCCCTATTGTGAGGGACTTTAGCTGCATGCTGACTGCACACAGACCATTGGGTTGGTGTTGGTGGAGTATATAAGGGCTGTAGTATAGTGTAGGGAGCCCTTAAGACTCTAGATAGTTTTGTGTCCTAGACACTACTACTTGAGCAAATACATTCTTGTCTTTGGCTTTAACTTAGCCTCACTCATAAGTCTTTGGGTTGTGTTTAGGGCAGTCCTAACAATGGAGCACAGGTGGCACAAGTGGAAGGGTGATTGGGCAGTGGTTCGAGAGCTGCCTGATGACACTGATGTGACATTCTCAAGAGACCTGGAGTGCAGTGGGCAGTGACGAGCATCATTCTGATGTGATGGTGTAGCCATACTCATCTGCAGGTCATCTGCAGGTCATCCAAGCTAGCAACGAGCAACTCTGAGCAACTCTGAGCAACTCTGCAATTATCTGTGATTATCCATGGTAAGGCAAGTGTCACCCATGACCAATGACCAAGTTGCCTCCTGTGTACACCATCCAAACCCTGCACCAGTCAGTTGTTTGCACCCGATGTCAGTACCACATTGGCCGAGTCGCATAAAATCATCAGCCAGCATGGCTTAGTTCACCAGAGAAGGGACCACCACCATCAAGCAATATCCACATTAGGGAAGATCTTCATTCTACAATCCAGATGCCATGTCAGCCATAGTGATGCACCAATGCAGTGGATTAGGACCCTAGCAGACAAGTAAAGCCATTGGCTGACAACCAGATACAGTATAAACCAGTCAGGTCCATGGAATATTGAGAACAGGGATGCGTCAAGCCAGAAGAACTCTGGAGTTGCTGCCAATGGCAATCAGCAGTGTCTATTTCAAGTCTATGACTCTATTAGTGTCCTGCATTGGGTCACAATATTGGTTCCCACCACAGTGCTCCTATTCCACCATTGTGTCCCTCAGCTAGCCCCATCATGTGAAGACCTTCAAGATGGATTTGGATACATGGTTGTGAGGTGAAATTTTACTGAGTTACTTCGTTATTTAGAGTAGAAAATGTATATAAAGCCCCTGTAGTTTACAAGTTTAGAAGTGGAGCAGCTTAGCATCAGGTTAGATCCCAGAATACAGTTTCCCCTCAAGTCTCAGTCTTTTGTCACGCTCTCCTTGCCTCATTCATGTCTCTTGTTGCACTCTGCATCCTGCATTCATTGCCATTACAAACTCACATGCTAGAACATTATTATCCATGAACTCCACCAGTTCTGCACATTGTAGCATTGCCATTGAGTGTACTGGAGTTGATGGGACCTCTTTCACAACCTCAAACCTCTCCTCTCCTCCCTATTTCCAATAGTGGAGTGAGCATATCAGTGGGTTAAACCCATGCTTAATTTCCCAGTAAAGGAACAGACAGACTTAGCAAAGGAGAGTAGTGAGTCTGAAGAGGACTGGAAACAGAGGATAGCAGGTGCAGTGCACCAGAAAAAGAAGGTGGAAGGGAAGAAAAGGTTTAAAACCACTGTGGAGGAGATCAAGGATGAGGGCTCAGAAAAGACAGGGTTGACCCCTGAAGAACAAAGCAAGCAGTTGGACCACTTTTATGAACAAATGAAAAGAGATCCATGCTATGTGGATGCAGAGATGTCAGCCTCTTGGGACACAAGGCCTTGAGGAGAGGGACATGTTACAAGCAGAAAACTCATAAGGCAGTAATGACACTAATGAAGCATATGAAGATACAGACTTGTAGAGGCAGAGGATATTTTCCTTTTCTTTTTCATCTTTTTATTGGACTCAAATGTTAGGTTACAAGGGCTGGACAACAATACACTACAATGGGATACCTATGTTAGGACTGCAGCCCTTATGAGGAAGGTGGTTAGGTCAGCATTGGCTATGGAGATAGACCAAGTGCTGAAGGAACACAGCCTGATGATGGGCCTAGGCTATGAAGGAATCATAGGCCTAGTGGCACCTGAGGGGCAACATGGGAACACCTGCAGGAGCCAAGGGATGGCTCTGGTGTTTGTGGAAATGCTGGAAGGTACCAAGGGAATGGTACTGGCATCTGTGGGAATGGTTGAGGTGTCAAGACAATAGACACAGCCATATGGGGAGAGAAGTGGGCTCAATATGGTTACATGGGTGCAGACTTGGCTGCTGTGCATTGTCTCTAGTGTGAGGGACTTTAGCTGCACACAGACTGCACACAGACCATAGGTTGGGGTATATAAGGGCTGTAGTATAGCATAGGTAGCCCTTAAGACTTTAGGTAGTTTGTTGTATCTACACAACTCCTAGTCAAAACACAAATCATCTCTTTGGCCCAACAAGCCAGCACTCTAAGTCTTTGGGGGTTGTTTAGGCACAGTCCTAACAGCTTGGGAAGCCTTACTCAAGGAAAGATGGGCCAGATGAGGAGGTCTTTACACTAAGCCACACATTCCACATGGAGTCCACATGGACTCCAGGCACTTTACCTGGACTTTCCCTGCATCTCCACAACCCAACATTTGGCAGGGAACCCCAGCCAAACTAGACCTGGAGTGTACCTGGACTATCATGCATATTCCCTGGACTTTACATGGATTTGCAAGGAGTCCCTGTCTCTGGACTGTCCAGGGACTGGCTGGAGTTCAGGTGCTGCTCAGAGCCTGCACTCAGGTCAAATTTTTGTGACATGTGTCACAATGGCAGTCACAACACACCTGTTGATTACTATGTGACATTACTCCATGACATATCACACTGGCAGAACAAAATACTCAATTTGGCAGGATGACTAAGCTTTCCTTTTTTGTCTGACACAGCCTGCATGCTGCCACATAGTCACCTCCCACCATCATTGCACTATGCAATGCAGTCCCCACCCCACCCAGGTACCCTGTCATCAAGGAAGACCCATGGTGGTCACAAGTGTGCCATGTCCATTCTATTGGACAAATCAATCAAGGCATTGAAGAAGCAATGTGAGGAGGATGATGATGAGGATGATGATGGCTGGGACTATAATGATGATGAAGGTGAAGGAGAAAAGTGAATGAAACAAGGAAAGCAACAGTGCATAGTGTGCTGCTCATTCCTTGGTCCTCCCTAATCCAATCCACAATAGCAAAATGCCTGCTGCCAGCCAGTAAAAAAAACTTTTCACCCATTTTTCAGCAGCTAACTGCTGCTGTTCACCTTCAACCTTTTGATGAGAGCAAAACATCCACTGTGCAAGCCCAGGAGGAAACAGGGACATCAACTAAAGCACCCAGCTGAGGGTATGTTTTTGAATTTTTGATTCTAATACATTCTGACAATTCCTCTCCCATCTGCTCCCCTGGCCACTTGCTCTCCTTGTTGCCACCCATCCTATTTGATGACTGCCCACCTGCCCTGTTTGACAATAACCCACCTGCCCTGTTTGATGACCACCCACCCAACAACTGCCCACCTGCCCTGTATGACAACTGCCCACCTGACAACCACCCACTTGCCCCATTCGACGACTGCCCACCCAACAACTGCCCACCTGATGACTGCCCACCTGTTGCATTCTGACCACCCACCTCCCCTGTTCAATGACCACCCACCTGATGACTGCCCACCTGCCCTGTTCAATGACTGCCTCACCTGCCCTGTTTGACAATCACCCACCTGACAACTGCCCACTTGCCCTGTTCAATGGCTGCCCACCTGACAACTGCCCACCTGTCATGTTCTGACCACCCACCTCCCCTATTCAATGACTGCCCACCTGATGACAGCCCACCTGCCCTGTTTGACGACTGCCTCACCTGCCCTGTTTGACAATTGCCCACCCAACAACTGCCCACCTGCCCTGTACAACAACTGCCCACTTGACAACTGCCCACTTGCCCTGTTCAATGACTGCCCACCTGATGACTGCCCACCTGCTGCATCCTGACAACCACCCACCTGTTGTGTTCCAACCACCCACCTCCCCTGTTTGATGACTGCCCACCTGATGAATGCCCACCTGCCCTGTTTGACAATTGCCCACCCAACATCCACCCACCTGTCCATGTTCTGACAACCACCCACCTGCCCTGTTTGATGACTGCCCACCCAACAACTGCCCACCTGCCCTGTGCGACAACCCCTCTGTATCACTGCTGCTGCCTGTATTATTATTAATAACCCCACCCTCTGCCCTGTCCTCTGTACCACCCCTGCTGCCCATATTAAATATTAAATCTGCCCTGTCCTCTGTACCAACCCTTGTATTACATTAATTTATTCCATTTCTACTCAATACCTGCCCTTTGTCTACTTACAAATAGAACATCTCATGTTAAAAACAAGGGAACATCAACAAAAGCACCTACCAAGTATGAATGTTCTTTTAAATTTATTTATTTTAATAACCAATGCCTGCCATTACAGATCTGAGAAAATTTTACAAAGTAAGAATATTTCAGTTGCTCCTCCACCTCGCAAACATGGAGTACACTACCTGCCATTTTCTGCACCTCAAATTAAGTCATATTGTGAATGTCTAGCAGATGAGGAGGAAGAGCAGGGGGAAAAATAAACTGACAAGGAAACTGATGATAGTGACAGTCTCAAGGATCTATCTGCTGATGAGGATGTTGCTGCAGGTTCAAAGAAAGTAGATGTGGAGGATGCACTTGCAGATATTGAAGAAATGGAGGGTAGTGATGACCAGAATGAGCCTGAAAGGTCTGGTGAAATTGCTTCTGCTTTGGATAACTTGGGGCTTGAAAAATCTGGGGATATTGAGATGGTCTCTCCCCCTCCTGAAGGTTCTTGCAGGGTTACAGGAGGAGTGTTGAGGGGCAGAGCTATAGGCAATGTGCTAAATCTGCCTGATGCAGATGATATATTGGAGCCTCCTATCCTTGCTAAAGGAACTATCAGACTGTTTTCTGACCTTTCTCACAAACCATCTCAGCATAAGCCTACTTTTACTTTCAACACAGAGGCTGAGCCCACCTTGGCACCAATTCTGGAAAAGTTGGCAAGGAATTATTCCCCTGTAAGGCACAATAACTATCACATTTATGTGCATGAGGGAGGGAGTTGGAATCTCAAAGGTCATTTCAATCATGCTGTAGAAGATGATAAACCAGTTTCATGGGTGACTGACAATGATCAGTTCACACTGTCTGTTTGTGCTGAGGGGAAGGACATATTTGCAGCTCCTGCTGGGAAACCTGGTCCTGCAGCCCCTCTGAGCAAAGCTGCTACCAAAGAAGGGGACTTGTCAAAGTGTGAACTTATCACTATTCTCAATATCACTGAGCACTTGGCTCAGCCACAGAAGAATCCTGGCATAAGGCTTAATTATGCCAAGTACAAAGAGTGTCTCAAAGCCCAAGACACCATGAGACAGATGGTTAAAGATGGGACATGGCCTGCTGACATCAAGAAGCCAAATGCCACAAACATCATAGAGTTGTTTATGTCTAAGAGTTACTGGCATACTTACATGACTCAGGCATTTCATGACATTGCACATTATCCTATACTGAAGGAGTGGCTTGAAGGGGAAGGAGAAGGTCTGCCTGATGAGGAAGTTTGGGGAGCAACTCAGACTTCTTATACATTCTCTGACTTGATGAAGGAAAAGGAATGAAGGAAATAGGTTGCAAAAGGGAAAGGGAAGAATAAGGCCAAAGAAGATTCTACCAAAAAGAAGCATAAGTAGGTGGAATAGTACTGTTGTTTGTCTGAAAGTTGTATAGTAATGATATCAAAGTTGTTTCTTTGTTATGGTCAATTATTTCCTCAAGTTCTTGATGGCCTGGATTTGGCTAGAGATTATCACAAGTTTGCCTCTAGTTGCTGCTGCACCCCTTGAACAACATATCTTCCCAGATATACCTTTCTCAATATTCAGCAAGTACATTGAAGAGAATTTTTATTCAACTGTCTCACTGTCAACAGTGCTGATGCTACTTTTCACTGTGACTGAGAACACAGATCTTCTGAATTTGCATTTTTGTCAAAGATCTTCAGATCAAGAAAAAAGCACATTGGCTACTGGATGGATCAGGAGTTTGGCAGGTGCAGTAAAACAGAGGCTAGAGAAAGAAGATGCTTCCCTATTGAAAGAATCTGATATGGAAGCAGAAGGCTCAGATCATCAGATCATCATTACAATTGGATTAAAGCTGGATGCACTTGCAAGGCTATTAGGGTTAAATCCACTCAACAAGTCAGGAAAATTCAAAGCTAAATTAAAGCCAGTCTCCAACAGAAAAGTCCATGCGGTTTACACTTTATGTCCAGATACCCCCACCTGTAGGACACTGGCTTGCCAAAGAAAGTCATTATACCAGTGGACCAGAGCAAGGGATGTGCCCCAAGTAAGGTTGATAAGAAATTTTGTAGTGTATGACAACACACCAGTGCTCTCAGGACACTGCAAAGGATGCAAGACCATCTATTATGCTGATCATGAAAGAGCAAAGCTTGAACATGATACTAAATGTGAAAGGGTATATTTGAACTCTGCAAAGTATATCAAAATTGGACAAAGCTTGTGGGTGGACAGGGCATTCTCCAATGCAGTGTTGAGTGGCATATACAACCTCCATGCATCAGCTGCAGCATATGCAGAGTTCTGGAATAATGCCTTTAATATGGAAAACTCAGCAAAAATAAGTAGGAGACACGTATGGCAAGCATTTGTGCAGGAGTCAATTCGACTTATTGCATCTGCATCACAAACCAATTTAACAATAATGGATGGCCTACCAATTGATCAAGTGACAAGAGAGGCATTTGGTGCATTGGGAGAAGGTGGTGTTATCAGATCAGCTGATCAACACTCTTGCTCTGAGTGCACACACAAGTACAGGAGTACTGCAGAAGTGGTTCTAGAAGCCAATGCAAATGAAGCAGATATGGTTGGGATAGATGATAGGATCCTCCCATTTGAAGGGCAGAGAAGAATACAACAAGTTGATGAAGTGGAAGAAGCTGCCCCAGTGAAAATGGTAGTAGTAGATGGTATTGTGATGGGGCATACACACTGTGCATTTGAAGATTGTAGTGCAGATTTAGGCAATGCCTGTGGTGGTGTCTACTGTCCATCCCATGAACTTTCACATGGAGGTAAATGCCATGCTGCTAATTGTGAAAATGCAAATGTAGCAGGAACCCTTGCCTGTGAACAGCACCAAGGGAAGTGGAGGAGGCACCTAATGAATCATAGGAAACAGGTCATGGGTGGCTACAGAAGAGCTTTGAGAAGGCCTGGTGATACAGTGCCTTGGACACCTCAAACACCACATCAGGTTCACCCTCATGATGATGAAGAGCAGGAAGCCAGAGGCAGGGATTGCTTCATTCCACCAAGGATATACTGTGTTGAGACAATCTGTGCTCCATGTGGCGCTGGTGGTGGCTTGGGATAAGTTTGAAAAGGCCAAGTCACCAACTAACATACTGAACTTCTTGGGATCAGTATACCCTGAAAAAAACCAAAGGCCTGCATATGTTTGTATTGACAAGGCCTGCATGGTGTTGTGCAAATGTGTGAATGATCCTAGGCTGGAGGAGTGGCTAGACACAAGCAGGTTTGTTGTTGATGCATACCACTACATCAACCATCATGCAACAGATGATTTGTGCAGGACTTGGTGCAATCCTGCACCTTTGAATGGATCAGCACCCAACTTGGTCATTACAGGGAGAACTCCACAGGAACAGTTGTATTACAAGCAAGCATTCAACACTCAAGCTTGTGAGCAACTGAATGCATGGCTAGGTGGTTTTGAGTCAATCCTGAAGAGGATGACATCAGGCAATTTTGACTGGTTCTTGCATACAATGCTGTTCTATCATACAATTCAAGTTTTGAAGAGACAGAAGGCAAGGGAAAAGGAAGAGAATGAAGGTGATGAGGATGATGAGGATGATGAGAATTTGTAATTTTAATGTATTTTGTAGTGAGAATGATAATCAGAGTAGTGAGAAAAATGAAAAATGTAAGGAGTCCACAGGGAGTCCACAGGAACTCCACATAGATTCTCTTACTCGAAGAAATCAAGTATGCTTCCTAGGCACATATACAACATCCAATATATGCATACTAACTTGATTGATCTTCAGGGAGATGTAAAACATAAGTCTAAACACCTTTTTGTGCATAGCCTGGACTACACATGGAGTCCAGCAGGACCAAGCATGGACTCCACACACATTCTGCATTTTGACCTGGACTTGACCTGGACATTCCCTGGACTCCACAAGAACATGTGGGGGAGTGTAAAGTGCTGTACAATTGCCATGTCATCCATAACAACACACCAATGTAATGGATTAGGACCCTAGTGGATGAGTAAAGCCATCAGCTGATGACCAGCTACAATATAGACCAGTAACCAATTGTCAGGTCTGCAGAAAATAGAGAACAGGGACACATCAAGCCAGATGAACCCCAGAGTTGCCACCAATGGCAATCAGGAAGGTCTATTTCAATCTGATGACTCTATTCGCATCCCACATCAGGTTGTGATATTGGTTCCCACTGCAGCACTCTTATTCCACCATTGTGTCCCTTGGCTAGCCCCATCATGTGAATACTTTCAAGATGGATTTGGATACATGGTTGTGAGGTGAGAATTTTAGAGTTACTTCATTATTTAGAGTAGAAAATGTATATAAAGCCCCTGTACAATACAGTATGGCAGCTTAGTATCAGATCACCACAGTAGGGAATACAGTTTCCCTTTGAGTCTCAGTCTTTAGCCATGCCCTCCTTGTCTCATTCACATCTCCAGTCTCATTGCACTCTGCATCCACCACTGTTATGCACTCACATGCTAGAACATGATTATCTGTGAACTCCACTAGTTCCACATATCACAACATTGTCATCAAGTGCACCAGAGTTGACAGGACTTCCTTCACGACCTCACACCCTCCTCTCCTCCCTATTTTTAATAGTGGAGCAACCATATCACTGGTCCACAAAGAAATTGGATGGGAAATTTGTGGGACCACTCAAGGTCATTGCCAAAGTTGGGGAATCCATTGATGAGTGTGCTACCTGGCTGGACTGGATCTCAAGCAAAATTTGGGACCATTTCAAGAAGTGCAATATTAAACAAGGCAGTTCAAGCTCTCAGTTTCATCAAAAGTGCACAGTATCAATACTTCCAAGTTCAATGTGAGCACTTGTGAGACATCAGGTAGCCTCAAAGTGGCCATTTAAAATTGCTTTTAAATTGCATAACCTGCAACCTGGATCCGAGGTACAAGATTGAATAGAATGATCAGGAGTAAATTCAAGAGCAGGCATCCAAGGTTCACAGCAGAATATTGCCAGCATGGAGATAATCATTTAGGTGTGATTCACTATGGCATTGACAGAGCGAATAAAGAGCAGAGACTAGCTTGGATTTGAGTAACCTATCTTTGCCTGCACTATGACATAATGCCTGTCAACAGAGTTCATCATTACATGAGAGAAACCAAGTCACAATCCTTAGCAGATAGATTGTCATCACCAGTCCTGGAACTAGTTGATGATGAAGAAAATTTAGTCCTTGAGTATCCCCTGGCTTCCATTTACCTGGACAATCATGTAGAATCATGCAGGAACACAACATTATTGGTGGTACTTGAGGCCTCGCATTCCTTCAATCAGACCTCACCCTCTGAAATTAACTATTCCTATGTGACAACTAGTGGATTATCAGTATCCCACTTCAATCAGATGAGGATTCCCATGGGAGGACCCCTTTTAATGTTGCACAGGTGTCTTGAACCAGTTAGACCCTCCATCTCATGAACAGAAGTCAGCATTGGACAGTTGGCTTGGAAAGTATCTATCAAAGTCTGTGCCAATGGATGGGATGTACAAATTGATGGAGGAGGACCCTACCTTATTATTGGACACAATATCAACCACTATGCCCTACTCAGCTGTTGAGGGCACTTATATCCATTTCTGGTTCCAGCCCATCACATTCTCCCTTGTACAACCACTTGGCATGTCATTTCCCTCCCTGCAGAACTTGAACACCACTCCAACCTGCAGGATCTCTGGCCAGGACCCTCTCACACATAAAAACAACCCCTCGAACAAGATTGATCTCTCTTGAATACAAGCAATAATAATGCCATTCTCTGTAGCACCCAGCACTCTCCTTTTGTCATAATCTTAAAAGATTGATCAAGTCCCCTAGACCATATACATATCAAACTGAAGCCCAAAGACACCCTGTGTAGATGTTGGTGATTTACTTCCAGATTCATCTTTTATTTGAAATATGTGGAGTATTATTTTTCATGTTGCCTGTTGGATTAGGTGGGGCAGTGCCCTTGCCTCATGGGCTTTTCCATCTCTATACAAAAGAATTTGTCATCCATGCCTTGAACATTTCAAATTACATATATATAGCAGTAGGGTACTAGAATCAGAAAATCCCCCTTTATCAATCTCACTCAGTTCAGACCAGCATTCTCTGTTTTGTTAGAATTCTCCTGTGGCATTTTATTGAGTTTTTCCCTGTGATATCTAGTTATACTGCAAATTCAGTGGCTTCAGTGTATCCAAGTTCAGTTAGATAGCAATCAAGGTTCCAAACCTATTTGACAAGACCATTACCAAAGTTTCAAATTAAAAACCCTTAACAAACTACTTCAAGGCTCATTCAACTCTACCACCCCCATTTTTATTAGTGATTTCCTATGAGACTGCTGGGACTTTTCCAGGACTCTCACCCTTGCTCACCCTCAGACACACTCTTGTTCACCATTGCACTCCCTCATATTACTCATCCAGCACTAAGGTGGTGCTTTGCACTTCCTTCCCCCAGTTTGTAGGGTTGGGTTTGTTGGCACATTTTATGCTAGGCAGCATCCCAGGGTACCTATCACTGTGTACCAGTTGGAAGTTCCCAAGTCATGGAAAGTCTACAATGTATTCAATGAAGTCCTGTTAAAACCCTATCAGGAGCCAGAATTCCCTCAACAACAACAGAAAGCCACTTCACATAAGGAAGCCCAGATGACAGAGGAAGACTCAGAATACAAAGTCGAGGAAATCCTAGATAGCCAAGTTAGTGGACATGCCAGAGGGAAAATTGAGTATCTCATCAAGTGGAAAAACTACCCAGTGGAGGAATCAACCTGGGAGTCAGCAGATAATGCAGCTAATGCACCTGCTTTAGTAAAGAAATTCCACAAAGAAAACCCAGGCACTCCTAGATGGCTCAGAGAAGTCCACTCAGAGGACTTCACCAGATGGACCAACTTCACATAAACTCAAGCACCTATGAAACTTTATGGTTGGGAAGACAGCAAATTTGGATGTGAATGGTTGGAATGCCTTGAACAGAAATGGCACACTTGGAAAGGAGAGCAGGTGAAGGTTTATGCCCTTCTGGGAGATGACAACACTGATGGGGCATTCTCTCAGAACCTTAGAGAGCATGGTAGTCAGAAGCCATGCTTAATTCCCTATGGACAAAGAAAGAATGGATTGTTGGAACAACCTCCATGTCATAAAACTGGGCCAGCAGGCAATTGGCAACCAGTAAGTTGTAAAACTGCAAAGGTTACCCTTGAGGAGAGGGAAGAGAAGCATCAATGCTTCTGGGAAAAAATGAAGACAGATCCACATTACATGGATGCAGTTGCATCAACTTCTCAGGATGTGAAGTCTTGAGGAGAGGGACATGTTATGAGCTGGAGAGGAGCCCCTGAGACACATGACAGGGACCATACAGGAGTCAACAAATTCTGTTGACAGATAACTCTAAGAAGGCTCAGGAACCTTTGGTGGCATATGAAAACCCATATACTCAGTAACAACAACTTGACAACTATGCACTTGCCTCTATTTATGCATGCAATTGGTGGAATGGAGCCTCATGGGATTTATCCCTATTTATTCAAGATTTGTGGACAAGCGGAATGAGCTCTGGGACATGGCAGCCAACAAAGAGTCAGGACTACTATAAACAGAAACACTACAGCCTGATGATGGCAGCTTGTACATGTGCAGGAAGAGATTAGGTCAGTAAGATGCTGAGCCAGGATGGTGGGTCCATGATAGGGATCCATGGCGATGCCATGCTCATGGGATGAGCACCAACTAGTGGTGTCATGTCAGGACACCAGACAATAAGAAGACTGCAGAACCAAGAACAGCATATGGGTGCACATGTATATGGTTAGATGTGAAGGGAGTCTGTTGCTGCACCCCCTTTATGGATGAGGGGTTTTAGCTGCACATGGACCAGGAGCTTTGGTATAGGTAGGGAGTACTTTCTTGACTTAGGGCCCTTAAGGCTCTAGGTGGTTTATACACTACAACACTCTTGTGTAGGCTATAGCCCCTGAGTATACATCTTGTTTCATCTCTGCCTTAACTTGGCACCACTCTAAGGTTTCTGTTGGGGTGTTTAGGTGTGTCCTAACAAACACAAGATGTTACAATGGCAGACAATGTACTTGATGGCACTGAACCAATGGATTTCAGTCATGTGGGCAGCAAATTCATTGAGCTTCTTAGGGACAATATTAAGAACACAGTGTAAGAATTCATTGCTCTCAGTGACATTTCAGTACTCATCTGTATTGCAGCTCAAAGTGACACAATGCAAGCATGTGTCATGACAGGACAATGTGCTTGGTAGAGGGGTTTACAATCCAAATTGACATGTTAGTAGATGCATACAGAGACTGGTGTTACAACTCCAGAATGGAGGATGAGCCTGCAGGAAATCATGTGGTAGGACATTGAGGGGAGGGCAGATATTATATTGATTGACTGGTAGCCACAGCATTGGTCCATCAAGGGATGATCCTGTTAGCACCCTACCAGCCAAGTTATTCTATATCTATGCACATTCTAGAATTATACAGAAATCTTCACTGCTGGTGCCCTTGTCTCACCATACAGCCTTTTGTTGTTATGAGCTCACACTTGCAAACAAACCCCAAAGCCTCACAGAGGTGGAGTGTTACTCCAGAGACGAAACCAGGCTGTGTTGCAAGCCTACACTACTACAAGAATGGTTTTACTAGAGAGAGCTAACTCCTAGTGTGAGAGAAACCATCTTGAGTCTTAGGGACTCAAGACTACAACTATCTGACTTATATACCACCAGGGAATTCCCCCTGGTACCTCCCTTAGACCAACAACACTCCTTCCATGTCTCAGCACCCATCCCTATTGTCCTGTGCATGTTCCCATGTGAGCACATATGAGCACAATCCTCCTGCAACAACTCTACCCTTAACCAGCTGTCTTTAGCCAAGCCTGGATCTTCGTGGACCACCCTAGACTGTCCCAACCTCAATGCCCATCAGCATGCATATGTCCATACACAGGATTATATGCCACTTGACCTATTCTGTACTCATGCCTTCCCATGGCTATTGAGTCTTCTGTTGGTGTCCATGTCCAATACTCCTAGGCTGGCTGTATCTTCTCATCATATGCCATGAGTGCTAAGTGTGAGCACTGCCTTGTGTCATCATCATGCAGCCTTTCTGCTATTGGTCTAATGACCTTCCTAGGTCTTGGTCTCACAATGCCTCCATGTCTGTCCTAGTGGCTGTGCCTCTTGACTAATCCCTTCCCTCGAGTCCTAGGTGCTGAGCTAATCCCTCATAGGGGTTTTGGTGGCTGTGTCTCTAAAGACTTTGGCCTCCTATGCCTGTGCACTCTTGGCCCTGTGGCTGTACCCATGCCATATCCTTGTAGTGACTCATGATGCTGATGTAACACACCTGTAATGATAGGGGTGTCACCCTCCTTCCTGGTATACTGATGGCTCCTTGTCTGGCCATTGTCTTGTAGTCTGATGAACACTCCTATGCCTTGATGCATGTGAAGTGTTCCCCTGGTCTCCTATGACTGTCTCTGACTGTCTCTTGTCTTTCCATGGTGGTCCCCAACCACTAGAATGAAAAATAAAAAGTGACTGCTAGGATCTGCTCCTAACATTTGTTAAGGGTCTCCTTGATTTGCATGGTGCAAGTATCTATCTATCCCCAGCAATCTACATTTGATTTACTCACATGTTATCATAGCTGGCTTATTTGCCTAACTACAGCACCATATTTTCAACATGTTATGATGTTTACCTCAAAATACTTGAGACAAATTGAAAGGGACTGATGAGCAAACTACACTGGGATGGATCACTTTTGTGTTTAAGAAACACATGTCCTGCTTGCTCATATAGACTACAGGGAGAGAAAGAGCTCATTAATATGCTCACTCCACTATTGGAAATAGGGAGGAAAGGAAGGGGTGAGGTCATGAAAGAGGTCCCATCAACTCTGGTGCACTCAATGACAACACTATGATATGCAGAACTAGCAGAGTTCGCAGATAATAATACCCTATGAAGTGCACAAGTGCATAATGGCAAGGAACATGGGATGCAGAATTAAATAAGACTAGAGGACATGAACAAGATGAGGAGGACATGACTAGAGACTGAGACTCAAAGGGAACTGGGGTGTACTGTGTTTTTTCTCTATGTGTTGTACAGGAGCTTATATACATTTTCTACTCTACAAATAACAAAGTAACTCTGTAAAATTGTACCTTGCAACTGTATATCTAAATCCATCTTGAAAGTTTTCACACAATGAGGCTAGCTGAGGGACACAATGGTGGAATAGGAGTGCCACAGTGGGAACCAATACCACAACCTGACATGGGACACTAATAGAATCATAGGATTGAAATAGATGTTACTGATCACCATTGCTGGCAACTCCAGGGTTCATCTGGCTCAACACATCCCTGTTCTCTATTTTCCATGGGCCTGACCAATGGTTACTGGTCTATACTGTAGCTGGTTGTTGGCCAATGGGTTTACTTGTCCACTAGGATCCTGATCCACTATGTCAGTGCATTGTTAGGGATGACATGGTGGCCACATATGGGTGACCCTTGGATCATAGAATGTAGATCCTTCCTAACATGGATATAGTATTGATGGTGACAGTCCCTTCTCTGGTGAACTAAGCTATGCGAGCTTACAATTTTATGTGGAGCAGCCAACATGGAACTGACCATCAGATGCAAATGGCCGACTAGTATGGGGTTTGGATGGTGCACATGGGAGATGACTTGGTCATTGGGCATAAGCAATGCTTGCCTTATTGCAGATAATCACAGAGTTCACAGAGTTGCTCATAGCTAGTGCAGAAGACCTGCAGAAGACTTCAGATAAGCACAGATGCTAAGTGATGGGGTCAGTGCATGTATAATCCTTAGCAAGGGTAAGGTCTCTAATGTCTAGCACTGAGACTAGTCTGTCTGATACCCACACACTGCCACATCAGAATGATGCTCATCATCATCTTCAACATGTTAATTACAATGGACAGGAATAATTTGTTGAAGCAAATGCAAAGTCAGAAGATGGGATAGAAGGGTATCCTCATGAGTGGCTGGACTTGCATGCAACCCCAGGTGACTATTATCTAACATGGGAGGCAGTGGATAAGTGGGTTAGAGGTGTGGTGGAAGCAGAACTTGGTGTAACAATGGTGAGCAACTGCTCACAGTTGGCTGTACAATGAGTTAAGAGGTGTTTCGGCAGGGTGATGAGTGCAATGCTTGTGCAACACAATGGAGAAACATGATTGACAATGTCACCTCCCACATGTGGGGCATATTTGATGAGACTGGTATCTTCCTTGTGCTCTGTCACCATGGCTTTGTGCTGATTGTTGCAGACATGGTGTGAAGTAGGGAACTGTAAGCATATTCTAAGACTTGCATACATTCAAATTAATGATTCTAGATCTAAATATCCTCTTGCTGTTGTTGATCTTCTTCTCTGAGCATTTGGAAGCAATATTTGTGTAGGATATGACATTGGGTGCAAGTTTGCAACAACTGTCAAAACCAGTCCACTAGGCCCAATCACAGCCCAACTTAACTTTTGCTCACTTGTTGGATCCTTTCACAGCCATATGCATGGGCAGTTGTGCCAGTTGACCTATCTTGCTATGTACACAAAAGGACTGGGACTTGAGGATTTGGAGGGATGCAAATGGTTTTTCTCCAAGTCAAATGCACTTGCTAGCTCTGCTTGCTATGCAAGCACATTCCATTGTCAACAAAGCATTGTAAATTACATGTGGCACACTAATACCTTTGAAACCTATGTTAACCTGAGTATTTTTATCCCTTCATTCATGTAACATTGCCTCTAACATGATCATCAGGTAAATTTCTCATCAATAACTATCTTCAAGCATTAGACCTTCTGAAATGTGAACCATCTCTCAATACTGTGCTGAAGGAGCTAGGGATTTCAGACCCAGCATCAACTTTCACTCAGTGGCTGAGTGAGGAGAAAGAGTACCTCAAGAAGCTGTTGATGGAACTGCCTGAAGAGACTCTAGAAATGGAGTACTATAATGTGCTCATCCAACTTCAGATTTACCAGTATGTGGTTGTCTGTTGGGTGCCAGTCCTGACCTGACAGCAAACCAGAGACAAAGTTGACTCAGCATGCACCAATTTTCACAATCTGAGTGCATTGGATATCCACCAGTGAGACACAACTAGAGTAATGGAAACAAAGCATCAACATATCCTCAAGAAATGCAACTGGTATTTGGAGGATGTGCATGAACTGGAGTGTAAACTCCTTGTTAGGTTGTGATGGACTCCCAAGTCTCCACAATGGGCAGTGGCAGCAGAAAAAGTTCAGCTATGTGATTATTGCAGGGCAGTGGATACCTTGGAAGGCTTGGTTGTCTCATGGCTATTTGAACTGTCAATGATGAATATGTCAGAAACCGGTGTGTAATATCACTAGTAATATCTGCTTTCCATTCATGTCAGGTGACAATTATGAACTTAGGTTATAAGCTTCAGAAGCACATTGCAAAATCCCTTCAATCCCACTCAAACACCATCAAGAAAGCTCTTGTGAAGTACAATGAAGTAGCAGCAGCCCATGATCCTCCTGCACCCACTTTGTCATGGGAGCAAGTAGTTGATTATGCATATCTATCAGACTTTGACCTTATCTGACACAAAGCATGGGCATGTCCTTGAAACAGGATACTTCAGGATCAATACTTCAAACTTGAGCATGCACGAGAAGAAATTGAACAGCTTAACATTGAAATTTGCCATGTTATTAGCTATATTGTTGACAAAACCAACTTTTACACACAAAGGAAGCTGTCCCCAAGAAGGATGACTGTATCATCACAGCAAGTCTTTGCATATCATATGGAATGTGGCCATGCAAATGCTTTGCACATGCAGTGTTTCAAGAAGCTGTCAAAGCATAGTGGGTTCACATGGAATATCATACCTGGTCAAAGCATCCTCATCTCAGATTCCTCAGGCTCACAAAAAGGAAAGAAAGCAGAACATGATGGCTCATCCAATCCTTTCATGGATGATGATGTTATGTTGCATAACATAGATCTAGATGACAACAACAACAACTTCAATGACATCACATACAAACTGCTCAGCATTTCAACAGACCAAGATAGTCAAGAGCAGAGCTTTCCTGAGGAATGAGGATCAATTCTTAATGTTCTTTGTGTGTAGTAGAGTTCAAGCTGTGTGTATGGTTGTGAACATTCATTCTAGTGCATGTATATTTTTCTTACTGCAATATAAGTATCACTAGTATGACTGTGACCTGCTCACAAGCATGAAGGGTGGCAATAGCAGTGGGCATGCAGCCCACTGATGTGGCATGTTTCCCATTATGGAGGAGGGGTAACTACTTGGTCTCTATCACAAACTGATAGCGACAACGAATAATGCACAGGAGTGCTGACATGTGCCCATTGTAGGATGGGAGGGGAACATGACAATGACAAGCATATAACAGTACCATACTGACATGGCATTCCTATTATAGAGTAAGGTGGGAAAGCATGCTGACAGCATGTGTTCTTATCATAGAACAGCACAGGAAGGCTTGGCCTGGCAGGAGGGAAGGGTATTGTCATGCAAGTTGGGCATAGCTATTGACCTAGATATCAGGCAGTAGGACTGTTGGGAATAAGTGAGCATCAGATATATCCATGTATGACATGAGTTTCCATAAGTGGTGAAGTAAATCAGAATTAGCTACATAGTGCCTGAACTAAATATAACTTCAGCTCTGCATCACTGCCATCTCAGACTGATTCTCACACATAACATCCCACCTTTATTCACATGCTATGTGCCCTCATCCTATTAAATTATATTCACACAATTATTCTAAAAGGTTATGGGCCCCAGTCATGTGCTTTAAACAACCTCAAGAAGTTGCTCATCTATTATTAGGAAAAGAAGCATCATTACAATATGTCTCAACCAATTAATCAGCCCAATCCAAGTGACATGACTGTTATGTCATTGACATCAGCACCAGCCACAGCCTGCTGTGCCTTCTTCATCAGTGAACACTCTCATGTGCAATGATGTGCTGGTTGATGAAATATATTCCCATAAAGATGTAGCCAGTTATAAGTAATCTACATGGACGACATTTTAGTATTCTCCAACAATAAGAAACAACATGTGGAACATGTGAATTGGATATTGACAAAACTAGAACAAAACAAATTGTCACTAAAACCAGAGAAATGTTACTTCAATAAGGAGGAAATTGAATTCTTAGGAGTAATCATCACCAAAGACTCTATAAAAATGGATCAGGCTAAAGTAAAAGCAATTAAAGAATGGCCAGAACCAAAACGCAAACGAGAAGTACAGCAGTTTTTGGGCTTCATCAACTTTTATTGATGATTTGTGAGGGGATTTGCCAAAGAAGCAAAGCTGTTAACTGAGTTAACAGGAAAGAAAGAAAGGGAATGGGGAAAACCACAGAGTGGAGCTATGAGTAAATTAAAAGAAAGGATAGCAGAAGAAGTGGTACTGGCAATACCGAATGAAAATGGACAATTTAGAATTGAGACAGATGCATCAGACTTTGCCATGGGATCTATCCTATCTCAACAACAGGAGGGAGTTTGGAGACTAGTAGCATTCATTTCAAAAGCTTTGAATGCAGCTGAACGAAACTATGAAATATACGATAAAGAAATGCTAGCCATAATGCATTCACTATACAAATGGTCACAATACTTAAAAGGAGCAAAAGAGACGATCGAGATTTTAACAGATCATCAAAATCTCACATACTTCAGGAAACCACAAAACCTGAATAGAAGACAAGCTCAATGGGTAATAGACCTTCAGGAGTATAATTTTGTCATTAAGCATCGATCTGGAAAGTCCAATCCTAAGGCAGACCTGCTATCATGAAGGGCAGATTATGACAAAGGACTAAAAGATAATGAAGATGTACTTTTGTTGAAAGAAGAAATGTTTGTATGATTAGACGATTGGACAGGAGAGTGGGTTACATTAGTCAACGTAATCAAGAAGACTAATAAAAGACAATGGGACACTCAAGTATGGAAGGGAGTGGAAAGTAATGAGGACAGATATGAATTCGACAAAGAAGCCAATCAAGTAACCTGGAAAGGGAGAATATACATTCCAGCAGTGATGAAATTAAGAGAGGAAGCAATTTCCTTACATCATAGATGGGGACATCCAGGAATAGCAAAGACACTGGAACTCATTACTAGGGATTACTGGTGGCTGAATATGCGAGAAGATATTGAAAAATACATAAAAGGATGTAGAACTTGTCAAACAGTCAAACCGGATAGACAAAAATGAGCAGCACCCTTGATACCTCATGCTATACCAAAACAACCTTGGGAAGATATTGCATTAGACATAATAGGGCCCTTACCAGAATCAAAGGGATATAATGCAATTCTTATGATCATTGATAAATTCACAAAGAAGGCATACTTCATTCCCACCAATACCACTCTCATGTCGAAAGGAGTAGCAGTATTATTTAGAGATCATGTGTTCAGAGAACATGGAATCCCGAAGAAAGTAATAAGCGATAGGGACCCCAATTTGTTTCAAAGTTTATGAAGGAATTCTTTGAATTGATGGGAATAAAAGGAAATCCATCTACTGCATTCCATCCACAATGGACAGACAATCTGAGAGGGTGAATCAAGAAGTCGAAATATTATTATCCACCTTTGTAAATGAAAAACAGGATAACTGGAGTGATTGGCTAGCAGTGACACAATTCTGCTACAATGACAGAAAACATTCTGCAACAGGATATTCACCCTTCATGATGAATTATGGATATAATCCCAATAAAGGAACAGTAGATCAACCTTCTCAACCATGGGTAGAAGCTGTAGGACAGTTTGTGGAAGAACAGAAGGAAGTATGGGAAAAGGCACAAGCACCGCTCAAAAAAGTGCAAGACTCCATGAAGGCTCAATACAATAAAAAGAAAAAAGAGCCTATCGAATACAGAAAAGGAGATCAAGTCTACTTAAATGCCAAAAACCTTCCCTCGGTTCAACCAACAAAGAAACTTGGAGAACGATTTGTAGGGCCCTACAAAATTATTGAAAAAGTAGGGGCCTCCTCTTATTGACTCCTAATCCCTGCGAGCTGGAAAGTGTATAATGTGTTTAATGAAGTACTGTTGAAACCATATCAAGAACCCACTTTTCCACAACAAAAACGCTGCGAATCCAATCACAAAGACAGCCAAAAGAAGGAGGAAGAAACCAGCGATTATGAAGTGGAAAAAATACTAGACAGTTGCATCAGTAAAAAAGGAAAAGGACAGTTGGAATACTTAGTAAAATGGAAAAATTACCCGGTAGAAGATTCCACATGGGAACTGGTGACAAACTGTCACAATGCCAACCGGTGTATCAACGAATTCCACTGCCTCCATCCTAATGCACCTCGAAGAGTGAGGATGAGCGACTTAACGTTCACATGATATACAAATTTTACACAGCCACAAACACCAAAAACATTATTTGGTTGGGAAGATGGAAAATTCGAAAGAGAATACTTAGAGAAATTGGAATGAAATTGGAAAAAGTGGAAAAGGGATTGAAAAATTGCTGACAAAGACAAATGAGGATTCTGTGGAACTGAATCCCTAAAGAGAGGGTTATGTTAAAAATGTATGATTTCTTATGATTTCTATTTTCTTTTCTTTTCTTTTCTTAGTTACATAAGCAGATACATATGGAAAGGGCATGAGGAGTACATGAGGCAAGTAGTATATAAGTAGGACCTTTGGAGGTCATATTCCTTAGCCTTAAGATAGTTTGTGTCACCCACACAATCTACTCTGTGCTCTCTCTCTTCTCAAACCTTAGGTTGTGTGAGGACTTCGTCTTAACAGATAATGCAAATGGTGTACAAGTTCCTATGAATCCTGACTATAAGTTTGCTCCACCATCAAAGTCAAATGATCCTCAGGATCATAGTAACCCTTATGCATCATTAATTGGGTCATTAATGTTTATAGTGGTTGCAACACATCCAGATATAGCATTTGCTGTCTTCCGCTTAGCATCATATACTGCTAAACCAGATTTAGAACATTGGATGGCAGCTAAACAAATATTGAGATATTTATCTGGAATGTGGCACAAAGGAATAACTTATAGACTGCCTAAAAATAATAATGAACTGTCATTTTACAGTTACTCAGATGCAAGTTATATGTCAAAAGATGACACAATATGAGTGTTGGGTTATACATTTATAGCCTCAGAGGGTGCAATCACTTGGGCATCTAAGAAGCAGACATCAACTACATTATCATTGACGGAAGCTGAATATATTTGTCTATCAGATGCCGTGTGTGAGGCTGCTTGGTTGCGAAACCTTCATAAAGAATTAGGATCAGATATTTCTGAACCTACAATAATTTACGGGGATAATATGAGTTCATTAGCCATTGCGAAAAATCCCGCATATCATAAACGAACTAAACATTTTGAAATGAAGAATCATTACATACGAGAACAGATCAAAGATCATTCTATTAATACACAATATCAATCTACAAGATTTATGACAGCAGACATATTAACTAAAGCACTCCCTAAAGATAAATTTCAACATAAACATGAGCTAGGAATATCCTAAGCTCGAGGGGGAGTGTTGGGAATAAGCGAGCATCGGATATATCCGTGTATGACGCGAGTTTCCATAAGCGGTGAAGTAAATCAGAATTAGCTATATAAGGTACATAGTACCTGAACTAAATATAACTTCGGCTCCCACCGCCATCTCAGACCGATTCTCATACGTAACATCCCGCCTTTATTCACACGCTACGCGCCCTCATCCTATTAAATTATATTCACACGATTATTCTAAAAAGGACAATAAATCCAAACAAGCACGGGACTAATTCAATTGGACCCTTGCTAACTAGCTCCAATTAGCGCTATACAGGTGCGCCAACTTGAAAGATCTCTCGCGCTGGCGGGCTCTTTTTTTTTCGCACAGAAATGTATATTGTTGAGACAAAAGCTCCTAAAGAGCAATAACAACCGGTACCAAGCAGCCCGTAAATGCCTATGCAAATATGCACAAAAACCAGAACAAACGAAAAACAGTACAGAGACAGCTAACTTGAGAGAGGAGAGCAACGGTCATTTCGCTGGCGGGCTCTCACGCTTTGTTCGAGACAATGTCACCATGCAATCCATCAGTCTTGTCAAGAGGAACCTGTCTCTGACACCGCCTCCGTGAGACTTGACGACGTCAAGGCCGTCGAGGCCGAAGCCGAAATATTCAAAACGACGTACCACATGGACCTCATCTTCGGGCTGGTCCTCTCTTCTGCAATGCGGTTCAACTCAATTGTCACTGTTCTACTTTTCTTTGCATCCATCACAAATGCATCACCGATATATCCCCGAACCCCACCTAAGAGAAAACCTATCGACCATTGTAGATCGTCACGAGTAGGCTATTCATCCGTATACTTGTTCCATTGTTAATTCACTAAGCTACAGAATGAAGTACGCACTACTCGTCTTTATGAAATTGTCTTGCTTTTTAAATTCTACTCCCAGTGTTGGAAGGTTCAGATCGTGGATACAATCATAAAAAAAGATGGCTTTCATGTTGCTCGGGCTAAATTACGCCCCCATGAAGACGACGTCATTGTGGAGGTATTCATCAAAACTATTCCTACTTGGCCATGGAAGGCGTATTATGACAGTGAACTTGCAAAATGGAACGAAGCTAAATCCGTCATTGGTCTTGGTGAAGACAATGACGCTGCTTTCATTGTTGTGAATAATGAGGTTCCGAATGAGGATGAACTGTCCCCAAAAAACATGCAAAATGCTATCAAGCAGAGTCTCGGCAACAACAGAATCTACCACAGTAACGTGTAGGTGATCATATGTGGGATATGGATAAGCTGATTTTCGCTCATCGGGAAATCGTTCGTCATAGGTCCGATTCACGATGGAAAAAACTTACTGGCGCATGCCTTGTAGGTGATTTTGACGTCGATGTGGGTTAGCTGAACTTTGCTTTGCTGCAGCAAAAATCCACAAGAATTCATGTGGACGAAATGTGGTGGCATGTGGCTTGCAGCGCCTCTTGTTGCGCTAAATACAATCCTATTAGAGGCCCAGGCCCAAGTCAACCAGGTGGCCCAGGTCAATCAGGAAATGTGACATCGGTGCAGACGTGCTGAATTTTGCTTAAGGTTCACATTGGGACTATGGTCATACAACAAGATGGCTTTCAGGTTATCCGGGCTAAATTACGCTACCAAGAACAGGATGGCCACCAAGAACAGGACGTCATTATGGAGAAATTTCTCCCAACTACTCCTACTTGGCCATGGAGGGAATATTATAACAGTGAACTTACAAAATGGAGGGAAGCTGGATGCGTTCTTCGTTCTGGTGAAGACAATGATGGTGCTTTCATTGTTGTGGACAATCGCGTTCCGGATGGTGATGAACTGTCTCCAAAAGAAATGCAAGCTGCTATCGCTCAGCGTCTCGGAAACAGAAAACATCATTACTATAACATGTGGGTGATCATACGTGGGATATGGATAAGCTGATTCTCGCTCATCGGGAGAGCGCTCGTCATAGGCCCCGTCAACAATGGGAAGACCTACAGACGCATGCCTTGTAGGTGATTTCGACATGGCTGCAGGTTAGCTGAACTTTGCTCTGCTGCAGCAAGAATCCGCAAAAATTCAGATGGACGAAACATGGCAATGTGTGGGCTGCAATTCCACTTATTCAGTTAGACAAAATGCAATTAGAGGTCCAGGTCAATCAGGAAATGTGACATAGGTGCAGATGTGCTGAATCTTGCTTAACAGGCCGAACCGGTTCACTCTAAGCCACATGGCACGGAACGCGAGGCCCCTATGTAAATAGTCATGTCATGGATGCGACTATGCTGAATCTTGCAACACAGGCATGTGCAAGTATGCAGTGCGCACAACACTATATCATCGGGGCATGGCGCGTCGACATCGCAAGACTGTGTCGTGTAAGTAATTGTGTCATGGGTGCAGATATGCTGAATCTTGCTTCACAGGACCAAGCCGCAAGGACACAGTTATTTGAGCATTGTGCTGGGTGAAACAGTGGATTCATGTAAATTGAAGTGATTGTTTGTACTTCAAACAATATGGCAAGTAGCAGTGAACATAATACAAGATACGACGCTCGAGGCACACTGTCATGTGTCCATTGTGGCCGCAGCAAGTCTTGACAAACGAAGCGAAGAGGAAAGAACCCGTTGTTCAGCCTCGTCAGGTTGCTCTGCGCATAAGGATTTCTGGTACCGTAAGCCGGTGCCCATCCTTCATCTGCTGCACTAGCGCGGTCAACTAACTGCGGAACTCTACGCGGCGGCAACCGCGTGTGCAGTGATTCTGAGTTGCCGATGTGGGGAGGCGCTCTTCTGGAGATCCACTTGCAATAGACAAGTGCTACAATGTGACTGATGTGACCGTGATCCGCCTGCACGTTGAGTACTCAACCACAAGAGCTAAAGGACGGGGACAATGCAAAACAGCAATTCCTTGACGACCTCGACTCCCCTCCCTTCAATTTTCTGTTTTTTCCCCCTTCGGATAACCGGGTCCATCATCCCCGCAGCGACGGGCCGCCAACAGCCATTGGGAGTGAGCATGTGACGTGACTGCCTCGAGCAAAAAGCGTTGAGCAGCGGGAGTACATGCGGTCTCCGAATTCCGAATTACCCAACCTCTTTCCTCTTTGATCCTGGGTTGGTCACGAGAAGATATGAGCAAATGTAATTTCATTTTTGGGCATTTGTCAATGCATTGGGTGAAAGAGGCGGTAGCGCGAAATAGCAGTGTAGATAGAATTCCGCCAAGATATGTTGTAGAAAAAATAGCTGTCATACCCTCTGCAAAACCCGGACCAGCACATCCTTGACCGTCATCTCCTCTCCCCTCTCATGCTCCCTTTCTCCCCGCCGTTCCACGCCCTTTGCACGCGCCATATCCCCACCCTCCATCCCAATCGCGCTCGTCGCTCTAAACAACACCCCAGCCATGATCTGGTCCATCCAATCGTCTCTCATCCTCACGCGATGCGAGACGACTCTCGGCACAATCCGAGCCATATCTGCCTCATTCACATCAAGCATAACCACCTCCCCAGGCTCTGGATTACCAGCAACGCTCCGAATAGACGGCTCGATGGTCCTGGACAGGGCTTCATCAAACGCCGCCCTGAATGGTCCATTGCCAGTGGACTGCCATTCCGCCTTCTCTTTCCGTTTGTCTTTGTCCAGCACCAGGTTCGAATTCGGCGGCCTCGTCATCTTGTTGGCAACCCCGTCCACCGGCACATCGTCCCTCATCTCAATAGCAACACCATCGTTAGGGTCGTACTCACTCTCAAACTTACATCCATGAGCAGCCTCTTCCCCTCCTTGCCCGTCATTCTCTCCGCTTCTTGACCCCACTTCTCCATTCTGCACTGCCCCTCTAATCAGCTCCCATCCGCCCAACTCCGTCCCGAGCACCCTACACGCCCTCGCAAGTTTCTCCGCATCGTCCATCGCTCGGGAGGTAAGCAGCGTACCGTCGAGCTCCGGAAAATCAAACCGCACCGCGGTAAACAAATCTTGTAGGTACAGGTTGAGAGAAGGAGAGATCTGAGTGCAATGTGCCACCCTGTGCCGGAGGCAAGAAAGGAAAGTTGGCGGAAGAGGTAATCCATGGCCAGGAGACGGTTCTACATCGGAAGTAATCGTGGCTGCTACCTGTGGTCTGCTAGGCGCGGGATGCAGGAGAGGATCTGGAGAGTCGAAGGGGAGAGGGACGGAAGGAAGGAACGGCGATGTTGAGTGAGTTCGGGGTGTGGACTGCGTCCCTTGATAAGTCGAAATAGAAAATATGCGATGGCGTTCATGTTCGGAGAAAAATGGGTTAGTGGTAGACGACTTGGAAGTATTAGAGGTGCCTTGAGAGAGCGGGACAATTTGTTGATGTGGCGTTGGTGAACGTGGAAAAGGGTGCGGAGGCAGTGAGCCTAGAGCTGACCGAGGCGTGGAAGGTATCGAGTGCGAATGGTGATGTAGAGAGGCAGCTGTAGTGAGCGAACTAATCGATATTGAACGAAGGGCTTCCTTGGTTTTAGCTTGCATTGTGATGTTGGTGCTCATAGAAAACTTGTCCAGCTGCATATATACCCGCTTAGTTGCAAACGTCATTACGAAATAGACGGAACGCACAAGTGATTTGTGTATGGCGGGCCTTTCCCGCGGATCCCAAGACGTCACATATACCATGATGAAATTCTCCGGCAGGTCCCACGCCTCCTCTTCATCTTCACGAATCTGGGTTTCACACCAGCCACCAACTCTGGTATTCTTGGGCAAAGTAACGCGACCTTCAGCCAGGACGCGCACCAGTGCGCACTGGGACGTATCACAAGCATGCTCAAGACCCGCTACTACCAACGCAGTGGGAATCTGGGGGTGCACGGTGGAGAGAGTCGCTGAAGGTTTTCGGGACTTGGACTTGGAATGCTGAGATGACGTAGAATGTCTGGCATGGGGTGCCCGACGATGCGAATAAAGAGGACTGGGCAAAGCTAAATCAAGTTGCATAGGGTGATGCAGAGGGGACTGCGATACTGGAGAACTATCTGCAGATGGATCTGCATAGCCTGTCACCCCAAACGCAGTTCCATGTTTCTTGTGCCCACTGGAACCGCGCTGATGGGCTATCTGGGCGATGGAACCACACGAGGAGGCCCTTTCATCGTGCAAAGGGTCGGTAGAGGAAGATGAAGAGAGGAACAACGAGCGCAAGAATGTGGTTGAATCAATAGCCTTATTAGCGTCCGCAGACTTTTTCCCCGCCCTGATCTTGAGGCGATGTGTAGCTAGATTGAAAACGGTGGACAGTGTCTATGTTTTCCTTCACTTATGTGAAGAAGCTGGAATGCGAGAGACTAACCCATTCAGCAGTTCGAGAGATGATGCCAACCTCCTCTGGATCAATAGCTCTTAAGATCAGATGTTTCCGGTGTCCAGCAGCAAGTACAAGCAAGATGGATTGGAAAATGACAGGGTCGAGCGGGATGGGAGAGCCATTGTTGAGCTGCGCGAGAAGAGTTGGCAGAAAAGCATGCGTTCCGAGCGATTCAAGGGCCGTCATTGTGGGCGACGTCCTGCTTGAACAATACACAAACCTTGGTTCAGCCGACCAGCGACATGAGCGAGCGTGGAAATGTTCAAGTTTGACTTTGACCTAGACGATGAGCTCGATGTTCTCGACCTCGCGTCCCTCAACATCTCAGAGGACGAGCACATTCCCGACAACAAGCCTGCCGACTTGGAGCCATTCTCAGAAATTCCGCTTTCGCAGCTCGTACGTGACACCGCCCCTCACATCGCCTGCTCATCTCATTGCGCGCCAGATAAATGCCCTGCCGGCTGTGATATCGTACTCGCCCCTCTCCATCCCACTTTCATCTGGCGCGGAGCCTCTCCGTCTTGCGCGCAGGGATCTCTTTGATGCTCGCTTCCAGCTCATATCAGAGGGCCGCGAGGAGGGCAACACGCTACAATTCTTTGAAACGCCATCGGACTTGGTATCAGGTGTGTACGAAGGCGGTTTCAAGACTTGGGAATGTAGCCTGGACCTCGTCGACTATATCCAGAGCAAAGAGTTGGCCATTGTCGGCAAAAATTTTTTAGAGGTATGCGGCGGCGTATAAACGTCATTACAAGTATGTAGCTAACGAAGGCTGGGTGGATAGGTCGGATGCGGAACAGCTATTCCATCAATATATCTCTTGCGTGAAGCCTTGTTTTCCCTTTCCAAGGCCAATTGTCCACCTGAAACGGAGCTCCATCTTCAAGACTACAATTCTTCGGTTCTGGAGCTTGTTACTCTTCCAAATCTATTTATCGCCTGGTGTATGTGCTTTTCTTTCTTCCAAATTCCACAAGAAGTTGCCAAAGCGCATAAACTTAGATCTTTCTCCTGCGTCACTGTTGCACTTTGACACCCCCAAACACGATCATGAAGACTTGGAACGACCGGACCCATCAATACCGTCGGAAATTAACGTTACCCCAGGCCTCAAATCAGCGTTCCTGTCCTCCCTTGAGCTGCATAACATCTCTCTACGTTTTTTTTCTGGATCATGGGAAACGTTTCACCTTCCACAAAAATACGATATCGTCGTAACCTCCGAAACAATATATCGTATGGAAAGTCTTCCGTCCCTGGTCCATCTACTACGCACGGCATGCATTGGTAACAGTGGAGATGCTCGAAGCACTGAAAGTGATGGCGAAGGCATGCTGATTCCGAGCCTATGTCTCGTTGCCGCTAAGGTGGTGTATTTCGGCGTTGGAGGAGGCGTGGCCGACTTTACCAAGATTGTGGAAGGCGACGAAAACCAACTGAAGGGAGGAAGGGTTGAGACAGTGTGGGAGACGAAGGCGGGCGTTAAGAGAAGGGTGTTATCCGTCATTTGGGCTGCCGTGCATGATACAGGTGCGGGCTCATAGCGATTGTGTTGTATGCGTTCAATGCAAACCAATAATAATAGCATTTTGTGCTCAATGAATCTGAGGTATGAGAACAATTTTATCATTCCAGTCGGCTAACGTGGCGCACATTTGTATCTTTTCGTTATTGCGGATTGAATTGATCAATCGCAGCAGTGACTAAGTGACTCCATATCTTTGTTTTATCAAAAATCAAGCATGTGAGCTGGCCACAATATACCAATTCAGTTGCTAATTGCGTTGTAAACCTCAGATTGTATTATTCGTCCTTTGAGTCGCGAACAATCGGCGAGCAAGCTGTAGCCTACCCATCGTTCCCAGTGAAAAATCACTCTGCTCAATCCAGCCATGATCTGACTGTGGCCCACCCCACTCGCTGTCGATCGGCCTCCCCGCTGTCAACTGGCCTTATCTTAAAAATTGACCTAACACCTGTATGATATATGATCCCAACTATCTAATAATTTCCTCATCATCATCAGCAGCACTCTCTGGTACACCCTTTAAAGCTGTCCGTATGTCCTTATCCTTGATGATTCAGTTTAGCAGCCATTCCCATGCTCCGCATCGATTCTCTGCGCGGCAATACTTCTGCATCCATTGATTCTACTGCTGACGCTGAAAATTGAGTTGGCGCCGACGAGTAAGGTTACCATGGAGGGCGAATGTAACGCCCGCACCCGCGGCCCGCTCACCTTTTCCTTCTCATTCTCTTCGGATCGTATGACACATTCCTTTTACGAGTTTCATATACCATTCTATATTTAGCGTAGTTATATAGTCTCTCATTTTGTACTTTCAATACTGTAGGTTTCGAATTGCCCTTCGACCATGCATTTGATCGACGCCTCCGCTGGGGTCACCGTTTAGCTCAAACGCTTCCCGGAGACCTCACAACGCTCCATTTGCACTTTAAAATTTAAATGATAAATTCTTATCTTGCTGATCAGTGGTCATAGTCGCGCAAATCGTGCTCAGAACACTGTTACAAATTCGATGTTGGACGGGGACGGAGAGTTGGCGCTCGATACGGTTTTCACAGTATGGCGCTTGTAATTGTCCAAGCTTCAAGCTCCACATGCATTCACATCTGGTTCGCTCGTACTAGGAACCAATTTGCCCGCCCTCCCCACCCGCCTCATTCTCCGTTTACGTCCGGGAAGTACCCGAAAACGACTCTCAGGAATGGGTACAAATAGAAATCAGATTAGTGGGCGCTCACTCCCTGTGGGGTCATTATCTGTTCGTCTATGTCCTACTTCTCGTTGTCCTTGCCTGGCAGGAGCATGACTGACATATGCGTGATAAACTCCCAGATGGAATGCCGCACGTGCTTTTGGTACCTATCTTGATCAGAACCCTTATCTATATAGACATCGATCAGTTCTGGAGCTTGGTGCGGGGGGAGGGCTGCCCGGCATCATCACAGCGAAAAATGGGGCCAGGAAGGTAATCTAGCATGCTTGTTCATCCTCCATCGATCCCCTTACCTGTATCATCGACCAGGTGGTTCTGACGGATTATCCGGATAAACTACTCCTGGATAATCTGCGACACAATGTCCAAGCGAATATTGCTGACGACCTGCGTCACATTGTCCACGTCGAGGTACACAGCACAAGCTTTGCTAAGAGTATGCTGCTAACTGTGATATGCAGGGATACATTTGGGGTCGGAATGTTTCTTCCTTACTCCGGTGTCTGCCTGATCCTCCGATTCAATCTGGGAGCGGATTCGGTTTGGTTATACTATCGGACCTCATATTCAATCATTCCCAGGTATGCTGCTGACGTCGTCGTTGCTACGTACAACTTAAGTTGGAAAGCATGAAGCCTTGCTTAGCACCTGCGAACAAGTGCTCGCCCGATCATGTAACGATAACGACAGTGCGGCACTACCATGCGTATTAGTCTTCTATTCCCATCATCGTCCAAGATGGGCACACAAAGACATGGCATTCTTTCATTTAGCAAAGCAGAAGGGCTGGACCTGCGAAGAAATTCTGAAGCGGAAATATCCTGTGTGCCGTAACATTTCAATTTTTACATTTCAGTGCTGATGCATATATACTAGCCAATGTTTCCAGACGATCCTGGAGACGAAGAAATGCGTTCGACAGTGCATGGATGGCGGTTGACCAGGGCGAAATGATGGCTTTACCCGCCAAATAACCGTTCATATACCTTTGCAGGTCTGATTGAGCCGAAATGTTTACGAAAATATATCAATTTTTTGCGGCTGCAAAGTGTACAAATGCAGTTTCATCGAAGTATCCCCTTAGATTCGCGTTGCTTCCGTTTTTACTTTTTGTCACCATTACGTGGATAAGACGGACTTTAAATGTCAGCTGCAGAGTCTTGAGTTCGCGATTAAAGCGCCATGAGCATAATTCTGGAGCGCGCATCGAATGTGACTCCATGATCGTTCCTGCGCCTTTTTTGTTTTTGTGCATTCTTATATCATACCAGATACTTTCATCTGTCTCCCCCCTTTGTAATATCTCCACAAATCAAAACGATAGTGAAATTATGTATTTAAGTAGCTATGAATGTCACTGTAAGGCGCGTGTTTCTTCAACATCACGTACGCGATTATGCAGATGTCCATAGACAAGCTGATACAGCGAAAAGCTGGAGTCCGCGATAAATCACAAGTGACGTATAGGCGCTAATCCCCTTTTTGTTGTCAACAATCAAAATGATCATTTTCTGACGCTGGAGTTTATGAATGTTTCTACTCTATACGAGGTCTTATACAACGTTGGAGCATTGGGAGAGCCCAATCTTCGCCAGCTAGGCCACAACCGTGGCTCCCCACGTCCGAAAAAAAAATCGACCGTAGTGGTTGTATCTGTGCCATTAGACCGTGCGGGTCGTAGCGCCCTATGACCTACGGTCCTCTTCATTTCCTTCACTAATATGGATGCCTTCATGGACGATGGTGGAAAGCCTGTCAGATAGCTGAGTCGCCGTAGGACTGGCCTCTTGTCTGAGTTCTAGGATGCTGTAGCACATCCATAGGTGTTCAATGGCTTGGGGGGGGGGGGTAGACACTTGCGAGCGACAGGCCTAGATCCGTCCAATTCATCACCATAAACAGCAGAGAAGACCAGTAGCACTAACAAGCAAATTGGGCACGATCAACGTCATAGGGTGCGTCATGCTAGTGATCCCTGGTGTGCTGGATGATGCCGTGAATGGAAAATGGTTAACGTATCAGTAATAGAATCCAGACTCACAATACGTCCGCGTACGTCGTGGGTGCATTGATGATCATAATAAAAATATAAGTGATAGCTGACGGATCAGGTAAATGTTCTCATACACTTCATGAAGAGAAATATTACCTTGCATGAAGCAAAGTTTGCCCAAGCGACCTCGAACGAAAGGTCAAGCGGGATACCAAATAGATGTCCACCTACGTATGTCACGATGGCTGTAGCAATGACATCTATACCAATCGCCCCGTACTATGTTTAATTTAGTCATTTTATAGAAGAGGAAAAAATGTGCATCTTCACTAGAACGAACTGGGAGTTATTGTCATCATCAACTCCCGTTTTAAACACTGACAATACGCACACCAAGTTTACGTCTTGTGGCTGGTAATACCGTTTTACATTGTTGATGGTGATGCGGGTCGGTCAACATCAAGAAAAGCGTATCAACCCATATCGATGCAATGGTAACAGCCATGCCAGCAACTTTTTTCTGCCACTGAAAACCCACGTACGCACTAGCAAAAGGCCTAGATAGGGTAAATATCAGCAACGCTTATGAATAGCACTTTGGTGACACGAGGACAGACAATGGGGTAAAATTTGCTGCGCAATTGAAATTATCAGGACTTGGTTAGAACATTCGGACAACACTTTACCAGGATTCCTTGGCCGCGTCCAGATCGAGCATACATTGTTGTCATAGCCGGCTGTGAGTTATGAATATAACCACCGGCCACGATCCAAGAGTCATAATACGGCTTGTCAGGTATATGACTTTAACGTTACTCCAGTCCGATTTGTACACCTTGGAAAATTAAAAAGAGACTTATGCTCCATCGTTGACGCATACCAATCTGTATTCATCGTTAAGACTAAAAAACACCCAAGTCTTCATCATTAACGGGATCAAATATGTTGAAGGCAACGTACAGAAGCAGTGCTTCGTATATGCTCAAAGCATCTAACACTTAACGGTCCCAGAGTACTTTCTGGAGGGAAGGGACGCGGGTGGGGGATAAGTTCGATAAGTTGTCGGAGGCGCATGGCCCCTTGCCTGCTGGGCTCTTGGGCTCTTCTTCGCGCCTGGCTAGAGGGATGGGTTGCCGGAAGCGGCGCGAAGCCCTGAGTCGTCCCTGCTCGAATCGCATGACTCAGGGCGAGTCCCTCATTGGGCGAGTCCCTCATTGGACGAGAGGGAGGGATGCGTCAATGGAGAAGCTGGTGGGGTTACCGAAACTGGGTGGACGCTGGGGGAAGATGCCTCTGGAGGGGCCATCAGCTGGGTTGAGGCCGTTTCAAACGTAGCGCATGAGGAATTTGCAGTTGGTCTCCTCAGCGGGGTCATGAAGGTATCGAAAGGTAGGCCTTCAGCAACTTCACAACCTCTCTGAGGCGATTGTGCGACTGGTCCTTGTGCCATCCGTCAACAGCGGGTTGGTAGTCTCAGTGGAGTCCATATGACTTGCCTTGGCTGTGACAACTGCATGGGCCAGGAGCTTTTTTTGGGAACGACGAATCGCCCGACGGAACGCGTAGCGGAACGGGAAGGAAGGAGAAGGGGAGTCTGGGCGGTAGGAGACGAGGTGGGAATGGAGGTTAGAAGGGAGTTGAGGACGTGACAAGGAAACGGCGCAGGACGCCGAGCTCAAACTCACAACGCTCGCTGGTACGAGCATCGCCATGTAGTTAAGCAAATGGTATATATACTACAGGAATAGATAATTCCTTTCCTCCTCTTCCTCTCGTGCCCTTCTATATTCTCAACAGGTTATGGGCCCCGCTCCCAGACGCTATTGATTATATATAACCTCGTATTCAATCATGCCTTTTTTCGGGCCCTTCTTGAACTCGTACCACCACCTTCCTTTTTCGGCACCCTCTCATGCTGCCCTTGCCCTGGGCCCCGGGCTTGGGCATCAACCCCAGCACGCCTCGCACTCTTGTCGCACTCTCCGCATCTTCTGTGAGGATGCCTTCCTCAAATGAGGACGTCTACTCCGTGGCAGTGGTTCAGCAGCTGACAAACCTTTCCCCGCCAACGTCTATCAAGTGTCTGAACTGCAGTGCCACACTGCAACAAGACTGTTGCTGCCCCTTCTTTTATGCAGCCCACTTCAAACACTGGCCTGTAGTACAACTCAACTTGGACCACTGTTTATAGGTGCAAAATATTGTGCCTCCTGCCAACAGCAGCACTTGACCAAGTGCTTTGCCCCATGTGTCCTGCACACTCACAAGCACACCTAGCCTGACTCCACCTCATTTGCCCTGCCTGTGGGCTGTTTACCTTTAAAACATGGACTTTATAGTGCTGACAGCACTTTTTTGAGATAGGGAGAGCTTGATGCCTGTCCCTCCAGCTGGAGACCTCACCCCACTCTGTAGAATACTCATGTATTATGCATTATGAGGGCCCTTCAGGCCCTCAGGTGAATCCATTTCTATTTAAAAAATAAAAAAAATCATGCCATTGATCCCATCATTAAAAGTATCCTTAACAGGCCATTATTATGTTAAAAGAATTGGTACCAATCATGGGTTCTAGCTCTTACCAGATTGAGCAACTCAATTCCACAAATTGGCTAGTGTGGAAGAGAAGAATGCTCATGATCTTCCAGGACCTAAAAATAAATGACATCATTGCAGAAGGGCTGCCAGCTGTAAAGATTGCAGGGAAACCTACAGATGATGAGCAAAAGGCCATCAATACTTGGTGTGAGAAGGACTCAACTGCTAGGACAGAGATTGAGCCAGTGGTAGGAGATTCTGAAATGATACACTTACTCAGAGTGAATATGGCAAAGGAGATGTGGGATCAGCTAAAAATAGTAAAAGAAGCATGGGGAAAGATCAGCATTTTGACTGCCTGGTGTGCACTATTTCAGGCAAAGGCCAATGACAATTTTGATATGCAGGTGCATGTGATGAAGCTTAGGAGGATGCAGGAGGAGTTACACCTGATGGGAAGTTGTCCATGATGATGATTTTGCCATGATACTCATCACCTCATTACCCGATGTGGAAATTTTGAAGCTGCCATTGGAGTATATGACCTCCAAGTCTAAGATCAGAGAGCCATTACACCTTATGCATGACTGAGTGCTTCAGTGTAATGGTGGTGTCAGAACATTATTGAGTGTTAAATAGTTACAAATAGTATAACTACTATATATATAACTATGTATTACTATATACTTGTAGTGTCTGGATTTGAGTATTACAACACCTGAGACATGGGACCCATTCACCTTGGCATACCTCAGCTCAAATGCAACTGGCATCATTACATCAGTGGAAGTGATCACCATCCTTCTTGATGAGGATTGAAGAAGGAAAGGCCAGACCAGTGATGGCTTGGCAGCAACAGCATTACAGGCAAATAAGACACACAAATGCAATAATTGCAAAAAGAAGGGTCACCTGGCAAAAGATTGCTGGGGCAAAGGTGGTGGGAAAGAGGGACAGGGGCCAAAGAGAAGGGGAAAGCATGATTGGGCACACCAGGCACAGGATGATGCAACAGGCACCAATCTCAATCAGTTCTCCTATATGGCTAATGCATTGGACTTTTCCAAATTAGACTGGCTACTGGACTGTGGGACAACTTCCCACATATGCATAACCCACAATGCTTTCTCAGACTACACACCACTTTCAGACACAACCCTAAAAGGGGTAGGTCCCATGCCTGCTAAAGTTTTAGGACAAGGAATGGTCACAGTGAATTTCTCTGTGGATGGGAAAATCATACCTCATAAATTGGAACATGTGCTACATGTGCTGGAGGCACCAAACTGCCTTTTATCCCTCAGCCACTTTGCCAAAGATGGGTGACATGTCAATTTTGATGAGACCAGGTGCTATTTGCAGTCTAGTCAGGGGAACAAACTATACCTCTTGGATGTGTGTGCACTTCTCAATACCCACAACAAGGCTTATGTCAGTAGGGTACCAGGTCTATCTTGGGAAGAGTGGCACCATTGTTATGGCCACCTATCCACCACAGCCTTGCAGTGTGCCAAATGAGAGGGAATGGTTACAGGTCTAAATATAGATGAATCATTGATCCCATCATGATCATGCAATCACTGCCTAAAGGGGAAGATGGCTTGCCACTCATTTCCTCAAGAGGCATCAAACCACTCAGATACTCCTGGTGAATGCACTATGATGGATGTATGGGGACCAGCTCCAATTCAATCCATCAACAAAAACCAATACTTCATCACATTCACAGATGATGCCACACATATGTGTCATGTTCTATTTTTAAAATCAAAAGATGAAGCATTTGATCAGATTACCTCATACCTTACCCATATCAAGATGCAGAATGGAAAGAAGCCAAAGAAGCTCTGCTTAGATAATGGGAAGGAATTAATTAACAAGAAGCTGAAGAAATGGGCAGATGGATGTGGACTGGTATTGGAGCCAACTGCACCATACTCACCCTCCCAAAATGGAGTTGCTGAGTGATTCAATTGCACACTAGTAGAGATGGCACAAACAATGCTATTGGCCAGAAATTTACCTAATTTTCTTTGGGATATAGCCATTTCTCATGCAACCTATTTAAGGAATAGATCTCTGACATGCACACTCCAGGGCAAAACACCTTATGAGGCATGGTTTGGGAAAAAGCTGGATGTCTCACATTTTAGGGAATTTGGGTGTGATGTGTGGGTGTTGGATGAGTGGTGACAGACAAAATTGGATGCCAAGGTGGGAAACATGAAATCCATAGGTTTCATTGATGAGTCCCACTCTATCCAATATTATGATGCTGTGTGCTCAATCAGGGTCTCCCGAAATTTCTCCTTTACTGAAAACAGTCCCCCAGTTGCCAACATTCCCAGCACTGTTGCAAGAACAGCCAGATTGTGCACCAAGGGGGAGCCATCAGTGACGTCAAGGGAAATCATTATGGATCAACCTATTATAGATCAGGGACTGCTGCCCAATCCAGCCAATCATCAGGAATCATTGCCAAATAAGGCTGATCACAATTGGACAGAAATAGAATCCAATTATGATACTGCTACAGAAGCAATGCCCAAGCCCAAAATAGCTATCCACATCCCAGCTAGACCAGCTGCCCAAACTGGCTCAACCACCAACTGCCCACAGTGCACAGCCAAGAAGAACTTGGACTACAAACTCATTGACAACCTGAATGCTCGGAAACCCACTGATCAATCACATCAAGTTTCCAATCAAATCACTGATGTCATCAATGACGTAATTGAGCATGCATATTTTCCAAATCAGATGACCTGCTGAAGAACATCAAGGAGTTGCTAGGAGGTGAAGAATGGGAGGAATGGTTGAAGGCTATGAAGGAGGAGTTGGGGATGATGGAGAAGATGGGGACTTGGAAATTGGAGGATTTACTGGAGGGGAGAAAGGCTGTAGGAAGCAAGTGGGTGTACACAAAAAAGATGGATGAACATGGCAACATCATAAGCTACAAGGCATGACTTGTCACTCAAGGTTTTACACAGAAGCCTGGACTGGACTATGACAACAACAACACCTTCACACCAGTTATGTGCTATGTGTTATGAGCTGGAGAGGAGCCCCTGAGACATGTGACAGGGACCATACAAGAGTCAACAATTTCTGTTGACAGGACAACTTGAAGAAGGCTCTAAAACCCTTGGTGACATATGGAAAAACCTATACATCAGTAACAATGACTCAACAACTATGTGGCTACCCTCATTTATGCACACAATTGGTGGATTGGAGGTTCATGGGATTTATCCCTATTTATTCAAGATTTATGGGAGAGCAGACAAGGCTCTGGGACATGGTGGCCAATGAAGAGTTGGTGTTACTATAAACAGAATACAACAGCCTGTACATGCGCCAGAAGAGATTAGGTCAGCAAGACACTGAGCTGGGATGGTGGGTCTATGATAGGGATCTATGGCAATGCCATGCCCATGGGATGGGCACCAAACTAGCAGTGGAATGTTAGGACACCAAACAATAGCAAGACTGTGGAGCTGAGGATGGCTGATGGGTGTGCATGTATATGGTTAGATGCAAAGGGAGTCTGTTGCTGTGCCCCCTTTATGGATGAGGGGTTTTAGCTGTGCATGGACCAGGACCTTCAGTATAAGTAGGGAGTTATTTCTTAACTTAGGGCCCTTAAGGCTCTAGGTGGTTTATATGCTACAACACATCTTGTGTAAGGCTATAGCCCTTGAGTAATCATTGGTTTTGTCTCTGGACTAACTCGTCCACACTATAAGGGTTTCTGTTGGTGTGTTTAGGCATGTCCTAACATTACCTAGAGCCTTTCTTCTTTACCCCTTCATGCAGGCAGTCAGATACATGCTAGTACATCTCACTAGGTGTTGCCATCGTCCCAGGAAGGCCTAAATCAACTCCGACTCTGAGAGGTAGTAATTGCATAGCCCACAACCTCTCCAGGCGACTCTGACAGCTAGGCGACTTTGACAACCTACTGTCAACAATTCCTGTTTAAGGAATCTGACAAACCCTTAACTTGGGTGGTGACCAACAGTCTCAGATGAGAACTAGAGTTTGCTGGGGTGTAGTGTAGGCAGGAGACCATAGATGTGCCCTGGGTAACTAGTACTGAGATTATGGAAAAGCTCAAGGAATGAGTGAAGAAAACCTATTGATATTGCCTGTCAGTGCTATTAAAGTCTTGGGATACCCATCTGTACTAGCAGTCCCACACTATGTCTTGTGGTGACTGATAACTAGGCACAAGGACACCCAAGTGAAATGCAGGGGGCATATCTTTAGGGAGCTTGCAGACCTTCAACCAAATCAAAGAGTCAAGTGTGGGTAGGGTTGTGACTGCATTGACCTGTGACTATCTGGAGGATACAGGTAGTTACCAAAGAAGAGGCAACAGTGCTTTCTATCTAGAGAGCATCTAGACAACAGACTGGGGAAGGAACTTTACCTTGGTTGAAAATTTTTGTTACAGGGAATAGCACCCTCATCATGAAACATTATTTTGATATCCCACATCACACAATATATGACAGGAGTAATGGAGTGCTTGTTTTCATACATCCTTCCTCATGCCTAGGTGACACTATCACAGATTGGTCAGATCTTTGACACAGACTGGGTCATGGATACTTCAGATGACAAATTGGTTCAGTTGGGACTGGCAGAGTTTATTGGGGACACAGTGGTCTGCTGATTCAATAACCACATATGACTGTGGAGGAGGCACTTAAAAACTATATGACAAGTGCAACAACATGATGAGTGGCAGCAGCTCCAAGCTAGGGAGGCTGCACAAATACGAGAACAGGAGGAGGCTTGGGAAGCCTTACTTGAGGAAAGACAGGCCAGACAAGCAGTTGTCCAAGTGGAATGAGTCATGTGCTGGGTGAACCAGGAGTACAAAACTCTGGTTGAAATTTTAGAAAAGAACTATGGGAGAGACACATCAAATCCCATCTGGCTGGCAGTCTTAGGGTCACAATATAACCAGTGGCTGTTGTGGATAAAGGATGTGGATAGGGCAATCTGCAGATACAAAATTTCCAGAGAAAAAATCAACCATGTTCAACACACAGAAGAGCTATACGCTCATGAGGGCCTCATAATGGAACATGAGGATTGGAATGCACTCATGCATGTGCTCAATGGCAACATTAAAGCCATGAGCATGGCTTGCCTGCAATGACAGCAGGAACAAGATGAATGGAGAGTGGGAATAAGATATGACCTGCACATGATTACCACACCTCCTGGAGCACTCATGGCACCATCACCTATATGGCAACTCATGGAACCCTTGACACACTTCTTGGAACTCAGACTTGGGAAATTCCTATTGGATATTGGTGAACAGTCATGGGCAGAACACAAAGCCTGACTATGCATTTGGAGATCTCAGGTCACTATGCACATTCCTGGACTGGCTAGAAAAACCACTGGTGGGACAGAGAAATGGACTGAAGATGGATACTGCTACATGTATCTGTTTAAGCCAGAGTATTACAACAAGTTCCACTGGCCAGCATGGCCAACTCTTTATGAGGTCCTTCAATGGGAACAGGAGTTGAGAGATCCTTTTGTTGTCTTTGCAATTTGCCACACAATCAATAAGGGATGATACCACCTTATTGAGGAACAAGGAATTAAAGAGCATGATGAGGAATATGACTGGACCAGACTAGAGGAACTTGTGCAGATCTCACCATATACTTGGACCATGCACTTAGGAGGACAAAATAAGTCTAGGCACCAGAACAAGAACCAACCAGAGGCAGTTCCTATTCGATGAGTTAACCTCAGATCCATGGTTCCAATTGAGCAGGCTATGGGAGAAACTCAGGGACGAGTTTATCCACCAGTGGTAGAACCAGAGAAGGTCGAGCAACCTGTGTGGTCATATGCAGCAGCAGCTCAGGCCAACCTACCAGAAAACTGAGCCAAAGTCACAATCAAGGGAGGTGACAACATGTGGTGGAGTGGGGGAATTCCCACAGCAGCAGATTGGTCCTCACCAGAGGAATATCTGCAGGGCACAAATGATGTGCACAAGAAGAGAGATATTGAGGTGAAATGTAGAAAGGGAACAGGCTTTACCATACCTGTATCCCAAAATGGCATGGGAAGACAGTTGTCTTCACCCCGACATCCCTGGCTACTGTTATCTAGTCTTGATACAGGAGTGTTACTGGAACAAATTCCAATGGCTGGCTTATCCCCAGTTACAACAAATTTGTGCATGGGACAAAGAACTCAGAAATGTCAATGTCACTACCATCATCTGAAAAAGCTATGGATCCAATGATACCCTGCATATTGAGCACTACAACAGTAATATGCAAGGCTGGTTCCATATGAAAGTTCTGCTTAGCCTAGGAATGGGACATAAAAAGCTGGGAGCTTCAGGATCATCAATCAGGTTCTGGTGGACTATTGCACTTGAACCAATCCCAGGGGAACTCTCACTGGCAGTACCAGGATTCTGTTACTTACACCTCATCAAACAGAGGTACTGGAATTGCTATGAATGGCCTGCATACCTGCAGTTGGTTACAATCTTTAACCTGGAGAAAAAGTTCCAAAACAAAGGAGTCCAAATTCAATGGAACACAACACGATGAGACGACATAGTTCATGTTGAACTAAGCCATGGCAATGATGCCAATGGATGGGATATGGTTGAACTTATGATCCTAAAAGGACATGGAGCACTACATGTAGGCGCAGATGTGAAAGAAGAAGACAAGGAACTTGCATGGATTATGACCCCTACATTGGAAGAAGAAGTTGAATGGGAAACAATGGTGCAACCAGTGTGATTGGATGCAGTGGCAGCCTCATTGAAATCAGTCCTTGCTCACAGAAAAATTCACCAGAGCTTTCCACTTATGATCAGAATCACCTTGGACCGCACCTCACAGGATATTGCTACCTTTGGCTGGTTAAAAAAAAGTACTGGAACACATACAAGTGGCCACCATACCCACAAATCTGAACAGTCTACAGATGGGACCCCGAACTTATGGATGAGTCAAGACCTATCTATGTCCAATGCACCAAGGGTCACAAATGAATGTGGCATTTGGTACAAGTAACAGGCAAACCTGGTGGCTGGCCCTGGATGAAAGAAATGATGTGGAGTGGCTATGGCTCTCATCGACTAGGTGCTTTCAGGTTTACAGCAAATATGGTCAGCCTTGTTATGAGCATAACTCATCCCGGATAATTTTCACAGTAACGACATCAATGACACTTATGAAGACACGGACTAGAGGAGTTGGAATCTATTTTTCTTTTCTTTTTATCTATTTCATTGCACTCAAACGATAGGATACAGGACTCAGACGAGGACATGGTTGCAGGGACTGGCTATGTTAGGACTGCAACCCTTATATGGAAGGAGGTTAGGTCAGCATCGGCTATGGAGATAGACCGAGTGCCGAATGGAATGATGGCCCAATGATGGGCCTATGCCATGAAGGGATACATGAGTGACATGGTGCCTGAGGGGCAACATGGGAATGCCGAGATGTACCGATGACTAGGTACTGGCGTATGTGAGAGTCAGCCGAGATGCAAGACAATAGGCATGGCCACATGAGGAAGGACAGTGTGTTGGTGTGGGAGGATGATCCCAGGTATGGTCATATGGGTGCAGATTGGCTGCTGTGCATTGATCCTGGCTTGAGGGACTTTAGCTGCACGCTGTCTGCGCACAGACCAGGGGAGCAGTATATAAGGGTTGTTGTCTTAGGTAGCAAGTCCCTAAGACTCTAGATAGTTTTGTGTTTGCTAGACACAACTATAGAGCACAGTTTGTCTTTGGCTTAACAAGCTGCCCCTTCTCATAAGTTTTAGGTTGTGTTTAGGAGCAGTCCTAACATAATCTAGAGTCTTTCCTACTCTACCCCGTTGGTCTTACAGCACCAAGCACGCCTTGCTCATCGTTGCTCACAGTGCCAATGGCCTAGTTTCTATCTGAGAGGTAGTAACTGCGCAGCCCATGACCTCTCCAGGCAACATCAACTTCATCACACACACTGTCAATGGGTCACGAATGAGTGATCCTCAATACACCCAGTTAGGGCCTGTCTACCCAACAGTTACGGAAGAGAATACGAGATCGCTCAGGTGTAGTGTAGGCAGGAGCCCATAGACGTGCCTGGGGTAACGTATACCATAATTGCGGAAGAGCTCAGGGAACGAGTGAAACAAACCAATTGTTAGTGTGTATCAAGGCTGAACCAAAGTCCCTTCATACCCTCTGTACAAGCAACCCCTACTTTGTTATTGGGGTTGATAACTTGGCACAAGGACATTAGGGCGAATTGCCAGGCACACTGCAATTGGAAGCATCAGGTTCCCACGACATTCAGACAACAACCCTCTTGTTTCCCAAGAGGTATCATCAATTGGCGCGGATTAATTGCCAGAGGAACGGATCAAGTGTTGGTGGAGGCCCAAACTTGATTGAAAATTTATTACAGCAGAATCATCAACGAGACACAATGCAGTGCTCGTTCACATACATACTACCCTACACCCAGGCAACACTCTCGGAAATCGGGTGCATTTTCGAGGTGGACTGGGTCACCAGCAGTGACATGGTCCAGACAGGACCAAGAGAATTTATCAGGGGATACCGTCATCCTGCCAATATGACAACCATGTCCGGTTATACTGGAAATATTGGAAAGAGTCGCGATGACTTGAACACGCTCAGGCGCAGGCACTCCTCAGGGAAAAAGAAGCCCAACAGGAGTTGGAACAAAAAGAAGCCTGGAGGCTTTGTTAATGGAAAGAGCGGCCACTCATGCAGTTTTACAAGCTGAGCGCACCATGTGGAAGGCAGAGAGAGAGTACCAAACTCTCATACAATTATTGGAGGTCCAATACAAAGGCAACACCTCCAACCCTGTCTGGTTAGCCCTGGTCTCGTTGAAGTACAACCAGTGGTTCCTATTAATCGACGAATGGTGATAAAGCTATCCGACGTTACAGGGTGGCAGTAGAATGGCTTCAGTGCGTGCACCACGTACAGGAGTTATACAAGCACGAGGGAATGACAATGAGTCATGAGGACTGGAATGCATGGATGCATGCGATAAATGGAAATATACTGGGCAACTTGCTACTGCTAAATGGAAGCATGAGCAGGAGGAGGAAGAATGCTGCCGGGGAATCAGATTCGATCCCCTTCTTGTCACAAAGCCACCTGGGGCTATCATCGCCAGGACACTGGAACGGCTTCTAATGGAGCTGCAAAACTATCTTCATTCCATTGGATTAGACCACTTCTTGGGAGAAGTCAGAGAAAACTCGTGGAACGATCACAAAGCCAGACTCTTGGGATGGCGCACCAGCGTCAAGGCACACCTCTCAGGGCCAGGGGCCAGAAGTCCTATAGCACCTAACCAGTGGAGGGAGAACGGGTACTGTTACATGTACTTGTTCAAAGAGGAGTACTACGACAAGTACAACTGGCCAGCTTGGCCCACCCTCTACGACATTGTAAACTGGGAACCAGAGCTCAGAGACAACACAGTGGTTTTTGCAATTCAGGATAGCATTTGGCCTGGCCGGTGCCATATCATTGAAGAATCGGCTATATGACAAGATGACATCGAGTATACCTGGGACAAATTAGTAGACCTACACAAGGTCTCTCACTACACATGGACGGTACTGTCAGGACTGCCCTAGACACAACCTATACGACTCAGAGTTCTGACTTGTTAGGTCAAAGACGATTCAATTGCTCTGTAGCTATGTCTAGTGACAATAGACTATCTAGAGACTTAAGAGTCTCTCTATGCTAAACTATGGCCCTTATAAAGCCCATCCCCGGTCTGTGCACAGACAGCGCGCAGCACAAGTCCCTCACAATAAGGCGACTCGGCGCAGCAGCCATCCTGCGCCCATATGACCATACTCGGGGTTATCTCTCCATATACGGCTGCGACTTATTGTGTTGCACATTCAACATGTCTCATGTTTCCCTGTACCGGTATCTTGGTACCTCCAGGTTTCTCCCATGTCGCCCCTCAGGCGCCATTCCGCTCATGTATCTTTTCATGGCATAGGCCCTTAATCGGGCTGCCTCCCAAGTCGGCACTCGGTCTATCTCCATAGCCAATGCTGACCTAACCACTTCCATATAAGGGCCATAGTGTTCGCACAGAGTTCCCATCCTACATCTAGTGGCGTGCTTGTCCAGCTAGCCCATTGACTAGAGTCCCTATCGTTACTGATTGGAGTGCGAAAATGATATGCCAAATTGCGAAAAGTCAACCCATATGGTCCCACGTTTCCTCGTACCATTGACTTGGTACTCCTTGGCGTTCCCATGTCGCCCCTCAGGCGCGTGCCGCTCATGATTCCTTTCATGGCGCGTAGGCCCATCATCGGGCCGCAACTCCTTGTCGGCACTCGGTCTATCTCCATAGCCGATGCTGACTTAACCTCCTTCCTAATAAGGACCGCAGTTCCTGTAGGCCATCCTCCTGGAGTCCCGTTGCGTAGTCTTGACATAGATGTTTGAGCTTGATAAAATAGATAAAAAGAAAAGGAAAATATCCTCCGACTCTCCAAGTCCGTATCCTCTGATCTTCTATTGATAACGTTGCCTCCAAGTGCGTGTTTTCATAGTTATCGTTATGTTGTTACTGTAATGGTTTGAAAATAAGAGGGTGTGCTCATAACATCACCCCCCCTCAAGGCCTCGCGTCCCGAGAGGCTGACGTGGCGGAATCCACATATCTTGGATCCTCCCGCATTCTTGCATAAAATGCGGCCAAGCGCGCTTGTTGTTCGTTGGGCGACAGCCCGGTTCGTTCTGAGTCGACATCCTCGACATCTTCGATGGTGGTCTTGTAGCTGACCAATGGTTTTTCTTGGCGTCTTGCACCTTTGATCCTCCTCTGTCGGTCCTCTTCCGACTCGCTGCTTTCCTTAGCAGCTGCTACCGTCTCCTTTTTTAATATTTTCTTGGCAAGTACTGCCATATCTTTCTCTTGAGCTCTTTTTTCCTCCGCTAGCTCCTCCTCCTCTGTCTGCTGAGGGAAATTAAGCACGGGTTTAGACCACCTGCCGTGCTCCAGGTCTCTGGAGAATGTCCCATTGGTGTCGTCTGGCAATTCCATAATTGCCGCTTGTTGCCCTTCCAATTGCGCCATCTGCGCTCCATGTTTGCCAGGTACTTGGCCCAAAACGGCCATCTTCCCATCCGAAAAGTCGTTGCCGATCTTTCCAATGTGTCCCCCTTTTCTGTTTGTGCCTTGTTGCACTAGTGGTCTGCTGGGGTGCTGTTTGTTTCAGTATATTGGATGTATAGGATCCCATCTCGAATGTTTCTAACAAGTTTGGGAGCATCAGGGTTCGCCTTGTGGAATTTTTTGACTATGGCGGGTGCATTGACGACATTTTTTACTGGTTCCCAGGTGGCCTCCTCCACCAGATAATTTTTCCATTTAATGAGGTACTCCAGCCTCGCTCCTCCTCTGCCGCTTACTCAGCTCTCCAGGATTTCTTCAACTTCATATTCCCCTTCCTGGGATTCCTCTACCATTTGCACGTCCTTGCGCGCTGCTGCCTTGGCTTGTTGTTTTGGAAAAACCGGTTCCCTATACGGCTTCAATAGGACTTCATTGAAGACGTTGTAAACTTTCCAGGATGCTGGAATCTTGAGTTTATAGGATGATTTGCCAACTTTGGCGAGCACTTCCAATGGTCCGACAAACTTGCCATCTAACTTCTTGGTAGCCCGGATGACCGGAAGGTTCTCCGTGCTGAGATAGACCTTATCTCCGGGTTTGTATTCGTGTGCCTCCCGGCGATGGGTGTTGTAACGCTCTTTCATGATTTGTGCCACCTTTTCCAGTGCTATTTTGCTTGGCATGAACATCCTCTAGCTCTTTTGCCAATTGTTCGACTGCTACTGCCTTTGGTGCGTAGGTAGGGTCAAGACCTTATTAGGGTGTTGTCCGTAATTCATGTAAAATGGAGTGAAACCTGTCGCTGAATGGACTCTGTCGTTATGACAGAACTGTGCTACTGACAGCCAATCTGACCAATTGTCTTGTCAGTTGTTTATGAAATTGTTAGGAATTCTTTCAACTCCTGGTTGACTCGTTCCGTCTGTCCATCTGTCTGTGGGTGGTACGCTGTGGATCGGTTGGCTTTAATCCCTAGTATCCCATACAAGTCTTTCATAATTTGGAGGCAAACTGAGGGCCTCGGTTGCTAATGACTTTCCTAGGGAGTCCGTGCTCTCTGAATACATTGTCTCTGAACAGCACTGCTGTTCCTTGCGAAGTGATTTCGGATGTAGTGGGTATGAAATAGGATTTTTTTGTGAATCGGTCTACGATGACCAGAACCATGTTGTTTCCTTTTGATTCTGGTAATGGTCCTACAAAATCGACTGAGATGATTTCCCATGGTTCGGAAGGAACCTCATTTGGTTGTAAAGGTGCTGCTCTGGCAGTCCTGTCTGGTTTTGCTTTCTGGCACGTTTCACAGCCAGGAATATAACGCTCAATATCTTTTCGCATATTGGGCCACCAGAAGTTCCTGGTGAGCGACTCTAATGTCTTGGCTACCCCAGAGTGTCCCCACAAGTGGTGGATAGCGATGATGTCTTCCCGAAGTGCTGGTACTGCTGGTACATATATGTGTCCCTGCCAGGTTATCAATCCCTTATCAATTTTGTACTCTCCTCCAGTAATTTCTAGTCCTTTTACTACTTGGGTTTCCCACTGTCGGCGAGGAACTTCCCTAATGTCCTTGATGATGTCATCTATTGCTCGATCATCATCGAGGACATTGACGAAAAGATGTTTTTTAAGGAGGATGACACCTTCATTGTCAGTTTCTCCTTTGTCGTGTCCCACTCGGCGGGATAGTAGATCTGCCTTAGTATTCGACTTTCCACTTCAGTGCTTTATTACGAAGTTGTAGTCCTGTAGGTCTGTAACCCATCTCGCCTGTCGCTGATTTAGATCTGCGCTTTTCTGAAATACGTTAAGTTCTGATGATCTGTCAGAACTTCGATGGTTTGCTTTGCTCCTTTGAGATAGTGTGCCCATTCGTAAAAGGCGTGCATTACCGCAAGCATCTCCTTGTCGTATATCTCATAGTTGCATTCCGCGTCATTGAGGGACTTTGAAATGAAGGCCACTGGTTTCCATATCCCATCCTTGCATTGCTGTGATAGTATTCCTCCAATGGCGAAATCTGAGGCATCTACTTCCACTCGGAATTGCCCCTCCTCGCTGGGGATTCGAAGTATAACTTCTTTGCTATGGTTGTTTTAAGCCTATCGAAGGCTTCATCCTGTAGCTGTGTCCACAGCCACTCTTCTTTTCCCGTAAGCCGTGTCAACGGCTTTGCTAGTTTGGCGAAATCTTTAACGAAGTGTTGGTAGAAATTAACGAAACCCAAAAACTGTTGGACTTCTTTTTTACACTTGGGGGTCAGCCACTTGGATACTGCTTTCACTTTTGCAGGATCCATTCGTACTGTGTCCTTTCCGATGATAACTCCTAGGAAGTCAATTTCATTTTTATCAAAGAAGCATTTCTCCGGCTTCAGCGACAACCTATGTTTTTCCAATTTCTCGAGTATCCGGTTGACGTGTTTTGTATGCTCCTCCTGGTTCTTTGAGAACACCAGGATATCGTCCATGTAAATAACCACCCATCCTTCCGCGATTTCAACTCTGAATATATCGTTCATCATAGTTCGGAAGGTAGCGGGTGAATTGGTTAAACCAAAGAACATGACAAGTGGTTCAAATAACCCTCGATTTGTTCTGAAAGCGGCCTTCCATTCGTCGCCCTCTTTGATTCGGACATTGTTGTATCCCCAACGTATGTCCATTTTCGAAAATACTTTGGCTTGGGATAGCTGGTCCACAAGCTCGCCTATGAGGGGTAAGGGATAACGGTTCTTGACCGTCATTTCATTTAACTTCCTGTAATCCTGTACAGGCCTAAGTTTCCCATCCTTCTTTTTGACGAAAAAGAAGGGTGATGCCATAGGCGATTTGCTAGGTTGGATTCGTCCAGAATCCAAATTTTCTTTGAGGAACTTGTCCAGTTGTTGCTGCTCGTCTCGGTTCAAAGGATAGATCTTGCAGTCTACTGGAGTCGAACCAGGTATAAGTTCAATTGCGTGGTCCCATCATCGCCTTGGTGGGAGTTCATCGAAGGTTTCTTTCTCGAAAACCTTTCTGTGTTTTAAGTAATGACGGGGAACTGCCTCCTCCAGTGTTCGCTTCTTTTCCATCTTCGCCTGTTCTGCAGCTATTTTTGTGGCGGTTGAGGCAAAGGCTCGTACTCTTAACTCGGGTTCTCCGATATGAACTGCTAGAAGGCGATCTCCTTTGTGCAAACAATATGAAACATCAATTTCATCTTCAGGTTCCTGGACTGATGATGGTTTCCAACAGGTTCCAGGACATCGGTTAGACTCTAAGGATTTCTTCTTCCAGTTAATGGTTGGGTTGTGATGCTCCAACCAATCGTGTCCTAGGAACAGATCTGTTTTGCTAAGTGTGGCCACAGTGCAATCCATGACCTCTTCATGAGATCCTATGTGCAATTTAAATTGAACAAAGTACTCGACGCTTCCCGATCCGTTCTTTGTTCCGTCTGCGTTGTATACTGGAATGGGTCGCAAGAGTTTCTTTTTGTTCATTTTGTGTTTTTCCACGAATTCCTCGCTTATGCATGAAGCGGTACATCCGGAATCCAATAGCATGGTGATGTTGGTGGACTGATAAGTGTCCATGGTGGTGAGTGTTCCTTTCAGGTCTAACTCCTGCTTCCCAATTCCTTGTACCACTTTTTCCCTCAAGTGTACTAGGTTCCATAGGGCATCGGTTTCTGACAAGGCGTTCAACTGTTGAACCAATTTTCCGTCTACTTCATTTACTCGTTTATCGTCTACCCATTGGCGTAGACATTCGATTGCCGTTTGTTCGTTCTGCTGCCAGATGCGTCTCAGCACCCACGGCGGCGACCATGTTTTTAATCTTTTTTCGGGTTTTGCACTCATTTCTAAGTTTCTTATGTGATGTACGTTCCCTTTGCATTCATAAAGTAAAGCATGCATATTTATTTGGGAATCTATAGGTACTGGTACACCACTAAGAGAACTTGAACTAGAGGCCAGTGAGACAGAGCGCTTGTCTACTGGCTTTCGCCAAAATCCGAGACCTCCTCTATTTTGGCACATCCTTCTGGGGTCGTTTCCCCTGAGCTGCCGCTGCGTTTTATCGCGCTGGTTGCTCGTATAATCTGTTTGCCTTTATCTCCGGCCGTGATTCTTTTCCTTTCCCGACACCTTTCTGTTGAGTGTCCCTTTCTACCGCAGTTGGCACATTCGGGAATTGTTCTTTCTCTGAGTTGCGGACATCTCCACTTGGTATGTCCCTCTTTCTGACAGTTATAACACCACAATTTCGTTCGTGGTTTCCTGTCGACGTCCATTGCATTCGGATCCTGACTATCAGATGCGAAGGGAGCTGGCGCTTTGTATTGGTACTGAGGATGAGGATTCGTGCTCGGGGTTTGTTCTCGGTACTCCTGACGTGTCTTTGCGAAGCCGTAAGTTTCGTTGGCTTTTCTATATGCCCGTGCAAGGGCAGTGGCTCGTGTCTGTATCTGTTGCAATGTGGCATTGTCAGGGAGTCCTCCATATCAAATCAAATCCCGTCCTAGAGCTGGATTAAGATTATTCTGGAATTGGGAAATCAAGGCTGCGTCATTCCAATCTGTTAGCGAAGTGAGGGAGTTGAACTTTATGATGTAGTCTTCGACCATCATCGTTCCTTGTCGCAATTTTAATAATGCTTCAATTGCTTTCTCCTTTGTTTCCGTGGACATGAAGAAATCGTGCATTTGGTTCTTGAAGTCGGTCCAATCCGTGAATGGGAATTGGTTGACTAATGGTCTTCGTATCCATGCCCGATTATCTTCAGTTGACTCCCCCTCATTCAGCTGTTGCCAATTAAGTTGTGAATCCCATCCGCTATTGTCTATTTTATCTTGGAACTCTTGCAACGCTTCTTGGAGGGCTTTGAGTTTAACACCGCTCCAATCGGCTGCTCTATCCCCTTTTCCACCTTTCATTCGGTACAGGCATATGGAAATCATTCGTTTGGGATCTGTTTCTCTTGATAGCATGAAGTATGTTCCCATCTGCCGTAACCATCCGTCAACTGTTCTCGGATCCCCCTGGTAGTAGTCGGGCATTTCGGCTTTAGTTAGAGGTCCTGGTTCAGGATGCGAACTCCTCTGGTATTCATTTATTATAGCGACGAGGGCTTGTCCTGCACTGGTAATTGCTTGTTGCCTTGCCTCCTCCTGACGATGAATCTCATTTTCTCGTGCTGCTACTGCGGCGGCTGATTGAGTATCTGGAAGAGGCTCCAGCATTTCTGTGTCTGCCCAGTGATTTCTCCATCCTAGCAGCGCATGGTATGCTTGAGTGACCATGTCTACTGTTAATCGAAAGGGTCCTGCTCCCAATCGTTTCTCTCCGAAGCCTTTGTTCCGTAATTGCTCCAAGTATTCCCATCCGGGGAATCCTTCCTTTGCTACTTCCACATGCCATATTTTGTGGACGATTCTGGACTTTCTTATTTGAATCTTGGTTCCAGCTCGTCCCCATTGCGGTCTCCATTGACATACCGTTTCTATGGTTGGATAGGCAGGCCATTGCTGTGTTGCCCAGTATTTCTTTTTTATCAACCACAGATAACAGTAGCCAGGGTATGTCGGGTTTGGGAAACTAGTTCTTTTCCCATGTCCAGGTCTTCTGGCCCATTCCCTTCGATTCTTTAACCATAGATTGGCTTCCACCAGAGCTGCCGCTGCATTTGATCACGCTGGTTGCTCGGGGTCAGTGGTTGGCTTCGCTCCAACTCGTAGTTCCTTGTGACCACTGGTGAAAAGTATCTCCACCATGTCCCATCCATTTACGTCGGCCATTTCTAAGCCTACATGCAATACATCCGTTCGTTCCGTGGTTGTCCACCTTGTGTGAATTCCTTCATTTCGATATTCTGTTTCCATTTCCCATATTGCGGTGATCGTAGGATATGCAGGCCATTCGTACTTGTTCCAGTACTCTGGCTTGATGAGGTTAAGATAACAGAAACCGGGTACCGAAGGTGCAAGTTTCTCTGGAATGGGGCCCATATGAATGGTCCACCAAAAACTGGGTGATATGTTTCCGTTTAACGCATGCATTATTGCGTTCCAATTGGCGTGTTCCAACGTCATGCCTTCGTGCTCGTATAGTTCTTTGACATGTCGTTTGTATTGTATAATGTGGGGTTTTATTCCTGAAGTTCGGATAGCCGTTTCCCCGTCGATAATAAGCATGAGCCATTGATTGTATCCTGATGTCATCAAGGCTTTCCATATGGGACTGGATGCGTCCCCTTTGAATGATTCGTTCAACAAGTTAGTGAGGGTAAGATATTCCCTCGTTGCTCTTTCCAGGGCCCGTTTTGCCCGTAATGCAGCTCGATTTGCTGCCCTCTGTTCCAGTAAGGCGTTCCATGCCTCTTCCTGGATCCTCGTCTCTTCGGCTTCATGCCGCCGGATAAGCTGGTGTGTACACGCACATCTTTCTCGCTTTTGTTCTTTCAAGAACTTCCACCATAGTCGTATGTGGTTATCATATCGGCGGTAGATGACAGCGCCGGTTATTTCTGTTGGTCTAGCTGAGACCTTGTCGTGATCGGCTACCCAGTCCGCTTCGAAGATGCATCCAATCTCCGAAAGTGTCGCCTGGGCGTGTGGTAATATGTAGTTGAACGTGCAGTTCATTGTGACGAGGGATGATGTAGGTCTTTCCTGTAAAAGAATCTTCAAACTATTTCAGGCCCTCCACTGACAATAGTTCTGTTCAATCAGCTGTCGGTTTATTCCGCGCCTGTCGATGACGTTTCCTGGGAAACAGGAAAGATGTTGTCTGCAGCGTCGTGGGTCCGCAAGCTACTAATTGGGCACACCCGGCACTTCACCTCACTATCTTTGTGCCTAGTTATCACCCCGAAATCAGGTAGGGGTGCTAGTACAGGGAGTATGTGAGGAATTTGAGATCAGCCTTGATATGTGACACCAATCAGGTTTCTTCGCTCGTTCCTTGAGCTTTTCCGCAACTGCAGTGTACGTTACCCCGAGCGTGTCTATGGTCTCCTGCCTACACTGCTCTCGGGCGAACTCGTACTCTCGTCTGCAACTGTTTTGTAGACAGGCCCAACGGGCGTATTGAGGATCTCTCGTTCGAGACCCGTTGACAGTGTGTGTGTCAAAGTCGATGTCGCCAACGGTTCCGGGATAATCGGATTACAACCGTCAAGGTGCAAACTAGGCCTCTGATCATCAGGAGCAACTACAAGCGACGTGCTTGGTGCTGGACGGCACAGAGGGGTAGAGAAGTAAGTCTCTAGATTATGTCAGGACTGCCCTAGACACAACCTATCTGACTCGAGCGGTGACTTGTTAGGTCTGAAACGATTCTGATTGCTCTGTAGCTATGTCTAGTGACAATAGACTATCTAGAGACTTAAGAGTCTCCTACGCTAAACTACGGCCCTTATATACTGCTCCCCTGGTCTGTGCGCAGACAGCGCGCAGCTAAAGTCCCTCATGCCGGGATCAATGCGCAGCAGCCGATCTGCGCCCATCTAACCATCTGTGGAGAGTTCCTCCCACACCCATCCCTTGGGTTGTCCGCATACGGCCTTCCTATTGTTCAGGACTTCGGCCGATTCCCATGCACGCCGTACCATTGACTCGGTACTCCTCGGCGTTCCCATGTCGCCCCTCAGGCGCCGTGCTGCTCATGATTCCTTTCATGGCATAGGCCCATCATCGGGCCGCAACTCCTTGTCGGCACTCGGTCTATCTCCATAGCCAATGCTGACTTAACCTCCTTCCTAATAAGGACCACAGTTCCCGTAGGCCATCCTCCTGGAGTCCCGTTGTGTAGTCTTGTACATAGACGTTTGAGCTTGATAAAATAGATAAAAAGAAAAGGAAAATATCCTCCGACTCTCCAAGTCCGTATCCTCTGATCTTCTATTGATAATGTTGCCTCCAAGTGCGTGTTTTCATAGTTATCGTTATGTTGTTACTGTAATGGTTTGAAAATAAGAGGTGTGCTCATAACATCCTAGTGGCGTCTCGTCCAGCCCTTGTATCCTATTGTTTGAGTGGAGTAAAATAGATAAAAAGAAAAGAAAAATATAGTCCGACTCTCTGAGTCTGTATCCTCCTCTCTTCTATTGACAGTGTTGTCTCTAAGTGTGGATCTTCATAATCATCATTGTGTCGTTACTGTAATGGTTTCGAAAATGTGAGGTGTGCTCATAACATCACCCCCCCCTCAAGGCCTCGTGTCCCGAGAGGCTGACGTGGCGGAGTCCACATATCTTGGATCCTCCTTCATTCTTGCATAAAACACGGCCAAGCACGCTTGCTGGTCATCGGGCGACAGCCCGGTTCGTTCTGAGTCGACGTCCTCGATGTCTTCAATGGTGGTCTTGTAGCTGACCAATGGTTTTTCTTGGCATCTTGCGCCTTTGATCCTCCTCTGTCGGTCCTCTTCCGACTCACTGCTTTCCTTAGCAGCTGCTACCGTCTCCTTTTTTAATATTCCCTTGGCAAGTACTGCCATATCTTTCTCTTGAGCTCTTTTTTCCTCCACTAGCTCCTCCTCCTCTGTCTGCTGAGGGAAATTAAGCACGGGTTTAGACCGCCCGCCGCGCTCCAGGTCTCTGGAGAACGTCCCATCAGTGTCGTCTGGCAATTCCATAATTGCCGCTCGTTCGCCCTTCCAATTGCGCCATCTGCGCTCCATGTTTGCCAGGTACTTTGGCCCAAAACGGCCATCTTCCCATCCGAAAAGTCGTTGCCGATCTTTCCAATGTGTCCCCCTTTTCTGTTTGTGCCTTGTTGCACTAGTGGTCTGCTGGGGTGCTGTTTCAGTATATTGGATGTATAGGATCCCATCTCGAATGTTTCTAATGAGTTTGGGAGCATCAGGGTTCGCCTTGTGGAATTTTTTGACTATGGCGGGTGCATTGACGACATTTTTTACTGGTTCCCAGGTGGCCTCCTCCACTGGATAATTTTTCCATTTAATGAGGTACTCCAGCCTCGCTCCTCCTCTGCCGCTTACTCGGCTCTCCAGGATTTCTTCAACTTCATATTCCCCTTCCTGGGATTCCTCTACCATTTGCGCGTCCTTGCGCGCTGCTGCCTTGGCTTGTTGTTTTGGAAAAACCGGTTCCCTATACGGCTTCAATAGGACTTCATTGAAGACATTGTAAACTTTCCAGGATGCTGGAATCTTGAGTTTATAGGATGATTCGCCAACTTTGGCGAGCACTTCCAATGGTCCAACGAACTTGCCATCTAACTTCTTGGTAGCCCGGATGACCGGAAGGTTCTCCATGCTGAGATAGACCTTATCTCCAGGTTTGTATTCGTGTGCCTCCCGGCAATGGGTGTCGTAATGCTCTTTCATGATTTGTGCTGCCTTTTCCAGTGCTATTTTTGCTTTGGCGTGAACATCCTCTAGCTCTTTTGCCAATTGTTCGACCACTACTGCCTTTGGTGCATAGGTAGGGTCAAGACCTTTATTAGGGTGTCGTCTGTAATTCATGTAAAATGGAGTGAAACCTGTTGCTGAATGGACTCTGTCGTTATGACAGAACTGTGCTACTGACAGCCAATCTGACCAATTGTCTTGTCGGTTGTTTACGAAAATTGTTAGGAATTCTTTCAACTCCTGGTTGACTCGTTCCGTCTGTCCATCTGTCTGCGGGTGGTATGCTGTGGATCGGTTGGCTTTAATCCCTAGTATCCCATACAAGTCTTTCATAAATTTGGAGGCAAACTGAGGGCCTTGGTCACTAATGACTTTCCTAGGGAGTCCGTGCTCTCTGAATACATTGTCTCTGAACAGCACTGCTGTTCCTTGCGAAGTGATTTCGGATGTAGTGGGTATGAAATAGGATTTTTTTGTGAATCGGTCTACAATGACCAGAACCATGTTGTTTCCTTTTGATTCTGGTAATGGTCCTACAAAATCGACTGAGATGATTTCCCATGGTTCGGAAGGAACCTCATTTGGTCATAAAGGTGCTGCTCTGGCAGTCCTGTCTGGTTTTGCTTTCTGGCACGTTTCACAGCCAGGAATATAACGCTCAATATCTTTTCGCATATTGGGCCACCAGAAGTTCCTGGTGAGCGACTCTAATGTCTTGGCTACCCCGGAGTGTCCCCACAAGTGGTGGATAGTGATGATGTCTTCCCGAAGTGCTGGTACTGCTGGTACGTATATGCGTCCCTGCCAGGTTATCAATCCCTTATCAATTTTGTACTCTCCTCCGGTAATTTCTAGTCCTTTTACTACTTGGGTTTCCCACTGTCAGCGAGGAACTTCCCTAATGTCCTTGATGATGTCGTCTATTGCTCGATCATCATCGAGGACATTGATGAAAAGATGTTTTTTAAGGAGGATGACACCTTCATTGTCAGTTTCTCCTTTGTCGTGTCCCGCTCGGCGGGATAGTAGATCTGCCTTAGTATTCGACTTTCCACTTTGGTGCTTTATTACGAAGTTGTAGTCCTGTAGGTCTGTAACCCATCTCACCTGTCGCTGATTTAGATTCTGCGCTTTTCTGAAATACGTTAAGTTCTGATGATCTGTCAGAACTTCGATGGTTTGCTTTGCTCCTTTGAGATAGTGCGCCCATTTGTAAAAGGCGTGCATTACCGCAAGCATCTCCTTGTCGTATATCTCATAGTTGCATTCTGCGTCATTGAGGGACTTTGAAATGAAGGCCACCAGTTTCCATATCCCATCCTCATGTTGCTGTGATAGTATTCCTCCAATGGCGAAATCTGAGGTGTCTACTTCCACTCGGAATTGCCCCTCCTCGCTGGGGATTCGAAGTATAACTTCTTTTGCAATTGTTTCTTTGAGCCTATCAAAGGCTTCGTCCTGTAGCTGTGTCCACAGCCATTCTTCCTTTCCTGTAAGCCGTGTTAACAGCTTGGCTAGTTTTGCGAAGTCCCACACAAATCGTCTATAAAAGTTCACGAAGCCCAGGAACTGCTGGACTTCCTTTTTGCATTTAGGTTTTGGCCATTCTGATACTGCTTTAACCTTTGCCGGGTCCATCCGTACTGTGTCTTTCCCTATTATAACCCCTAGGAAGTCTATTTCGTTTTTGTCGAAAAAGCATTTTTCCAGTTTCAAAGAAAGCTTATGTTGTCCCAATTTTTCCAATATTCAATTTACATGTTTGATATGTTCTTCCTGGTTTTTTGAGAATACCAGAATATCATCCATGTAAATGACTACCCATCCTTCAGCTATCTCAACTCGAAAGATGTCGTTCATCATGGTTTGGAAAGTTGCTGGGGAATTAGTAAGACCAAAGAACATTACGAGTGGCTCGAATAGTCCTTGGTTGGTTCTGAACGCGGCTTTCCATTCGTCCCCTTCTTTGATATGCACGTTGTTATAGCCCCAACATATATCCATTTTTGAAAAGACCTTTGCTTGGGATAGTTGGTCCACCAGTTCTCCTATCAAGGGTAGGGGATAACGGTTTCTGACCGTCATTTCGTTCAACTTCCTGTAATCCTGTACAGGCCTGAGTTTTCCATCCTTCTTTTTGACGAAGAAGAAGGGTGACGCCATAGGTGATTTGCTGGGCTGGATTTGTCCAGAATCCAAATTCTCCTTTAGGAATTCATCGAGTTGCTGTTGTTCATTTCAATTTAGAGGGTAGATTTTACAATCTACTGGAGTTGAGCCAGGAATCAATTCTATTGCATGGTCCCAGCGTCGTCGTGGTGGAAGCTCGTCAAAGGTTTCTTTTTTGAATACCTTTCGGTGCTTTAAGTAATGACGAGGAACTGCTTCCTCAAGTGTATGCTTCTTTTCCTTTCCTGCCTGTTCTGCTGCTATCTTTGTTGCAGTTGAGGCAAAGGCTCGTACTTGTAACTCGGGCTCTCCGATATGAATGGCTAGAAGGCGCTCCCCTTCTTGTAATCGGTAGGACACTTCAATTTCGTCTTCGGGTTCTTGTACCAAAGACGGTTTCCAGCAGGTACCGGGACACCGGTTGAACTCTAAGGATTTCTTTTTCCAATTAATGGTTGGATTGTGATGTTCCAACCAATCGTGTCCCAAAAACAGGTCTGTTTTGCTGAGTGTAGCGACAGCACAGTCCATAATTTCCTCATGGGATCCTATTCATAATTTAAATTGGACGAAGTATTCCACACTGCCCGACCCATTTCAAGTGCCATCCGCATTGTATACCAGAATAGGACGTAGCAGTTTCTTTTTGTTCATTTTATGTTTTTCAACAAATTCCTCGCTTATACATGAGGCAGGTGCATCCCGAATCCAATAACATGGTTATGTTTGCAGATTGAAAGGTATCCATAGTGGTAAGCATTCCTTTCAAATCCAACTCTTGTCTCCCGATTCCCTGTACTACTTTTTCCCGCAAGTGTACCAGGTTCCACAGGGCATCGGTTTCTGACAGCGCATTTAATTGTTGGACAAGCTTTCCATTTACTTTGTTTACTCGTTTGTCGTCTACCCATTGTCGTAGACATTTGATGGCGGTTGACTCGTCCTGTTGCCAAATCCTCCTTAATATCCAAGGAGGCATCCATGCTTTTAATCTTTTTCCAGGTTTTGCGCTCATTTCCAAGTTTCTTATACGATGTATGTTCCCACTGCATTCGTAGAGTAAATCATGCAAGTTAATTGTGGAATCTTTTGGTACTAATACATCATTTTTCGAAACTGAACTAGAGGCCAGTGAGACAGAGCGCTTGTCTACTGGCTTTCGCCAAAATCCGAGACCTCCTCTATTTTGGCACATCCTTCTGGGGTCGTTTCCCCTGAGCTGCCACTGCGTTTAATTGCGCTGGTTGCTCGTATAATTTGTTTGCCTTTATCTCTGGCTGTAATTCTTTTCCTTTCCCAACACCTTTCCGTTGGGTGTCCCTTTCTGCCACAATTGGCACATTCAGGAATTGGTTTATTTTGCCTGGGCTGTGGACATCTCCAACTAGTATGCCCTTCCTTTTGGCAGTTATAACACCACAGTTTGTTTTGTGGTTTTCTGTCGACATCCATTGCATTTGGATCTTGACTGCCAGATGCGAAGGGAGCTGGTGCCTTATATTGATATTGGGGGTGAGGATTTGTACTTGGAGTCTGCTCTCGGTACTCCTGACATGTTTTTGAGAAGCTGTAAGTTTCATTGGCTTTTCTATATGCTCGTGCAAGTGCGGTTACTCACGCTTGTATTTGTTGAAGCGTTGCGTTGTCCGGAAGTCCCCCGTATCGAATTAAGTCCCTTCCCAAAGCTGGATTGAGGTTGTTCTGGAATTGAGAAATTAGGGCTGAGTCATTCCAGTCTGTTAGCGAGGTGAGGGAGTTGAACTTTATGATGTAGTCTTCAACTATCATCGTTCCTTGTCGCAACTTCAGTAGGGCTTCAATTGCCTTCTCCTTTGTTTCCATTGACATGAAGAAGTCGTGCATTTGATTTTTAAAATCGGCCCAGTCTGTGAACGGGAACTGATTGTTCAATGGCCTTTGCACCCATGCTCGATTGTCATCTGTTGACTCTCCTTCATTCAACTGCTGCCAGTTGAGCTGCGAACTCCAACCGCTGTTGTCTATTTTGTCCTGATACTCCTGCAACGCTTCTTGAAACACCTTGAGTTTAACACCACTCCAATCGGCTGCTCGGTCTCCTTTTCCTCCCTTCATTCGGTATAGGCATATGGAAATTTGTCGCTTCAGGTCTACTTCCCTTGCTAACATGAAGTATGTTTCCATTTGTCGTAGCCATCCGTCAACCGTTCGTGGATCCCCTTGGTAATAGTCAGGCATTTCTGCCTTTGTGAGGGGTCCTGGTTCTGGTCGCGAACTCTGCTGGTACTCGTTTATTATTGCTACAAGAGCCTGTCCAGCATTGGTGATGGCTCGTTGTCTGTCTTCTTCCTGATGGTGAATTTCATTCTCCCATGCTGCTACTGCTGCCACAGGTTGGGTATCTGGAAGGGATTCTAATGTTTCGGAGTCCACCCAGTGGTTTCTCCATCCGAGTATTGCATGGTAGGCTTGAGTGACCATGTCGACTGTTAGTCGAAAGGTTCCAACACCGACTCAGTGTGATCCATATCCCTGCCACATCATTTCCTTCATCCATGGCCAACCACCAGGCTCTCCTGAGACTCAGACACAATGCCACATGCTGTTACATCCTTTTGTTCATCTCCAGTATATGGGTCGGTACTCGTCCATGAGTTCCGGATCCCATCCATATATTTCTCTGATTGTTGGATATGCCGGCCATTTGTAAGCGTTCCAGTATTTTTGCTTTACCAACCATAGGTAACAGTATCCTGGATGTTTCGGGTGCAACTTGTTTTGTTGCTGTTCTGTTAGACCTGGGCAACCATTTCATAAACAAGGGTCTATCTCCACCAGAGCTGCCGCTGCATCTGATCGTGCTGGTTGCTCTGATGGTCCTGTATCGCTTTCTTCCCCTAGGCTTATTATCTCTCCTACTTCGGGGTTTTCCATTTGTTCTGCTCCAACATGGAGCGTACGGTGACCGCTGGTGAGTAATCTCTCCACCATGTCCCATCCATTGGTGTCAGCCATTTCTAGGCCTACATGTACAACGTTGGGTCTTTCTGTGGCAGGTCCACCTTGTTCTAATTCCTTCTTCACGGAATTGTCTCTCCATCTGCCAGATAGCTTCGATGGTTGGGTACGCGGGCCATTCGTATTTGTTCCAGTACTCTGGTTTGATGAGACAGAGGTAACAAAATCCTGGAACCGTAGGTGCAAGTTGTTCAGGAATGGGGCCCATTCGAATTGTCCACCAGAAGCCTGGCAAGATATTTCCGTTTAATGCATGTATTAATGCGTTCCAGTTGGCATGTTCCATTGTCATGCCTTCATGCTCGTATAGTTCCTTTGCATGACATTCGTATTGTATTGTGTGGGGTTTTATTCCTGAAGTTCGGATAGCTTTTTCCCCATCAATGATAATCATAAGCCATTGATTGTATCCTGATGTCATCATGGCTTTCCAGATAGGACTGGATGTGTCCCCTTTGAACGAATCGTTCAGTAAGTTAGTGAGGGTAAGGTATTCCCTCGTTGCTCGTTTTAGGGCTCTTTCTGCCCGTAATGCAGCTTGGTTTGCTGCCCATTGTTCCAGTAAGGCATTCCATGCCTCTTCCTGGATCCTCGTCTCCTCGGCTTCTCATTGCCAGATGATTTGTTGTGCATGTGCACGTCTTTCTTGTTTTTGTTCTTTCAAGAACGTCCACCATAATCATATGTGGTTATCGTATCAGCGGTAGATGACATCACCGGTTGTTTCTGTTGGTCTAGATGAGACCCTATCGTGATTGGTGACCCAGTCCGCTTCGAAGATGCATCCAATCTCCGAAAGTGTCGCCTGGGCGTGAGGTAGTATATATTTGAATGTGCAGTTCATTGTGACGAGGGCTGGTGTAGGATTTTCCTGTAAAAGAATCTTCAAACTATTTCAGGCCCTCCACTGACAATAGTTCTGTTCAATCGGCTGTCGATTAATCTGCGCCTGTCGAATGACGTCTCTTGGGAAACAAGAGAGATGTTGTCTGCAGTGTCGTGGGTCCGCAAGCTATCTATTGGGTGCACCCGGCAATTCGCCTCACTATCTTTGTGCCTAGTTATCAACCCGAAAATCAGGTAGGGTTGCTAGTACAGGGAGTGTGTGAGGAACTTGGGTTCAGCCTTGATATGCAACACCAATAGAGTTGTTTCGCTCATTCCTGAGCTCTTCGGCAATAAAGGTTTACTATACCCGGGGCGCGTCTGTGGTCTCCTGCCTACGCTCTCCCAGCGAACTAGTAATCTCATCCTTTACTGTGTGTAGCCACCCAAGCTTGGGTTTGTTGCCAGGCCCCTGTGGGCGTATTGAGGACACTTAAACAGTGCCCGTTGACAGTGGTCTGTCGAATTCGAAGTCGCCAACGGTTCCAGGATAATTGGATTACAACTGTCCAAGTATGCTGTGGTTGACGTCGACAATGGTCCCGGGATAATCGGGTTACAACTGTCAAAGAAGAAAACTAGGCCATTGATTGTCCTTCGCAACTACGAGTGGTGTGCTCAGTGCTAGACAGGGTCAACAGGGGTAGAGAGTAAAGTCTCTAGATTATGTCAGGACTGCCCTAGACACAACCTATATGACTCAGAGTTCTGACTTGTTAGGTCAAAGACGATTCAATTGCTCTGTAGCTATGTCTAGTGACAATAGACTATCTAGAGACTTAAGAGTCTCTCTATGCTAAACTACAGGCCCTTATAAAGCCCATCCCCTGGTCTGTGCGCAGACAGCGCACAGCACAAGTCCCTCACAATAAGGCGACTCGGCGCAGCAGCCATCCTGCGCCCATATGACCATACTCAGGGTTATCTCTCCATATACGGCTGCGACTTATTGTGTTGCGCATTCAACATGTTCTCATGTTTCCCTGTACCAGGTATCTTGGTACCTCCAGGTTTCTCCCATGTCACCCCTCAGGCGCTGTTCCGCTCATGTATCTTTTCATGGCGTAGGCCCTTCATCGGGCCGCCTCCCAAGTCGGCACTCGGTCTATCTCCATAGCCGATGCTGACCTAACCACCTTCCATATAAGGGCCATAGTGTTCGCACAGAGTTCCCATCCTAGTGGCGTCTCGTCCAGCCCTTGTATCCTATTGTTTGAGTGGAGTAAAATAGATAAAAAGAAAAGAAAAATATAGTCCGACTCTCTGAGTCCAGTATCCTCCTCTCTTCTATTGACAGTGTTGTCTCTAAGTGTGGATCTTCATAATCATCATTGTGTCGTTACTGTAATGGTTTCGAAAATGTGAGGTGTGCTCATAACAGGTACGCTTCAGAGGACAGTCAAAGTCCAAGTGCAGGGCAGCACAACGAAAGCTTGCCCAAACCCCAATAAAATGAGTCAACCTAAGGACAACGGTTACAGTTGAACAAGCCTATGTGGAGGCAGCTGGACGAAACATACCCAGCAGTAATAGAACCTAAACCAGTTATGCAACCAGGCACGGTCATACAGCAGTGGCAGCACAAGCTGGGAAAGAGAACAAAGCACGAGTCATCACTCAGGGAGGTGATGCAGCACATTGGAATGGTGGCATAACCACAGCAGCGGATTGGCTCTCCAACAAGGAATATCCACAAGGAGCCAATAATGCTCATAAGAAAAGAGAAATTGAGCAGTGGAGAAGGATCATTGAGAGGGAAGCATGGTTGCCTTACCCCTATCCAAAGATGTCCTGGGCCAACAGTGGATTCAACCTGGACATACCAGGATACTGTTACCTGGTCCTCATTAAAAAACAATACTGGGACGAGTTCATGTGGCCCGCCTACCCTCAGATTCAGGAAATATGCACTTGGGACCACAATCTGAGGGAACCTGACAGTAACAACCATCATCCAAAAAGCATACGACAAGGACACCACTCTGCATATTGAAAGATACAACAGCAATTGCAGAGGATGGTTTCATGTCGAATGTCTCAACCGAGAAGGCATGAGTCACTACAAGCTGGGTGCCATGCCCTTCAGACTTATGGTTGAAATGATCACCCATGCCTACCAAGCTGTATTAGGATGGAGAGAGTACTGGCAAGACACCCAGACAATTGAGCCACTACCTTCCACACAGCCAGCGGCAGCAGTAGCAGCATGAGAGGACGATATCCATTGGCAGGCGGAGGAAAGGCAGCGAGCTATCACCAGTGCTGGGCAAGCTCTTGCTGCAATGATCAACTGAGTACCAATGATCCAACCATCAGGGAACCTGGACCTCTTACCAAAGCAGAGATGCCTGCTTTTTACAAAGGAGATCCTCGAACTGGTGGATGGGTGGTTATGCCAGATGGAGACTTATTTCATGCTGGCAAATGAAAAGGATCCCAAACGAAAAGGTCTCAATTTGCCTGTATAGGATAAAAGGTGGAAAAGGAGAAAGGGCTGCAGACTGGAGCAGTGTGAAACTCAAAGCTTTTCAAGAAGCACAGCAAGAGTTTCAAGACAAGATCGATAACAGCAGCTGGAGCACAGAACTAGACTGGGCTCAGCTTAATACTGGAGAAAGCACCACCAATGATTCAAGCATGGGTCAGACGACCACTGGAAAACCAGTTCCCCTTTGTGGATTGGACAGACTTTAAAACTCAGATGCATGAGTTTTTCATGTCGACTGGAAACCAAGGAAAAGGCCATTGAGGTGCTATTAAAATTACAGCAGGGAATGATGATCATAGAGGACTACATCATCAAGTTCAACTCCCTCACCTCGTTGACTGACTGGAATGATCAAGCCTTGATCTCACAGTTCCAGAACCACCTCGATCCAGCACTAGGTCGAGAACTAATCCGATATGGAGGATTGCCAGACAATGCCACGTTACACCAAATTCAGACAAGGGTGATGGCGCTCGCAAGAGCTTATCGAAAAGCCAACGAAACCTATGGATTCTCTAAAGTACAAAGAGAATACAAAGAGCTGAGCACCAGCTCCTAATGGCTGCCCTCAGTGGCAATTCAGAGCACCACCTCTAGTCGCATCTGGAAGCTGATCCAATCCAAATGCAATGGACATGGACAAGAGAGAAACAAAAATCTGTCTCTATTGTAAAAGGAAAGGACACTCAGAAAGGGAGTGCCGAATAAAAAAGGGGCACGCAGATAAGGAATGCTATAATTGTGGCAAAAAAGGACACATGTCATGGACATGTAAAAAACCCAAAAAGATCACAGCTGATGATAAAGGAAAGAGGGCTGTTAGATATATCAAGAATGGGGAAACGACCCCAATAGTACACATAGAAGAAGTCTCGGATTTTGCAGAAAGCCAGTAGGCGAGCACTCAGCACTGCTGGCTGCTACTCAGGTTTCAAATAGTGATGTATTAATAGACTCAAAAATAAACATGCATGATTTACTCTATGAATGCAGTGGAGAAGTACATCACTTAAGAAATCTTAGAGTGAGTGCAAAAAAGGGAGAACGACTCAGAACATGGACCCCACAATGGGTATTAAGGCGAATTTGGGAACAGCCCAAACAAATAGCAGTGGAGTGTTTACAACAATGGGTAAACACCAACCAAATAAGCAAGGTGGATGAGCAATTGGTAGATCAGCTAAATGCCATGACAGAGCCAGACGCTCTATGGAACCTGGGGCATTTAAGAGAAAAACAGGTGCAGGGAACTGGGATAAATGAGTTGGACTTAACAGGAGTTGTAACCATGATGGACGGATCAAAGTCCATCTGTATAAAGATGTTACTTGACTCTGGATGTATGGGAACATGCATCAGCACCTGACTTCGTGGAAAGGCATCAGATACCAAAATAATGCCTGGTTTGACCAGTACCAGTATATAATGCCAATGGAACCAAAAACTTGAGGGGCACCCTAGAATACATGGCGAAAAATAAAATTACACATAGGGAACCATGAGGAAGTCATCGAATGTGCAGTGACACATCTTGGAAAGACGAATCTGTTTCTGGGGTTTGACTGGTTAAGGAAGCATAATCCAACTGTCAATTGGAAATGAAAATCCCTAGAGTTTAACAGATGTCCAGGAGCATGCTGGAAGTCTTCCCTAGTTCAGGAACCAGAGGATGAAATAGACATAGTGCAATGTCTCAAAGAAGGAGAGTGATTGCTAGCCATTCACATTGGTGAACCAGAACTTCGCATTAGGGCATATGTGTTGATGGCTACTGAAATAGCAGCAGAGGAAGTGGAGAAAGTAAAGAAACGAACTCTGGAGGAGGCAGTCCCCAGACATTACTTAGGACATCGAAAGGTCTTTGAAAAGGAGACTTTTGATGAACTAACACCATGGCGGCTGATGGGATCATGCTATAGAGTTGATCCCTGGGTCAAACCCAGTTGACTGTAAAATCTACCCACTAAATAGGGACGAGCAACAGCAATTGGACAAATTTCTAAAGGAGAATTTGGATTCTGGACAAATCCAACCAAGCAAATCTCCAATGGCAGTCACCTTTCTTTTTTGTTAAAAAGAAAGACAGGAAATTACGACTGGTACAGGATTACCGGAAGTTGAATGAAATGACGATCAAGAATCGCTATCCACTCCCACTCATAGGGGAGTTAGTCGACAAACTATCACAGGCAAAAATCTTCTCTAAGATGGACATTCGTTGGGGCTACAACAATGTGTGCATCAAGGAGGGAGATGAATGGAAGGCAGCAGTTCCGAACCAATAGAGGACTCTTCAAGCCTCTGGTCATGTTCTTTCGGACTAACGAACTCGCCAGCAACATTCCAAACTATGATGAACGACATATTTCGAGTCGAAGATAGTGGAAGGATGGGTCGTCATTTACATGGACGACATTCTTGTATTCTCAAAAAACCAGGTGGAACATATGGAACAGGTTAACTGTATTCTAGCAAAGCTAGAAGAACATAAGTTGTCACTGAAACTGGAGAAATGTTTCTTTGACAAAAAGGAGATGGACTTCCTTGGAGTAGTCATCAGTGAAAATTCAGTCTGAATGGAGTCTGCCAAAGTTAAAGCAGTAATGGAATGGCCTAAGCCAACTTGCAAGCGTGAAGTCCAACAGTTCTTAGGCTTCGTGAACTTTTATCGATGCTTTGTAAAAGATTTCACTAAGGCAGCAAAACCGTTAACTCGTCTTACAGGAAAAGACGAGTGGAAATGGACAGAACTTCAGGACACAGCATTCGACATGCTGAAGAAGACAATTGCAGAGGAGGTAGTGCTGCGAATTCCCAATGAGGATGGTCCAATTCTGAGTAGAGGTGGACGCCTCTGACTTCACCATCAGGGGAATCTTATCACAGCAGGTGGAAAATGACGAGTGGAAGCCAGTGGCTTTCATTTCAAAATCCCTAAACGACGCCAAGCGAAACTACAAGATCTATGATAAGGAGATGCTCGCAGTCATGCATGCTTTCTACGAATGGTCCCACTACCTTAAAGGGGCTAAGCACACAGTTGAAGTTCTGACAGATCATCAGAACTTGACATACTTCAGGAAGGCACAGAATTTGAATCGATGGCAGGCGAGATGGGTGACAGACTTGCAGGAATACAATTTCAGTCATAAAACATAGGAGCGGGAAGTCCAACACCAAGGCAGACTTATTATCATGGAGAGCGGGACACTGCTTGCAGAGAAAATGACAATGAAGGGGTGGTTCTATTGAAAGAACACCTCTTTGTATGAGTGTTTGATGATGATTGTGCCATAGACAACATCATGAAAGATATAAAGGATGTGCCCAAGCAGGCAGTGGGAGACACAGGTTGTCGAAGGCCTTGAGAAGGCCAAAGGGGATTACAAACTAGAAAAGGGACTTGTTACTTGGAAGGGATGAGTTTATGTACCAGCAGTTGTGGCATTGCAAGAAGACATCATTGCAATCCACCATTCATGGGGACATTCTGGAGTCACAAAGACATTGGAGTCTTTGACCAGGAACTTTTGGTGGCCCAATATGCACACAGACATAGAAAGATACATTCCAGGTTGCGAGACCTGTCAAAAGGTGAAACCGGATCAACAAGTGTGCACTGCACCACTAAGGCCCAACTGAAGTGCCAACAGAACCATGGGAAGTCATTTCAGTAGACTTCATGGGACCGTTACCCACTGATAAGTTCGCTCCTGCTATTAGAAATAGGGAGGAAAGGAGAGGTGTGAGGTCGTGAAAGGATTCCCATCAACTCCGGGGCACTTGATGACAATGTTACGCTGCGCGGAACTGGCAACTCCATGGATAATGACGCTTGTCACACAAGGGTGTAACAGCGAAGAGCACGGAACGTGGAGTGCAATGAGACTTGAGACATAAATGAGACAAGGAGGGCATGACTAGGACTTGAAACTCAAAAGGAAACTGTGGTAATCTGATATGATAAGCTGGTAACCTATTGTACATGGGCTTTATATACTTTTTCCTACTCTAAATAACAAAGTAATACTTGTGAAATTTTCACCTCGCAACTGTATATCCAAAACCATCTTGAAGGTTTTCTTGCAATGGGGTTAGCTGAGGGACACGATGGTGGAATACGAGTGCCACAGTGAGAACCAATATTGTGATCCTGCATGGGATGCTAATAGACTTGTCGGATTGAAATAGACTTGCCTGATTGCCTGTGCGCGGCAACTCTGGGGTTCATCTGACTTGACGTGGCCCTGTTCTCAATATTCCACAGACCTGACTGGTCTATACCGTATCTGATCATTGGCCGATGGCTTTATTCATCTGCTAGGGTCCTATTCTGCTGCATTGGTGCGTCGCTATGGATGACATGGCTCTTGGATCTTGGACTGTAGATCTTCCTAACGCAGATGTGGCTTGATGGTGTGGTCCCTTCTCCGGTGAACTAGGCTGTGCCGGCTGATGATTTTCATGCGACTCGGCCGATGGGGTGCTGACATCAGATGTGAATGGCCGACTGGTGTGGGGTTTCGATGGCATACACAGGAGGCAACTTGATTGTTGGTCGTGGGTGATGCTTGCCTTACCACGGAAAAATGCGGAGTTGTGTGGAGTTGCTCATTGCTATCGCGGAATACCTGCGGATGACTCCTCTACACCCCTAGCTCGGAACAATGCTCATCACCGCATCAAGAGGATACAACACAATAATGGTGGTTGTGGATAGGTTTACAAAGAAGTTGTACTTCCTACCTACCACAAAAGAAATCACATCACAAGGAACTGTGGTGCTGTTCAGGGACAACGTATTCAGGGAGCACGGTCTCCCACGAAAAGTTATAAGTGACAGAGGCCCTCAGTTTGCCTCTAAATTCATGAATGACTTATACGGGATGTTGGGAATCAAGGCCAACCAATCAACAGCCTATCATCCCCAAATGGACAGACAGATGGAATGAGTTAATCAGGAAGTAAAGGAATTCCTGACAATATTTGTAAACAATCGCCAGGACAACTGGAGCAATTGGCTATCAGTGGCACAGTTCTGCCACAATGACCAAGTACACTCTGCCACGGTGATGAGCATTGTTCCAAGCTAGGGGTGTATAGGAGTCATCCGCAGGTATTCCGCGATAGCAACGAGCAACTCCGTGCAATTCTGCACAATTCCGTGCAACTCCGCATTTTTCCGCAGTAAGGCAAGCATCACCCACACTCGACAAGCAAGTCATATCCCACATACACCATCCATACCCCACACCAGTTGGCCATTCACATCCGATGTCAGCACCCCATCGGCCAAGTCGGATGAAAATCATCAGCTGGCACAGCTTAGTTCACCAGAGAAGGGACCGCGCCATCAAGCCACATCCGTGTTAGGAAGATCTACAGTCCAAGATCCAAGAGCCACATCATCCATAGTGATGCACCAATGCAGCAGAATAGGACCCTAGCAGACGAATAAAGCCATCGGCCGATGATCAGATATGGTATAGACCAGTCAGGTCCGTGGAATATTGAGAACAGGGCCATGTCAAGTCAGATGAACCCCGGAGTTGCTGCACACAGCAATCAGGCAAGTCTATTAGCATCCCACACAGGATCACAATATTGGTTCTCACCACAGCACTCATATTCCACCATCGTGTCCCTCAGCTAACCCCATTGCGAGAAAACCTTCAAGACGGTTTTGGATATACAGTTGCAAGGTGAAAATTTCACAAGTATTACTTTGTTATTTAGAGTAGGAAAAAGTATATAAAGCCCATGTACAATAGGTTACCAGCTTATCATATCAGATTACCACAGTTTCCTTTTGAGTTTCAAGTCCTAGTCATGCCCTCCTTGTCTCATTTATGTCTCAAGTCTCATTGCACTCCGTGTTCCATGTTCTTCACTGTTACGCCCTTGTGTGACGAACATCATTATCTGCGGAGTTGCCAGTTCCACACAGCGTAACATTGTCATTGAGTGCCCCAGAGTTGACGGGAATCCTTTCACGACCTCACACCTCTCCTTTCCTCCCTATTTCCAATAGCGGAGCGAACCTATCAACAGGCTTCACACCCTTCTTCATGAATTACGGATGGCATCCGAACAAAGGATTAGACCCCACCTATGCGCCAAAAGCGATAGCAGTGGAACAACTGGCAAAAGAAATCGAGGATGTGCACGCAAAGGCAAAAAAGGCTTTGGAAAGAGCCTGCTCAGATCATGAAGGAGCGGTACAATAGTCATCGCCAAGCGGCATGAGAATACAAACCTGGTGACAAGGTTTACCTTAGTACAGAAAACTTGCCGGTTATTCGAGCAACCAAGAAGCTTGACGGAAAATTTGTTGGACCACTAGAAGTCCTCGCCAAGGTTGGCGAGTCATCATATAAACTAAAAATACCAGCATCATGGCAGGTCTATAATGTTTTCAATGAAGTCCTGTTGAAACCATACAGGGAACTGGAATTTCCCAAACAAAGAGCAAAGGCAACAGTGCGCAAAGATGCACAGATGGTAGAAGAGTCCCAGGAGGACGAGTATGAAGTGGAAGAAGTTGTAGATAGCCATGTCAGTGGATGCCAGGGAGGGAGGTTGGAATACCTCATCAAATGGAAAAATTATCCAGTGGAAGAGTCCACTTGGGAACTGGCAGAAAATGTGGCCAATGCAATGGCCCTAGTCAAAAAGTTCCATAAAGAAAATCTGAAGGCACCTAAGTACATTAGGAACCTTAAAAATGGAAAAGTGTACCTCCAGTACACCAAGACAACCCCACAACAAACCCCTAGTGCACCAAGGCACAAACAAAGTCGGGGAACCCATTGGAAGGATGAATGACTCTTTGGTTGGGACGATGGCCGTTTTGGCCCAAAATACTTAGAAAACATGGAGCACAGATGGTGCAATTGGAAAGGCGACTGGAAGGCTATCATGGAACTTCTGGACGACACTGATGGGATGTTCTCCAGAAATCTGGAGCATGGCGGGTGGTCACCCATGCTTAATTTCCCAAAAAGGGGAGAAAAGGAAGAGTTAGAGGAGCAGCACTGAGCACACGAGAAAGACACTGAGTGTCTTCAAAAGAAAATCTTGAAAAAGACAGAGAAACCAAAGACTGCTAAAGAAAGCAGTGAGTCGGAAGAGGACCGACAGAAAAGAATTCAGGGTGTTGCATGCCCTACAAAGAAATTGGTTCAGTGGAAAACCACTGTAGAAGAAGTGGAAGATGAGGACTCAGAATGATCAGGCTTAACGCCTGAGGAACAGCACAAGTGGTTAGCCTGCTTTCATGAATGAATGAAAAGAGATCCACATTATGTGGACTCAGCCACTTCAGCCTCTCAGGACACGAGGCCTTAAGGGGGGGGGGGGGTGATGTTATGAGCATAACTCATCCCAGATAATTTTCACAGTAATGACATCAATGACACTTATGAAGACACGGACTAGAGGAGTTGGAATCTATTTTTCTTTTCTTTTTATCTATTTCATTGCACTCAAACAATAGGATACAGGACTCAGACGAGGATATGGTTGCAGGGACTGGCTATGTTAGGACTGCAACCCTTATATGGAAGGAGGCTAGGTCAGCATTGGCTATGGAGATAGACCGAGTGCCGAATGGAATGACAGCCTGATGATGGGCCTATGCCATGAAGGGATACATGAGCGACACAGTGCCTGAGGGGCGACATGGGAATGCTGAGATGTACCAACAACTAGGTACTGGTGTATGTGAGAGTCAGCCAAGATGCAAGACAATAGGCGTGGCCGCATGAGGAAGGACAGTGTGTTGGTGTGGGAGGATGATCCCAGGTATGGTCATATGGGCACAGATCAGCTGCTGCGCATTGATCCCAGCTTGAGGGACTTTAGCTGTGTGCTGTCTGCGCACAGACCAGGGGAGCGGTATATAAGGGTTGTTGTCTTAGGTAGCAAGTCCCTAAGACTCTAGATAGTTTTGTGTTTGCTAGACACAACTATAGAGCACAGTTTGTCTTTGGCTTAACAAGCTGCCCCTTCTCATAAGTTTTAGGTTGTGTTTAGGAGCAGTCCTAACAAGCCTCTTGTACAACTCTATCAGCAGATGGAACAAGTTCTGGAGAGATGGGCAGACAATACAGCTGCTCCCAGAAAACACCAATCTGGCAGCCATTGCAGCATGGGAAAACCAGATCAACACTCAGATACAGGGATGGCAGCAGACAGCCATGGCCATTGGAAACACCATCATGGAAATGATTAATGAATATCATATCGCCAATCAACCAGAACCAAGTCCTTTGACAAAAATGGAAATGCCTGACTATTACCAGGGCGATCCAAGGACTGTGGATGGATGGTTACACCAGATGGAAACCTACTTTATGCTGGCACAGGAAAGGAGTGATCTGTGAAAAGTGTCCATATGCCTGTACAGGATCAAGGGTGGAAAAGACAACCAAGCCATGGATTGGAGTGGAGTACAGCTCAGAGCTTTCCAGGAAGCACAGCAGGAGATGGAATTGAAAATTGCAACTTGAGGCTGGGAAGTGGGACTCCAATGGGACAAATACAATGAAGGACTTGACTCAGAAGATGGTCTGTCATGGCGACAAGCACTGTTGATCAGGAAATTCCCCTTTAATAATTGGGCAGATTTCAAAAGGCAGATGCATGAGTTCTTCATGTCCACAGAAACCAAAGAGAAGGTGGTTGAGAAATTGCTCAGCTTGTACCAGGGAAACACTCTTGCAGAGGATTATGTCATAAAGTTCAATGCCCTTACTCCCTTGGTTGAATGGAACGATGCTGCTCTGATTGCTCACTTCAAAGGTTACCTTAACCCAAATCTGGGACAAGAGTTCATACAACATGGAGGTCTAACAGAAACTGCAATGTTACAGCAGATCCAAGACAGAGTTATTGAATTGGCACCAGCATACAGAAAGTCTAATGAAGCATACAGCTTTGTAAAGAAAGGAGTCAGTGACTATCAGGAAAAATCATACAACAGAGAGCATTGCCCACAGTTCCAATTTAGGGCACTGCCTCCAGCACCATCAGCTACAACTAGTCACTTCAACCCTAATGCCATGGACATAGACAAAGCCAAAACTCCATCATCTAAATGTTTCAACTGTGGAAAGACTGGTCACTGGACCAAGGACTGTAGAGCACCAAGAAAGAAACCAATGTGCTTTAATTGTGGAAAGGAGGGTCACTTTGCGAAAGACTGTAGAGGACTGAAGAAGACAGTGGACAAGGGCAAACAAGCCATCTGAAACATGATGATTGAAGAACTGACAGAAGATCAGTGGAAAGAACTCAGGATTGAGAAGGGTTTTGGTGAAAGCCAATAGTTGGGTGCAAACTATTGGCTACTGTAACTAGTACTCAGGACAGTGTAACTACATATAAGGATTCCAGAATCCAAATTCCTGACTTGCTCTATGAATGTCGGAATGATATACACTGTCTGATGAACCTACAAATAAGTGCAAAAAACAATCGACTCAAAACCTGGATGGCCCTGTGGGTCTTAAGAAGGATTTGGCAACAACCAACAGAGGAGGCAATAAACTGTCTCAAACAATGGGTACATGAGAAACAAATTCATGAGGTGGACAAAACATTGGTCTGGCAACTAAATAACATGAGTGAAAAAGAGGCACTCTGGAACCTAGCACACTTGAGAGAAAAAGCAGTCAAGGGATTAGGAAAAATGGAACTCGACCTTAGCACAGTTATCACCACACTGGACACTGGAAAGCAAATTAAAGTCAAAATGCTACTAGACTTAGGGTGCACTATGTCTTGCGTAAATGACCAATTCATAGAAAAACATGGCCTTGTCAAAAGGAGACTCCTCAGGGAAGTTCCCGTTTATAACGCCAATGGAACCACCAATGCAATGGGCAATTTGGAATATATAATGCAATTCCAGCTGATGCTTGGAAAACATACAGAGATACTCAAGTGTGGAGTGGCATGATTAGGAAAAACTGGCCTCTTCTTGGGACATGAATGACTCAAACACCATAATCTGACAATCAACTGGAAAACAGTGGAAGTAAATTTCAACCACTGCTCTGGGTCTTGCTGCAAGTCGTCATCAGTCCAGGAACCAGAAGATAAAATAGATGTATCACACATGCTAGCCCCAGGAGAGAAGTTGTTGGCAGTACATGTTGGTGAACCAGAGTTACAAATCAGAGCATTTGTGTCTAAGGCTACAGAAATAGCAGCTAAAGAGGTGGCTTGCACAAAAGAGCAGTCTATTGAGGAATGAGTCCCCAGACATTATTGGAAACACTGAAAGGTCTTTGAAAAGGAAACCTTCAATGAGTTACCACCACAGTGGAAATGGGACCACATGATAGAATTGATTCCTGGCAGTAATCCAGTCAACTGTAAAATTTATCCCCTCAACTGGAATGAACAGGAGCAGCTCAATAAATTCCTGAAAGAGGACTTAGACACCAAGCAGATATGGCCTAGTAAATCACCAATGGCATCACCCTTCTTCTTTGTCAAAAAAAAGGACAGAAAACTCAGACCAGTCCAAGATTATTAAAAGCTTAATGAAATGACAGTCAAGAACTGATACCCACTTCCACTCATTGGGGAATTGGTGGATAAACTATCTCAGGCAACAGTCTTCTCAAAAATGGATGTACAATGGGGATACAACAATGTCCAAATCAAGGAAGGTGATGAATGGAAAGCAGCCTTTAGAACTAACTGAGGATTGTTTGAACCACTCATTATGTTCTTTGGACTCACAAATTCACCAGCCACTTTCCAAACCATGATGAACAACATATTCTGGGTTGAGATCACTGAAGGATGGGTCATCATTTATATGGACAATATCTTGGTATTCCCAAAAAACAAAGAGGACCATGTCAAACAGGTTAACTGAATCCTGGCCAAACTTGAGGAGCATAAGCTGTCACTAAAGCTGGAGAAATGTTTCTTTGACCAGGACAAAATTGACTTCCTAGGAGTCATAATCAGTAAAGACTCTATACAGATGGAGGAGGGAAAAGTTCAGGCAGTGACAGAGTGGCCCAAACCTACATGTAAATGAGACATCCAACAGTTCTTGGGATTTATCAACTTTTACTGACACTTCATTGAAAACTTCACCAAGCTGGCAAAACCACTTACTATGCTCACAGGGAAAGAGGAGTGGAAGTGGACAGAGTTCCAGGATAGATTGTTCCAGGAGCTCAAAGATACCATTGCTCAGAAAGTTACACTATGGATCCCAAATGAGGATGGGCAATTCATGGTAGAAGTCAATGCATCAGACTTTGCCATAGGAGGGATTCTGTCTCAGCAGACAGACAAAGGAGTTTATCAACCAGTAGCCTTTATATCAAAATCGCTAAATGATGCAGAACAAAACTATGAGGTGTATGACAAGGAAATGCTTGCAGTCATGCATGCATTCTATGAATGGGCCCATTATCTGAAGGGCGCCAAGAAAATGGTGGAGGTTCTGACAGATCATCAGAATCTCACATACTTCCAGAAACCTCAGAATTTGAACTGATGACAGGGCAGGTGGATTACTGACCTTCAGGACTATAACTTTGTCATAAAACACTGAGCAGGAAAGGCAAATCAAAAGCAGACATTTTATCCAGACAGGCAGACCATTGAAATGGAGAGGAGGATAACCAAGGCATTATCCTGTTAAAAGAACATCTCTTTGTTAGGGTCTTCAACAATGACAGGGCTATCAACGATATCATGAAAGATATCCAAGATGTATTGGAACAACAATGGGAAGAACAGGTTTGAAAGGGACTTAGGACACAAGATAAGGACTACAAGAGGGAAGGAAACTCATCACCTGGAAGGGATGAGTCTATGTGCCAGCAGTTGTGGCACTCTGTGAAGACATAATTGCTATACATCACTCCTGGGGACATTTGGGTGTTGCCAAAACTTTGGAATTGCTCACAAGAAACTTCTGGTGGCCCAATATGAGGGCTGACATAGAGTGCTACATTCCAGGATGTGAAACTTGCCAAAAGGCCAAACCAGACAGACAAGCACAAGTGGCACCCTTAGTACCAAATGAAATACTGACAGAACCTTGGGATATTATATCAGTTGATTTCATGGGACCACTACCAGAATCAAAAGGGCACGACATGATCATGGTTGTGGTGGATTGGTTAACAACATCAAACATTATGTCTCAAGGGGTTGCTATGTTATACTGAGACCATATCTTCTGAGAACATGGAATCCCACAGAAAGTCATCAGCAACCAAGGACTGCAATTTGTGTCTAAATTCATGGATGATCTTTATGGAATGCTTGGCATAAAAGCAAATCGATCAATGGTGTATCACCCACAGATGGATGGACAAATGGAACAAGTCAACCAGGAGGTCAAGGAATTCTTGACCATGTTTGTAAACAACCAACAAGACAATTGGTTGGATTGGTTATCTGTGGCACAGTTCTGTCATAATGATTGAGTACACTTGGTGACCAGCTTTACCCCATTCTTCATGAACTATGGGTGACACCCAAACAAAGGACTAGATCCAACATATGCACTGAAGGCAATAGCAGTTGAACAGTTGGCCAAGGAAATTGAAGTGGTTCATGAGACAGCAAAGAAGTCTCTCAAGAAAGCAGCACAAGTTATGAAGTCATGATATGACAAACATTGCACTGAGGTGCATCAGTATCAACCTGGTGAAAAAGTATATCTCAGTACTGAGAATCTACCAGTTATTCAAGCAACCAAGAAGCTTGGTGGAAAATTCATGGGACCACTTAAGGTCATTGCCAAAGTAGGAGAGTCTGTGTATTGTCTAGAGGTGCCAAAGTCATGGAAGGTCTATAACATGTTCAATGAGGTCTTGTTGAAGCCATACAGAGAACCAGAATTCCCCAAGCAAAAACAGAAAGCTGCTTTGCACAAGGAAGCACAGATGACAGAGGAATCTGGCAAGGACTCAGAATATGAAGTTGAGGAAATCTTGGACAGTCGAGTTAGTGGGCATGCAGGAGGGAAATTGGAATACCTCATCAAATGGAAAAATTATCCAGTGGAGGAATCCACATGGGAGTCTGCAGATAATGTGGCAAACATGCCTGCCTTTGTGAAAAAAATCCACAGAGAGAACCCCAGCACACCTAGGCAACTTAGAGAAGTCCAGTCAGAGGACTTCACCCAATATACCAACTTCACAGAGACTTGGGCCCCATGGAAACTGTATGGTTGGGAAGACAGCAAATTTGGACATGAGTGGTTGGAACACCTTGAACGGAAGTGGCAAACATGGAAAGGAGAATGGGTGAAGGTTTATGCCCTTCCAGGAGATGACAACACTGATGGGGCATTCTCTTGGGATGTTAGAGAGCATGGTGGCCAGAAGCTGTGCTTAATTCCCCAGACTAGGCATCAAGAGGGAAGGAGATTTGGTTCTTTGGAACAACCAGCAAGTTGTAAAACTGTGAAGGTTACCCCTGAGGAGAGGGAAGAGGAGCAACAACACTTCTTAGAGAAAATGAAGGTGGATCCACACTATGTGGACATGGTCACATCAACTTCTTGGGACACAAAGTCTTGAGGAGAGGGACATGTTATGAGCTGGAGAGGAGCCCCTGAGACACATGACAGGGACCATACAGGAGTCAACAATTTCCGTTGACAGGACAACTTGAAGAAGGCTCTAAAACCCTTGGCAACATATGGAAAAACCTATACATCAGTAATGATGACTTGATGACTATGCAGCTACCCTTATTTATGCACGCAATTGGTGGATTGGAGGTTCATGGGATTTATCCCTATTTATTCAAGATTTATGGGAGAGTGGATGAGGCTCTGGGACATGGTGGCTGACAAAGAGTCAGTGTTACTATAAATGGAATACAACAGCCCAATGATGGTGGCCTGTACATGCTGATAAGTTTGCTCTGCTATTGGAAATAGGGAGGAAAGGAGAGGTGTGAGGTTGTGAAAGAGTTCCTGTCAACTCTGGTGCACTTGATGACAACACTACTATGCACGGAACTGGCAGAGTTTGCAGATAATCACACTATAGCATGTGAGTGCATAACAATGGAAAATGTGGGATGTGGAGTGTGACAAGACTCAGAGATGTGAACAAAACAAGGAGGATGTGACAAATAGACAAAGGCTTGAAGGGAAACTGTATTCTTGACTGATGATCTGGTATGCTTTCTTAATTGTCTACTGTGTGTTGTACATGGGCTTATATATGTTTTTTTCCTACTCTAACTAATGAAGTAATACTTTGTAAATTTTCACCTCACAACCATATATCCAAATCTGTCTTGAAGGTCTTCACATGATGGGGCTAGCTGAGGGACATGATGGGAACCAATACCATGACCCTGTGCAGGATGCTAATAGACTTGTTGACAGGAAATAGACTTGACTGATTGCCATGCACAGCAACTCCAGGGTTCATCTGACTTGATGTGGCCCTGTTCTCTGTTTTCCGTGGACCTGACTGGTCTGTACTGTAACTGATTGTTGGCCAATGGGTTTACCTGTCCACTAGGGTCCTAATCTGCTGCATTGGTGCATCACTATGGATGACTTGGTGGCCGCATGTGGGTGACCCTTGGAATGTAGACCTTCCTAATGTGGATATGTCTTTGATGGCATGGTCCCTGCTCTGGTGAACTAAGCTATGCTGGCTGACAACTTTATGTGACTTGGCCAATGGGGTGCTGACATCAGATGCAAATGGCTGACTGGCATGGGGTCTGGATGGCATATGTGGGAGGCAACCTGGTCGTTGGTTGTGGGTGACACTTGCCTTCTGCAGATAATCATGGAGTTGCTTGGAGTTGCTTGGAGTTGCTCGTGGCTAGTGTGGATGACCTGTGGATGACACCTCTACACCCTTACCTCAGCACAATGCTCATCAACACACTGGAAGAGATTAGGTCAGCAAGACACTGAGCTGGGATGGTGGGTCTATGATAGGGATCTATGGCAATGCCATGCCCATGGGATGGGCACCAAACTAGCAGTGGAATGTTAGGACACCAAACAATAGCAAGACTGCAGAGCCAAGGACAGCTGATGGGTGTGTGTGTATATGGTTAGATGCAAAGGGAGTCTGTTGCTGTGCCCCCTTTATGGATGAGGGGTTTAAGCTGTGCACAGACCAGGACCTTCAGTATAAGTAGGGAGTTGTTTCTTAACTTAGGGCCCTTAAGGCTCTAGGTGGTTTATATGCTACAACACATCTTGTGTAAGGCTATAGCCCCTTGAGTAATCATTGGTTTTGTCTCTGGACTAACTCATCCACACTATAAGGGTTTCTGTTGGTGTGTTTAGGCATGTCCTAACACTATGAGAGCCTCAGGGCCTTACTAGCACTAATGGCTAAAAACAGTTGGCATCTGTGGCAATTTGACATCAAAAATGCATACCTGAATGGAACCCTTGATGAGGAAATATATATGCAGCAACCTCTGGGATTTGACAATGAGAGTGGCCAGGTCTGCCAACTCTACAAATCAATCTATGGACTAAAACAAGCTGGTAATGTATGGAATGTGACATTTACAGACATGCTGACCAATATTTTATACCAACAACAATGAGCTGACTACTGTGTCTACATCAAGCACAACAAAAATGGATTTGCAATCCTATTGCTATGGGTAGACAACATTGTTGGCATCTCAGACTCTATGAAAGGCACTGACCAAATTGAAGTTGATCTCAAAAGGAAATTTGAAATCAAATCCCTTGGTGCACCAAAATATTTACTTGGCATTCACATCTTGTATGACTGAGACACCTGCTACCTGATGCTTTCTCAAGCCCAATACATTGAGAAAACCCTTGTAAAGCTAGGTCTTCAGGATTGCAACCCCATGTCAATACCACTTGACCCTAACATCAGCCTCAACTATGAAGACAGAGAGGATCAGGTCCCTCAGCTGAATGCTACTACCTATGCATATGCCACCCTGATAGGCACACTAATATATCTGTTGCTTATGATGTGCAGCAATATCACTTTTGCAGCCCAGTGATTAGGCCAATTCACTTGCAACCCTAAGCCACACCATTGGACTGCTGTCAAGTGTGTATTCTGTTACTTGAAGGGAACAAGTAACATGCAATTATGTTATAAAGGTGGTACAGGGGGTAGAGACAATCCTGCTATTTATTGTGATGCAGACTGGGCATCTCAGGCCAGCCACAAGTCTGTCAGTGGCTATGTGATCACCATCACAGGGGGAGCAATTGCATGGAGTTCCAAATGACAAGGCTCAGTTGCCCTATTGACCACTGAGGCTGAATATGTCACTATTATGCATGTCACCAAACAAGTACTATGGCTTCAGGCACTACTTACTGAATTAGGCATCTCAGTACTGATGCCTACTATTTTTAGTGACAATCAAGCTGCCATTGCAATCATGCATCACCCAGAATTCCATGTGTGCACTAAACACATCAACACACCCTTACAATTCATATGTGACCACATAAAGAAGGGATGCCTCTATGTCTGCTACATCAATACTGCTGAGAATCTAGCCAACATATTCACAAAGGGGCTACCACAACAACCACATGAAAAACTGAGATGGGAGATGGGTTTAGAAGCTGATTCAAGGGGGAATGTTGGGAACAATGAATCACCCAACAGAATGCATAGTGGAATGGGAAGGAAGGAGAAGGGGAGTCTGGGCAGTAGGAGACAAGATGGGAATGGAGGTTAGAAGGGAGTTGAGGACATAACAAGGAAATGGCACAGGATGCTGAGCTCAAACTCACAATGCTTGCTGGTACAAGCATTGCCATATAGTTAAGCAAATGGTATATATTTTGTATGTACTACAGGTGTTGAAAGATTACACAGCAGCACATGTTACCTGACTAAGCAAGTCTTTCAATTCACCTTTGCTTAGTAAGGTTTGCCTTAAACTAGACTGTTAGTTATTTGAACTGAAGGATCATCACTCAGAATGCCCTCCTTATATACATTTCATGAACCCTAACCTAAGTACATTATACACTACTTGTTATGGTTATATTACTACTATTGGTACCTTATATGGTTCTGCAATGAGTCATTCTGAGTAATATCTATTAATATTTATTCCATGATGTTCTAAATGACATCATGTATTCTATATGAATCATTGAGTCATTTATGATCCATATACCATATATAGTTAAATATGAAACACAATCTATTAATAGTTTATTATATAATTACACCTGTGGACTTCCCACAAGATGTTACTAGAGTGACAGTGACACTGGGTCTACTTTTTCTGATTACATAAGTAATTTAGTAATCATTAGATTATATAAGACTATTTTATGTAATACTTTTTAACAACAGGAATAGATAATTCCTTTCCTCCTCTTCCTCTCGTGCCCTTCTATATTCTCAACAAGCTTAATTTCCATTCCTAGCCAACCAGGGATGTGAGGGCTGTTCCTAAGCTTTGCATCAGAGAAGGTGTCAACATTCCAGATGGATGTGGAGTGTGGTTGGAGAAAAAATGAAGCCACCAGCTGGGTTGAATTATAGAGTAGGGGCACAGTATGTATGACAAGAAAGCTAGGATGGCTCAGACAATAGAACAAATGCACAGTGGATGAAAAGACAGATGAACTCCTCAACCACTCTGACTCAAAATCCATTACTTTGTCATACAACCCTGCCTTTTCTACTGCCAGTGCACACACTCAATGGAACTCTGCATTGCTACTTATTTGTATAGTTTATTGACATCATATCAATGCCCAACTTGAACTGATGTATTTATGTACAGTAGTTTCCAGAGGAATATGCTGCATGCAGATTTCACCTGATTAAGTGACCAAGAAGGACACTTGTGGACATACAAGTTGGCAATGGACGATCCAGAGGCCATGTCAAATGGTGCCTCCTCTCCTCCTGCCATAATGCAGCCTATGTTGAATACCTTGCAGAATAGAGCCTCTTCCAACAGCACAAACTTGCACACATTGTCTGCTGGAGTGCTATCTGTGTGTCACACAAAGGAATGTTTGTCATTGTATTGATTCCACACACTGTGTAGAGAGAGAGAAGTTGGTAGTTGGGGATGGAGCAAGAATGAAAAAGCAAAGTTGAACTTGACTGCCAGCATCTCCCTGAGAGATGGACTCATACAGTGTCTGGGTTTCCTGTAGCTCCAGCCCTCCAATCCTCAAAGTATGCTGTGCACTCCCAGTTCTTCTGAGCATGCCTTTCCTGAGCCACCTTCAAGTTACCCCAAAAGAACAACATCACATCATCCTCATCCCACTTGTCCTTGTCTTGCACCTCTGAGTCTGCACCTGTTGTCTTACCCTTTTTTTCCTTTCAGCACTCAAGTTAATCTCTTAACAGCATCCAGCTTTCCAGTAGCAATGCTGCAATCATGCCTGGTCCTTTCTGGTCCCATTGGTGCCAGTGCAGGACAATCATTCAGAACACTGACATTTTTGCCCCATTTCTTCACAGCTGCCACACTGTAATTATAGTGCAGTAGGAGATCTGCAGGCTTGGGCAATTGCTGGTCCATAAAAGTGGCATCATTGTTGTTTGGGAATGCATGCAGGTCACCTTCATCCAGGGTAATGAGCCATTGGAGCATATATTTGGAGTTGGTGGGGTAACTGACATTTGTGTTTATGTGGTGCTGGCACCTAGCTGGGATGTCAGTGGTTTCAATGATAGGATTTGGCATTGATGAGCATCATTCCGAGCTAGGGGTGTAGAGGAGTATTCTGCAGGTATTCTGCGATAGCCACAAGCAACTCCGAGCAACTCCGCATTTTTCCGCGGAAAGGCAAGCATTGCCCACAACCAATGATCAAGTTGCCTCCCACATATGCCATTGAAACCCCACACCAGTTGGCCATTTGCACCTGATGTCAGCACTCCATTGGCCAAGCCACAGAAAATTGTTAGTCAGCACAGCTTAGATCACCAGAGAAGGGACCGTCACCATCAAGACATATCTGCATTTGGATGATCTACATTCCATGATCCATTGCCATGTCAGCCATAGCAACGCGCCAATGCAGCGGAATAGGACCCTAGTGGATGAATAAAGCCATTGGCTGATGATCAGATACAGTATAGACTAGTCAGGTCTGTGGAATATCAAGAACAGGGCCATGTCAAGTCAGATGAACCCCAGAGTTGCTGTGCACGGCAATCAGGCAAGTCTATTTCAATCTGATGAGTCTATTAGCATCCTGCACAGGATCACGATATTGGTTCTCACCACAGCACTCGTATTCCACCATTGTGTCCCTCAGCTAGCCCCATCACATGAAGACCTTCAAGATGGATTTGGATATGCGGTTGTGAGGTGAAAATTTTACAAGTATTGCTTTGTTATTTAGAGTAGGAAAAAGTATATAAAGTCCCTGTACAGTACAATAGAAAACTAAGATACCACAGTTGAGAATACAGTTTCCCTTCAAGTTTCACTTCTAGTCATGTCCTCCATGTCTTGTTCACATCCTCGAGTCTTGTTCTACTCCACACCCTGTGTTTGCTGTCATTATGCATTTGTGCACTATAGCATTATTTTCTGCAAACTCTGCCAGTTCCACACATAGTAGCATTGACATTGAGCACACCGGAGTTGATGGGAATCCTTTCACTACCTCACACCTTCCCTTTCCTCCATATTTCCAATAGTGGAGTGAACTTATCAGTGCCTGATGTAATGTTAGGTGGTGATAACTCTGAAGAAAAGGGCATACAGACTTTGAGCACAATGATGTCTCATGGGTCAAAGACTTGATGAATAGAAGCACTAGCAAAGATGCCATTTCTAATATCGTTAATGGTGATTGAGTCAAGACCTTTGTTATGTGGCCAGTTTTCAATGATCAGCCTAAGCCACTGGAGCAGTGTACTGAATTCAGTTTGTATACCAGTGTGAGAGTAATATGAACATGCCTCATCACCTCATGCATACAGGATGATATGCATACCAACCCCAAAACTCAGACTGGTCCAGATGCAATGACCATTGCATTGTAAAAGCTTGGTCCAAAAGTCTTTGTGGGTTCCCATAGTTTCCAATGGAACTTTGGATTGTTCCTTGATGACCTCAAGGTCAGTGGTGCATTCAAGGACATTTTCACCTGATACAAATTAGTAGTAGATGCCCTGGTCAACCAGCCTGCCATCCAACACAACATTGTTCCCTTGCACATCTCTCAAAGGTCCCATGGTGCTGAGGACACACCACCCAACATATTTTAAATATTTTAGTGGGCTTGACATGAGTGAAGTCACAATTGTGGTAGGAATTTCAAGGTAAAATGGATTTTGTTGAGACAATAAAATTAGGTGAATAAAGCCTGGTGGTGGGGTGGTGGTTGGGGAGATGGCAGTTGGGAAGATGACAGTTGGGAAGACATGTGTTCAGTGGGAGATGTACTGTACCACAAAATGCAAATGCAAATTACCTTGCTTGCAAGGCAAGGTTTATTCCAGGCATGTCTCTTTGTCAGCCTCAGCCACAAATATAAATATAACTATTGACCATGGCACAAGAGTCATGAAACAACTTGTGATGTATATAGCTTTGATGGTGTTCCACTCTGAATTGTATACCTTGGAGAAATTAAAAAGGGATCTTGTGTTTCATTGTTGACATATTGTATTAATCTATATTCATCATCAAGACTAACAAGCATTGGCTTTTGTCTCTATTGAAATAACTGAAATGCACAGAAGCAGGAATTCATATATGCTCAAGGCATCTGTCCAGAGAGTCAAATAAGAGGTTTTGACCAAGCTATTTCCAGTACATACAGAGACCTTCCATAGTGTGAGACACTTTCAAGGCCTTTGCAAGAGGTCACTTACCAACAGCAGAACACACAGTACTTTTTGTCAGTCAAGAGATAAATCAACAAGTATCAAAGTTGCCACTCTGATAACTCATGTGATATCTGAGGCTGAAAGGTCATTATGCTTCATGTGTTGAAGAAAATGATACACCACTGCATGTGTTGGGAATGAGCAAGCATCAGATATGTCTGAGCATGATGCAGGTTTCTGTAAGCAAAGAAGTAAATCATGATTAGCTATATAAGGTACATAGTGCCTGAACTAATAATAGTGATGTCAAAGCTAGGCTTGGCTAAGCTATGGCTAAGCTAAGTCACTGTAGCCAGTTTTTGGCTATAGCTATGTAAGGTAGAAGACATCCATAGCCCACCAACATCACATGTCATTACTTTCTGTGACAGTAACATGCCAAAAAGGTGACAATTCTTTGAAACAGCTCTAGAACATGTCAAGACAAGATTCTTCCAGTTTTGTTTAATAAGAACCCTTCAGATACATGTAGAGGCCTTGTATTCCAAACAGCATTATGTAGGAATAAGTATTGAGTGAGGAATTCAACAATAAATGATTATAACTATGTACTAATTGATCAACTGTCAATACACCTACAACAATCATCTAAACTATGTACTATAAGGTGTGAAATGTATTTACTTGAAGTAAGCAAATTAGTGTGGATAATTCTAAGTGCAGATTAAAAACTAATTGAAAGTAACCTTTTCAAGATCATTCATCAAGGATTCTGGAAGTATGCAATGGCCATGATACTTGGAAATATTTGGTTATAGAGTTATATTTCATATCAGTGAGTCTACACCCAGATGCACAAAGACTTACAGGGCTGTTTTCTTTTTCACTGCTCTGGGATACAGGCTTGGCTCCTGCTGGGACTCCTGCACTTAGACAAGCCTTCTTTAGGTTTGATAGCTGTGCTAAGCCACCTTTTCACTTTGTCCCCATGTGGCCACATGCAGGAGGTGTCATGCAGGCACAATTGGCAAATATGATGTGTTATCTATAAACTTTTGAATTCCAATTTGGGTACATCATATTACATAAAATTGACTTTCTGGGAACCTTCTAGTACATATTTAGACTAGTTCCTATTGACCATATTTTGTATAAACTGCATGTGCAAAGTTCTGAGGAGGATTTTTCCTGTTTTGGTGCAAAATCTACCAATTGGGCACTTGTCACACTGGTCACATGATGTTGGCAGGTTATGGATGTCTTCTACCTTAGCCATAGCTGAAAACTGACTATAAATTGGCTACATAGCTGGCTATAGCTGCTTTATGGGCTCTGACACCAGAGGATGAGAGATGATTGGATGGACCAGATCATGACTGGGGTGTTGTTTAGAGTAGTGATGTCAATGGCTAGGCTAATAGCCAATAGCTGATCTAGCTTAGCCAGTTTTTAGCCAAGCCATAGCCTATTTTTGGCTATGGCTATAGTTAGCTAAGCTATAGCCAAATAGCTGCTTCTCATTCCTTGCCTGCACCCTTGGCCTTGCCCATGCCCTCACCTTGTCAATGGCTCTGCCAATAGCTGTTAGCCAGCTTAGTTAAACCAGTTATTATTATCATCTCCCAAGTACCTAGTTTTTCAATCAGGTCAAGCTCAGCTTGCACAGCCACATGCCATTTGTCACAGTCATCACAGTGCAATGCTCTTGGCTCTCCACTTGCTCCAAGTTTGTAGTCCTCTATGATTCTGGCTAGAAGTAAGTTTTCTTTGTCTTCATCATCTAGAAAAAACTGATATTCATCCAGGTTTTTGACTGCAACAGCAGCTCTCCCCCTGGTGCCACTTTTCCTCTCACCAAATCTCTGTAGTAGCCTGGTGGCTGTCTGGGGCATTGTACTCATCCAAGCAGTTCTTTTTCCACCTCCTCTTTGTTGTCTGATGGCTGGATGTGTTGCAATGTGGTGGTATTTTGAGTAGATGTCTCATTTGAGGACTGGGTGACAGGTGAGTTTGATGATTGTGTATCTCGTCCATTTTTCAGTGGATTTTCATCAACTAGGGTGTGTTTTGAAGCGTTTTCATTGCTCTTTCCAAGTGCGCTAACCGTTCTACCAGCGGCGTCCTTGATCTTCGACGATTTGACGATTTCTGTTGGAATGACCGCTTTTGGGAGTGGATTTGACTCTTGATTGTGTGGTAAGCCATTCTCCCCCTCAATAAGTGTCATATCTGGTTCTGAAGCACTTTTTTTGTCAAAATAGACATCATGTTCAATGGTTACAGTGCACTTTTCCTCCCAGTAGATCTGGAATCATTTGGATTCCTTGTCAAAACCCATGAATTTCCCAACATTGACCCTGGAGCCCAATTTAGAACTCTGGGTGCATTTTACCCACACCTGGCAACCCCATTCATGAATATGTGATAGGTTCAGCCAGTTGCCAGTTGCCATTTCAAGTGGTGTCTTTGAGTTAGCCTATTTTTGGCTATGGCTAGGCTATGGTGAGTTTATCAGCATGCCCTGTGCCCTTCCTGCCCTCATCATGCCATGCCCACCTCAGTCTGCTCCCAGCCTCACCACTTACTGTGCTGCCCACTTTTAGTCCTGCTGCCCAACTATACTATTTTTATTATTTTATTATAATGCCACATGATTTGTTATATTTCTGTCTCAGTGTGAATGAAAAATAAGAATAAAAATGGACAGAATGCATAAGAGAGGATTGTGGAGGAAGGTGAGGTGAGAGGTAGGAGATAAGACAGAAATGAGGGAGGGGATAATCAGAGATGCCCTTGCCCATGCACATTCATTATTTGTAGGCAGGTATGAGTACAAGTGGAATGGTCACACCTGCTGATTAATAGATCTCTACAAGTAAAAACATTTATTGTTGCCAATGGCTACACCGCTTTTTTCAAAAAATCGCAATATCTCCTTGAATGAAATCGATAAAAACCTGAGAAAATTTGAACAGATAGATCTTCCAAATAGCCGAAGGGTCTTATGCCAACTCTAAGCGATTCTGTGAGCTGGTGATGAGATATTCAATCAGCTACAAAATAAGCCAAAAATTGTAGCAAATTGAATATATCGTCACCGGCTCACAGGATCGCTTAAAGTTAGCAGAAGACCCATCGGCTATTGAGAAGATCTATCTGCTCAAATTCTCTCAGATTTTTATCGATTTTATTCAAGGAGATATTGCGATTTTTTGAAAAAAGTGGCTTAGCTGTTGGCAACACTAGCTAAGCTACAGCTAAGCTAAGTCACTGTAGCCAGTTTTTGGCTATGGCTACCTAGCTATAGCTGCTTGTTTTCTGGCCCCCTACTCTCATTGGAATTTGCTGCTGCCTGCACCCTTGCCACATTCTCTGCACCTTCATCCTCACCACAACCTGCTGCCCTCCTGGCCTCTTGTCAGTCTCTCCTCCCACTCACTACCCTCTCTGCACCCTCACCACCTGTTACAATTTCTTTCTCTAATGTTTACTTTCATTGTTACATCTCTTTGCTTGTTTGACTTCCCTGTTTCACTCCCTTGTTTGACTTCCATTTATACCCTCCCATTGTCCTCCAGACAGTATATAAACCCACACATGTATTATAGTTCTTTAGTTCCAACTTAGTCAAGTATTGCTCTCATCTGAACAATCCCCTCACTCTCACTCTCCTCATCGCTCAAGCTACCTTTGTCACTGTCTAGCACAGCACCAAGGCCATCTCTGTCCATTTGACTGGGATTAGACCAAAACTCTAGTCATCACTGCTGACTCAGTAAATGAACCAAGGGCATCAACCTTAACACAAGTTGGAACTCATTGAACTGCTTAGTGCATCATCACTAGCTAGACAACATAGATCCAAAATGACCTGAAGCCAGACTCTCTAACTAGAGACCACCAAATGATTCCTTTCTCTTTAAAGGAACATACTACCTAGAAGGACAGGAGCTCTTTTTCTTGACACTACATAAGCGTTGGGAATTTTGAGGAGTAGGAAAGAACAAGAACACCCCAGTATCTGACAAATACTTTGAAGGGGACTATACTGAAGGAGACAAAAACTCATTACCTGGAAAACTTTGGGTTGAGTGGAGAAACAAACAAAAAGAACCAGAAGAAGAACCAGAACTATACTTTGAAAGACCCAAAGAAACTCTTTGGTGGGAAGAATACTGTGATGCTGAATTTGATTTCGACGACACCAACCCATACTACACTCTCTCTGAAAGGGCTATAGCCAGGTGGTATACCTTTTTAGAACAGAAACAGATCAAACACAAACTAGGAAACCCAAAACCCAAAACCAATGCCAAAACAGATACAAAACAGATGGCAGCCAACACCGAAACTGCTGACACCTCAAGGGGAGATATCAAACCAGTTTCAGCACAAATCTTCACTGGAGATTGGACCAAAGCTAAATCATTCATCAATTGCTTTAGCAACTTCTTTACCATAAATGCCCACAACTATGAAGGGAAACATGAAAAGAAAATAAGATATGTCCTCCAGTGCCTTGGAAAAGAACTCGATGACTGGAAAGAAATAGTCCATGAGCAGCTGGATGAAAAGATGGACTCACTTGGGAAAACTATGACACCTTCATCAAACAATTCCTTGAGGACTGGGGAGAAGTAAACACCACAGTCAGAGTGCTGAACAAACTTACCAAACTACAAGTTGGAGGGGAGATCACTGTCCCAATTTATGTCTGAAAATTTAGGATGCTCATAGGATCCTCCAGACTAACCAGAATCACTGCCCAACTTCAGGCCTTCGTTCAAGGTCTACCAACCACCATTGCCACCAAAATTCTCAAAAGACAAGGCAACTTTAAAGCTATCACAGATGCCTACAGAAAAGCTGAACAACTCAACACAGCATGGGAAATGATGAAAGCATTAGGAAAAACTGCTGAAGCAGGGCACTGGTTCAATAAGGCAGGAGGATCTAAAACAGTTCATGCCATGACAACCAGACATTTAACTGATGGACAATGAGAAGAATACATGTGCTCTGGAAAGTGTTTCAGATGTGGAACCATTGGTCACCTATCCCAAAACTGCCTGAAGAAAGACACTACCAGAAATCCACCTCCTTCAGGACAATTCACTAGAACAATCACTGAGGATAACAATGCCAAGGAAATTCATGCAATGATCACAGCACTCAGCACTGAGGAATGAGACACTCTCCTTACCAACCTTGAGACTGAGGGTTTTTAAAGTGGAGGAACCAGAAAGTGGTTGGAACCTCCAAGAACAATTATGGACAGTTAGCACTTGACTCTGTAATAGTAAGATCAAATAATAATCAACAACTATCAATAACTGTCCAATTGCCCAAATTACCTGCTGAAATATCTGCCCTTGTTGACTGTGGAGCAGAAGGAAACTTTATCAACAAAACCATAACAAAAACTATGAACAAAGAAGCATTAATCTGACCAATACAAGTCAGAAATGTTGATGGAACAATCAATCTGAATGGGATGATCACACATAAAGTCAGAATCCCATACCACATTGGAAATCAATGAATTGAGACGAACTTCCTGATCACTAAGCTAGGAGACCAGTGTTAGGATGAGCCTAAACACAACCTTCAAGACTTATGAGAAAGCAGCTTGTTCAGCCAGAGACAAGAACTATTGCTCAAGAAGAAGTGTCTAGGACACAAACTATCTAGAGTCTTAGGGACTTGCTACCTAAGATGACAACCCTTATATACTACTCCCCTGGTCTGTGCGCAGACAGTGTGCAGCTAAAGTCCCTCATGCTGGGATCAATGCACAGCAGCCGATCTGCGCCCATCTGACCTTTCTTGGAGACATCCTCCCACACCAACACTCTGTACAGCCATGCCTATTGTCTTGTGTCTCGGCTGACTCCCACATACACTGGTACCTAGTCTTCGGTACATCTCAGCATTCCCATGTCGCCCCTCAGGTGCCATGCCGCTCATGTATCCTTTCATGGCGTAGGCCTGTCATCAGGCTGTCATTCCTGTTGGCACTTGGTCTATACCCATAGCTGATGCTGACCTAACCTCCTTCCATATAAGGGTCGCAGTCTTAACATAGCCCATCCCTGTGACCAAGGTATTGTCTGAGTCCTGTATCTAAACATTTGAGTGAAGATAAAAAGATAAAATGAAAAGAAAAATAGAGTCCAACTCCCCAAGTCCATATCTTCATAATTGTCATTAGTGTCGTTACTGTGAAAATTGGAAGGGATGAGGTATGCTCATAACATCACCCCCCCCTTAAGGCCTCGTGTCCCGAGAGGCTGAAGTTGCTGAGTCCACATAGTGTGGATCTCGTTTCATTCTTTCATAGAAGTGGTTCAACCACTCTGTCTGTTCTTCAGGCATTAAGCCTGACCATTCTGAATCGACGTCCTCTTCTTCCTCGACAGTGGTCTTCCACTGGACTAATTTCTTTGCAAGGCATGCAATGCCCTTAATCCTTTTTTGTTGGTCCTCTTCTGACTCGCTGCTTTCTTTAGCAGCCTCTGGTTTCTCTGCTCTTTTTAAAATTTTCTTCTGAAGACACTCGGTGTCTTTTTTGTGCACTTGGTGCTCCTTGTCCAACTCTTCTTTTTCTCCCCTTTTTGGGAAATCAAGCATGGGTGACCACCCGCCATGCTCCAGGTCTCTGGAGAACGTCCCATTGGTATCGTCCGGAAGTTCCATGATTGCCCTCCAGTCTCCTTTCCAATTGTGCCATCTGCGCTCCATGTTTTTGAGGTATTTTGGCCCAAACCGGCCATCGTCCCATCCAAAGAGTCGTTTATCCTTCCAATGGGTTCCCCAACTTTGTTTGTGCCTTGGTGCACTAGGGGTTTGTCAGGGGTTTGTTTCTGTGTATTGAATATACACCTTTCCATTTTTCAGATTCCTAATTAACTTAGGCGCTTTTGGGTTATCCCTGTGGAATTTCTTAATTTTCACTGGGGCATTGGTGACGTTTACAGCCAGTTCCCATGTTGACTCCTCCACCAGATAGTTCTTCCATTTAACAAGGTATTCCAGCCTTGCTCCTCCTCGTCTGCTGACACGGCTTTCCATGATTTCTTCTACTTCATATTTGTCCTCTTGGGACTCCTCTACCATTTGCGCGTCCTTGCACACTGTTGCCTTTGCTTTTTGTTTTGGGAATACTGGTTCCCTATAAGGTTTCAACAAGACTTTGTTGAAAACATTGTATACCCGCCATGCTGCTGGGATTTTAAGTTTATACAACGACTCGCCTACTTTGGCAATGACTTCTAGTGGACCAACAAATTTTCTGTTGAGCTTCTTGGTTGCTCATATTACTGGGAGGTTTTCTGTACTGAGATAAACCTTGTCGCCTGGTTTATACTCTCATGCCACTTGACGATGACTGTTGTATCGCTCTTTCATGATTCAAGCGGCTTTTTCCAATGCTCACTTTGCGATTTCATGCACTTTTTCCAGTTCTTTTGCTAGCTGTTCCACTGCTACTGCTTTTGGCATGTAGGTGGGATCCAGACCCTTGTTTGGGTGTTGTCCATAATTCATGAAGAAGGGTGTGAAGCCCATTGCTGAGTGTACTCAGTCGTTGTGGCAGAACTGTGCCACTGACAGCCAATTGCTCCAATTATCCTGGTGATTGTTGATGAACATAGTCAAGAATTCCTTTACTTCCTGATTGACTCATTCTGTTTGCCCATCCATTTGAGGGTGATAGGCCGTTGATCGATTGGCCTTAATCCCTAGCATCCCATATAGATCATTCATAAATTTGGAAGCAAACTGAGGTCCTCTGTTGCTTATTACTTTTCTTGGGAGACTGTGCTCCCGGAATACATTATCCCTGAACAGCGCTGCTGTTCCCTGCGATGTAATTTCTTTTGTGGTAGGTAAGAAGTACGACTTCTTAGTGAACCTATCCACAACCACCATGATCGTGTCATTCCCTTTTGACATGGGTAGGGGTCCCATGAAGTCAACTGAAATGACTTCCCATGGTTCCGTCAGGACCTCGTTGGGTCGAAGTGGTGCTGTGCAGGCTTGTCAATCCAGCTTTGCCTTTTGACATGTTTTGCAACCTGGAATGTATTTTTCTATGTCTTTGCGCATATTTGGCCACCAAAAATTTCTTGTCAAAGACTCCAGTGTCTTTGCAACTCCTGAGTGTCCCCACGAGTGGTGGATTGCAATGATGTCCTCTTGCAATGCCACAACTGCTGGTACATATACTCACCCTTTCCAGGTAACAAGTCCTCTTTCGTATTTATAATCTCCTTCGGTCTTTTCAAGGCCTTCGACAACCTGTGTCTCCCATTGCCACTTGGGCACATCTTTAATATCTTTCATGATGTCGTCTATTGCACAATCATCATCGAAAACTCATACAAAGAGGTGTTCTTTCAACAGAATCACCCCTTCATTATCTTTTTCTCCTCGAGCATGTCCCACTCGCCATGATAGTAAGTCCGCTTTTGTGTTGGACTTCCCACTCCTATGTTTTATGACGAAGTTGTACTCCTGCAAGTCCGTCACCCATCACACCTGTCGTCGATTGAGGTTCTGCACCTTTCTAAAGTATGTTAAGTTTTTGTTATGAGCATAACGCACTCCGAGTAATTTTCACAGTAATGACGTTGATGACAGTTATGAAGATATGGACTTGGAAGGATGGGATATATTTTTCTTTTCTTTTTATCTATTTCATGGGACTCAAACATATAGGTACAAGGACGAGATGACGAGACTTCACTAGGGAATGCCTATGTGAACACTGCAGCCCATATATGGAAGGAGGTTAGGTCAGCATTGGTTATAAGGAACACCGAGTGCCGTCTAGGATAATGGCCCGATGATGGGCCTACACTCTGAAAGGAATCATGGGTGGTATGGCACCTGAGGGGCGACATGGGAATGCCGAGATGTACCGAAGCTCTGGTATGGCATTGGTGGGAATCGGCCGAGACGTAGAACAATAAGCATGGCCATGTTAGGATGACCCGAGGGTTGGGTGTGGGAGAGGATCTCCAGGAAAGGTTAGATGGGTGCAGACTTGCTGCTGCGCACTGATCCCAGTATGAGGGACTTTAGCTGCGTGCTGTCTGCGCACAGACCATGGAGAGACTTTATAAGGGCTGTAGTTTAGTGTAGACATCCCTTAAGTCTCTAGATAGTTTTTGTCACCTAGGCATAACTATAGACAGAGCATTTTGAATCGTCTTCAACCTAACCAGTCATCACTCTGAGTTGAAGGGTTGTGTTTAGGGTCCTCCTAACATAATCTAGAGACTTTCGCATTCTACCCCGCTAAGCCTTACTGCACCGAGCACGACTTGCTCGTCGCTGCACCAAAAGTGCTAGTGGCCTAGTTTCTTTTCTGAGAGGAAGTAATTACATAGCCCGCATCCTCTCCAGGTGACATCGACTATGACACATTACTGTCAACAGGTCTCGAACGAGAGATCCTCAATATGCCCACAAAGGGCCTGACGACAAACCCTACTTGGGTAGTCTACACAAAGTAGCAGGAGAGAGTACTAGTGCACTGGGAGAGCATAGGCAGGAGACCATAGACACACCCTGGGTATAGTACACTGCTATTTCGGAAGAGCTCAGGAACGAGTGAAAACATTTGATTTGTGTCATGTATCAAGGCTGATACAAAGTCCTCTTATACCCTCTGTACAAGCAACCCTACCTGATTTCGGGTTGATAACTTGGCACAAGGACATTGAGGCGAACTGCTGGGCACATGCATTTTAATAGCTTGCGGACCCACGACACAGCAGACAATATCTCTCTTGTTTTCCAAGAGACGTCATTGACAGGTGCAGACTATTTCCAGACAGCCAGAAGAATGGACCGATTGTCAGAGGAGGGCCTGAAGTTGGTTGAAGATTTTTGTTTTAGGAAAAACATATATTTGAGAAGAGCCATGCATGGCTCGTTCAACTACATTTTACCACACACCCAGGCGACATTATTGAAGATTGGATGCATCTTCGACGCAGACTGGGTTACCGATAGTGACAAGGTCTCTACTAGACCTACCAAGATAACCGGCGATACTATTTACTGTCATTATGATAACCACATATGACTGTGGTGGGCATTCTTAAAAGAACAGCGACAAAAGAGGTGCATACTTGTGCAAGAAACTATCCAGCAACAAGAAACCAAGGAATTACGAGTTCAAGCAGAGGCATGGGATGCCTTGCTAAAGCAACGAGCAGAAAAACGAACTGTGTTACAGGCAACACAGGCCCTTGAAAGAGCACACAGGGAATACTTAACCCTGACAAATTTACTGGACGGCACGTTTAAAGGGGATGCATCCAGTCCCATATGGAAAGCCCTGATGGGCTCAGAATACAACCAATGGCTAACGATAGTCATTAATGGAGAGAAGGCAATTCAAAGTAATGGAGTAGTGCCAACACAAGTATGATATGAATGCCATGCAAAGGAACTGTATGAGCACGAAGGCATGACAATGGAACATGCCAACTGGAACACACTAATGCATGCGCTAAACGGCAACATCTATACCATAGGAAAGGAGGCAGGGAATTCCCCAATAACCAATGTTCAGGAAGAGCAACCAGCGCGCATAGTTGCAGCGGCAGCTCAGAACGAAGAAAGGGCTTTATACGAATGCCCAACAATCAATGAATGGGGGAGAAATAATTTACATCCCCAATTGGCAGGTTACTGTTACCTTTGGCTAATAAAGGAACGGTATTGGAACATGTATCAATGGCTGGCATTTCCCACCATCCAAGAAATTACAGAATGGAGTTTGGAATTGCGAAACAAATACCAACCCATCTACTGGAGACAGACTTGAGGAGGTCACAATCTATGGCACCTTGTTCGAGTATCTGGAGGAGCTCTTGGATGGACACAAGTAAATGAAATGTTAAAAGAGGGAAAAGGGTCGCATCGATTAGGAGCATTCCAATTCACAACAAATATGACAGGGCATCTGTATAAAGCCATGAAAGGATGGAAAGACCATTGGGAGGGTTCTTGAACATTACAACCACGTTCGCCACATCAAAGCCCAACTCAAATAGCTGCCCAAGTGGATGCTATATACAGGCAAACAGAGAACCGCCAAGACGTAATAGTGGAGATGGGAGCTGCAATCGCAGAAATGATAAACAAATACCAAAAGTCGAACGAAACAGAAAAAGAACTGTTAACAAAAATGGAGATGCCTGACTTCTATGAAGGCAATCCTGATACAGTTGACGGATGGTTTCGCCAGATGGAAACATACTTCATGCTGGCTCGGGAAACGGACCCTTCTTGAAAAGTTCTAATATGCCTCTATAGGATAAAAGGAGGAAAAAATGATAGAGCTACGGAATGGAGTAGCATGAAACTCAAAGCGTTCCAAGATGTGCAACAAGAATTTCAAAACCGAATCAGCAACGACAGATGGGATTCATTGCTAGAATGGCAGCAGTTAAACGATGGGCTGCTCAACAATGATGGAACGTGGGCTAGGATACCCTTAACAAAACAATTCCCGTTTACAGACTGGGGGCATTTCAAAACCCAGATGAAGGAGTTCTTTATGTCTACTGAAACAAAAGAAAAAGCCATAGAGAAATTGTTAGAGTTGCAACAAGGCAACCAATGGGTGGAAGATTACATCGTTAAATTCAACACCCTCGCACCTCTCACTGACTGGAATGACCAGGCTTTGATCTCATGATTCAAAGGCCATCTTAACCCAGTACTGGGACAAGAACTCATTCGGCATGGTGAAATAAATGAGACCACAACTCTGCAACAAATACAATGCAGAGTAATGGAATTGGCATGAGTAGATCGAAGAGCCCATGAGGCTTACGGATTAACCTGGAGGGAGGACTCTATGGATATTTCCCCTCTAGGAAGAAAGACATCAACTAGTAGTTCACAAAAAAATTTTCAAGAACACCCTCTTTTGGGTCCTTCAAAAAACAGAAAGGATCCAGAAGTGATGAACGTTGATAGAATAAAGAAGGCAGTCATATGCTATAACTGCAAAAGAAGAGGACATTCAGGAGAAGAATGTCGAGCTCCGGAAAGAAAGGTGACATGCAACAAGTGTGGGAAAGATGGACACACAGTACTAGCATGTGCACAATCAATGAGAGTCAGCAGGAAAGCCGTAAAAATCACAGTAGCTGGGGAAATGACCCAGAAAGGAAATAACAAGCCAACGGGGAAATGACCCGAATTGTTGGCTAGCACGGAAGGCCCAAAAAGCGAAACTTACATGGATTCAGAAATAGGAATACCAGAGCTGCTATACAAATGCAGTGGAGATATTCATCATCTAAGAAATCTGAGGATAAGCACAAAGAAAAGAGAGCGCTTACAAGTATGGACACCACAGTGGGTGTTAAGAAGGATTTGGGAACAGCCCAAAGAAATAGCAACAGAGTGCCTACAGCAATGGGTACACATTAAATGAATAAAAGAAGTGGATGAGCAGCTGGTGGACCAGCTAAATGCAATGACAGAACAAGAGGCTCTGTGGAATCTTGTACACTTACGAGAAAAAGTGGTACAAGGACACGGGCAACAAGAGTTGGATCTGAAGGGAACAGTAACAACCATGGACACCTTAAAACAGATCAACGTAACAATGTTGCTGGATTCTGGATGCACAGGATCATGCATTAGCGAAACATTCGTGGAAAAACATAGGCTAAACAAAAGAAGGCTAGTACGGCCCATACCTGTGTATAATGCAGACAGATCCAAAAACTCGTCTGGAAGTGTGGAATTCATGGTGCAATTAAAATTGCGAATAGGAAACCATGAAGAAGTAATGGATTGTGCAGTCACTCAATTAAGCAAGACCGATCTGTTCCTCGGGTTTGATTGGTTGAACTATCACAACCCAATGATAAACTGGAAAAAGAAATCATTGGAGTTCAACTGATGCCCAGGGACTTGTTGGAAGTTTTCTTTGGTCCAGGAACCCAAAGATGAAATCGATGTGGCACAAAGCCTGGAGGAGGGAGAACGATTGCTGGCCATGCATATAGGAGAGCCAGAATTATGAACATGAGCGTTTGCCTCTACGGCAACAAAGATAGCAGCGGAGGAAGCAAAAAAGGAAAAGAAACGAACTCTGGAGGAGGCAGTCCCCAGACATTACTTAGGGCATCGAAAGGTCTTTGAAAAAGAGACATTTGATGAACTACCACCATGGCGGCGATGGGATCACGCTATCGAGTTGATCCCCGGGTCTAACCCAGTTGACTGCAAGATATACCCACTTAATAGGGATGAGCAGCAGCAATTGGACGAATTTTTGAAAGAAAACCTGGAGTCAGGACGAATTCAGCCGAGTAAATTGCCAATGGCATCACCTTTCTTCTTCGTCAAAAAGAAAGATGGAAAACTAAGACCAGTACAGGATTATTGGAAACTTAACAAAATGACGATAAAAAATTGATACCCACTCCTGCTCATAGGGGAATTAGTCGATAAACTATCACAGGCAAAAGTCTTTTCCAAAATGGACATTCGTTGGGGATACAACAATGTGTGCATTAAGGAAGGAGACGAATGGAAGGCGGCTTTTAGAACCAATAGAGGACTCTTCGAACCTCTAGTCATGTTCTTCGGATTAACGAACTCGCCAGCCACTTTTCAAACAATGATGAACAACATCTTTAGAGTCGAGATAGCGGAAGGATGGGTTGTTATATACATGGACGACATCCTGGTGTTTTCTAAAAATCAGGCGGAACACACGGTTCAGGTCAACCGTATTTTGAAAAAACTTGAGGAGCACAAGTTATCACTGAAGCCAGAAAAATGCTTCTTTGATAAAAAAGAAATGGATTTCTTGGGAGTAGTTATAAGCGAGAACTTGGTTCGAATGGAATCTGCCAAAGTAAAAGTGGTAACGGATTGGCCAAAACCAACGTGCAAGAAGGAAGTCCAGCAGTTCCTGGGCTTTGTGAACTTCTATAGACGCTTTGTAAAGGACTTCGCCAAGTCGGCAAAACCCCTCACTCGATTAACAGGAAAAGATGAATGGCAGTGGATGGAGTTACAAGATGTAGCCTTTGACAGGCTAAAGAAAACGATAGCAGAAGAGGTTGTATTAAGAATTCCCAACGAAGATGGACAGTTCAGAGTCGAGGTGGATGCCTCAGACTTTGCAATAGGAGGAATTCTGTCCCAGCAGACAGAGAATGACGTTTGGAAACTGGTAGCCTTCATTTCGAAATCACTCAATGATGCCAAACGAAACTATGAGATTTATGATAAAGAAATGCTTGCAGTTATACATGCCTTCTACGAATGGTCCCATTACTTAAAGGGAGCCAAACAAACAATCAAGGTCCTGACAGATCATCAGAACCTGACATACTTCCGAAAGGCACAAAATCTAAATCAACAACAGGCAAGATGGGTAACAGACTTGCAAGAATATAACTTCATGATAAAACATCGAAGTGGCAAGTCTAACACGAAGGCAGACTTATTGTCAAGAAGAGCTGGACATGCTCGAGGAGAAAACAACAATGAGGGGGTTATATTATTAAAAGAACATTTGTTTGTACAAAAAATGGAAATACGTGTCTTCGACGATGATAGAGCGTTGGACGATATTATAAAAGATATACGGGACATGCCCAAGCGGCAGTGGGAGACACAGGTTGTCAAGGGCTTAGAAAAGAGAGGAGGAGAATATGAATTCAAGGACAGACTCATCACCTGGAAAGGAAGAGTCTATGTACCGGCGGTTGTGGCTCTGCGAGAAGATATTATCGCAATTCACCACTCATGAGGACACTCCGGTGTGGCAAAAACACTGGAGTTACTTATGTGGAACTTCTGGTGGCTGAACATGCACGAAGATATTGAGCGCTATATTCCTGGCTGCAAAACATGCCAGAAGGCAAAACCCGATAGGCAGGCGCGAGTGGCACCCCTACAACCAAATGAAGTTCCCTCGGAACCATGGGAAACAATTTCAGTAGACTTCATGGGACCGTTACTGGAATCTTAAGGCAACGATACCATCATGGATAGATTCACCAAGAAGTCCTATTTCCTACCAACTATGAGGGAAATAACATCACAAGGAACAGCGGTACTGTTCAGAGATAATGTGTTCCGGGAGCATGGCATCCCGAGGAAAGTAATCAGCAATAGAGGCCCTCAGTTTGCCTCTAAATTTATGAATGACTTATATGGAATGCTAGGGATTAAAGCCAACAGGTCAATGGCCTATCATCCCCAAACAGACAGACAGACAGAACAGGTCAATCAGGAAGTTAAAGAATTCCTGACAATGTTCATGAATAATCGCCAGGACAATTGGAGCGATTGGCTGTCTGTGGCACAGTTTTGCCACAATGACAGAATACATTCATCAACGGGTTTCACCCCATTCTTCATGAACTATGGACATCACCCAAATAAAGGTCTAGACCCCACTTATGCACCGAAGGCTGTAGCTGTAGAACAACTGGCAAAAGAAATAGAGGACATACATGCCAAAGCAAAAAAGGCATTGGAAAAAGCCGCTCAAATAATGAAAGAGCAGTATGACACACATCATCAAGCCTTGCGAGAGTACAAACCTGGTGATAAGGTGTACCTCAGTACAGAAAACTTGCCAGTTATTTGGGCAACCAAAAAGCTCAACGGAAAATTTGTTGGCCCATTGGAGGTACTTGCTAAAGTTGGCAAGTCATCATATAAATTAAAAATCCCGGCCTCGTGGAAAGTCTACAACATCTTCAATGAAGTCCTATTGAAGCTGTACAAGGAACCAATGTTTCCAAAACAACAGGCCAAAGCAGCGGCGTGCAAGGACATGCAAATGGTAGAAGAATCTCAGGAAGACAAATACGAAGTTCAGGAAATCTTGGAAAGCTGTATCAGCGGTAGAGGAGGAGTGAGGCTGGAATACCTCGTAAAATGGAAAAATTATCTGGTGGAAGAGTCCACCTGGGAACCAGTAAAAAATGTTACCAATGCACCAGCAAAGGTCAAACGATTTCACAAAGAGAACCCAGACGCACCTAAACTCATTAGAAACCTTAGGAGCGGAAAACTATACATTCAATATACAGAGACAGTACCTCAAACCCCTAGTGCATCAAGGCACAAACAAAGTCAAGGAACTCATTGGAAAGATAAAAAACTCTTTGGCTGGGATGATGGCCAGTTCGGGCCACAATATTTGGAAAATATGGAGCGCAGATGGCACAACTGGAAGGGAGCCCAGAAAGTGATAATGGAGCTTCCGGATGATACTGATGGGATGTTCTCCAGAGACCTGGAGCATGGCGGGCGGTCACCTGTGCTTGATTTCCCACTAAAGGGAGAGAAAGAGGAATTGGAAGAGGAGCACAAGGTGCACGCAAAAGACACTGAGTGTCTTCAAAAGAAAATTCTGAAAAAACCAGAGAAGCCTGTAATGGCTAAAGAAAGTAGTGAGTCGGAAGAAGACCGACAGAAAAGGATTAAGGGTGTTGGACACCCTATACAGAAAAAGGTTCAGTGGGAAACCACTGTAGAAGAAATTGAAGACGAAGAATCAGAACGATCGGGCTTGACGCCTGAAGAACAGGCAGAGCGGTTGGACCACTTTTATGCAAAAATGAAGAAAGATCCACGATATGTGGATGCAGTGATGTCAGCCTCTCGGGACGCGAGGCCTTAAGGGGGGGGTGATGTTATGAGCATAATGCACTCCGAGTAATTTTCACAGTAATGACGTTGATGACAGTTATGAAGATATGGACTTGGAAGGATGGGATATATTTTTCTTTTCTTTTTATCTATTTCATGGGACTCAAACATATAGGTACAAGGATGAGACGACAAGACTTCACTAGGGAATGCCTATGCGAACACTGCAGCCCATATATGGAAGGAGGTTAGGTCAGCATTGGTTATAAGGAACACTGAGTGCTGTCTAGGATAACGGCCCAATGATGGGCCTACACTCTGAAAGGAATCATGGGCAGTATGGCGCCTGAGGGGCAACATGGGAACGCCGAGATGTACCAAAGCTCTGGTACGGCGTTGGTGGGAATTGGCCGAGACGTAGAACAATAAGCGTGGCCATGTTAGGATGACCCGAGGGTTGGGTGTGGGAGAGGATCTCCAGGAAAGGTTAGATGGGTGCAGACTTGCTGCTGCACACTGATCCCAGTATGAGGGACTTTAGCTGTGCGCTGTCTGCGCACAGACCATGGAGAGACTTTATAAGGGCTGTAGTTTAGTGTAGACATCCCTTAAGTCTCTAGATAGTTTTTGTCACCTAGGCATAACTATAGACAGAGCATTTTGAATCATCTTCGACCTAACCAGTCATCACTCTGAGTTGAAGGGTTGTGTTTAGGGTCCTCCTAACAGTTTTGGTGATCTGTCAAAACTTCAACTGTGTGTTTAGCCCCTTTGAGATAGTGGGACCATTCGTAGAAGGGTTTCGTGGCCTTAGCAAAGTCTTTTACAAAGCATTGATAAAAGTTTACGAAGCCCAAGAACTGTTGGACTTCTTGCTTGCATGTTGGCTTAGGCCAATCAGTTACCGCTTTTACCTTTGCGGACTCCATTCAAACCGAGTTTTCACTAATGACTACTCCCAGGAAGTCCATCTCTTTTTTTATTGAAGAAGCATTTTTCTGGTTTTAACAATAATTTATGCTCTTCTAGTTTCTTTAGGATATGGTTGACCTGTACTGTATGCTCTTCTTGGTTTCTTGAAAAGACCAGGATGTTGTCCATGTAGATGACGACCCATCCTTCTGCTATCTCGACTCTAAAGATGTTGTTCATCATTGTCTGAAAGGTGGCGGGTGAGTTCATAAGTCCGAAGAACATGACCAAAGGCTCAAAGAGTCCTCTATTGGTCTGGAAAGCTGCTTTCCACTCGTCCCCTTCCTTGATGCATACGTTGTTGTATCCCCAACATATGTCCATCTTCGAGAAAACCTTGGCTTGTGACAATTTATCCACCAGTTCTCCAATTAATGGTAGTGGATATCGGTTTTTAACTGTCATCTCATTAAGTCGTTGGTAATCCTGTACCAGCCTCAGTTTTCCATCCTTTTTCTTGACAAAGAAGAAAGGAGACGCCATAGGCGATTTGCTTGACTGAATTCTCCCAGAATCCAGGTTCTCTTTTAAAAATTCATCCAGTTGCTGCTGCTCATCCCGATTAAGTGGATATATTTTGCAGTCAACTGGGTTAGACCCAGGGATCAACTCGATAGCGTGATCCCATCGCCACCGTGGTGGTAGTTCATCAAATGTTTCTTTTTCAAAGACTTTTCGATGTCCTAAATAGTGTCTGGGGACTGCCTCCTCCAGAGTTCTTTTCTTTGTTTTCTCCGCTTCCTCTGCAGCTATTTTCGTAGCCGTTGAGGCATATGCCCTTATGCATAGCTTGGGTTCTCCGACATGGACCGCGAGTAGTCACTCTCCTTCTTTGAGGAACTGTGCAACATCCATTTCATCCTCTGGTTCTTGGACCAACGAAGATTTCCAGCATGTTCCTGGACATCTGTTAAACTCCAAGGATTTCCGTCTCCAATTAACAGTAGGGTTGTGCTTTTTTAGCCAATCGTACCCTAGAAACAGGTTTGTTTTTCCAAGATGCATTACTGTGCATTCAATAGTTTCCTCATGCTGTCCAATGTGTAGTTTTATCTTTGCCATGTACTCTAAGGCTCCTCTTGAGTTTTTTGTGCCATTGGCATTGTATACCAGGATGGGTCGAACCAGGCGTCGCTTTGGTATCTGATGCTTTTCCACGAAGTCTGTACTGATGCAGGTTCCTGTTGCTCCTGAGTCCATTAACATTTTTATTTGGATGGACTTTGAACCATCCATCTTTGTTACAACTCCTGTTAAGTCCAACTCATTTATTCCGGTTCCCTGCACTTGTTTCTCCCTCAAGTGTCCTAGGTTCCATAAGGCATCTGTTTCAGGCATAGCATTCAGTTGATCCACTAATTGCTCATCTACCTTGCTTATGTGTTTGGTGTTTACCCATTGCTGTAAACACTCCATTGCTATTTGTTTGGGCTGTTCCCAAATTCGCCTTAATACCCACTGTGGGGTCCATGTCCTTAATCGTTGTCCTTGTTTTGTGCTCACTCTTAGGTTTCTTAAGTGATGTATATTCCCACTGCACTCATAGAGTAAATCATGCATGTTAATTCAGGAGTCTACATATACATCACTATTTGAAACCTGAGTAGCAGCCAGCAGCGCTGAGCGCTCGCCTACTGGCTTTCTGCAAAATCCGAGACTTCTTCTATATGTGCTATTGGGGTCGTTTCCCCATTCTCGATATATCTTACAACCTGCTTTCCTTTATCACCGGTTGCCTTCTTTGGTTTTTTACATGTCCATGACATGTGTCCCTTTTCTCTGCAGTTGTAACACTCCTTGTCTGCATGCTCCTTTTTTATCCTACACTCTCTTTCCGAATGTCCTTTTCTCCTGCAGTAGGAACAGATTTTTGTATCTTTCTTGTCAACATCCATTGCATTAGGGTCCACCCTACTTCCTGATGCAACTGGCAGTGGCGCTCGGTATTGCCACTGAGGATGACCATTAGGTGCTGGGGCTTGTTCTTTGTATTCTCTTTTAACTGTAGAGAACCCATAGGCTTCATTGGCTTTTCGATAAGCCCTTGCGAGCGCTGTTACTCTGGTCTGTATCTGGTGTAACGTGGCATTGTCTGGCAACCCTCTGTATCAGATTAATTCTCGACCCAGTGCTGGGTTGAGGTGGTTCTGAAACTGTGAAATCAAAGCTTGATTGTTCCAGTCCATTAACGAGGTGAGGGAGTTGAACTTGATGATGTAGTCTTCTACAATCATCATTCCCTGTTGCAGTTTCAATAGCACTTCAATTGCCTTTTCCTTTGTTTCGGTGGACATGAAGAACTCATGCATCTGAGTTTTAAAATCTGCCCAGTCCACAAAGGGGAATTGATTTTCCAATGGCCGCCTGACCCATGCTCAATCATCAGCTGTGCTTTCCCTGATGTTGAGTTGAGCCCAGTCCAATTCTGAGCTCCAGCCGCTATTATCAATTTTGTCCTGAAACTCTTGTTGTGCCTCCTGAAAGGCTTTGAGTTTCACACCGCTCCAATCTGCGGCTCTTTCCCCCTTTCCACCCTTTATTCTGTATAGGCAAATCGAGACTTTCCACTTAGGATCCTTTTCATTTGCCAACATGAAGTAAGTCTCCATTTGTCATAACCATCCATCTACTGTTCTGGGGTCTCCCTGGTAAAAGTCAGGCATTTCTGCCTTGGTAAGGGGCCCCAGTTCTCAATGGTTGGTTTGTTGGTACTCATTTATCATGGCGGCAAGAGCTTGCCTGGCACTGGTGATAGCTCGCTGTCTTTCCTCTGCCTGCTGATGGATTTCATCCTCCCTTGCTGCAACTGCTGCAGCTGGTTGTGTAGCAGGTAATGGTTCAATCGTTTGGGTGTCCTGCCAGTGTTCCCTCCATCCCATTACTGCATGATATGCATGTGTGATCATTTCGATGGTGAGTTGAAAGGTCCCAGCACTGACTCGGTGTGACCCATATCCTTGCCACATCATAGCTTTCATCCATGGCCATCCTCCTGGCTCTCCGGATACTCAAACACAATGCCACATGCAGTAACATCCTTTTGTTCATCTCCAGTATATGGGTCGGTACTCATCCATGAGTTCCGGGTCCCATCCATAGATTTCTCTAATGGCCGGGTATGCCGGCCATTTGTATGCATTCCAATATTCCCTTTTTACCAGCCAGAGGTAACAGTACCCAGGATGTTTTGGATGCAATTTGTTTTGTTGCTGTTCCAAAAGTCCTGGTCATCTGTTTCGTAAACATGGATCTATCTCTACTAGGGCTGCCGCTGCGTCTGAGCGCGCTGGTTGCTCTAGTATCTCTTCTCCGTTATCTTCTTTTAGGCTTATGATTTTGCCTATTTCGGGGTCTATTGTTGGCTCCACTCCAACTCGGAGTTCTTTGTGACCACTGGTGAAAAGTATTTCCACCATATCCCATCCATTGACATTGGCCATCTCCAGGCCTACGTGTACCACGTCTATTCTTTCAGTGGCAGTCCACCTTGTATGGACTCCTTCATTTCGGAATTCCGTCTCCACATCCCATATTGCTTTAATGGTTGGATATGCAGGCCATTCATACTTGTTCCAGTACTTTGGCTTTATGAGGTTGAGATAACAGAATCCTGGTACTGATGGTGCAAGTTGTTCTGGGATAGGACCCATGCAAATAGTCCACCAGAAGCCCAGTGATATGTTTCCATTTATTGTATGCATCCATGCATTCCAGTCTTCATGACTCATGGTCATGCCCTCATGCTTGTACAGTTCTTGTACGTGGTGCTCGCACTGTAATCGTTCTATAGCCACCTGGTAACGTCGGATAGCTTTGTCGCCATTGTTTATTAACATGAGCCACTGGTTATATTTCGATGAGACCAGGGCTAGCCAAATAGGGTTGGAGGTGTTGTTGTTATATTGGACCTCCAATAATTTCATGAGTGTGTGGTATTCTTTTTCCGCTTTCCACATAGTGCGCTCTGCTCGCAGGACTGTGTGAGTGGTGGCTCGTTCCATAAGAAGGGCCTCCCAGGCTTCCTTCTGTTCCAACTCCTGTTCGGCTTCTTGTTGCCTAAGGAGTGTCTGCGCTTGAGTGCACTCAAGTCGTTGTGACTCTTTCCAGTGTTTCCAATACAGCCGGATGTGGTTGTCATATCGGCAGATGATGGTATCCCCAATGAATTCTTTAGGTCCTGTCTGGATCATATCACTGCTGGTAACCCAGTCTGCCTCAAAGATACATCCAATCTCCAAGAGTGTCGCCTGGGCATAAGGTAGTATGTATGTGAATGCACACTGCATTGCGCTTTATCGTGTGTTGAATCTGTAAAAAGAATCTTCAACCAATTTCAGGCCCTCCACTGACAACTGGTCCATTCTATCGGCTATCCAGTTCAGAATCTGCGCCTGTCAATGATGCCTCTTGGGAAACAAGAGGGTTATTGTCTGCAGTGTTGTGGGTCCACAAGCTTCTTATTGGGTGCACCCGGCAATTTGCCTCACTATCTTTGTGCCTAGTTATCAACCCGAAATCAGGTAGGGTTGCTAGTACAGGGAGTGTGTGAGGAACTTGGATTCAGCCTTGATATGCAACACCAATAAGTTTGTTTCATTCGTTCCATGAACTCTTCTGCAAATATGGTGTATGTTACCCCGGGTGCATCTATGGTCTCCTGCCTACGCTGCTCCCAAGCAAACTCATACTCTCGTCCGTAAATGTGTGTAGACTACCCAAGTAGGGTTTGTCATCAGGCCCAAGGGGCATATTGAGGATCTCTCGTTCGAGACCCATTGACAGTAATGTGTCGTAGTCAATGTCGCCTGGAGAGGATGTGGGCTATGTGATTACTTCCTCTCAGAAAGAAAACTAGGCTGTTGGTGCTGTGAGCAACAACGAGCAAGGCGTGCTCAGTGCTGTAAGACCAACAGGGTAGAGTAAGAAAGACTCTAGATTATGTTAGGATGAGCCTAAACACAACCTTCAAGACTTATGAGAAAGCGGCTTGTTCAGCCAGAGACAAGAACTATTGCTCAAGAAGAAGTGTCTAGGACACAAACTATCTAGAGCCTTAGGGACTTGCTACCTAAGATGACAACCCTTATATACTACTCCCCTGGTCTGTATGCAGACAGTGTGCAGCTAAAGTCCCTCATGCCGGGATCAATGCACAGCAGCCGATCTGTGCCCATCTGACCTTTCTTGGAGACATCCTCCCACACCAACACTCTGTATGGCCACACCTATTGTCTTGCATCTTGGCCGACTCCCACATACGCTGGTACCTAGTCTTCGGTACATCTTGGCGTTCCCATGTCGCCCCTCAGGTGCTGTGCCACTCATGTATCCTTTCATGGCATAGGCCCGTCATCGGGCCGTCATTCCTGTCGGCACTCGGTCTATACCCATAGCCGATGCTGACCTAACCTCCTTCCATATAAGGGTCGCAGTCTTAACATAGCCTGTCCCTGCGACCAAGGTATCATCTGAGTCCTGTATCTAAACGTTTGAGTGAAGATAAAAAGATAAAATGAAAAGAAAAATAGAGTCCAACTCCCCAAGTCCATATCTTCATAATCGTCATTAGTGTTGTTACTGTGAAAATTGAAAGGGATGAGGTATGCTCATAACAACCAGAAGCTCATACTTGGACTCCCCTGGTTAGAAAAATACAATCCAGCAATAAACTGGAAAGAATGAACCCTTCTGTTCGATCACTTAGTCCCAGAAAAACTGATAAGACAAATAGGGAAAAACTTGGATCAGGAAATCAACAAATACTGGATCAGGGTTAAAACTTCAACATCACAAGCATTAGAACACACATTACACAGAGAGACCTCAACAACTTTACCAGACAAATATCAGGAATGGAAATCTACCTTCAAAAAAGCACCCTCAGAATGATTCCCAGTTAGGTGTACATGAGACCATGCAATAGATCTCAAAACCAGATTCACCCCAAAAGTCACCAAGATCTATCCACTATCAATTAAAGAACAATCATCCCTCAATGAATGGATCACTGAACAACTGGCTAAAGGATATATTAGACTGTCCAAATCCCCACAGGCCTTGCCATTCTTCTTTGTTGCAAAAAAAGGAAAGCGGAGCACTCCAACCATGTCAGGATTACTGATACCTAAACAAACGGATGATAAAAAATGCATACCCACTACCACTAATCTCCAATCTAATGACTAAACTATCTGGTGCTCGATATTTTACAAAACTAGATCTCTGATGGGGATACAATAATGTCTGAATAAAGGAGGGAGACAAATGGAAGGCAGCCTTCATAACCAACAAAGGATTATATGAACCAACCGTCATGTTCTTTGGCCTATGAAATTCTCCATCCACCTTCCAGATGATGATGAATGAATACTTCCAAGACATGATCAATGAAGGATGGCTGATCATTTACATGGACGACATCCTAATATGCAGAATGATGACCAAAGATCTAGAAACCTGGATGAAACATGCTTTAACACAGCTAAAAGAGAACAACTTGTTTCTCAAGCTCAAAAAATGCAAATTTTGCACTCAAGAAATCAAATTCCTTGGAATGATAATCAGACCTGGAGAGATAACAACGGATCCGATCAAACTGGCAGGAATAGTGGACTGGCCAATGCCAACAATGGTCAAGCAAGTATGATCCTTCTTAGGATTCAGAAACTTCTACTGACAATTCATCAGAAACTTTGCAACTCTGGCCTGACCACTCACTGATCTCACAAAGAAGGATGAAGCATTCTGTTGGACTCCAGAGAGGCAGGGGGCGTTTGGTGATCTGAAACACCAATTTACCACTGCCCCAGTACTTCAAATGCCAGATATCACCCAACCTTTCATCTTACAAACCGATGCATCAAATAAAGCAATAGGAGCCATCTTGAAACAAGCTGATGAGACAGGACTCTTGCACCCCTGTGGCTTCATCTCACATGCCCTAACTACAACAGAACAGAATTATCAAATCTATGACAGATAACTACTAGCAATCATTAAAGGACTTGCAGCTTGGTGACATTTCTTACATGGATCACCACACACCACCATTGTCCATTGTGATCATAAGAACTTATCCTTTTATTGAACCCCACAGTGGCTTACCCCCAGACAAGCATGATGGTCTTCCTTTCTGAGTGAATTCGACCTTCGAATTGAGCATGTCCCAGGAACCAGAATGTTCAAAGCAGATGCTCTATCCTGATGACCAGACCACATAGGAACTGATGACATTCCAGAAGAAACCACCATACTACCCCCAGAATGATTCATCAGAATTATTGCAAATGACCTAGCCAATAAACTATGCAAAGGCATGACCAAGGACAACTTTGGACAAATACTAGTTGAAGTAATTCAGAATCATTGTGCACCACTGATAAAATCTAAGCTCCAAGACTGGACATACTCCAACCACATTGTACACTATCAAGGGAAAGTATACATCCCAGATCAGGATGGGTTATGCACCCAACTCATCAAACTCACACATGAATCACTCACATCCAGACACCCAGGACAATTCACAACCTTGGAGTTACTTAAACAAAATTACTGGTGGCCTGGAATGAACAAACACACTCAAGAATGGATCGAAGGATGCGCACTTTGCCAACAAATGAAAGTGAACACCCATCCAAATACTCCTGCCTTACACCCAATCAAATCTAATGCAACCCAACCCTTCCAGCAAGTCACAATTGACTTTATCACAGATTTACCAATTGCTGATGGCTTTGACTCAATCATGGTCATGGTGGACCATGGCCTTACAAAGGGGGTAACCTTTTCCCCTTGCAACAAAACAATCGATGCACTAGAAACCACAAATCTATACATAAACGAGAACTTCAAACAATTTGGTCTACCCAACACCCTCATATCTGACAGAGGACCACAGTTCACATCTAAAGTATTCCAGGAAATAGGAAAGGCACTGGGGATCAACCATAGAATGAACACAGCCTATCACCCTCAGACAGATGGTGAAACAGAGCAAGTCAATCAAGAACTAGAAGTCTATCTCCAAATGTTCTGTACAAACAAACCACACAAATGGAAATTGCTATTGCCGATCACAGAATTTGCTCACAACAACTGACACCATGACACCATCAAAGCATCACCATTTCAGCTAATGTATGGAACAAACCCTGTTGCCATTCCCACAGCTGCACACCCTTTGACAACCCCTGCAGCTGAAGATTGACTATGGATGCTACAGAAGGCCAGAGAAGAAGCACTCGCTGCACATGAACTTGCCAGGCAGATGGTAGCACTCAGAACAAAGGACAAAAGCATCAAATTCGAAAAAGGAGACAAAGTCTGGCTCGAAAACTGGAACCTTCAAATACCTTATGAATCAAGGAAACTGGCACCCAAAAGAGAAGGACCCTTCACAATTGAACAGGTACTAGGCCCTGTTACATACAAACTGAAACTCCCAAAACAATGGCGCATCCACCCTGTGTTTCATGCCACATTACTAACCCCATATAAAGAAACAATGGCACATGGACCAAACTTTATGAAACCACCCCCCAATCTTGTAAATGGACAAGAAGAATTCAAAATAGAAGCAATTGTTACACACAGGAAACAAGGAACTGGCTATCAATACCTAGTCCAATGGAAGGGGTATGGACCGAATGAGAACTCATGGGAACCCGAAACAAATCTCAAAAACACTGCAGATATCCTCAAAGCATATAAGAACTGTCAAAACTTGCTATGAAAACCATGGTTCAATATCACAACAAACAGATTCTCAAACAGAATATCAGACACACCAAAAATATCACTTCCCCCTACTCCTGATTTTCTCCTAGACAATCTATCCCAAAACTCAGACATCTACTCATCCAACTCCCTAATCAAACTCACCCCCACCAAGGATGACATGCTATAGGAACAGCCTTCCTTGAACTACGCAAGATCTTGCTATACTGTACAAAAGTACCATCATTACACCCTGTATATGGACTACAGACTAGCTCTGACTTTCAAACAGCAGCTGAAACTATTGTCAGAATTTGCTATACCAGAGAAGCATGAAGAGCACTAAACTTATGGATCATCAACCAAACAAGAAACCTGGAAGTGGCAGGAGTGACCTGCCTACACCACACAGCAGCACTATTTCCTGATAAGATTGACTTCCCATCCAGTGGACTGCTAGACCTTGACCTCCCTCTGAACTACTTGTACATCCCACATGGGGGAATACCACCTCCATATCTGAACCTGCCATCACCACCTCATTACCAAAACATCGAATGGGAACCTGGATACCCAATGATCACAGGCATCATTCATCATACAAACCATGGGACAATTACACACCAAATCACACCTAGACCACTACATGAACCTTATCTGGCAGAAGGGGCTCCCATGTGGCCTAATACTCCCAGACCAGAAGCATTTGCCAATCAACTCTTACGAGATATCCTCCCTATCAACACAGATAATTTGTTCTGGGATGTGGATGTTAGAAACTAGCAATAGACTAGATAACTGACTGCTGATGAAACACCAGCCAGATGCAGTTAAAAACCCTCTTAGACAATGCTTAGACAATAGACTTTGATAATAGTGGTCTATTAAAGTAGCAATGTCTAATAACCCAATCAAGTGTATGGTATTACCCGTACAAATATGTAAAACTAGGCTATATGGTCGATCTATGACAGTTCCTACATGGAGGCGTGAGTTTAGGTGTCCACTATATCGCGCTCCAGACATAATAACGATCTGGAGACAGTACATGAAGAAATATCAACAAAGTCAGCTAACTACTATTAAGCAAAGTTGAAGTATAGTATGATAGGTATGTGTTGGTGCATTTGTACATGTGTTAGGATGTTTGTGTGATGTGTTATCACCATTTTCAACAGTGGAATACATTGACAAAAACACTCCTACATGCAACCTATAAAAAACAAGACTCCCACTTCCTAGCCTTCCAACCACCACTGCATACACAGAAATGTTCTCACTCATTGCCATCCTCATTGCCCTTGCCTCCACCTTCTTCTCCTCCGTCATTGTTGGAGGACTCATCCTTGCCACCCTGCTTGCCATACTTGCCCTTGCCTACTCCTTTCCTGAGAAACTCCCTGAATTTGATGTTCTTACTCCACCCCTTGAAATTTTCGCCTCCAAGACCTCTCATCCCCACTTGGCACCCTCACAGGACTCACCCTCACTACTGATCCAAATGCCATGACATGCACCAAACAAGACCTTACACTCCAGGAACTTTGTCAATTGAAAGTTGTTACAACTTCTTTTCATACGTTCATTACTGTAACCTTTCTGTACTTCATCGCTATGCTCTGATACCAGTTTCATTCCCCTGGGCTACCCCTTGTTTTACTTCCTTTTATACCTCTTCATTGTTCTCTGGACAGTATATAGACCCCATATGTACTGTAGTTCTTTAGTTCCAACTTAATCGAGTATTGTCCTTCACCGAACAACCCTCTCGCTCTCGTCCTCTTCATTGCTCGAGCTACCTTTGTCGTCGTCTCGCATAACGTCAAATGGCATTCTTGTCCAGTGACTGGGATCAGACCAAGACTCTGGTTGTCATTGTTGACTCGATAACGAACCAAGGGCATCGATCCTAACACAAGTTGGAACTCACCGAACCGCTTAGTGCATCGTCACTAGCCAGACAACATAGATCCGAAATGACCCGAAACCAGACTCTCTAACCAGAGACCACCAAACTATTCCTTTCTCTTTAAAAAAACATATTACTTAGAAGAACAGGAGCTCTTTTTCTCGACACTAAATAAACGTTGGGAATTTCGAGGAGTAGGAAAGAACAAGAACACCCCAGTATCTAGCGAATACTTTGAAGGGGATTATATCGAAGGAGACAAACACTCATTACCTGGAAACCTTTGGGTTGAGTGGAGAAACGAACAGAAAGAACCAGAAGAAGAACCAGAACTATATTTCGAAAGACCCAAAGAAACCCTTTGGTGGGAAGAGTACTGCGACGCTGATTTTGATTTTGACAGAACCGATACATACTACTCTCTCCCTGAAACAGCAATAACAAGGTGGAACACCTTTTTGGAACAAAAACAAATTGAATACGAACTAGAAAACCCGAGACCTGAAACAGACGCTGAAACCAACACAAAACAGATGGCAACTAACACTGAAACCACCGATGCCCCCAGAGGAGACATCAAACCAGTCTCAGCACGAATCTTTACAGGAAATCAGACCGAAGCTAAATCATTCATCAACTGGTTTAGCGATTTCTTCACAATAAATGCCCACAACTATGAAGGGAAACACGAAAAAAAAATCAGATACGTCCTCCAATGCCTAGGAAAGGAACTAGACGACTGGAAAGAAATAATCCGCGACCAATTAGATGAAAAAGATGAACTCACTTGGGAAAACTACGACACCTTCGTCAAACGATTCCTGGACGATTGGGGAGAAATCAACACTGCAGTCAGGGCACTAAATGAGCTCACTAAGTTACGAGTTGGAGGAGAGATCACTGTCCCGATCTATGTCTGAAAGTTCAGAATGCTCATAGGATCCTCTGGACTAACCGGAATCACTGCCCAACTTCAGGCATTCGTCCGAGGACTACCAACCACCATTGCTGCTAAAATCCTCGAAGGACAAGGCAACTTTAAAACCATCACAGAAGCCTACAGAAAAGCCGAACAGCTCAACGCAGCATGGGAAATGATGAAAGCATTAGGAAAAACTGAAACAGGGCGCCAATTCAATAAAACAGGAGGACCTAAAACAATCCATACCATACCAACCGGACACCTTACTGATGGGCAATGAGAAGAATATATGCGTTCTGGGAAGTGTTTCCGATGCAGAACCATCGGTCACTTATCCCGAAATTGCCCAAAGAAAGATGCTACCAAGAACCTGCCCCCTTCAGGACGATTCACCAGAACAATCACCAAGGATAATGATGCAAAAAAAATTCGCACTATGATTGCGGCTCTTAGCACTGAGGAACAAGAAACCCTCCTCACCGACCTTGAAACTGAGGGTTTTTAAAGCAGAGGAACCAGAAAGCAGTTGGAACCTCCAAGAACGATTACGGACAGTTAGCACTCGACTCTGTAATAGTAAGATTGAATAATAATCAACGACTCTCAGTAACTGTCCAATCACCCGAATTACCCGCTGAGATATCTGCCCTCATTGACTGTGGAGCAGAAGGAAACTTCATTGATGAAACTATAACAAAAACCATGAACAAGAAACCACTAATCCGACCAATACGAGTTAAGAACGCCAACAGAACAGTAAATTTAAATGGAATGATCACACATAAAGTCAAGATTCCCTACCACATCGGAAATCTACAAATCGAAACAAGCTTCCTAATCACTAAGCTGGGAGACCAAAAGCTTATACTTGGACTCCCCTGGTTAGAAAAATACAACCCAGCAATAAACTGGAAGGAACGAACCCTTCAGCTTGATTACCAACCAACAAAACAGACAGAAAAGAACCTAGATCAGGAAATTGACGAATACTGGATCAGGGTCAAAACTTCGGCATCACAAGCGCTAGAACACACGCTACGAAAAGAAACCATAACAACTCTACCAGACAAGTACCAAGAATGGAAATCTACCTTCGAAAAAGTGCCTTCAGAATGATTCCCAGTCAGATGCACATGGGATCACGCAATTGATCTCAAAACCGGATTTACCCCAAAAATCAGCAAAATCTATCCACTATCAATAAAAGAGCAATCATCCCTCGATGAATGGATCACCGAACAGCTAGCTAAAGGATATATTAGACCATCCAAATCCCCACAAGCCTCACCATTCTTCTTTGTCGCAAAAAAGGAAAGCAGAGCGCTCCGGCCATGTCAAGACTACCGATACCTGAATGAATGGACAATAAAAAATGCGTACCCACTACCATTAATCTCTGATCTAATGACCAAACTATCCGGTGCTCAATATTTCACGAAACTTGATCTCCGATGGGGATACAACAACATTCGGATAAAAGAAGGAGATGAATGGAAAGTGGCCTTCATAACGAACAAAGGACTATACAAACCAACAGTCATGTTCTTTGGTCTATGCAATTCCCCATCCACTTTCCAGACAATGATGAACGAATACTTCCAAGACATGATCAATGAAGGATGGTTAATCATTTACATGGATGACATTTTGATATGCGGAACAACACCCAAAGACTTAGAAACTCGAACAAAACGTGTCCTAGAATGGCTGAAAGAAAACAACTTATTTCTCAAACTCGAGAAATGCAAGTTCTGCACTCAGGAAATCGAATTCCTTGGAATGATCATTAGACCTGGGGAGATAACAATGGACCCAATCAAACTGGCAGGAATAGCAGATTGGCCGACGCCAACAACGGTCAAGCAAGTACGATCCTTCCTAGGATTTGGGAATTTCTACCAACAATTCATTGGAAACTTCGCAACCCTTGCTCGACCACTTATTGATCTCACAAGAAAAGATGAAGCGTTCCTCTGGACACCGGAATGACAGGTGGCATTTAACAACCTAAAAAAATGCTTTACAACAGCCCCTGTACTCCGAATGCCAGATGTCACCTGGCCATTTATCCTGCAAACTGATGCCTCGAATAAAGCAACAGGAGCAGTACTGAAACAAGCCGATGAAGCAGGACTCCTGCACCCTTGTGGCTTCATCTCACACGCCCTGACCACGACAGAACAAAACTATCAGATTTACAACAGAGAACTACTAGCAATCGTCAAAGGACTCATGGCATGGTGACACCTTCTTCATGGATCACCTCATACCACTATTGTTCATTGTGATCACAAGAATTTATTCTTTTACCGAACCCCACAACGCCTTACCCCCAGACAAGCCAGATGGTCCTCCTTCTTAAGCGAATTCAATCTCCGAATAGAGCATGTCCCTGGAACCAAGATGTTTGAAGCAGATGCCCTATCTCGACGACCAGACCACATTGGAATGGACGACTCCCCAGAAGAAACCACGGTGTTACCACCTGAACGATTCATCAGGCTTATAGCAGATGACCTAGCAGAGAAGTTGCGCAAAGGCATGATTAAAGACGACTTTGGACACATATTAGTCGAAGTAATCCAGAATCATCAAGCACCACCAATAAAATCAAAGCTGCAAGACTGGACATATGTCGACCACATCATGCATTACCAAGGAAAAACCTATGTACCTGATCAAGATGGACTGCGCACTCAACTCATTAAACTGACGCATGAATCACCTACATCTGGGCACCCTGGACGATTTAAAACTCTAGAATTACTCAAACGAAACTATTGGTGGCCTGGAATGAACAAACATACCAGAGAATGGATCGAAGGATGCGCACTCTGTCAGCAAATGAAAGTAAACACTCACCCCAATACCCCTGCCCTACAACCAATCAGATCTAATGCAACCTGACCCTTCCAACAGGTCACAATCGATTTCATCACAGACTTACTGATTGCCAACGGCTTCGACTCGATCATGGTCATGGTGGACCATGGACTTACAAAGGGGGTAACCTTTTCCCCTTGTTATAAAATGATCGACGCACTAGGAACCACAGATCTATACATAAATGAAAACTTCAAACGATTCGGTTTACCTGATATCCTTATATCTGACAGAGGACCGCAGTTCACATCTAAAGTATTCCGAGAAATAGGAAAAGCGCTGGGAATAAACCATAGAATGAGCACAGCCTACCACCCTCAGACAGATGGCGAGACAGAACAAGTCAATCAAGAACTGGAAGTCTACCTTCGAATGTTCTGCACAAATGAACTGCACAGATGGAAATTGCTACTACCAATTGCGGAATTCGCTCACAATAACCAACACCATGATACCATCAAAGCATCACTGTTTCAGCTAATGTATGGGATAGACCCTGTCGCTATTCCCACAGCCGCATCCCCTATGACAACCCCAGCAGCTGAAAACCGATTATGAATGCTACAAAAGGCTAGAGAAGAAGCACTCGCCACACATGAACTTGCTAGACAAATGGTAGCGCTCAGAACAAAAGACAAAAGTGTCAGATTCGAAAAAGGAGACAAAGTCTGGCTCGAAAACCAAAACCTCCAAATACCCTACGAGTCAAAGAAGCTAGCGCCCAAAAGAGAAGGACCCTTCATAATCGAACAAGTACTAGGACCTGTCACTTATAGACTGAAACTCCCCAAACAATGGTGCATCCACCCCATGTTTCATACCACATTACTAACTCCGTATAAAGAAACAATGGCACACGGACTGAACTTCTTGAAACCACCTCCTGATCTCATCAATGGACAAGAAGAGTTCGAAATAGAAGCAATCATCACCCACAGAAAACGAGGAACTGGCTATCAATACCTAGTCAAATGGAAGGGGTATGGACCAAACGAAAATTCATGGGAACCCGAGATAAATCTGAAAAACGCTGCGGACATCCTTAGGACATATAAAAACCGCCAAAATTTACTATGAAAACAATGGTCCACTATCGCAACAAACAGATCCTCAACCAGAACGTTAGACACACCAAAGACATTGCTTCCCCCTACTCCTGATTCTCTCCCAGACAATCTATCCCGAAACTTAGACACCTGATCATCCAACTCCCTAATCGAACCCATCCTCACCAAGGAAGACATGCAATAGGAACAGCCTTCATTGAGCTACGCAAAATCCTGCTCTATTGAACAAAAGTACCATCACTACACCCAGTATATAAGACACGGGTCAGCTCCAGCCCCAAAATAGCAATTGACGCCACCACCAGAAACTGCCACGTCCGAGAAGCATGAAGAGCACTAAACTTATGGATCATAGACCGAATGAGAGATCTGGAAGCGGCGGGAGTGACCTGCCCACACCACGCTGAGGCACTATTCCCTGACAAAATCAATTTCCCATCTGGAGGACCGCTAAACTTTAACTTACCCCCGAATTACCTATACATCCCACATGGAGGGATACCACCCCCATACCCAAATCCGCCACCACCGCCCCACTACCACAACTTTGAATGGGAACCCGGATACCCAATGATTACAGGCATCATCCATCATACAAACTATGGAACAATTACACATCGAATTCCACCTAGACCGTTACACGAACCATATCTGGCTGAAAGACCTCCCATGCAACCCAATACCCCTAGACTAGAAGCACTGACCGATCAACTCTTATGAAACATCCTCCCTATTGATGCAGACGATTCATTCTGGGATATAGAATATTTCGATGAAGCTCACCTATAAAAAACGAGACTCCCACTTCCTAGCCTTCCAACCAACGTCACATACACAGAGATGTTCTCACTCATCGCCCTTCTCACTGCCCTCATCTTCACCTTCTTCCCCTCTATCCTCATCGGAGGACTCATCCTCACCACCCTCCTCACCACCCTCGCCCTCGCCTACTCCTTCCCCGAAAAGCTCCCCGAATTCGACGTCTTCACACCACCCCTCGAGATCTTTGTCGAAACTGACACAGTGGTCCACACCGACGATGACCTACATATCCACCCACCAGAACTCGTTGAAGAACCACCTACCGAAGAAGAAGTCATCCCCGCACCTATCCCCAGATCGAACCCCCTTGTCGCTGCCGCCTCTCTTGAAGCCTCGTACATCACGGCCAATCTCCGAGACCTCTCCGCCCCACTTGGAGCCCTTGTCAGACTCACCCTCACCACCGACCCTAACGCTATGACCTATGCTGAACGAGACCTCACGCTCCGTGAACTTCGCCAATTAAAAGTCACCCTCGACTCTGCACAATGGCACATTGACACAGCACAGAAGGACGTTGAAAATATCGTCCATTGGTACGAGTCTAGAGCAGACCATGCTTGGACTACTCAGGGTTGGCCTTGAGAAGTCGGTGACTTCTCGCATAGAGGGGGGGTAATGTTACAACTTCTTTTCATATGTTCATTACTGTAACCTTTCTGTACTTCGTCGCTATGCTCTGATACCAGTTTCATTCCCCTGGGCTACCCCTTGTTTTACTTCCTTTTATACCTCTTCATTGTTCTCTGGACAGTATATAGACCCCGTATGTACTGTAGTTCTTTAGTTCCAACTTAATCGAGTATTGTCCTTCACCGAACAACCCTCTCGCTCTCGCCCTCTTCATTGCTCGAGCTACCTTTGTCGTTGTCTCGCATAACGTCAAACGGCATTCTTGTCCAGTGACTGGGATCAGACCGAGACTCTGGTCATCATTGTTGACTCGATAACGAACCAAGGGCATCGATCCTAACAAAAGTCACCCTCAACTCCATGCGATGGCACATAGACATGGTGCAAAAGATGTGGAGAATATCCTACACTGGTATGAGTCTAGGGTGGATCATGCCTGGACAACCCAGGGTTGGCCTTGAGAAGTTGGTGACTTCTTGCATAGAAGGGGGGGTAATGTTACAATTTCTTTCTCTATGATTTACTTTCATTGTCACATCTCTTTGCTTGTTTCACTTCCCTGTTTCACTCCCTTGTTTTACTTCCATTTATACCCTCCCATTGTCCTCCAGACAGTATATAAACCCATGCATGTATCATAGTTCTTTAGTTCCAACTTAGTCGAGTATTGCTCTCATCTGAATGATCCCCTCACTTGAGCTACCTTTGTCACTGTCTAGCACAGTGCCAAGGCCATCTCTGTCCATTTGACTGGGATTAGACTGAGACTCTAGTCATCACTGCTGACTAAGTAAGTGAACCAAGGGCATTGACCTTAACACCACCCTTGCTGCCTCTCAATGTTTATTTTATTTGTTTTAAAGTATCCAAATGTATCTATTATGAAATGTTTTCAATAAAAATCATATCTACATATGATTTGATTGATTCATCTGCAGAGGAACATAACATTCCTGCAGTGTCCTTTAGGTACATGTAGATATATATATCATTACTTTTAATGTTTTACAACATTATATTATCATATATTGATACATTGGGGTATTTTGCGATAGAGAGAAGGTGGTGTGAGGGAGGGTGCAGGCAAGTATGGGCAAGAGTGTAGGTGAGGGTGTGGGTGAGGGCTGGGTGATGGTAGGGGCAAGGGGCAACAGTGTGGGCAAGGGCCAGGTGAGGGCAACAGTGTGTGGGCTGGGCAAAGGTGTGGGTGAGGGCTGGGTGGTGGGTGAGGGCAACAGTGTAGGTGAGAGCCAGGCAACTCTGGTGAGGGTGTGCAAGGGTGAGGGTGCCCGCAAGGGCTGGGCGAAGGCAACAGTGCAGGTAAGGGGTGGGTGACTCTGCTAAGGGTGAGGACAAGGGCAAGGGAAAGGGAAAGGGTGGCCAGGAGAGAGGGAGAGGGTCATGAGGGTGTGATAAGGATGGCAAAGGTGTGGCGAGGGTATAGAGAGAGTGACAAGGGTGAGGAGATGTGGCAAGGGCAGAGCCTCAGTGTGGGAGCTTATAAAGTGGCTATAGCCAGCTATGTAGCTGGTTGATAGCCAGTTTTCAGCTATGGCTACATAGCTATAGCCGAAAACTGGCTACAGTGACTTAGCTTAGCTGTAGCTTAGCTAAGCCTAGCTTTGACATCACTAGTTTAGAGTGATGAGTGTGATTGGGATGGAGGGTGGGGATATGGCATGTGCAAAGGGTGTGGAACAGCAGGGAGAAAGGGAGCATGAGAGTGAAGAGGAGATGACATGACTGCCTGTTGCAATATGCTCAAGTTGCTATTTGAATATTGGTCTTTTTGTCTTGTTCTGTTTTTTATGTTTACATACATAGTCTTTCCAGCTAGTGTTGCCAACGGCTGACTAAGCCCGGCTTCGGCTACTTAGCTTTGCCTAAGCTGATTGTTCGGCTAATGCTAGGAGCTGAAGCCGATCTGATCGGCTTGCGAGAGGCTCAGAGCCGGCTCCAGGCGGCTAAGCCGACCCAGTATGGCAGCTATGTCACACCCTCCCATCCAACCCTCTCTGCCTTCACCACTCGCTCGCCCTGCCTTCTCTTCATCCACCATTCGCTCTCCCTGCGTTCTCTGCATCTGTGCTCGCTGGCTTTGCCTTTTCTGCCTTCACCACGAAAACTGTGCCCACGTCTACTGTTGATTGCACTCCCCACCCTCAAAACATGTCATGATATCATATCTCAATCGTTTCTCAGCCGTTTTCCTTTATTCCAGGTGCGTTAGAAAGCCATTTAAGTCTTACCCTTGGGCGCATTAACAGTTCGATGCGCGATTTTGTCGTTCTCTGAGAATCTACCCGGTGGTTGTTAGGCTATGGGTGAGTAAGATGATATCATATCTCAATCATATCTCAACCGTTTCCCTTCATTCCAGGTGCATTAGAAAGCCATCTAAGTCTTACCCTTGGGCGCGTCAACCATTCAATGCGCGATCTTGTCGTTCTCTCGAAATCTGGCTGATGGTTGTTAGGCTGCAAGGTAAATAAGATAATATCATATCTCCTTCATATCTCAACCGTTTCTCTTGATTCCAGGTGCGTTTTAAAGCTATTTTATCACTCTATTTGGGAGCATTAACCATTTGACAGGATACATTGTTGTTCTCGGGTGATCAGTGGTTTTCAACCTAGTAGTAGTGGTAAATTTGTGTTGTGACCCATGACCTGTACCTGTAACCACTGACCTGTAGGCCTTTAACCCATGGGTTCACGGGTATGGATATGGGTAAGCACTGGGGAACCTGTGGGTTACCTGTGCACATCCCTACCTTCTGCCTGTGCCCACCATCTGTCAACCAATGCCACCATCTACTGTTGACCTGTGCCCACTCATGCCCCCACCAAATGTGCCCACTGCCTATCCTCCATCTGTGCTACTGCCTTCACTACCATGCCCATGTCCTCATCAAATGTGCCTGCTGCTATCTTCCACCTGCACTACACTCCACCCATGCTACTGTGCAGCTCCACTACCAGTCCCAATCCTGACCCCATGCTGCTCATGGACCCAGTCATGTGACAAGGTGAGTGTGCCTGCTTCCACCCTTCCATCTGATCCCCAGTCCACCCACACCACATCAACCAGCCCTCTGCAGACATGCTTGTTTGCATTATCCTTTGTATTGACTCTGTTGTACTGTAGTCTGTGACTAAGTGTAGCAGGGTTGATAGTACATGTATTGGCATCAGTGACCTGAATGAAAAACTATTTCACTATTTTACAATTTATGCTTCAACAGGGATACAATTACAAGTTATATCATCAATCCTCCATATTATCCTTAACTTCTTTGGACTCATTCTCCATGGCTTTCATATCTTCCTCAATGAGCCTATCAAGCCCATCTCCATCCAGCTCTTCCACATGTAAATTCCTGCCATATGTCTCAGCATCTTCAGATGGTGCCACCCTACCCATGTACTCAAATTCCCTTAGCTCATCATCCCAAGCCATTCCTTCTGTGAAGCTCAGGGCAGGGCCTTTGCAAATTGAGAACTTAAGGACTTGAAGTGCCTCCATCAGACAATTGGAAATCCTACTTCTCCTAGGTGCATGGTTTCTTTCCTAGATGAGAAAGCTCTCTCACATGGCACACTTGTAGCCTGGATAGGTATGATATCCATGGCAAGCTGGAAGATATGTGGATATTGTCCTTGAGGAGTCTATATGCAAGTCAGATAATATAACACAGGTGTAGAGTTTAGGCACCTGCCAAAATTGCAAGATATCTTTGGTTTCACCACCAAAAGCACTTAGGTATTGCTCCACTTCCATTTCCAAACTCACTTCCTTAGGTGTGGAGTGCTGTTTCTTTCTATGCAATATTTGAGCTGCAGTTGGCTTGGATTGTTTAGCTGCAGGCTTGCACTGAGGCTCAGCCTGTGGGGTCCCTGAACTTTTGTATTCCTTTAACTGTCATGAAATGAGATGGAGTTTAAAATGGGATAAAATGACCAGCTTACTGCTTCCAAAAATAATTCCTTGGCTGACCTGTACTCATTCTCTGATAATGCTAAAAAATAATCCAGTTTGTTTGCAGGATCAATGACTAGGACTTATGTCAATTCAATGATAAAACACAAAATGTGCAGATTACCCATTGCAAGGACATAAGCTGGTGTTTTTGTCAGCTCTCCTTCATACTTCTCCAACTTGTCCAAGCCTGGGGTGATGATATTCTTCCAAGAGTAGTTCTCTTCTGCCAGTTCTGTCCATCTCTCAATCAATGCTGAAAAAGATGTGATAGTGTATGGAAGAGTAGGAGTCTTTACAGTCCCAAGTATATCTTGGAAGGCATGAGGGATCTTTATTCTGCATTAGCCACATATTCTTCTGAACACACAAACTGATACCTCAAGAATTTTCTGGTAGTCCTCCAGTAATTCCCACTCATATTCATTCATTTGGAACTTCTCTAAGTCAGGAAAGTCATTGTCATATGTTATTTCAATAACTGCCTATGCAATCTTAATGAAAGCTTAGTTATATTATTCTCAGACATACCTCTTTCAATTTCAAGACCCTCTCAATCATCAGGAGGGTTGAAGACCATCTTGTTGAGACATCTTGAATAAGCTGATAGTCCTGTTTGAAGGATTCCAGCACATATTGTGAAAATCTCTGCTTTTTCACATTGCTGTTATGAATCTGAATGGTCCAATCAGTAATAGGTGTAAATTCAATAGGGATGAACTACCGCACCGACAAGTGGGCAGACTGTTGCAATACAGTCCCTTGAACCAAACCCTGGTACATATTCTGCCTCTCCCTCAATATATTTCATGTCAGTTATGGCACCCAAAGCTGACTTGCAGGCCAAGTTGACAATGTGAGGGAAACATCTAGAAAAACCCAAATAAGAGCATCAGCACAGTGAAAAGTCATACCTAATCCTGTTTTTAATAGCGTCAAATTTAATCCCCCTCCTGTGAAGTGTATACTGGAGTGAAGTCATCATAGTATCATTATTGCTTGCATTATCACAAGTTACCCAACCAATCTATCAACATATGAATGAGCAAGAAGTACAATTTGAACTTGAAGCCCATACCTTTTGGGTTATCTTCAATCTGTCAAGGATAAAGAGAAAACACTGGGCAAGGAGCTTGCCAGTGTGTCTACCTGGGATTCTGTGGAAACCAATAAGGTCAGCCCTCAATTCCAACTTCCTCTGGGTCCCTGCCATTGTCTTAACTTCAATACCCTCAACCCAATGTGCAGTTATGGCCATAAAGGAGGTCAAGTTTGGATCTGACCATGTATCAGTGGTGAAGGAGACTTTCCCCACTGATCTCTTCTAAATAGTTAGCCAAATTAAAGTGTTAACAATTCCAAACTTGCCCTCATATCATCTTCTAGAGTTTTAAGGTGATCTGAAAAGTTGTTCATGATATGGTTTTGAATAGTACTTCTTCCAGGGATATCAGACTCCCTCAGCTCCTTCCTAAGGAGCAAAAATATCTTCTTGAGCATTGGAGATTCCACAATGTTCATGGCCTTTCACAATCAGAAAGGCTGCAAAGCATTATAAACATTATTACTTACCACATCATCAGCAACAACAAATTCAACCAAGGCATTGGAAAATGCCTCCTTAGAATATGAAAGAAGCTGACTACCCTCCTTATCATCATCATCTCGTCCCTTAAACTTCCTAATTTCCTGCAATGCTGCAGGATTAGTGATGGGGATATTCTTATCATCACATAGCTTGCTCCACTCTTCCAAGTGCACCCTGACTAAATGATTCCTGAGGTTGTAAACACTAGTTGAACCAGAAAATTTGGCAACTGGATGATCTTGATCAGCTGCACAAGCAGTACTGAGAAACAAAGTTAATTGTGAGAACAAGTTTAAATTATGATAATATTCACATGCATAACTTGCAAGTGCTCATTGCACCTGTTCCACTTCCAGTCTTCTCAAAAATTTCCCAGACATCTCTTGCTACTCTTGATGCCCTTCTCTTGCCTGGCTCTGCAGAGGGATCCATGGAAAGCTCCTCTACCTGAGAGGCTAGCTTAGATGGTGAAATATCCTCATCACCAGATTCAGATCCATCTGGTTCATCTGGTCTACATGGTGTAAACAACACCTGAGCAGGTGTTGTTGGAACAACCTTTCTCTTCCTGGCAGGAATGGGAGTCATTGGTTCCAGGGGGGCAACCTGAAAATTTCAGTTTTGCACCAAACACTTACTCCAAGAGCATGCTTTGATGGTTTAGGAATTCTCCCTTTTAACTTGACTTTTAGTTGCTCTGTAAACCGTCCAGTGGCACTTACTGTGGACTATTCCATCTCCATCATTGCCCTGTTCCCTACCATCAAATACCTCAACTTCTTCTGTTGCAATTAATTGGATTTGAAAGTCAAATTTATCAGTAATTGGTGGTAAGTAGTATTGTGACCCCCAGCTTGAGATACTGCTTACCATTGAATTCAACAAAAGGAGCCTGCTGAGAAGCAGGCAGCTTATCTTTGTGTGCCATATCAGAAATATGCAAAACAAAGAACAGCAATAATATTCACCTGGAGTAGTAGGTGTATTTTGCACTGCAGAGGGTGCAGAGGATGCATGGGCATCAAATTGCTCTAGATATATCACAATGTGACATTGATTACAGAGTACAGAGCCTTATAGACTGAACCAATACCAGTAGTATCTTTTGCCACTGATTTTCCAGCCTTTCTTGGAGCCCAATGAGGAGGCATAGTGACAGTAAGTAAGGAAAAGGACAGGAACAGAGCCATACACCAGCCCTACTCTTAAGCTGTTATGGTACATGCATCTAAATTAAATGGTGCTACATTGTCTGAGACAGCTAAATATGGTAATGGCACTTTGCCTGAGATGAACAAATAAGGCAATGGGTGGCGGAAGCAGATGGGCAGCATGACCAAGCTGAGGACAGTGGTGGTGGTGGCGAGCAGCCAGAGTGCAAGTGGCCAGAGCACAAGCAGCCAGAGTGTGAGTGGCCAGAGTGTGAGTGGTGAGTGGCCAGAGCACAAGCAGCCAGAGTGCAAGCAGCCAGAGCACAAGTGGCCAGAGCACAAGAACTATCTAGAGACTTAAGGGCTACCTACACTAAACTACAGCCCTTATATACTCTAGCCATGGTCTGTGCGCAATCAGCATGCAGCTAAAGTCCCTCATACTAGGGATCAATGTGCAGCAGCCAGCCTGCACCCATGTAACCATTCTTGGAGTATTCCTCCCACACCAACACACTGTCTCCTTCCATATATGGCCATGCTATTGTTCCTGCACCTCAGCTGTTCCCATGAACACCAGTACCATTCCCTCAGTACCTTCAGGTATTCCCATGTTGCCCCTCAGGCACTGATGAGCATTGTTCCGATGTGACAGTGTATAGGTACCAAATGGACTAGTCTCAGCACTAGACATTAGAAACCTTACCCTCACTAGGATTACACATGCCCCAACTCTGTCGCTTAGCATCTGTACTCATCACAAGTCTTCTGCAAGTCTTCCGTGCTAGTTACAAGCAACTCTGCCAACTCTGCAATTATCCGCTATAAGACAAACATCGCCCACGCCCAATGACCAAGTCATCTCCCACATACACCATCCAAACCCTGAGCTCAGTCAGTCATTTGCATCTGATGTCAGCACCATGTTGGCCGAGTCACATAAAATTGTCAGCCAGCACAGCTTAGGTCACCAGAGAAGGGACTGTTGCCATCAATATCATATCCATGTTAGGAAGGATCTACAGTCTACAATCCAAGGGTCACCCCTATGCAGCCACCATGTCATCCCTAGCAACGAACTGACATAGCGGATCAGGACCCTAGTGGACAAGTAAACCCATCAGCCAATGACCAGCTATGGTATGGACCAGTCATGTCTGTGGAGAATAGAGAACAGGGATGGGTCAAGCCAGATGAATCCTGGAGTTGCTGCCAATGGTGATCAGCAACATCTATTATAAGTATATGACTCTATTAGCATCCTGCATTGGGTCATGATATTGGCTCTCACCACAGCACTCCTATACCACTGTTGCATCCCTCAGCTAGCCCCATTGCATGAAGACTTTCAAGACAGATTTGGATATACGGTTGCAAGGTGAAAATTTGCAGAGTTACTTCGTTATTAGTAGGATAGAAAAACATATATAAACTCATGTACAACAGATAGAAAAATGGAATATAGTACACCCCAGTTCTCCTTGAGTCTCAGCTCCCATTCATGTCCTCTAAGTCTCGTCTACATCCTCTGTCTTGCTCTACTCCGCATCTTGTGCTCTCATCATCACACACTCACACACCACATATAATGTTATTATCCACGAACTCTGCCAGTTCTGCGCAGTGTAACATTGTCATTGAGTGCACCGGAGTTGACAGGAACTCTTTCGTGACCTCGCCCCTTCCCTTTCCTCCCTATTTCCAATAGCGGAGCAAACCTATCAAATTGGCTGCCCCAGTGAGGCATTTGAAAGAATTATGCCATCAACACTGCCTGAGTCACCCTGGGACCAGCAATTCCCTGGTCACTATGCTCCATCTCCATTGTCTGCCAATGTCTTCTCCGACTGGTACAACTCACTTAAATGAAGAGCCAAGAACATGCAGCAACTTTTGCAGCAAGATCCCAGCAAAGCACTAAGCGAAATTTTCAAAGGTACCAACACGTTCCAATGTCAATCCCACTGATGACTAGGCCTCACCCCGGAATTCCAAGCCATCAATGACATCAACAGAGCCTTCTGCCAACCCACAACATCCTCCCATAGTCCACCCAACCCTGATCAAACTGAGACATTCCATTCCTTCGATGTTTCCACCAGCACCCCACCAGCCAACCTGCCAGGACAACCCTGCTCACCTCATCACCATCAGTTCCACAACCATCACCAAGCCTGCCACCAGTTTCCTCAAATTTGAGCAGTTCCAGTTCCAGTATTTCAACCTCAAACCTCGACAACCTAGTTCCACCTTCAACAGTCAAGATGGCCAACCACGCACAGCAAACCAAGCCCATGCCCACTCAATACACCTCCACCACACCCCCACTTTGATTCTAACCAACCCCACTGCCTTCCACATTACTTCGATGAACTTGAACTCTTGTTTAGTGAAGCTGGTGTCACCTCCATGCAACAGAAAAAGGTATACGTGCTGTGCTATCTCCATGACATGGAGTACAATCTATGGGGAGGGGTAGATACCTTCAATGCTGCCTCTACATACAAGGCTTTCAAGGCATCAGTAACCGCACTGTACACCAGAGTAATCAACAAGCACAAACACACACAGGTGGATTTGGACCGCCTAATTGAAGAAATGCTCCAGCTCAGAATACAAACAGTGGAAGACCTATGCAGCTATTACCAGCGCTTTCTGGTAATCACAAAGTATCTCATCAAAAATGGATGGCTCTCGATGTGCCAACAGAGCAAATACTTCTTCAAGGGGTTCCAGGTCCACGTTGGCACAGAAATGTACAGGTACATGTGCAGCCAGTACCAGAACGTACACTGTGATGACCCCTACTCCCTTGAGCAAACATTAGTGGCCACGCAAGAAGTCATCCAGGATGTGTCCTTTTATGGTAAGCTAATCAACAAGCCCACTGTGCCCCATACCGCTAGGCCAGAGTACCCTGCCGCTTACCCTGCCAACCCCGCATCAACCCCACCAGCCAAACCCAAGCCAGTAGCAATGCCTGGCATGAAGACTGAAGACATGTTCAGGCTAATGGAGAAGATGGTACAGAGTTTGCTGCAAACACAGATGATGCTACAGTCTCTCACGCAATCACTTGCCATGAACCAGATGTGTGTGCCAGCCCTGTGGAATTGGTCACAAACGATGCCAGCAATGGGCTCCAACACAGTTCCGCTAGGCTCCAGTTCCAGTACATGCCCCACTATCCTGGGTTGCATGTTCTGTGGCAACTTGGCCCACTTCATTGGTCGATGCCCAGAAGTGGAAGGCTACATTGTGGATGGCAAGATTACGAGGAACTTCAAGGGATGCATAGTATTGCCAACCAGCAACTATGTATCAAGATACTTACCTGGCAATAACATGAAGGAGTGCATTGACGAGTATCACCAGCAACTCAAAGCACAATTGAACCAACAATCCAGGATCTGCCCTGCTATGTTCTATTTGCCCCGCAACCACCACCAAGAGCTGACAACTTCAAGCACCACACCAGTATTAAGTTACAAAACAGCAGCAAACCCTGCAGACAACGTCGATGAAGAGATTGAATGGGTACAAAGGACCCTGGTAGCATTGCAAGCAGCTAAGAACAAAGTAGTATTTGACAGAGTAGAGATTCCACTGTGTGCAAGAGGAAAGGAACCACGACCACCAGCAGCACCAGCAGCACCACCCCCACCACCTGAAGAAATCACCTCGCCAGGAGTCGCCAAAGCCCATGACCAGCCGCCCTTGCACCCCTTTGCCAACACTCGTGACACCAACTATCAGCCCCCAACCAACCAACCATTTGGAGCCACGACAAAGAGCAAGGATCCCTTGTACACTACCACTACCCCTGCACAGAACCTGCAGGCCATCAAGCAAATCTTCAAATGCATCCTCATGAGTCCCACCACGAATCTTAGCTTTGAGGAGCTTTTAGCAGCCTCGCCCAATGTCTGCCACAAGATGCACGAGTTTTTGACTCTGTGTTGCATCCCAGTTGCCAACACTGCCAACCCCACTACCAACCCCACCAACTCTGCAGACATGCGCAATGTCTTTGTCCTGCCGGACATAGCAGAAGCATACTATGTGGCAGACCCCAATCACAAGGCCTGTCTCAAGGTCAGCAAGGAGTCCCACATGCTGTGCTGCATTCAGGCAAGGGTTGACGATCACACTATAGTTGACTGTGTTGTGGACCCTGGCTGTTTGATCATATGCATGTCTGACACCATTGACCACCAGCTAGGGATTGCATACAACCCTGCCATCAAAATCAACATGGAAGCAGCCAATGGTGAGGTCGACACATCGCTCGGATTGGCCAAGGACATACCGTTCAGGGTAGGCAACATTGAGCTATACTTCCAGGTCCATGTCATCCACTCCCCCACCTACAACATCCTCCTTGGCCACCCCTTCGACATGCTAGCGCAGTCTGTGGTCAAAAACTACCAAAACAAAGAACAGACAATTACAATCCACGACCCCAACAGCGACACCATTGTAACAATCCCAACTATACCCTGCAGACCACCCTGTTTTGTCAAAATGTGTGAGGAGAAGGAGGGTTTTCAAGTGGCCTTGAGGAACTGATTCAAAATCACAGAGAGGTAGCCTGTATCATATTGATTGACCAAGCTCAGCACCCCATAGAAATAGAAGCATATACCCCAGTCCCCTCAATACAGCACACCCCTGATGTACATAGCAGTAGCACAAATAATCATAAACCTGCTCACTTGTACCTTGGAGCTGCGCTAAGTCTTAATGAATTCGACACAACCAAATGCGATCTGACCACCCACACCTTCCTTCACAACACCATACAATGCCCTAGCAAGTCCAACTCCACAGAACCATCCTACCCCAAGTCCCGCAACCCTTGCTGCAATAACGTTTTACCAGTGTTTTTATCCCCACAAAAGAAGAAGTACAAGCCAGTCAACAAGAAAGTCAAGCCAGTTATCAGCCAGTTACTGCAAGAATTCAGAATTGTTCGAGACATTAAAGGTGACCCACTGATAAGTTCGCTCCGCTATTGGAAATAGGGAGGAAAGGAGAGGTGTGAGGTTGTGAAAGGATTCCTGTCAACTCCAGTGCACTGGATGTCAATGATACTAGGTGTGGAACAGTGGAGTTCACAGATAATCATGCTTAAGTGTGTGAGTGCATAACAATGGCAAATGCAGGACGCAGAGTGCAACGTGACTCGAGACATGAGTGAGACAAGGAGGGTGAGACTAAAGGAGGAGGCTAGAAGGAATACTGTATTCTGGGATCTAATCTGGTACTGAGCTGGTATGTTATTTGTACATGGGCTTTATATACGATTTTCTACTCTAGATAATGAAATAACACTTGTAAAATTTCTCCTCGCAACCATATATCCAAATCCATCTTGAAGGTCTTCTCATGATGGGGCTAGCTGAGGGACACAATGGTGGAATACAAGTGCTGCAGTGAGAACCAATATTGTGATCCTGCACAGGATGCTAATAGACTTGCCTGATTGCTGTGCGCAGCAACTCCGGGGTTCATCTGACTTGATGTGGCCCTGTTCTCGATATTCTGTGGACCTGACTAGTGTATACCATATCTGATTGTCAGCCAATGGCTTTATTCATCTGCTAGGGTCCTATTCTGCTGCATTGGTGCATCACTATGGATGATGTGGCTCTTGGATCATAGAATGAAGATCTTCCCTAACATGGATATGGCTTGATGGCATGGTCCCTTCTCCGGTGACCTAAGCTATACTGGCTGATGATTTTCCTGCAACTTGGCCGATAGAGTGATGATATTGGGTGCAAACAACTGACTGGCACTGGGTCTGGATGGCATACGTGGGATATGACTTGATCATTGAGTGTGGGCGATACTTGCCTTACCACAGAAAAATGCGGAGTTGCACGGAATTGCTCAGAGTTGCTCGTTGCTATCGCAGAATTCCTGCAGATGACTCCTCTACACTCCTAGCTCGGAATGATGCTCATCACCGCTAGCCAGCCTACTGGAACTCAGCCCAAACCCACCGGACTTCATGCCCATTGGACAGTATATGCAGGAATGCATGGAAAGTTTAGACCAAGAACTGTTAGAAACTAGCAATAGACTAGATAACTGACTGCTGATGAAACACCAGCCAGATGCAGTTATAAACCCTCTTAGACAATGCTTAGACAATAGACTTTGATAATAGTGGTCTATTTAAGTAGCAATGTCTAATAACCAAATCAAGTGTACGGTATTACCCATACAAATATGTAAAACTAGGCTGTATGGTCGATCTATGACAGTTCCTACATGGAGGCGTGAGTTTAGGTGTCCACTATATCGCGCTCCAGACATAATAACAATCTGGGGACAGTACATGAAGAAATATCAACAAAGTCAGCTAACTACTATTAAGCAAAGTTGAAGTATAGTATCATAGGTATGTGTTGGTGCATTTGTACATGTGTTAGGATGTTTGTGTGATGTGTTATCACCATTTTCAACAAGAACATGACAAGGACTTCCTGTGGCCTGAGGAATGGAAGCTAATGCACCATTTCATGACCAAGCATGACCAAGTGTTCACCTGGGACAACAGTGAATGCAGACAGTTTAAAACAGAGTATTTCCCGCCTATTGACATTCCGACAGTTCTGCATATGCCATGGGTTCAATGCAATATCCCAATTCCGCTGGGACTATACAACCAAATCTGCAAGATTATCTGCACCAAGATCAATGCCAGCATCTATGAGCTGTCCAACTCCTCGTACCGATCCTGCTGGTTTTGCATACTGAAGAAAAATGGCATTGTGGAGAATTTTGCTGGTAGGGCTTGTGGTGCAATGCTAGATCTCTATGTCAGATATGATGAGTGCCTGCTTGCAGAAGGTTCTCCTGACTTGACGACATTCCAGATGCCCTTTGGAGCTATGCACTTGATGACCCTCCCCATGGGTTGGACTAACTCTGTCCCTATCTTCCACGATGACGTTACATCCATCCTGCAGCCTGAGATCCCAGATCTCACCATTCCATACATTGACAATGTCCCAGTGAAAGGCCCCCCAACCCACTACCAACAACTTGATGGAACTTATGAGACTATCCCAGCCAATTCCGGAATTTGACATTTCATATGGGAACACTTCCAGGGGCTCAACCGCATCATTCAACACATGAAGTATGCTGGTGGAACATTCTCAGGGAAGAAACTCGTCCTTTGTGCACCAGATATCACGGTAGTTGGTCACCTATGCATGTACGAAGGCCACAAGCCCAAGAAGGACCTAGTAGCTGCTATTACCAACTGGGGACCCTGCAACTCATTATCAGAGGTCCGTGCCTTCCTTGGAACCATTGGGGTTGGCTGGATATTCATCAAGAACTTTGCCAAGCATGCACACCCACTCATAATGTTAACCAGGAAAGCTACACTGTTCACATTTGGCCCTGTGGAAGTAGTGGCACAAGAGGACCTCAAAAAGGCACTCATCACATCACCAGCTCTGCACCCTATTGACTACAAATCCGATGCTCCCATAATATTATCCGTTGACACATCTTATATCGTGGTTGGCTTTTTCTTATGTCAGTGTGACCCTGACAGGCCCTCAGTCTGCTATTACAACCATTTTGGATCAATCATGCTGAACGAATGAGAAGCTCACTTTTCACAGCCCAAGCTTGAGATCTATGGGCTCTATCATGCCCTGAAGGCATTAAAGCTATATCTTATTGGGGTACGGAATCTCATTGTCAAAGTGGATGCCTGCTACATTAAAGACATGCTCAAGAACCTGGATATTGCACCCTCGGCTTCTATCAACTGTTGGATCCTCTTGATTCTTACTTTCCACTTCAAGCTGGTTCATGTTCCCGGAAAATTGCATGCCCCCAACGGATTGTCAAGATGCCCACAACAGCCACTCAATGAGCTGCCAAGCAAGGATGAGGATGAGGAGTTTGACGATTGGATCAATAATTTGTATGGGTTCATGCATCAGATTAACAAAGTTTCTAGAGGCTGTGCATTAAACTTGCCCCACGGACGAGAAAAGACCAACCCTGACCTTCAGAAGACCCTCTTGCACTATGAAACTGACAGGGAACACTGCGATTGTCGCCCAGCCACCACCTTCACCTCTGACTCAATTCCACCCAACTCCAGTAACCCCACGCTACTGCCCACAGAAGGTATAATAGACAGGACATATGAAGAAGTTTTCCCATGGCATGTCAACACCTCTGGAAAAGACGAGGCACAACTTTTACTCGTAAAGTGATTCTTAATGGAGTTGGAGAGACCTGTGGAGGTATCGGATGAGGAGTGGCCTAGCTTCATGTGGTATTGTGTCAAGTTTTTCATCCATGCTGAACGATTATGGTCAGTACAAGTACCTGATTCAAGCCTGCTGCTCTTTGACACATTACCCTGAATATTGCGCATTACATTGAGAAACTGCCAATGCTATTGGGGATTGGATCTTCGAAAACTTGATATGCCATTGGGGAAGCCTGGTTGAGATCATTACGGATAATGGCGCACCAATACTGAGAGCTGCGGAGTACCTCACTAACAAATACCACATCCACCACATCTGCATCTCCGGTTACAACTCCTGTGCTAATGGAATTGTCCAATGCAGTCACTATGACATCTGACAGGCACTGTACAAGGCAACTGAGGGTAACAAATCCCAATGGTCTACCTCATTACATTTGGTATTCTGGTCAGAATGCATCACAGCTAGGCATTGCATGGGAGTATCACCTTGCTTTGCAGTTACTGGAACACAGCTGCTACTCCCACTAGATATCACTGAGGCCACCTACCTGCTCCTGCCACCCTCTGCATTCTTGTCAACCATGGAGTTAATAGCCCACCACACCATGGAGTTGCAGAAGCATTGCACCCAAACAGAGGCTCTCAAGGATAAGGTCTACCAAGCCTGCGTAGCTGTGGCAAAACAGTTCGAGCAAGAATACCCAACAATCATCAGAGACTTTGACTTCCAGCAAGGGGACTTAGTTTTGGTCCACAACACAGCCATAAAGAAGTTGCTCAATAAAAAGATGCGCCCCCACTACATTTGTCCCTATGTTGTTCTATCCCATAACCACAGAGGGGCCTACATCATTTGCGAGCTTGACGGTACAGTACTTGATAGGCCATACGCAGTGTTCCGTGTAATCCCCTACTTTGCCCGCAAAAAACTGACCATACCAGAGAATGTGCTCGACACCTCCAAGGAACATGTCTGGGACATGTCCAACTCCGGTTCCTTCACAACTCCCAATTCCACTACAATTCTGCCAACTCCACACTATTTAATTTTTGAAAACACACCCTGGACCACCAGCAATGTTTTTCTTCATCTTTCACCTACTTTTACCTACCTTTGTCTCATCCATAATTTCAATACAAACATCCAGGCTGCTATCCTTCTGACTTAGACTACTAATTCACCCCACAGCAAGCAAGAAAAAACATATATTCACAAAAGTACATCAGGAACATGAAATGGATACAGTACAACGAAGGCCCACAGAGAAATACTAGCTAGGAGAAAAACGAGGAGGCGGCTCCATAGCAGAGTCACCAGTCTCATCCATTGACGCTGTTCGTTCCACTACAACTCAATCTGGCTCTGATTCATCAATGTACTCCAGCTCCTTGCTAGGTGGTACAGGACTCCAACTCACCTCGGACATACTAGCATGGCTCACCCTGCCCTCATTATCATACAGAGTGGACAGGTGCCCCAGCGACCTTTCGAGCAAGTCCTCAACATGACCAGAGGACCTGCAGAGAGAGCCCAACTCCCACAGTATTTCGGTTTGCACATTGGAGGAACTGATGAACGTTTATGAAAGGGCAGCAAGGAGTCACATCTGATCATGCAGCTGCTGGTTCTGCTTGCAGAGGAGCTGGTTTTGTTCTTGAAGCAGGGAGATAGCCTCCCTCCTCGAGCCTGAGGTTAAGCCACTTTCCGAAATCAGGACCTTAGTGCTTGTGTCCCACAGAATGGCCTCTTCAGTGGCCTGGATGTTGTCTTCAGCGTTGCTCACCACAACAACCCTCAATTTCACCTTCTTCTTGTCCCACCCAGATACAGGAATGCTGCCTATGAAACATCTCTGATGGAGGCGTTGGCACTCTGTGCAGACTCTGCTCTTGGGCCCAGGGGCCAGGTAACAGGCTACGCCTGCCAGCTTGCACCTAACAAGATGATCAGGAAGATGTTTTAAAGGGAAAGAAAGAAATTCACTGGTTGCACAGCAGCTCATTTGGCAATGTCAACTTGGCCCGCTTGGATGGACCAGCCTCCAACCCCACACTTGCTGTGCATGCCTGCTTCTGCCTCCATTGAGCCCATGTGGTCTCCTTTTGATTCACAGTGACCAGTGCTGCCAACATCACTTCATCATCTTCCTCCATCCTTGCTTCATCTGCCTCTACCTGCACCCGGACCATCACAACATCCAGAGAAGAGCCCAGTTGAAGATTGGGCAGGCAAAGTCGCACTTGAGGAAAAGACACTTACTGGTGATGGGCCTCAGCCTCCTGTTGGCTCCACTCCAATTCCATGGCTTCCACTTCTGCGGCCAGCCTCCATGCCTCTTCCTCTTCGTGAGCCTTCCATTGCACTTCCTCTTCCTCTTGAGCCCTCTTTTCTACAGCCTCTTTCTCCTCTCGCCACTTCCACTCCACCTCCTCTGCAGCCCTTTGCCATGCTTCTTCCTCTTCTTGGGCCCTTCGCTCCACGGCCTCCTGCTCTTCATGAGCCTTCCACTCAGCCACCTCTTGCTGCTTGTGGGCCTGCTCAGCCTTTAATACAGCCAAGCGAGCTGCAGCCTCTTTGTGTGCCTTCTTCTCCACCTCCTCCCACACTTGGTGCTCCTCTTCCTTCCGTTCCAGTTGCACCTCCATGCACGCAATCTCTTCATCGGAGTTGGATTCAGAGAGTTGGTGAGGTGAAGACATGATGGTGGAGATGAAGGGGAGTAGGAGAATGAACTTTAAGCTAATTTGACAAAGGCCCCAATCGCATGATCCCATGACCGGAAGTCGACATAACTGAGTAGTGTGCACAGCCAAGGCCCAATTCCACGGACCCCACTGTTCCGAATATGAAGAAGACTTCTGCCTGCAGCTGGACCAAGATGTATAAAGCCCAGGAAGCTTCCACGCATGTTTCAGTTTATTTCTATTTCAGTTTCATTCATAGTATAGTTCTCTTTTCATTTATAGGTCGCACACCACACGAAAAAGCACTGCAGTTGAACCTCCAGCAATCAACCATCCAATCCCTTCACACGACTGACTGAGGACAGTCAGATTTTTAAGTGGGGGGGAGATGATGAGCATTGTTCTGATGTGACAGTGTATAGGTATCAAATGGACTAGTATCAGCACTAGACATTAGAAACCTTACCCTCACTAAGATTATACATGCCCTGACCCCATCACTTAGCATCTGTACTCATCCAAGGTCTTCCACAGGTCTTCCATGCTAGCCACAAGCAACTCTGCCAACTCCACAATTATCCGCTATAAGGCAAGCATTGCCCACACCCAACGACCAAGTTGTCTCCTGTGTACACCATCCAAAACCCATGCTAGTCAGTTGTTCACATCCAATAAAGCACCCTGTCAGCCGATCCACATAAAATTGTCAGCTGGCACAGCTTAGGTCACCGGAGAAGGGACTGTTGCCATCAATATCATATCTGCATTAGGAAGGATCTACAGTCTACAATCCAAGGGTTACCCCTATGCAGCCGCCATGTCATCCCTAGCAATGAACCGACATAGCAGATCAGGACCCTAGTGGACAAGTAAACCCATCAGCTGATGACCAGCTATGGTATGGACCAGTCAGGTCTGTGGAGAATAGAGAACAGGGATGCATCAAGCCAGATGAATCCTGGAGTTGCCGCCAACAGCAATCAGCAATGTCTATTTCAAGTATACAACTCTATTAGTGTCCCACATTGGGTCATGATACTGGCTCTCACCGCAGCACTCCTATACCACTGTCACATCCCTCAGCTAGCCCCATTGCACAAAGACTTTCAAGATGGATTTGGATATACAGTTGCAAGGTGAAAATTTGCAGAGTTACTTCGTTATTAGTAGGATAGAAAAACATATATAAGCTCATGTACAAGAGATAGAAGAACAGAATAGTACACCCCAGCTCTCAAGTCTCATTCTTTAAGCTATGCCCTCCTTGTTTCATTCATGCATCTGAGTCTTATTGTACTCCACATTCTGTGTTCATTGCTGTTACGCCCTTGTGTGATGAATGTTATTATCCACAAACTCTGCCAGTTCTGTGCATTGTAGCATTGTCATTGAGCACACCAGAGTTGACAGGAATCCTTTCACTGCCTCACACCTTCTCTTTCTTCCCTATTTCCAATAGTGGAGTGAACTCATCAGCATCAAAGACTCCAATGTCTTTGTGACACCCAAGTGTCCCCAAGAGTGGTGAATTGTGATGATATATTCTCCAGTCCTTTGATCACCTGGGTCTCCCACTGCCACTTGGGCACCTTTTAATGTCTTCTATGATGTCATCTATTGCACGATCATCATTGAATACCTGTATGAAGAGGTGTTCTTTCAGCAGAACCACCCCTTCATTATCATTTTCTCCATGGGCATGTCCCGCCCATCTTGAGAACAAGTCTGCTTTTGTGTTGGACTTTCCACTCCTATGTTTGATTACAAAATTGTAATCCTGTAAGTCCATGACCCATTGCACCTGCCGTCTGTTAAGGTTTTGCACCTTTCTAAAGTATGTCAGGTTCTGGTGATCTGTTAGAACCCCAACTGTCTGTTTGGCCCCTTTGAGGTAATGGGACCATTTGTAGAACATGTGCATAACTGTGAGCATCTCCTTATTGTAGATCTCATAGTTTCATTCAGCCTTGTTAAGTGATTTTGAAATGAAAGCAACCAGCATCCATTTGTCATCCTCTACTTGTTGTGACAAAATTCCTCTGATGGCAAAGTCTGAGGCATCCACCTCGACTCTGAACTGTCCATCCTCATTAGGAATTCTCAACACCACTTCTTCCACAATTGTTTTCTTTAGCTTCTCAAAAGTTACATCCTGTAATTCTGTCCACCTCCACTCATCCTTCCCAGTTAATCAGGTTAGGGGTTTTGCTGCCTTGGTGAAGTCTTTCATGAAGCACCTGTAGAAGTTTACAAAGCCCAGAAATTGCTGGACCTCCTTCTTGCATGTAGGCTTTGGCCACTCAGTTACTGCCTTTACTTTGGCAGATTCCATTCTGACTGAATTTTCGCTGATGACAACCCCAGGAAATCCATCTCTGTCTTGTCAAAGAAACACTTCTCCAGTTTCAATGACAGTTTGTGCTCCTCAAGCTTTGCCAAGATATGATTGACCTGAATTGTATGTTCTGTCTGATTTTTCGAGAATACAAGTATGTTGTCCATGTAAATGATGACCCATCCCTCTGCTATCTCGACTCAGAAGATATCATTCATCATGGTCTGGAAAGTTGCCGGCGAGTTTGTCAATCCGAAAAACATGACCAAAGGCTTGAAGAGTCCTCTATTGGTTCAGAATGCCACTTTCCATTCGTCTCCCTCCTTGATGCGCACATTGTTGCAGCCCCAACAAATGTCCATCTTGGAGAAGACCTTTGCCTGTGATAGTTTGTTGACTAACTCCCCTATGAGCAGGAGTGGATAACAATTCTTCACTGTCATCTTGTTTAACCTCCGGTAATTCTGTACCAGTCTCAACTTCCCATCCTTCTTCTTGACAAAGAAGAAAGGAGACGCCATAGGCAATTTGCTTGACTGGATTTGTCCTGAATCCAGATTTTCTTTTAGAAACTTGTCCAATTGCTGCTGTCCATCCCTGTTTAGTGGATATATCTTGCAGTCAACTGGGTTAGACCCAGGGATCAACTTGATAGTGTGATCCCATCACTGCTGTGGTGGTAACTTGTTGAAGGTTTCTTTCTCGAAAACCTTTTGATGGCCCAAATAATGTCTGGGGACTGCCTCCTCCAGAGTTCTCTTTTTCGTTTTCTCTGCCTCTTCTGCCACTATCCTTGTAGCTGTTGAGGCATACACTCAAACACGTAGTTCTGGTTCACCAATGTGAATCGCCAACAACCGCTCCCCTTCCTCAAGGTATTGTGCCACATCAATCTCGTCCTCCGGTTCTTGAACTGACGAAGATTTCCAACAGGTCCCTGGATGTTGGTTAAACTCCAACAATTTCTTTTTCCAGTTAATCATTGGGTTGTGGTGGCTTAACCAGTCAAACCCTAGGAATAGATCCATTTTGCTCAGCCTTGTGATGGCACAGTCCATCACCTCTTCATGACTTCCAATCTGTAGTTTTATCTGCACCATGAATTCTATGCTTCCGGATGAGTTTTTTGATCCATCTGCATTATATACTGGCACTGGTTGCACTAATTGTTGTTTGGCCAGTTGATGTTTTTCCACAAATTCTTCGCTGATGCACAACCCTGTGCATCCCGAGTCTAACAGCATTGTTATGTTGATTGTCTTCAATGTATCTATTGTGGTAACTGTTCCTTTCAGGTCCAGTTCTTGTCTACCATTTCCTTGTACCACCTTTTCCCTTAAGTGTACAAGATTCCACAATGCTTCTGCCTCTGTCATTGCATTTAATTGGTCCACCAATTGACCATCTGCCTCTTTTATTCGTTTGATGTGTACCCACTGTTGTAGGCACTCTACTGCTATGTTTTTGGGTTGTTCCCAAATTCTTCTTAACATCCACTGGGGTGTCCAAGTCTTTAGACATTCCCCTCGTTTTGCACTCACTCTTAGGTTTCTTAAGTGATGTACATTCCCACTGCATTCATAAAGTAAATCATGCAATTTAATTTGGGAATCTACATATACTGGTACATCACTATTCAAAACCTGAGTAGCAGCCAGCAGCACTGAGTGCTCGCCTACTGGCTTTCTGCAAAACCCTGAAGCTCTCCCAGCTCCCTGTATTCTTCTTGGGTCATTTTCCCTGCTACAATACTTCTAACAGCTCGTTTGCCCTTCTCTCCCATTGTAATTCTCTTTGGCTTGGTACAAGCCAGTGCCATGTGGCCATCTTCTCCACAATTATAACAAGTAGGGGGTTTCTTGGGTCCCCTACAGTCCTGACTAAAGTGTCCTGCTTTTCCACAGTTGTAGCAGGTAATTCCCTTTTTTCTTTTATCGATGTCCATGGTGTTTGGGTCAAATCAACTTCCTGATGGTTTGGGTGGTGGGGCTTTAAATTGGAATTGTGGTTGGCAGTTTTCATATGGATTTCTTTCCTTATAGTCCCCTGTCTGTCTATTAGGTCCATATGCCTCACTAGCCCTTTGATATGCCCTTGCCAACTCCATGACTCTGGTTTGGATTTGGTGCAATGTAGCGACTTCTGTAAGTCCCCCCATGTCAAATTAACTCCCTTCCTAGTGCTGGGTTCAGATGACCTTGGAATTGTGAGATCAGGGCTTGATCATTTCAGTCAGTGAGTGGTGTCAGGGCATTGAATTTAACAATATAGTCCTTGACCATCATTGTTCCTTGTTTTAAGCTTAACAGCTTTTCAATTGCCTTTTCTTTGGTCTCCATTGACATGAAGAAGTCGTGCATTTGGGCTTTGAAGTCTACCCAGTCTGTGAATGGGAACTGGTGATCTAATGGGCATCAGATCCAATTCCTATCGTCATCAGTGGCCAATCCATTGTTTAACCCTGCCCAATCTAGTTGACTATCCCAGCCATTATTGTCAATTTTATCCTGAAACTCTTGTAAAGCATCCTGGAATGCTCTGAGTTTTACTCCACTCCAGTCCACCACTCTGTCATCTTTGCCACCCTTAATCTGATATAAACAGATCAAGATTCTTCTTAGATCTGTTGGTTCTCTGGCCAGCATGAAATACATTTCCATCTGACATAACCATCCATCTACACTTCATGGGTCTCCTTGATAGTAGTCAGGCATTTCCATTTTTGTGAGAGGTCCCAGTGTTACTCTGTTGGGCTGCTGGTAGGTGTTAATCATATCAGCGATGGCGTTTCCTATGTTAATGGTTGCCATCTGTCATCCCTCCACCTGTTGGTGAACTGCATCTGCCTGCGCTGCTACAGCAGCTGCAGGTTGCATGGCAGGTAAGGGCTCCAATGTTCGTGCCATCCTAATATGGCATGATAGAGCCGTCCTGCCATTTCCACCATGTACCAAAATGGTGTAGCTCCCAGTGCATAATGACCCATGCCTTCCCTGTTTAGAACTTCGACGTGAAACCATCCTCTACAATTGCTATTGTATCTTTCAATGTGTAGAGTAGTGGGATGTGTGTATGACTTCCTGTAAGTTCTTGTCCCAGGTGCAGATTTCCTGTATTTGCAGATAGGCTGGCCATAGGAATTCATTCCAGTACTGTTTCTTAATTAAAACCAGGTAACAGTACCCTGGCATGTCTGGATTAAATCCACTATTGGTCCAAGACATTTTTGGATATGGGTAAGGCAACCATGCCTCCCATTTGATGATTATTTGCCATGCCTCAATGTCACGTTTTTATGGGCATTATTTGCCCCTTGCGGATATTCTTCATTCGAGAGCCAATCTGCTGTTGTGGCTATGCCACCATTCCAATGAGCTGTGTCACCTCCCTGAGTGACAACACAAGCCTTATTCTCCTTACCAGCTTGTGTTGCTGCTGTGTATGATCACGCTGGTTGCACAACTGGTTTGGGTTCTACTACTGCTGGGTATGTTCATCCAGTTGCCTCTGCCACTGCCTGTTCAACCATGACCATCATTCTGAGGTTGACCCTTTTGATTGGTGTTTGGGCTAGCTGCCATTTCTTAGCCCTTCACTTGGACTTTGACTGTCCATGTATAGTGGGAGACCTTGTGAAGATCCACCAATTCATCCCATGTGTACTCGATGTCATCTCAACATACAGCTGACTCTTTGATAATGTGGCACTGTCCTGGTCTGATGCTATCCTGGATAGCAAACACAACTGTGTTGTCTCTCAACTCAGGTTCCCAGCTGATAATTTCATAAAGCATGGGCCATGCTGGCCAGTTGTACTTGTCATAGTATTCTGCTTTGAACAAGTACATGTAGCAGTACCCATTTTCCCTCCACTGGTTTGGTGCGATGGGACTTCTGGCCCTTGGTCCTGGTAGGTGCATTTTGATACTAGTGCACCACCCCAACACCCTACTCTTGTGGTCATTCCATGACTCCTCTCCAACTCCCTTTAGAAAGTGGTCCATTCCTATTGTTCAGAGTTTGTTGATTGGTTCAGTAAGGAGTTGTTCCAGTGTCCTAGCAATGATAGCCCCAGGTGGCTTTGTCACAAGTAAGGGGTCAAATCAGATCCCCTTGCAACATTCCTCCTCTTCCTGCTCATGCTTCCATTTAGCATAGTGGGTTGCTCATATGTTGCCATTCATGGCATGCATCCACACGTTCCAGTCTGCGTGGTCCATTGTCATTCCCTCATGCTCGTACAGCTCCTGTATGTGGTGCACATGGTTCAATCTTTCTATTGCTACCTGGTACCTCTGGACAGCCTTATCGCTGTTGTTGATTAAAAGTAGCCACTGGTTGTATTTTGATGCCACCAGTGCTAGCCAGACCAGGTTGGTGGTGTCCCCTTTGTATTGGACCTCCAACAATTCAATGAGGGTTTGGTATTCCCTCTCTGCCTTTCGCATTGCATGTTCCACTCGCAAGACTGCATGAGTGGCTGCTTGTTCCATTAATAAAGCCTCCCAGGCTTCCTTCTGTTCTAATTCCTGCTTGGCTTCATGTTGACACAGGATAAGCTGTGCTTGAGCATGCTCAATCTTGTGCCCCTCCTTCTGGTGTTTCCACCACAACCAGACATGGTTATCATATCGGTGGATGATGGTATCCCCAATGAATTCTCTTGGTCCTGTCTGGACCATGTCATCAATGGTGACCCAGTCAGCCTCGAAGATGCACCCGATCTCCGAGAGCGTTGTCTGGGCATAGGGTAAGATATATGTGAATGAGCACTGCATTGTGTCCCATTCAATTGTTCTGCTGTAATAAATCTTCAAACTATTTTGGGCCTCCACCAACAATAGTTCTGTTCTTTTGGCCAAAAATCCATGCCTGTTGATGATGCCTCTTGGGAAACAAGAGGGTTTGTGTCTGAGTGTCATGGGTCTGCAAGCTACCACAAATGTGCACCTGGCAATTCACCTCACTATCTTTGTGCCAAGTTATCAGATGTGCAGCAAATTTCGCATCTGCTTGTACAGGGAGTGTGTGAGGAACTTTAGATCAGCCTTGATATGCAACACAGGTGGGTTGGTTCTCTCGTTCCCTGAGTTTTTTGGCAATAGTAATATACTAAACCTGGGGCGCATCTGTGGTCTCCTGCCTACACTCTCCTGGCAAACTAGTATTCTCGTTTACTACTGTGGGTAGACAGGCCCTACACTGGGCATATTGAGGATCACTCATTTGTGACCCATTGACAGTATGTGTGTTGTCATCAATGTCACCTGGAGAGGTCATGGGCTGTGCAGTTACTACCTCTCAGATATGAAACTAGGCTGTTGGCGCTGTGAGCAACAATGAGCAAGACGTGCTCTGTGCTGTAAGACCAACAGGGTAGAATGGAAAGTCTCTAGATTATGTTAGGAGGTCCCTAAACACAACCCTTAACTCCCATAGTGATGGCTTGCTAGGCCAAAGACAATTCTGATTGCTCCTCTAGTAATGTCTAGGTGACAAAAACTATCTAGAGACTTAAGGGCTACCTACACTAAACTACAGCCCTTATATACTCTAGCCATGGTCTGTGCACAATCAGCACACAGCTAAAGTCCCTCATACTAGGGATCAATGCACAGCAGCCAGCCTGTGCCCATGTAACCATTCTTGGAGTATTCCTCCCACACCAACACACTGTCTCCTTCCATATATGGCTGTGCTATTGTTCCTGCACCTCAGCCATTCCCATGAACACCAGTACCATTCCCTTGGTACCTTCAGGTATTCCCATGTCACCCCTCAGGCACATCTAGGCCTATGAATCCATCATAGCCTAGGCCCATCATTGGGCTGTTGTTCCAGTTGGCACTCAGTACATCCTGTATCCAATGCTGACCTAACCACCTTCCTAATAAGGGCTGCAGTGTTTGCATAGGCATCCCATTGTAGTGTCTCGTCGCCCAGCCCTTGTATCTATATGTTTGAGTCCAGAGAAATAGATAAAAAGAAAAGAAAAATATATCCCCACTCTCTGAGTCTGTGTCTTCATAAGTGTCATTGATGTCATTACTGTAAAATGAGTTATGCTCATAACACAGAGCACAAGCAGCCAGAGTGCAAGTGGCCAGAGTGCAAGCAGCCAGAGTGTGAGTGGCCAGGTGCAAGCAGCTGGAGTTTTGGAGCAAGTGCATGGGGAATTCAAGTCACCCAACACTAGTGCAGCCACTCCCTCATCACTGGACTGCTCACCAGGGTCTGCCACCACACGCATCATCATGCACATGTTGTTTTATTGTACTTGTAGGTGTTTCGGATACATCACTACATTTTTATACCATACTCACTATGTTTCCTTGTTGTCAAGCCATTGTCCATCACTGGGCCCATGCCCACCTATTTTGTATATCCCGTAGCACTATGTACATATAAATATGCCATTGATGTAGCACGTACCTCAGTCATTTGCCCTATGCACATCTGAGGTGAGATATTTCCTATACCATGACACAGTGTACTTACTGTACCATAGATTTCATCAGGTATTTACAACATAGTCATTTGCCCTACACATGTCTGAGATTTTGTCAGTGCTCACATGGAGCATGGGTGGAGGCAGGGGCACGGCAAGGGCAACTTGGGGTGCAAGCAAGGGTAAGGATGGTGGTTGAGGATGCTGTTGATGGTGGTGAGCAGAGAGCCTGGGGACTGAGCTGGTGGTGGAGGAGGACAGGAGAGGAGGTAGAGACTTGACGTGGGAGCGCAGGGATAAGGCGGCTTAGCCACCCCACACTAGCTCCCAGCTGCTCTAAAATTAGAACTAAGCCGTGCTTAGCCGAAGCCAAATGGCTGGCTTCGGCTCGGCTCTGGTTCAGCTCGGCTCAGCCGGCTTGCGGCTTAGAGCCGAGCCGTTGGCAACACTATTTCCAGCAGTCATCTGTCCAGTTGTTTTGTAGTTCACTTGTGGCTCCTTGGTGTCTATAGTATTTTTCTATGCTTAAAAAAAAAAAAAAAAGAGAGGAGATGACAGTCAAGGATGTGCTGGCCCAGGTTTTGCAGAGGGTATGACAACATATCAGGGAGATGACATTTGCTTTGTTGGTGGAATTCCATCTGCCTCTTTCACCCAATGCATTAACAAATGTCCAAAAATGAAATTACATTTGCTCATATCTTCTCCAAGTCAACAGAATTCGGAGACTGCATGTACTCCCGCTGAACATTTTCGCTCAAGGCTTTTTGCTCGAGGCAGTCACGTCACATGCTCCGGAGGTGTGATTGAGCTGCTCCCAATGGCTGTTGGCGGCCCGTCGGTGCGGGGATGTGGACCCGGTTATCCGAAGGGGGAAAAAACAGAAAATTGAAGGGAGGGGAGTCGAGGTCGTCAAGGGATTGCTGTTTTGCATTGTCCCCGTCCTTTAGCTTTTGTGGTTGAGTACGTTGAGTGCAGGCATATCACGGTCACATCAATCACATTGTAGCGGGTAGTCTATCAAGAAGCGAGTAACTCGATTCACTTAAAGGATCTCCAGAGGAGTGCCTCTTTCCCACTGTCTCCCACATCGGCAACTCAGAATCACTGCACACGCGGTTGCCGCCGCGTAGAGTTCCGCAGGTTTTCCGCGCTAGTGCAGCAGATGAAGGATGGGCACCGGCTTACCCTCGTGTTGTTCACAGGGTACCAGAAATCCTCATGCGCAGAGCAACTTAACGAGGCTGAACAACGAGTTCTCTCCTCTTCGCTTCGTTTGTCAAGACTTGCTGCGGCCACAATGGACACATGACAGTGGGCCTCGAGCGTCGTATCTTGTATTATGCTCACTGCTACTTGGCATATTTTTTGAAGTACAAACATTCACTTCGAGTTACATGAATCACTCCACTGTTTCACCCAGCGCAATGCTCAGATAACGGTGTCCTTGCGGCTTGGTCCTGTGAAGCAAGATTCAGCATATCTGCACCCATGACACAATTACTTACACGACACGGTCTTGCGATGTCGACGCACCACGCCCCGATGATGTAGTGTTGTGCGCACTGCATACTTGCATATGCCTGTGTTGCAAGATTCAGCATAGTTGCATCTATGACATGGCTATTTACATAGGGGCCTCGCGTTCCGTGCCATGTGGCTTAGAGTGAACCGGTTCGGCCTGTTAAGCAAGATTCAGCACATCTACACCTATGTCACATTTCCTGATTGACTGGACCTCTAATTGCATTTTGTCTAACTGAATAAGTGGATTTGCAATCCACACATTGCCATGTTTCGTCCATCTGAATTTTTGCGGATTCTTGCTGCAGCAGAGCAAAGTTCAGCTAACCTGCAGCCATGTCGAAATCACCTACAAGGCATGCGCCCGTATGTCTTTCCATTGTCGACGGGGCCTATGACGAGCGATTTCCCGATGAGCGAAAATCAGCTTATCCACATCCCACGTATGATCACCTACATGTTACGGTATTTGTTCTCTTTGCCTTTTTTGAGACGCTGAACGATAGCAGCTCGCATGTCTTTTGGAGACAGTTCATCACTATCCGGAACGCGATTATCCACAACAATGAAAGCACCATCATTGTCTTCACCAGAACGAAGAACGCATCCAGCTTCCCTCCATTTCGTAAGTTCACTGTTATAATATTCCTTCCATGGCCAAGTAGGAGTAGTTGGGAGGAATTTCTCCATAATGACATCCTGTTCTTGGTGGCCATCCTGTTCTTGGTAGCGTAATTTAGCCCGGATGACCTGAAAGCCATCTTGTTGTATGACCATTGCCCCAATGTGAACCTTAAGCAAAATTCAGCACGTTTACACCTGTCACATTTCCTGATTGACTTGGGCCTGGGCCTCTAATAGCATTGTATTTGGCACAACAAGTGGCGCTGCAAACCACATGTCACCATGTTTCGTCCACATGAATTCTTGTGGATTTTTGCTGCAGCAGAGCAAAGTTCAGCTAACCCGCATCGACGTCAAAATCACCTACGAGGCATGCACCAGTAAGTTTTTCCATCGTGAATCGGACCTATGACAAACGATTTCCCGATGAGCGAAAATTAGCTTATCCATATCCCACATATGATCACCTACACGTTACTGTAGTAGATTCCTCTTTTGTTGCCAAGACTCTGCCTGATAGCATTTTGCATGTCTTCTGGGGACAGTTCATTCGGAACCTTATTATCCACAACAATGAAAGCAGCATCATTGTCTTCACCAAGACCAATGACAGATTCAGCTTCATTCCATTTTGCAAGTTCACTGTCATAATATGCCTTCCATGGCCAAGTAGGAATAGTTTTGATGAATATCTCCACAATGACGTCGTCTTCATGGGGGCGTAATTTAGCCCGAGCAACATGAAAGCCATCTTTTTTTATGATTATATCCACGATGTGAACCCTCCAACACTGGAAGTGGAATTTAAGAAGCAAGACAATTTCATAAAGACGAGTAGTGCGTACTTCATTCTGTAGCTTAGTGAATTAACAATGGAACAAGTATACGGACGAACAGCCTACTAGTGACGACCGATAATTGTCAATAGCTTTTCTCTTAGGTGGGGTTCGGGGATATATCGGTGATGCATTTATGATGGATGCAAAGAAAAGTAGAACAGCGACAATTGAGTTGAACCGCATTGCAGAAGAGAGGACCAGCCCGAAGATGAGGTCCATGTGGTACGTCGTTTTGAATATTTCGGCTTCGGCCTCGACGGCCTTGACGTCGTCAAGTCTCACGGAGGAGGTGTCAGAGACAGGTTCCTCTTGACAAGACTGATGGATTGCATGGTGACAATGACATTGTCTCGAACAAAGCGTGAGAGCCCGCCAGCGCGAGAGATCTGAGATCTTTCATGTTGGCGTGCTGTCACGGTCATGTGACTGTATTCGTTGTGGCTACTCTCACTATCTTTTCTACGGTCGCAAGCCGATCGAACCCGTTCCTTTTCTCAAGTCATCTTGAATGGAGGCGCCCATGAGCGGAACTGTTGGAAACACCGTACGCGCTCTAGGAGCTCCCATTGCGCGTCGCAGGACAGGTAGAAAGGGCTCCAATAACCGCGATTCCAGCATGTTGAGGGCATCTGTATTGGATGTTGCAATGCAAATTGGCTTTGGGACCGATGGTGCCGTCACCGATTGGGTCTACAACAACTCTGTCAATGAAGAAATACAAAAATCGCAGACTTCTGCCTGTGGCACATCACCATTCCTGCTCGAGAAGCAGAATGCGTATTTGTATTAGTTAGTTGATTTTACCAAGTTCTTGCATCTTTATCAATAACTAGTGTCCATCCATACTGCCAGTTCATCCGATATGAACCAGTTCTAAATCCGATGATGTGCCGCCCTGAAGAGGATAGCCCATGAATTGAATCTGCCACGGCTAGGATATAGCTCATAGCTAATGCACACAGCGCGGGAATTCTTTTCAACGAACAGTCTTTGATTGTCTGAGACAATCGTGTCTGTTTAATCGCATTTTGTCAAAACAAATGCAACCTGACGCGTCGCACGGAAATCTGTAAAAGGATGTCAATGTTTGCCGTTTTCATTCTTACCACCCACCTCTAACGACGCCTGCCTGGCATCCGCATCGCCTTGCCGAATTACCGATCTCAACTTCGAACTTGACACCTATCCGACCTCTTCCATTCCGGCCACTCAATCAAGGCACACGCACGCGCCTCCCCAGCGACCCGGGAGCAGCTCATTGGAGTTGGCAGCTTTTTATCCCTTCATTTCTTCTTCATGCATCCTAGAACGACATGCTCTTCGTCATCTCCTCGCTTATACTGGACGTCAAGAACGGTTGTGCAAGACGCAACAATGCAAAACCTGACCTGCAGCGGCCAGGATACATTTCCGTTGACCTTTGCAATGTTTCTTCCAATTCTAGTGCACGACTTCTGCGCTGGATGTTGCTGAGAGTACGGGCCATGTTGTTTGGCTAGCACGGACGTGGAGGGGGACTGAGGGCACGGGGAGTTGAAACTTGGAATTTGGAATGGGAAAAATGTGATTTCGTGCTCGGGGATGAATGTGTGAGGGTGTCAGCAACAAAGCTGGGTGAACGGTCATGGAACGTGAGTTGCTGTTGAAATCATACGTGCGGTCTTCAGATTTTGAAATGAAGTGTGGTAGGGTGAGTAGTAAAGACCGTTCTCGAGTGATACGAAGAGGTGTTGAAACGGTTGGCTGATCGTTGTCGCTAGTCTCCCGTTGAATGTCGATGTTGTCATCTTTGACTGACGGAGCAAACTCTATCTTGTGCTATCTTCAAGCTGCCCGCTAAAAATGTCTCTTCCCCAACTGTTATCCAGCTGCTTGTGTCCATCAACTAGCCGTGGACCTGGCCAATTCACCTGATGGAACAGGGTGTCCAACTACTCTGAGAGCAACGAGCGAGCCTGCACGGGTTTTTCACCTCGCAGGCAGGCAAGGGCGGCCCCCCAGCCGTGCCGCCTCAGGCATTTGTCTATGGCTTTGGACCCCAGCCAGTCTAGGATTTGAGAAGGGGACTGAGGCCGTCGGAAAATCATCGACGGTGGAGGTGTAATAGGGTTCAAGTCATTCATTTTGAAAATGGGTCTCAAGAAGTTTTGGTGAAGGGGAGCTAAGTATACTGTATATGCTCGCGTAAATGAATGAATGGTGAAACTTACTTTAATGGCATCGAAACAAGGTTGAATTCCACCGGGCTGAGGAGTGTTCCTTCGGACTGACGGCGCATCGGACGAGACTGGTGAAGAAGGAAGATATCATCCACGTTGTCGACTCGGAGGCGCTGTGCATCCCAAGATTTCTCCCAGCCTGAGAGACAGTGACTTTGATCACGGACTCAATCGTCACGTCATGTCTTTCAGTACGGATCTATTGCTGTTTAGATATCAACCTTTCTGCGTAATTACATCGACTAGAATCCAATCCTGGAGGTTTGCTCTATTTCGTCGAAAACACCCCGAAGCACCATATAACCTCAAAATTCGCGGCATGGTGAATGGAGGAGGTCAAAGGGAATAGCATGTGAGTGCGGAAGGGAACGGTCTCAGACAGCGCAGTCCTTCTTCGCTTTTACCATCATTCACACGGGTTGTGGTATTGGCAGAAGTATACGAACGCGCTACATTCGTATTTTGAAGGCATAGTAGTACTCATATTCCGTTTACAAACCTACAACCCTCTCATCTTTCCTCCTTTCTTTATCATTCTCCTTTTCTTTCTCTTTCCCCTCTCCTCCATTAGCACGTTTTCCTTATGGAGCAGTCAAATATTTCCGAAGCAGTTTCTAACCCTGATCAAGGGTTCATTCAAGTTGGTCGTGGACGACCTAAGTTTTGTAGCGCTGTGGCAGCAGTGACAGGTGAACAATGCAAACATCCTCCCAGCAAAGAGTTTGGTAGTACACGTTGTTTTCAGCATGCTTTCAAGATAAGGGATATTGCTGCGGCCGCGGATCACCTGTCACTCCTTCCTTCCATTCCGGGAAATTGTCCTGTGGATACAGTAACATGGTGTTTGCCTAATGGTATTCTTTACCAAATTGAAGAAATATTGGTACAAAACAGGGCTAAGTCTGTCGACTACCTCCTGGGTGTTCAATTTACCCCTCGTCTTGGAAAAGAATTGTCCTTACTCGAACCCTTTATGATTTGTCTGAGCTCTGATATTTGTGGAGTTTGTCTCAACCCTCGTGGCTTTGATGGCTGTGGACACATAGGCCTGTGTGACAAATGTGGCCTCATGCAGGGCAGAGGTTTTTGCACATGTAAATTGCCTTTTGACCCGGCGCTTCGAGATGATTTGTTGATAGAAGCAGTGGCTTGCGCAAAAGTCAGATCAGCGGAGGAAGAGTGGATTTGGGCCTCTGCTATTGATAACACACCAGTCGAATTGAGACCGTCCACGAATTTATGGAAACGTTCAGGCCAAGTGTGGGTGGAACAGAAGGCGGAACCACACCTAATCAAATCATTTGCGTGGGATGGGGTCTCGGAGAGACCATTGATGGCTCTATTGGCGTTGATTAAAGAGCCTTCAGATTTGGGAGCAGATTTAGAGGAAGACAACATGAAGATGGAAGGTTGTGATATAGATGAAGACATGAATGAATTGGACTCAGACCTTTTGAGTGGTGATTCAGATTTGACAGAAGCACCTGCATGGAGGAAAGTCAAGCTGAGAAAGAAAGAGGCGAAAAGAAGGTCGAGGTCAGCAGATGCCTCTAGTCGATGAAGAACTCTGTTGCCTACACCGGCATTGTCATATATTGATATACCTATGTCGATGCCTTTGGTTATTGATGCGATGCCTGTGGAGATGGAGGAAGCTCGCATCTTTAAAGAAAGTTGTGGAGAAGAGGTTTCATATAATCCAGCAGAGTCCTTGCGCAAGTTTGAGTCAGCTGTCAGAGACTTTGTTCCGAGTAAGGAATTGGTGGATTATGAGAGTAGTCGGGCATCAATGGCAAGAGAAGAGAATAGTCGGATGTTGATGGCAAGAGAAGATAGTGTCCCGCCCTTGTCAGCAAAGGAAAAAGTCGTGCATGAAAATATCACTAGGGAGCTGTACTTGGAGGGTCCCAAATCAGATTCATCCTCATCCAAATCAGCAGTAGAATTGCCATACCATGGTGAATTCTTCTTGCGAAAACAGGAAATGCCTGTTTGGTACAAGATGCCGCCTCCAGTGGGTTATTTGGTTGCTCTGACAACCTTAGCGGAAGCAAACTTGTGGATAAAGTCATATGGGAAGAAAGATCAGATGAAACTTCACCCAGATGAATACAAGCAATTTAGGAGTTGCTTGGGAGTTGCAGAAAAGTTGGTCTGTGATGACAGCAACAAGATAATGATCAGGAGGACAGAACAATTCATGAATTTTGAGGAGATGTTACGAAGGGAAAAAGTGGAGGCTATAGCGGAAGCGGAAAAAGAGGCGGAAAGGCTGAAGCAGGAGTGCCTTAAAGCATTGGAAAGCGCTCAGACAGCGAAAAGGGAAGTGGAGAGGAAAAGGCTAGAGGAGTTGGAATGTCAAAGGCAGGAGGAGAAGTGAATCCAACATCTTAGGAAAGAGGAGGAATTAAGGAAGTCTGAGTTGGAAAGGCATAAAGCAGAGGAGGTGCAAAGGAACAAATTCTCGCCTCTTGTTAACTATGGCAAATTGCAGGATGAGAAAAGGTTACGTGCACAACAGGCGCTTATGGAGAATACGTTTAGCAAGTCATCAGCTAACATGGTTGTGGATACAGAAGAAACTAGCAGTGGCTATGACAGTGACGATTGGGATACTAGGGCTCTACATGAGTCTATGGTTGGAGGTTTTATGCAGATGGACAATGGATGGCTCCTTTCGGATGATGTGAAGAATGATCTAGTGGCCATGTCAGAATTCAACAAATTGGCAATGGAAAATTACTTAAAGCTAGACAAGGGGCTATGCTCTCATATCCGTACTAAACATTTGGCTGTCAGTATGATTCTAGGTGATTTGGAAGCATTGTTGGTGGAGAGTTTCTCTGCTTGGGTAGAGATTCTCAAGATGAAGATGAAACTGGAGGATCATAATAAAATTCAGATTTCAGTCAAGACCACGAAGAAGGTTGATAATGTTTCCATTGTACCTCAGTGGAAGGCGGCACTGCCCAAGAATGAAAATGCTGTACCAATTCGTCAACTTGGGGGAGTTTGGGACCTCGCAAAATCGATGGCTAGCATCCGGAAGACATCTGTGGAAGACCAGCTGGAGGTTGTGGCAAAATTTGTTAAAGGAAAATCGAGTTCAGTATCAGTTAATTGGGAGTTGAACTCGGAAGAGTGGCCAGCTATGCCGAAAACTACCTCAGCTAAGAGTGGCAAGAGTTCAGAAGGAAAGAAATCATTCACGTCAGTAGCTTCGGGTTCAGTAGAAGCGTGGGTCTTGGTGAACAAGGAATGCGAAAGAAAGTGTACGGCCAGGGGAACGGCCAGAAATGTGTTGCATTGGAAACCGCCAGCACATGCATTGAAAGGTTTCGAAATAGGGAAAAGGGCAGATGGTCAACTTTTGACAGATAATTTGGATAGAGCAATTCGGCGTCTTCCGGGATTTAAAGAGAGCTTCCAGGGCAATCAACCTAATTCAATAGTGTCAGTGTTGTGGACAGTGCAAGAAGCTCTAATCGTCAAATGTTGTTTGGACATCATGGAGGATCAGAGGAAAGTTTTGGTTGATGCATTGGCAGACTATGTCAATGTTACGGCCAGTGATGCAATCATTTTAAACCATCCCACCACATCATCTATGAAATTTTGCTCAGTCAGGACAAGAGACATGAATGGTGACAAATATACGCTGGAACAAATCCTAGAGGATATCAAAGCTCACCCAAAATGGAAGGATGTGAGATTTTTCGGCTTGCCCAGGTGGATTAAAGTGCGTGGCCTTACAACACTTGGTCCAACAGGAATGGTCATGTTCAAAATATACAACACGCATCAGGGTGTGAATGCAGACTATTTGCGAAACACCTTCGTGAACATCAATGGCTCCTTGGCGAGATGCCTTAAATGGCTATTCAATCAACCCATTCCTCAGTGTGTCCACTGTTGGAAATGGGGACATACCAAGTTCAACTGTTTCATGAGGTGAGCGACTTGTGGATGGTGTGGTCAAAACCACAAAACCGAGCAACACAAGATGTATTGCAGGAAATGCAGAGGCCAGAAGGAGTGCAACAGGGCGATCTGCATTAATTGCATGGGAGGAGGTGGAGATTCACATCATCCATCCAACAGTAGGGATTGTCTGTATTTCGGTCTTCACTTCAATGTGGAAAAATTAATACAGTTGGACAAAACTCATATTGCAGCAAGAAGAGGACGCACCATTTGGGACTGCCTTGCGGATATCATGAAGGAAGTTTCCTCCACCAATGTTGTGAGCATGTCAGCTCAGAAAGCAGCTTCTTCTTCATGATTGGGTTTATTCAAGATTTCAGGTTTCTTTTCTTGAATGCGAGCAAATCTTTCAAAAAAGTAGAAATTCTTTTGGAAACAAAACAAATTTCGATGGACATTATTTTTATTCAAGAATTTCCCTTCGTTAAGGGGCTTTGTAAAGTTCCAAGTAGTCTTCATCAAGACAGAGAAGATCTGAATGGTGGTCCAATTCACCCTGCATGGCAATTGGTATCGCTCAATGATAAATCTCAGGTTGCGTGCTACATTCATATTTGTTTGCTTCATACCTACATGATTATGATTGACCCTGTTTCATTTGATCATGATGACATTTTATTAGTTTCATTCACTAGGTTATTGGATGGAAGAGTCCAGAAAATTCTGAACTTTTACTGAAACCCAGTCTCCTTGGGAGCACTGATGGTGCTGATCCAGGGTCTGCTTTTTGTTAAAGACATTGCATTAATCCAAGGGGATTTTAATTTACATTCATCAATATGGGACGATTCAGTTGTTCTCGAAAATTCAAATTCTTTGAAGCTTGTCAAAGCTATGATGGACAATAGTTTTAATTGCTTAAATGATGTGACTAAACCCACCTTTTACAGGAACAGGAGGGGAGGAGAGTATTCTAGTGTGTTGCACTTGGTATGGGTGCACGATTCAGTCTTGGAGGATTTGTGCTTCAATTATACGATTGACGTCGAGGGGGCGAAATCAGATCATCGCTCCATTACTCTTAGGTTTTCCACTCATGGAAGACCTCCAGCCTGTCCTCACATGCCTTATATTCTGGCTTCATCAGAAGAGGAACTAGCTTTTATTGCAGAAATTTCCAAATTATCATTTGCAATGGAAGGTGCGCAAGATAGTGTTGATCTCCTTTATAAAGGAATCAGGGAGGCATGGTCACAATTTGCCAAAGTTCCAAAGGAGAATTCAAATCCAAATTTGTGGTGGAACAATGAGTGCAGGATTGCCAAAGAGGTTTATGAAAGTAGTCCTTCCATTCAGTCGAAAAGAGAGCTGTGGAAAGCAACAAAAGAAGCGAAGAGAGTCTTTTTCGACAAGAAGCTGGACAAAATGGTAGCGAAAGGAAAGGTTTGGGATGCAGTGAGATGGACAAGGGATCGGAAAACAGCGGCTTTTCCGAAGGTGGTAGATAATATGGGAAAGGCAATTCAGGATCTGGACAAGCTCTGGTCGGCGGCACATTATCAATTCGTAGGTCAACAGAAGTCAAGAAAAATTGATTGGGATTATATCAAAGACCTACCACAGTTGCCAACAAGAGAATGGTGCGATTTCTCTAGTTTGGAGATTTTGGATATGGTGAAAGACACCTCGAATTCATCAGCGCCTGGTCTGGATATGATAAGCTGGAGACTTTTGAAAGTAATGCTTGGAGAAGCATCGTTTCTGCGACAACTAACAGAAGTCTTTAATCACATTATGAAAGAGGGAGTTTGGCCTTCTCAATTTAAACAGTCAATGATGCTAGTGATCCCTAAGCCCAAGAAGGACGATTACTCAAAAATCAAAAGTTACAGACCTATTGCGCTCCTCAACTGTATCAGAAAGCTCTTTATGAAGATGACTGTGGCAAGACTGCAGTATGATGCCACAAAGTTTGATCTTCTTCACCTGTTACAATTTGGCGGTGTCCGTCAGAGATCTACAGTTGATGCGGGTATGTTTATCGTTAATTGGGCGCAACAAGCAAGACAAGCAGGGAAGTTCACCCTTTGTCTCAGCATGGATATAGCACAATATTTCCCTTCACTACAAGGGAGAGTCATGGCTGCAATGCTGGAAAAGCAAGGGTTTCCAGTGGAACTTGTCAAATTCACGCTTTTGTTTTATGAGGGGAGGCTTATGAGGTTTGTATGGGGAGGTGGGGTGTCTCCGGAATTGTCGGCAGGAGATGGTGCTCCCCAAGGTAGTCCTGATTCTCCAATCATGCTAAATCTTTTAGTTGCGCCTGTTCTAAAGAAGGAGTTTGCCTGGGATTGGAAAACTGACAAAGCTTTAGTAACTTATGTTGATGATGGGAACTTAATGGTTTCCACTTTTGATTTACAGGACGGAGTTAACAAATTGCAAATATGGTTCAAGGAGTTTTTGTCAGCTATGGATAGGCTTGGGATGATTGTTGAGATGGAGAAGACGGAATTTTTTTGTTTCCTGCCTTTTAAAAGATCAGTTAAAAATAAGGAGGCTATAAACGAAAACAAAGTCAGCCCAAAAGTTTCGAGAAAAAAAGGAGCTAAAAAGAGCAAAACATCAGCTCAAGAGTTTCGGAATTACATAGTTCAATTTTCAGTGGACCATACTTACAATCAACAGGTTAACAATCTTGATATCAAACTAGAAGATGGGAAGGGAAAGAAGTCAACAATTAGGTGCAAAAAGATATGGAGATACTTAGGGTTTTTCTTTGACCCAGGGTTGACTTTCGATTTTCATATTAAATACTATGCTAACAAAGCTCTTTTGTTGATTAGTGCTCTATGCATGATTGGGAACGCAATCCGGGGTTTAGATGTCAGAAGATGGCTTCAAGTGTTCAAATCTTGCATTTGGCCAATCCTATCATATGGTCTTGGTCTTTGGTATCATCTAGATGGGAAGGGAATCAAGAAGAAGATTGAAAAAGTGCAAAGGCATGCACTTTTGTGGATGAGCAGGGGTTTTTGAACATCGCTGACAGCAACTTTGGAATTTCTTCTTGGAGTCCCGCCAGTACGAATATATTGCAATCTTCTGGTGAAACAAATGGGCCTACGACTTGCTACACTAAATGAGCACCACCCATTACGAATCCTTCATCTATTCTTTACGACTCTACCATGTCATGCAAAGGCTCTAAAATTCCAGAGAAAGAGACATACTGGTACTCCAAGGGGTACATTTCCATTCCTGTGTGACATTGCAAATAATGTGGAGGAAGAGTTTCATCTGTGTAATGAGGAGAACATTCCTGGAGCAAAAATTAGGGAGGTCTTCAAAGATCGAATTCATTTAGCGAATTTGTCTCACCCAAGAAAAGAGGACTCAGATTTATTTCAGGCCTGGATGGTCAGCTTTTGTCATAAGCTGGACACTTGGAGACAATCAAGCTCAATTTTTGCCTCTGATGGAGCATTTAGTAGGGGAGTGGGTTGTTCTGGATTTGTGGGACCGAATGATGTTAGGAGTGCGAGGAGGTTCAGCACGTCTTCGGCTTTCGAGATGGAATTGCAGGCTCTTGAAGATGTGTTTGCATATTTAGCAGAAGAAAGCATTGAAGGACAAGTGGTTGTGTTGGTTGACAACCAAGCAGTAATAACAAGGATCTTCAATATGAATGTGAAAGATCATCAGTATACGTTGATCAATGCAATGAAAAAGTTATGGGAGTGGCTTAGCGAAGATGACAAGAGATCAATCGTTTTGTCGTGGTGCCCAAGTCATATGGGTATCAAGGAGAATGAGGTGGTGGATGCCTTGGTGAAGTTGGATGTGGATGATGTGGCGGTGCAGAGGGGGCTGTGCACTAGAGCGGCATTGACAAGTTGTTTCAAAAGAGAGGCGGGCAGACATTGGAGACATCTATGGAAGTCCTATGTGGTCAAAGGGAGAAGCTTTATCAAACTTCTTAATGTGAAGAAGAAGGAGACTTTACTGTCTTTAGGAGCAAGACGTTGGCATTTTGTGAATGCATGTGACAGGAAGGTCACACACTTTGCAAGATTTACAAGAATCATTATGGGTCATATGCCATCAGCAGATTACAGAGTGAGGTTTTTCCCAGATAGCAACTTAAGGTGCCCCTTTTGCACATCTAAACCCTGGTTCTTGTGGGAACACATCATGTGTAGGTGCATGAATTACTCTCATTCATTTTTCTCTTTGTTTTCTCTTTCTCGAAGAAGAAATAACTACTTAGATATCGCCAACTTTCTGAAAGATAACCCCTCAGCAGGTTCATTTGAAGATATCAATTTCCTTGTTCAATAGTTGACTGTTGCAGTGATGTCCTTCTGCAGTTTTGTATCTTTCTTTGCTAAAAGTTTTGCTTTGTTTCTTCATATTTTTCCTATATAGTATTCTGACAGTCAATCTGGTCGGTTGTCATATGCTCCTTATGAGCTTTTATTTCAATACATTTCTATTCTAAAAAAAAAAAAAAAAAAAAAAAGAAGGGAATGGTCTGCAGAGTATAGTGTGGGAACTTGTGTGCGTGATCATTTCAATCTGCCTCCCATGGCTTCGGATATGACACCATCCTTCATAACACTAGGAATGTTTATAATAGATGAGTTCTCATTCATGAATGATGATGGAAATGTGACTGGAAAAAGACGTGATCCACAGGAATGTGACTGCCTCTTATTGGTCATATCATTCTAAAAATCTTTAGATCAGAGGTGGAACATACACAGCAATTAGTGCTTGTATATGGTTGATCAGATCCACTGACCCAGTTACAACAGAACTGATAGTGTTCATTCCTAGGCTCCCGGCAGACAAGTTGGGTATGGTGGTTGACAAGGGACATGATCTCCCTATGAGTATCTATTCTGCACTCATTGGTTATGGCAAGGAGATGTGGCTATTCAGGGACTGAGAAGATGGCTTAACTACATGTGCACTTAACTCTTACTGGGGTGAGCGTAGAGAGTCAGTACACTTTACTTTGCATTGCTGTATCTAGTGATGTCAATGGCTATAGCTGGTTTTTTTAAACAATCACTATATCTAATTGTAGAAATTACCTAAAAATCTGAGATAATTTGAGCAGATAGTTCAACCAAAAAGACAATGGGTCCTCTGCCAACACTAAGTGACATATGAGGCTAATGTGGAGAAATTTGACTTTAGCTGATTGCTTAGCTGCTATGGCTTAGCAGCTAAGCAATCAGCTAAAGTCAAATTTCTCAACACCATCTTTGTGGAATGCTTAGTGTTGGCAGAGGACCCATTGTCTTTTTAGTTGAACTATCTGCTCAAATTATCTCAGATTTTTAGGTAATTTCTACAATTAGATATAGTGATTGTTTAAAAAAACCAGCTATTGCTGTTGACATCAGTAGCTGTATCTAATGCCATTCCAAGGTTCCACTATTTAACAACAAGAATTCATATATGGCCTCATGACCTGCATCACACAAGATTAGCATGGCCTAAGATATTACATTTCATTTGTTCACCAATATGTGCCTCAGTCATCATGTCAGAGGTTTGTGGTACTGGAGACTGGAACCTGGTGACCATATATGAGCCAATACCTGTTTGTATCATTGTATTTGCTCTAATCACAAATCTAAATTCAAGAAAAGGATAGATGTATTCCCAGTGAACTACCAGCTCTCATTGATGCCATCCCAGATATATCAATACTCAGGCAAATGGAAAGAGTTCTTTTTTAATACTCATTAATTAACCTGGATATTTTGCTTAGTCCAAATGCTGAAGAAGCCTTGTCATTGTTGTCTCTTCCATTTCCACCATCAAGACACACCATAGAAGCTGCAGCTGTTGAGCTATTGAAATACAACATAGGTGGAGGGTCTGGTTGGGTAATCATTAGGAGTGGTGAGATGGGTGCTTATGTTAGATGTCAGAGGTCAAGTGGACTATGGATTGATGCATTCTGGACTCTCAATGATGGTAGAGTTCAGGACATTACAGGTCAGTAATGAATATGCTACAGTCATTACTAATGATTTACCATAGTAAAGGAGCAGGAAATAGTTTTTTGGGTGGCCTAGCAGCAGGGCTAATCTTGATTGGAAACATCATTGAGGGTAATCTATCTCCAGCCATGGAAGATCATCTGACAGACATACATGCACTTTGTTTAGCAATTTTATATGCTTCTGTGTCAGCATCTTTTGTGATTGAACAGGAAGGCTTGCCAACACTATCATCAGATGGCTGTGGAATAGTGATTCACCACAGCAACAGTTGAAATTGCTGCAAAAATGGATGAATTTTGAAACCTTTAGGGATGGAATTGGATATTATAATTATAACATAGGGGCATGACATACCCCAGACAGATTGTTGGGAATGATGGATTGACAGCAGAAGAAGGTGTGTGAGGTGCAGTAGGTCATGGGTTTGGACATGAGATGATGAAGATTCATGGGCTGATGAAGAGGAGGTCACAATGAAGGAATTGGAAAAGATAAACAAAAAAGATGAGTGCACATGATTAGCACCTGACATAAATATGGTGCACAGTTATCTGCTGATGACCATCTATTTCATATTGTATAATATATAAATATGTGGGAACAATTAAGGACCATTAAGGAAACTAGGGGAAAGCTTGGCATACTCACAGTGCAGCACATGCTATTCTAGATGTCAGCTTCTGATGATCTTGACATGTCTGCCGACATCACAAAGCTGAGGAGAATGCAGGAGGAGCTTCACCTCATGGGGAGTATAGTCCCAGATGACACTTTGCTATGATATTGCTTACATCATTGCCAGAGTCATGGGACAGCTACACCTCAGCATATCTTGGCACACAAAGTAATGCTCCCACAATCTCATCATCTGATCTGGTTGCCATATTACTCAACAAAGAAAGGAGGAGAAAGGGATGTACTGGAGACTCTGGTGATGGCATGTTGTTGCAAGTCAAGGAGACTTGTGAGTGTCACAATTGTAAGAAGAAAGGCCATTTAGTGAAAGATTGCTGGGCAAAGGGAGGTGGGAAAGAAGGACAGGGGCTGAAAAAGAAGAAGGGTGGATAGACCAATTGAGCTAATCAGGCACAAGAAATTGATGTGCCAGGCACTGATTTCACTGACTTCTCATATATGGCAAGTCCCCCACATTTTTCCAAAAACAATTGGATCCTTGATTGCAGATCACCAGCCCATGCCTGCACGCCCTCATTGACTATACCCCACTTGAGAAAACAACATTACAAGGGATAGGACCAGAGCCTGTGCCCATTTTAGGTTGTGGAACTGTTATACTCAAATTCCGAGTTGGGGAAAAGTATTTCTCACACTGATTACAAAATGTCTCACCTATGCCAATCACACTAAATTGCTTGATGTCACTCAGATGCTTTGATGAAGGTGGCAGACACATGGAAATGACTGGTGGGAAATGTTATTTGAAGACTAGGGATGGGAAAGTTGTTGGAGAGGGATGAATGATTGGCCAACTATACTTGCTTCATGCAAGGGCAGAGATGTGTGCTAATGATAGAGCCTTTGTCACTGGGGTACAAGGGTACTCTTGGGATGAATGGCATAAATGGTATGGTCACCTCTCCATTACTGCCCTACAATGTGCTGTGTGGGAGAATTTAGTCACAGGGATAAAAATAGATGAAACATCGATCCCATCAAACTCCTGCCAAGACTGCTTTAAAGGGAAAATGACTCACAAATCTTATCCCACAGAGGCCACTCACTGATCCAAAACCACCAGTGAATGCACTATGACAGATGTTTGGGGGCCAGCACCAGTTCAGTCTATCAACAAGTATTGCTATTTTATCATGTTTATGGATGATGCCATGCATATGTGTCATGTTCTATTCATGAGAACAAAGGACAAAGCCTTTGATCAGATTATGACATACTTTCACCATATCAAGAAACAATATGGGAAGATGCTGAAGAAGTTATGACTTGATAGTGGGAAAGAGTTGGTAAATGAGCATTTGTGGAAGTGGGTGAATGAGAAGGGTATGGTTCTTGAGCCATCTGCTCCATACTCACCATCCCAGAATGGCATTGCCAAATGGTTTAACCATACATTGGTGGAAATGGCTTGCACTATGCTATTGGCCAGTCACACACCAAACTATTTATGGGACACTGCTATCTCACATGCCACATATCTCCATAATTGTGTGCTGACTCATGCCCTGCACAATACTACCCCTTATGAAGCATGGACCAGGAAAAAGCCAGATGTTTCCCACCTCCAAGAATTTGGCTGTGATGTTTGGGTGTTGGACAAGTGTTGAGAAAACAAATTGGAACCAAAGTCAATAAAAGGGAAGTTTTTGGGTTTCCTCAATGGTTCCAAATCTGTTCACTACTATGATATTGGTAGCTGAAATACAAAGGTCTCTCAAAATTATGCATTCAATGAACATACACTGCCCACACCAACCATTAATGTGCCCAGATCGCATGCCAAGGGGGAGCCAGCAGTAACACTTGATTTTTATTTGGCATGCAAGCAGGACCAACCACCAACTGAACTGACAGAACAACAAAATGAATCCAAGCAACCATGACTTATCATTAAGACACCATCTCAACCACTACCATCTACAGCTAATGTCACACCCATTATCACACCATGCCAACCTTGTTCTACTGTCGAAAATATTGACTACAAGTTACTCCACAACCTGGACATGTGCAAACCAGCTGATTGCTTTGCTGACTGATCACCACAGATCATTGATCATGATGATCAATCAGCTGATTCTCTTGACTTTGTTTTCCTTCCAATGAAGATAAGGTGCTGAAGAAAGTTGAAGAAGTGCTGGAGAGTGAGGACTGGGAGGAGTGGATGAAGGCTATGGATGAGGAGATGAGTATGTTGGATAAGATGGGGACATGGAGACTGGAGAATATTCCAGAGGGACAGAATGTGGTGGGGAGTAAGTGGGTGTTTGTGAGAAAGACTGACAAGCACAGGAACATGATTAGGTTCAAGCCTCGACTTGTTGCCAAAGGATTCACTCAGAAACTGGAATCTGACTACAATGATCTCAATACTTATGCACCAGTCATGTGTTATGAAAGCCTTTGTGCTTTATTTGCCACTGCAGCAAAGCATGGATGGTACCTCACACAATATGATGTCAAGAATGCTTATCTTAACAGTGTATTACAAGAGGAAATATATATGCAGCAATCCCCAGGATTCAACGATGGAAGTAGTTGTTAGGACATGCCTAAACACCACCTGAACACCTTAGAGTGTGACTTGTTAAGTCAGAGATGATTCATATTGCTCACAAGATAGTTGTAAGGCATACAAACTACCTAGAGCCTGAAGGGCTCTCTATTCTAAACTACTCCCCTTATATACCCAAGGGCCTGGTCAGTGCACAGCTAAAGTCCCTCACCATGAGGTGACTGCACAGCAACTGACTTCCCTTCAACCTGCCTTCTATGTGCATGCTCTCTCACCTAGACCATGCTGATCCTCAGCTCTGCAGTCTTCTCTCATATTGGCCATCCCTTCTATTGTTTGTCACCTTCAGCCATTCCCAAGATCCCTCAGCCATCCCACAACTGTGGCATCCTTCCATGTGTATCTGAGACCCACTGTCCCAGCTCAGCTATGCTGACCTAAACCATTCCCATGCACATAGAGGCCACCATCATCAGGGCCATAGTCCATATCAAGTAACTCCTGACTCATTGTCATATCTTGTGAGTTTCTTGTTGTCCCATCTTTGAATAAATCCTATAAAATATAAAGAAATCCTCCAAGTCCAATCCCAACCCAAGCAGAGCCCTAGTGTGTCCATCATTGCTGTCATTACTGTGATATGTCTTTTCTAGTTGTAAAAGGGTATCTTGAAGCCTTCCCAGAGTTATCCTGTCAACTGAAGTTGTTGACTCCTGTATGGTCCCTGTCTCATGACTTAGGGGTTCCTCTCCAGCTCATAACATGTCCCTCTCCTCAAGACCTCACATCCTGAGAGGTCAATGTGACTGTATCCACATAGTGTGGATCCTTTTTCATCTTCTCCATATGCTTTCTTTGGGAAATCAAGCATGGCTTCTGGCTGCCACACTCCCTCAGGTTGTGGGAGAATGTCCCATCTGTGTTGTCATTGTCCAGCAACATGTAGACTGCTGTGCAATCTTCCTTCCAAGTCCTCCATTTGCACTCCAGGTGCTCCAACCATTCTTGTCCAAACTTCCCATCCTCCCAGCCATATAATTTTCATGGTGCTTGTGTCTCCATCATGTTTTTCCAGGGAGTAAATTCTGCAGCATTCATTCCCCTAAGTCATTGTGGTGCACTGGGGTTTTCCTTGTGGAACTTTTTTACTTTTGCCAGCACATTGGTGATGTTGTCTGCTGGCTCCCATGCTGATTCCTCCATGGGATAGTTTTTCCACTTGATGAGGTACTCCAATTTCCCTCCACCATGACCACTGACTTGGCTGTCCAGAATCTCCTCCACTTCATATTCAGAGTCCTCTCCAGATTCCTTGGTCATCTGCACTTCCTTGTGTGAAGTGGCTTTCTCTTTTTGTTTCGGAAAAACTGGTTCCTTATATGCTTTGAGCAAGACCTCATTGAATACATTGTATACCCTCCATGATGTTGGAATTTTTAACTGGTATGCTGACTCACCAACTTTTTCTATGACCTCCAGTGGACCAACAAACTTCCTGTCCAACTTCTTGGATGCTTGGATGACTGGCAGATTTTCCATGTTAAGGTAGACCTTATCCCCTGGCTGATATTGTTGTGCTGCTTGCCTATGAGTATTGTATCACTCTTTCATGATCTGAGTGGCCTTTTCCAATGCCTTTTTTGCCTTGGCATGTACATCCTCTATCTCTTTAGTAAGCTGTTCAATGGCAACAGCTTTTGGCACATAGGTGGGGTCAAGTTCTTTATTTGGATGTTGCCCATAATTCATAATGAAGGGAGTGAAGCCTGTTATGGAATGAACACAATCATTGTGGCAAAATTGAGCCACTGATAACTAATTTGACCAATTGTCCTGTCAATGGTTTACAAACATTGTCAAAAACTCCTTTACTTCCTGGTTTACATGTTCCATTTGCCTGTCTGTCTGAGGGTGATACACTGTAGATTGATTTGCTTTTATTCCTAGCATTCTGTAGAGATTGTCCATGAATTTTGACACAAACTGGGGTCCCCTATTGCTAAGGACTTTTTGTGGAAGCCCATGTTCTCTAAAAACATTGTCCCTGAATAAAACTGCTGTCCCTTGTGATGTGATAGATGAGGTGGTTGGCAGGAAGTACAACTTTTTGGTGAAACCATCCACAATGACCAAGATCATGTCATTGCCCTTCAACTCCAGAAGAAGTCCTATAAAATCAACTGAGATGACCTCCCATGATTCTGAGAGAATCTCATTTGGTACTAAGGGCGCTGCATGCACCTGCCTATCTGGTTTCACCTTCTGACAAGCCTCACATCCCAGAATATATTTTTCAATGTCCAACTGCATTGTTAGGAGGTCCCTAAACACAACCACAAAACCCCACAGTGATGGCTTGTTAGGCCAAAAGACGAGTCAATTGCTCTTCTAGTAATGTCTAGGTGACAAAAACTATTTAGAGACTTAAGGGCTACCTACACTAAACTACAGCCCTTATATATATATCTCTATGGTCTGTGCACAATCAGTGCGCAGCTAAAGTCCCTCACAATAGGGATCAATGCACAGCAGCCAGCCTGCACCCATGTAACCATATCCACACCAATCTCCCCATATACGGCAGCATCTTATTGTGTAGCACCTTCAGCTGTTCCCATGAATCCCAGTACTGGTCTCTCGGTATATGCAGGTATTCTCATGTTGCTCCTCAGGTGCCATGCTGCCCATGATTCCCTTCATGGCATAGGCCCATCATTGGGCTGTTGTCCTAGTCAGCACTTGGTATGTTTCATAACCAATGCTGACCTATCCACCTTCCTAATAAGGGCTGCAGTGTTCGCATAGGCATCCTACAGTGAAGTCTCATCATCCAGCTCTTGTATCTATACATTTCAGTCCAGATAAAAAGATAAAAAGAAAAGAAAAATATATCCTGACTCTCTGAGTCCATATCTTCATAAGCATCATTGACATCATTACTGCAAAATGAAGGCGAGATGAGTTATGCTCATAACATCACCCCCCCCTTAAGGCCTTGCATCCCGAGAGGCTGACATCTCCACATCCACATAGTGTGGATTGTTCTTCATTTTTTCATAAAAGCGGTCCAACCACTTGCTTCTTTCCTCAGGTGTCAAGCCCGATTGTTCCAGCTCCTCATCTTCCACTGAATTAATTTCCTCATAGGGTGTGCAACACCCTTGATCCTTTTCTGTCAGTCCTCTTCCAACTCACTGCTTTCCTTAGCAGCCTCTGGCTTCTCCATCTTTTTTAAGATTTTCTTTTGAAGACACTTGGTGTCTTTCTCATGCACTCGGCACTCCTCCTCTAGTTCCTCATCCTTCCCCTTCTGTGGGAAATTAAGCACAGGTACTACCTGCCCGCTGTGCTCCAGATCTCTGGAGAATGTCCCATTGGTATTGTCTGGTAGCTCCAGTATAGCGACGCTTTCTGGGTCCCTTTCCAGTGGCACCATTGGTGCTCCATATTTTGGAGGTATTCATGTCCAAAACATCCGTCCTCCCACCCAAATAGTTTTTTCTGTCTCTGTTCCTGTGAAGTCATCCTGTAAGGATTGCACTGCTCCATCCTCATGTTTTGTATGTGCTTTGGTGCACAAGGATTCTCCCTATGGAACTTCTTTACTTTTGCCTGTGCATTGGTGACATTTTCTGCCAGTTCCCAAGTGGACTCTTCCACTGGATAATTGTTCCATTTAATGAGGTATTCCAACCTCCCTCCTCCGCATCCGCTGATGCAACTGTCCATGACTTCCTCCACTTCGTATTTGTCCTCCTGGGACTCTTCCACCATCTGCACATCCTTATGCACTGCTGCTTTGGCCTGTTGTTTAGGAAACACCAGTTCCTTGTACGGCTTCAATAGGACTTCATTGAAGACATTGTTCACTCTCCATGATGCTGGAATTTTTAATTTGTAGGATGATTCGCCAACCTTGGCGATTACTTCTAATGGACCAACAAATTTTCCATCGAGCTTCTTTGTTGCTCTTATTACTGGCAAGTTCTCTGTACTGAGGTAAACCTTGTCACCAGGTTTATACTTGTGTGCCTCTTGGTGATGCATGTTGTAGCGCTCTTTCATGACTTGAGCTGCTCTCTCCAAGGCTTTCTTGGCCTTTGCATGTATGTCTTCTAGCTCCTTAGCTAGCTGTTCTACTGCCACTGCTTTTGGTGCGTAAGTAGGATCCAACCCTTTGTTTGGGTGTCATCCATAATTCATGAAGAACAGGGTGAATCCTGTTGCAGAGTGAACCCGATCATTGTGGCAGAATTGTGCCACTGACAACCAATCGCTCCAGTTGTCTTGTCTGTTGTTCACGAATATTGTCAGGAATTCCTTGACTTCCTGATTCACCCATTCTGTCTGTCTGTCTGTTTGAGGATGGTAGGCCATTGATTGGTTGGCCTTAATCCCCAGCATCCCATATAGGTCATCCATAAATTTCAAGGCAAACTGAGGTCCTCGATCGCTAATGACTTTCCTCGGGAGTCCATGCTCCTGGAACATGTTATCTCTGAATAAAATCACCATCCCCTGGGAGGTAATTTCCGATGTAGTGGGTAGGAAATATGATTTCTTGGTGAACCTATCCACAATCACCAAAATCATATCATTGCCTTTTGACTCAGGTAATGGTCCTATGAAGTCGACAGAAATTATTTCCCATGGCTCAGAGGGAACCTCATTGGGTCGTAAGGGTGCTGCATGTGCTGTCCTGTCTGGCTTTGCTTTCTGGCAAGTCTCACAGCCAGGAATGTAGTGCTCTATATCTTCATGCATATTTGGCCACCAAAAGTTTCATGTCAAAGACTCCAATGTCTTTGCAATGCCCAAGTGTCCCCAAGAGTGATGAATTGCAATGATGTCCTCTCACAATGCCACTGCCACCAGTACATAGACTCTCCCTTTCCAAGTGATGAGTTCTTTTTCCAATTTATAGTTGCCCCCTGCTTTCTTGAGGCCTTTGACCACCTGGGTCTCCCATTGCCACTTGGGCACTTCTCTGATATCTTTCATGATGTTGTCTATTGCACGATCATCATCAAACACTCATATGAAGAGGTGTTCTTTCAACAGAACTACCCCCTCATTATCGTTTTCCCCATGGGCATGTCCCACCCATCTTGACAATAAGTCTGCCTTGGTGTTGGACTTGCCACTCCAGTGTTTAATCATGAAGTTGTAGTCTTGCAAGTCCATTACCCATCTTGCCTGCCATCTGTTAAGGTTCTGTGCCTTTCTAAAGTATGTTAGGTTCTGGTGATCTGTTAGAACCTCAACTGTCTGTTTGGCCCCTTTGAGATAGTGGGACCATTTGTAGAAAGCATGCATAACTGCAAGCATCTCCTTATCATAGATCTTGTAGTTTTGCTCAGCATCATTAAGTGACTTTGAAATGAAAGCAACCGGCTTCCATTTGTCGTCCTCCACCTGTTGTGATAAGATTCCTCCGATGGCAAAGTCCAAGGCATCCACTTCTACTCTGAACTGCCCATCTTTGTTAGGAATCCACAGCACCACCTCCTCTGCAATAGTTTTCTTTAGCCTATCAAAGGCCACATCCTGAAGCTTGGTCCATTGCCACTCATCCTTTCCCGTTAATCAGGTTAGAGGTTTTGCCACCTTGATGAAGTCTTTCACAAAGCATCTGTAGAAATTCACAAAGCCCAAAAATTGCTGGACTTCCTTCTTGCACATAGGCTTTGACCACTCCATTACTGCCTTTACTTTGGCAGATTCCATCTGGACTGAGTTTTCACTGATGACGACCCCCAGGAAGTCCATCTCCGTCTTGTCAAAGAAACATTTTTCTGGTTTCAGTGACAGTTTGTGTTCCTCAAGCTTTGCCAAAATACAGTTGACCTGAACTGTACATTCTGCCTGATTTTTTGAGAATATGAGTGTGTTGTCCATATAGATGACGACCCATCCCTCTGCTATCTCGACTCAAAAGATATCATTCATCATGGTCTGGAAAGTTGCCAGCAAATTTGTTAATCCAAAAAACATGACCAGAGGCTCAAAGAGTCCTCTATTGGTTCGGAATGCCGCCTTCCATTCATCTCCCTCTTTGATGCATACATTTTTGTAACCCCAATGAATGTCCATCTTTGAGAAGACCTTTGCCTGTGAAAGTTTATCGACTAGCTCTCCTATGAGCAGGAGTGGATAGCGATTTTTTACTGTCATCTCATTTAACCTCTGGTAATCCTGTACTGGCCTCAATTTCCCATCCTTCTTCTTGACAAAGAAGAAAGGAGATGCCATAGGCAATTTGCTTGACTGAATTTGTCCAGTTGCTGCTGCTCATCCTGGTTTAGTGGATATACAGTGGGCAACAAAACTGTAGCAATGTTTGACAATCCAGGAAAGATTGGTGTCTAGGATGACTTGTAAAATAGAAACAAATAAAATAAAATATGGATAAGAAAGCCCTACTTCTTAGCTTGAATTTGACATCTCATTGTACCTATTTGGTTATGTTTATGCTGAGATATAAATTCCTTTCTAAGCACATGTCATTGCTACAGTTTTGTTGCTGATCTTTTTGTACTAAATATTAGTACATTTTAGTACTTTGTATACCCCCCTTTTGCTTCTATTACTGCCTTTACCCTCCTAGGCATGCTTTCAATCAAGTCCTGACACACCCTTGGTTCAATCTTGTTCCACTTTGCCTCCACCCTCTCCCACAATTCTATGATTCCAGATGGGGGTGTTTCATAGCCTGCCAGTTTCCTCTTGATGTGTGTCCAGAGTTGTTCAATTGGATTGAGGTCTGGAGACTGTGCTGGCCACAATAGAACATCAATTCCATTGTCCTGGAACCATTTTTTTGCCTTTATGCAGGTGTGCTTGGGGTCATTGTCCTGCTGGAAGATGACATCTTCTGCATTCTTGTGGTAATAGTCAAGGCTTGCTTGAAGATCCTCCTCCAATATGGACACATAAAGGTCCCCATCCATCCTTCCATCAATTTTGCAAGCATAGCCAGGCCCATCCCACATCATACACCCCCATACCATAACAGATCCTCCACCAAACTTCACTGTGCCACTCACTAGCCTGTCACTGAGACCCTCCCCTGCCTTCTTCCATGCCCATTTCCTTCCATCTGACCCTAGCCTGTTGATCTTTGTCTCATCTGACCACACCACCCTCTTCCAGTCCTCCACAGTGTAATCTCTGTGTGCCAATGCAAAGTCCAACCTTGCCCTCATATGCCTGGCAGTGAGAAGTGGCTTCTTTTTCTTCACCACTGCCTTCATCCCAGCTTTCTTCAAGTATCTCCTGGTTGTCTGTGCTGAGAGGGGCTGGTTAATGACATCCTGGAGGGCCCTGGTGACATCCACAGCTGTGTCAGCCTTTCCAGAGCTGATGAGTCGAATGGCATGATTGACATTTCTGTCAGTAAGCTTGGTAGGGCGGCCCCCAGATGGCCTGGGCAGGTAGGGGAGGTGTTTTCTATGATATCTGGAGATGGTAGTGTGGTGTATACCAGTGCTGGAGGCCACCTCATGAGCAGAATGACCTGCATTGAGGAGGGAGAGGATGTGGGATTGTTGAGCAGCAGAGAGTGCCTTCATGGTTGGTTCCAAGAGTTGTTATGGTCTATTTGGCACATGTTCAACTTGTTAAACAATGTCACATGACTTCCAGCTGGACACATCATCCTCAGATAGCAGTTCTGTGTTCCCTCCTCTTCAGCAACAAAACTGTAGCAATGACATGTGCTTAGAAAGGAATTTATATCTCAGCATAAACATAACCAAATATGTACAATGAGATGCCAAATTTAAGCTAAGAAGCAGGGCTTTCTTACCCATATTTTATCTTATTTGTTTCTATTTTAGAAGTCATCCTAGACACCAATCTTTCTTGCATTGCCAAACATTGCTACAGTTTTGTTGCCCACTGTATCTTGCAGTCAACTGGATTAGACCTGGGGATCAACTCGATAGTGTGATCCCATCGCTGCCATGGTGGTAACTCGTCAAAGGTTTCTTTTTTGAAAACATTTTGATGACCCAAGTAATGTCTGGGGACTGCTTCCTCCAGAGTTCGCTTTTTTGTTCTCTCTGCCTCTTCAGCTGCTATCTTTGTAGCTGTCAAGGCATACGCTCAAATGCATAATTCAGGTTCACCAATGTGAACTGCTAACAACTGCTCTCCCTCCTCAAGGCACATCAATTTCATCCTCTGGTTCTTGGACCAACAAAGACTTCCAGAAAGTTCCAGGGCACCGGTTGAACTCCAATCATTTCTTTTTCCAGTTAATCGTTTGGTTGTGGTGACTCAACCAGTCGAATCCTAAGAACAGATCAGTTTTGCTCAACCTTGTGACAGCACAGTCCATGACTTCCTCATGCTCCCCAATTTGTAGTTTGAGTTGTACCATGAATTCCACGCTCCTGGACGAGTTCTTTGATCCGTCCACATTGTACACTGGTACTGGCTGCACTAGTTGTCATTTGGCCAGCTGATGCCTTTCTACAAATTCCTCACTGATGCATGACCCTGTGCACCTGGAATCTAACAACATTGTTATGTTGATTCTCTTCAATGTATCCATTGTGGTAACTGTTCCTTTTAGGTCCAGTTCTTGCCTGCCATTTCCTTGTACCACTTTTTCTTGTAGGTGTACAAGATTCCATAAGGCTTCTGCCTCCATCATCGCATTTAATTGGTCCACCAGTTGACCATCCGCCTCCTTTACTCGTTTTTTGTGTACCCACTGCTGCAGGCACTCTATGGCTATCTGTTTGGGTTGTTCCCAAATTCTCCTTAACATCCACTGGGGTGTCCATGTCTGTAGATGTTCCCTGTTTTGTGCTCACTCTTAGGTTCCTTAGATGATGTATGTCTCACTGCATTTGTAAAGTAAATCATGCATTTTTATTTGTGAGTCTACATATACATTGTCTTTGGAAACCTGAGTAGCAGCCAGCAGTGCTGAGCACTCGCCTACTGGCTTTCTGCAAAACCCTGGAGCTCTCCTAGCTCCCTATATTCTTCCTGGGTCATTTCCCCAGCTACGATGGTCCACATGGCTCGTTTGCCTTTCTCACCCATCGTAATTCTCTTTGGCTTGGTACAAGCCAGTGCTATGTGGCCTTCTTCACCACAGTTGTAACAGTGGATGATTTGTCCCTTTGATTTGCACTCTTCTTCTGAGTGCCCTCTCCTTCCACAGTAGGAACAGGTGACTGCCTTCCTTTTCCTATCGATGTCCATTGCATCAGGATCCTTCTTGACCCATGAAGGCCCTGCAGGGGGCAGTGCTTGAAATTGGTATTGAGGGCAACTGTTGGTTGCTGGTGCTCAGCTCACTCTTTGTATTCTCTTTGTGTTTTAGAGAATCCGTAGGTCTCATTGGCCTTTTGCCAAGCTTGTGCAAGTGCCGTCACCCTTGTCTGGATTTGATGCAAAGTGGCACCATCCAGTAGTCCTCCATATCGAATCAACTCTCTTCCCAATGCTGGGTTGAGGTTGTTCTGGAATTGTGAGATTAGGGCTTGGTCATTCCAGTCCATTAAGGATGTGAGGGAGTTGAATTTAATGATGTAGTCCTTGACTATCATTGTTCCCTGTTGTAGCTTTAGAAGCGCCTCAATTGCCTTCTCCTTTGTTTCAGTGGACATGAAGAACTCATGCATCTGGTTCTTGAAATCTGTCCAGTCCATGAAGGGGAATTGATTTACTAGAGGCCGCCTTCTCCAAGCCCAATCATTGTCGGTGGCTTCTCCCACATTCAGTTGAGCCCAATCTAATTCAGAACTCCAACCACTGGTATCGATTTTGTCCTGAAACTCCTGCTTCACTTCTTGGAATGCTTTGAGTTTCACCCCACTCCAGTCTGCCACTCTGTCTTCTTTTCCACCTTTAATTCTGTAAAGGCATATTGAGATTTTTTGCAACAGTTCTTTCTCTTGAGCCAGCATGAAGTATGTTTCCATCTGGCATAACCATCCATCCACCATTTGTGGATCTCCTTGGTAGTAGTCAGGCATTTCTGCCTTTGTGAGAGGATCAGGTTCTGCTCAATTAGACTGCTGATATTCATTTATCATGGCAGCTATTGCCTGTCCTGCACTGGTGATGGCTCGCTGTCTTTCTTCAGCTTGCCAACTGATTTCATCTTCTCTTACTGCTACTGCTGCAGCAGGTTGTGTGGCAGACAGAGGCTCAAGTGTTTGTGTGTCTGCCCAATGTTCTTGGTACCCGAGAAAGGCATGGTATGCATGGGTGATCATATCAACTGTTAGCTGAAAGGTTCCTACACCGACTCAGTGCAATCCATATCCCTGCCACATCATTGCCTTCATCCAAGGCCATCTGCCTGGTTCTCCAGATACTCGGATGCAATGCCACATCTGATTGCATCCCTTTGTTTGTCTCCAGTATATGGGTCAGTGCTCATCCATGAGTTCCAGATCCCACCCATAAATTTCTCTGATTGTCGGATATGCCAGCCATTTGTAGGCACTCCAGTATTGTCATTTCACCAACCAGAGGTAACAATATCCAGGGTACTTTGGGTGCAGTTCATTCTGTGCCTGCTCCGTGAGTCCTGGTCATCCATTCCATAAGCACAGATCAATTTCTACTAGAGCTGCCACTGCATCTGAGCATGCTGGTTGCTCTAGCACTTCTACATCACTCTCCTCCCCTAGGCTTATGATTTTGCCTACTTTGGGGTTATCCACTTGCTCTGCTCCCACTCTGAGCTCCTTGTGACCACTGGTGAATAGTATTTCCACCATGTCCCATCCATTTACATTGGCCATTTCTAGGCCTACATGCACCATGTCTTTTCGGTTGGTGGCAGTCCACCTTGTATGAACTCCTTCATTTCGGAATTCTGTTTCCATGTCCCAAATTGCTTTAATGGTTGGGTATGCCGGCCACTTGTACTTGTTCCAGTATTTGGGCTTTATGAGGCTGAGGTAACAGAACCCCAGAACTGATGGTGCAAGTTGTTCTGGTATGGGACCCATGCGAATGGTCCACCAGAACCCTGGCGAGATGTTTCCGCTCAGTGCATGCATGAGCGCATTCCAATCAGCATGTTCCATTGTCATGCTCATACAACTCCTTTGTATGGCATTCATATCGTATTTTTTCCAGTGCCACTCCATACGTTCGGATGGCCTTCTCTCCATCAATGATTATCATGAGCCATTGATTATATTTGGATGCCATCAGGGCTTTCCATATGGGACTGGATGCATCCCCTTTGAACATGTCGTTCAGTAAATTTGTCAGGGTAAGGTATTCCCTGGTTGCTCTTTTGAGGGCATGTTTTGCCTGTAATGCAGCTCAACTTGCTGCCCATTGTTCCATTAGGGCATCCCATGCCTCTGTCTGGATTCATAACTCTTTGGCTTCATGCTGCCGGATAGTCTCTTGCACATGAGCATGCTTCTCTCATTGTTGTTCTTTCAAGAACACCCACCACAGTAGTACATGGTTGTCATATCGGTGGTAAATAGTGTCACTGGTAATCTCTGCTGGTCCAGTCGGGACCCTATCATCATCAGTAACCCAGTCCACTTCGAAGATGCATCCAATCTCTGAAAGTGTCACCTGGGCGTGAGGTAAAATGTATTCAAATGAGCAACACATGCTCTCTTGTATATGTGATCTGTAAAAAAGATCTTCAACCAACTTTGGGCCCTCCACTGACAATTGGTCCATTCTATCAGCTAAAAACCCGCACCTGTCGTATTCACACCTCTTGGGAAACAAGAGGGATACTGTCTGCTGTGTTGTGGGTCTGCAAGCTATCAAAATACATGGCCTGGCAATTCACCTCTCTATCTTTGTGCCAAGTTATCAGTGACAAAACCAAATAGTCACTGCTTGTACAGGGAGTGTGAGAGGAACTTTGTATCAGCCTTGATACACAATGTAAATCGAGTTGTTTCACTCGTTCCTGAGCTTTTCAGCAAATACAGTGTATTGTACCCAGGGCACATCTGTGGACTCCTGCCTATGCTCTCCTGGCAATACCAGTACTCTCATCTGTAAATGTGTGTAGACTACCCAAGTAGGGTTTGTTGCCAGGCCCAATGGGGCATATTGAGGATCTCTTGTTTGAGACCCATTGACACATTGACAGTATATGCTGTCGATGTTGATGTCGCCTGGAGAGGTCGCAGGCTGCATGGTTACTACCTCTCAGAAAGAAACTAGGCCATTGGTGCTGTGAGCAACGATGAGCAAGACTGCTCGGTGCTGTAAGACCAACGGGGTAGAATGGAAAGTCTCTAGATTATGTTAGGAGGTCCCTAAACACAACCACAAAACCCCACAGTGATGGCTTGTTAGGCCAAAAGACGAGTCAATTGCTCTTCTAGTAATGTCTAGGTGACAAAAACTATCTAGAGACTTAAGGGCTACCTACACACCAATCTCCCCATATACAGCAGCATCTTATTGTGTAGCGCCTTCAGCCATTCCCATGAATCCCAGTACTGGTCTCTTGGTACATGCAGGTGTTCTCACATTGCCCCTCAGGCACCATGCTGCCCATGATTCCCTTCATGGCATAGGCCCATCATTGGGCTGTTGTCCTAGTCAGCACTTGGTATGTTTCATAACCAATGCTGACCTATCCACCTTCCTAATAAGGGCTGCAGTGTTTGCATAGGCATCCCTCTGTAGTGTCTCATTGTCCAGCCCTTGTATCTAGACATTTGAGTCCAAAGAAATAGATAAAAAGAAAAGAAAAATGAATCCCAACTCTCTGAGTCCATATCTTCATAAGTGTCATTGACGTCGTTACTGTAAAATAAGAGCGGAATGAGTTATGCTCATAACAGTGCTTGCCTTATAGTGGATAATTGCAGAGTTGGCAGAGTTGCTCATAGCTAGCATGGAAGACTTGTGGAAGACCTCGGATGAGTACAGATGCTAAGCAATGGGGTCAGGGCATGTATAATCCTAGTGAGGGTAAGGTTCCCAATGTCTAGTGCTGGGACTAGTCTGTCTGATACCTATACACTGCCATGCCAGAATGATGCTCATCATCTCCCCCTCACTTAAAAATCTGACTGTCCTCAGTCAGTTGCACGAAGGGGATTGGATAATTGATTGCTGGAGGTTTAGCTGCAGAAGTCTTTCTCCATATTCGGGAAAGCAGGGTCCACAGAATTGGGCCTTGGCTGTGTGCACTACTTGGTTATGTCAACTTCCAATCATGGCATCATGCAATTGCAGCCTTCATTGCTTTCACATAAAATTCTCCCACTGCTTTTCATCATCTGCTACCATGTCATCTCCTCAGCCCACTTCTGATTATAACTCTGACAATGAGATTGCATGCATGGAGGCACAGCTGGAATGGGAGGAGGAGGAGCAGCATGCATAGGAGGAGGTGGAAAGAAAAGCCCATGAAGAGACCATGGCCTGACTGGCTTCACTGAAAGCTGAGAGGGCCTGCAAGCAACAGGAGGCAGCTGAGCAGAAGGCTTGCAAAGAGTGGGAGGTGGCAGAGAAGAGAGCTCAAGAGGAGGAGGAGGTGTGGTGAAGAGCTGCTGAGGAGAGGGCTCGAGAGGAAGTGGAGAGGCGGGCTTGCAAGGAAGTGGAGAGGTGGGCTCGCAAGGAAGAGGAAGCACGGAGGCTGGCTGTGGAAGAGGCAGCTGCTGAACTCAAGTGGCAATGACAGGAGGCCAAAATGCGTTGCCAACAAGTGTTGTTACCCTGGGTATGACTCCACTTACCCGAGTGTCAACTGGGCTCTGCATTGGACATTGTGACAGTTTGGGTGCAGGTGGAGGTGGAGGAAGCAATGATGGAGGAGGCAGATGAAGCAACATTAGCAGCACTGGTTGCCATGAATCAAAAGGAGACCACACAGGCTCAGCAGAAGCAGAAGTGGGCATGCACTGCAAGCATGGGGGTGGAAGCAGATCCATCCAAGTGGGCAAAGTTGGTGTCACCTAATGACCTGCCTTGTGACCGGTGAGTGTCTGTCTTTCCTTCCTACATCTTTCCTGACTGTTTGCTTAGGTGCATGCTAGCAGGCATAACCTGTTACCTGGCCCCTGGGCCAAAAAGCAAGGTTTGTGTGGAGTGCCAACACCTCTGCCAGAAGTGCTTTATAGGTGGCATTCCCATGTCTGGGTGGGACAAGAAGAGTGTCAAGTTGAAGGTCGTTGTCATGAGCGATGATGAAGATCCAGGCTGTGGAAGAGGCAGTTCCACAGTGTGTGAGCGACAGGGCTCAGATACCAGAAGCTGTCCCAACAATGGGCTGGATGAGGGAGGCTGTCTCCCTTCTTCAAGAGCAAAACTGGCTCCTCCATGAGCAAAACCAATGACTATATGATCAGACCCAACTTCTTACTGCCCTCTCCCAAACATTCATTGGGTTGTCACACATGCAAACAGAAATGTTCTGGGAGTTAAGCTCCCTCCACAGGTCCTCCAGTCATGTTGAAGTCTTGCTTGAAAGGTCAATGGGGTGCTTGCCCACTCCATATGATAACGAGGGCAGGGCAGATCACCATAGCATGTCAGATGTGCATTGGAGTCCAGTACCCTCTAGTGAGGAGCTAGAGTACATTGAGGAGTTGGCACCAGAATGGGTTGTGGTGGAATGAGTGGGGTCATCAGCAAGTGCAGGGGCAGGGGCATCAGTGGCAGTAGTGGGAGAGGAGGTGATGGATGAGACTGGCAACTCCACTATGGGGCCACTGGCTCATTTCAGCTAATCTTGTTTTTCTGCAGGCCTCTTTGTATATTTTATCTTCTTGTATCTTGGCCTAATACAACTCTTCTTGCACTCTGGAAAATGGATTAGTAATCTTCAATCAGAAAGTATTGCTGTCTGGGAGTCTGTATCAAAATTATAGATGAGACAAAGGTACGTAAAAGTAGGTGAGAGATGAAGAAAAACATTACTAGTGGTCCAGGGTATGTTTTCAAGAATTAAACAGTGCAGAGTTGGCAGATTTTTAGTGGAATTGGGAATTGTGGTTATCTAGGTATAGTACATATCTTTGCTTTCTTCTATGTCAGAAAGATTGTCATTCAAATCTTCATCACCTTCACTGTTTGCTGGCATTGTGTCGACTGGGTTGTTGTCACCTAATGAGCTGGAGTTGGACATCTGCTGGATGTGTTCCTTGGGGGTGTCGAGCACATTCTCTGGTATAGTTAGTTTCTTGTGGGCAAAGTAGGGGATTATGCAGTGATGAGCATCATTCTGAGGTAAGGGCATAGAGGAGTCATCTGCAGGTATTCCGCAATAGCCATGAGCAACTCTGAGCAACTCTGCACAACTCCACGATTATCCACAGTAAGGCAAGCGTTGCCCACAACCAATGACCAACTCGTCTCCCACATATGCCATCAAAACCCCACACCAGTCAGCCATTCGCACCCGATGTCAGCACTCCATCAGCCAAGCCACAGAAAATCATCAGTTGGCACAGCTTAGATCACTGGAGAAGGGACCATCACTATATCTGCATTAGGCAGGATCTGCATTCTACAATCCAAGGGTCACCCACATGCAGCTGCCAAGTCATCCATAGCAACACACCAATACAGTGGATTAGGACCCTAGTGGACAGGTAAACCCATCAGCTGACAATCAGTTACAGTATAGACCAGTCAGGTCTGCAGAATATTGAGAACAGGGATGCATCAAGTCAGATGAACCCTGGAGTTGCTGCCAACAGTGATCAGCTAAGGTCTATTTCAAGTTGACGAGTCTATTAGCATCCTGCTGATGAGCACTGGCTCAGTGTAGCATTATATAGTCACATAGTCACATGTCACACAATGAAGTAGCTTACCTCCTGCCATGATAATCTCTTTTGTTTCGGCCACACTCCTTTCCCCACACCTTTGTACACTAGTCGCATTCATCACATGCAACCTCTGCCATCGTCACAGCCTCCAGTTGCACACAGCACCCACAGATGACACCTGAGCACTCAGCCTTGGTGCTGGGAACCTTCCTGGACTCAACCCCTTCACCACTCCCTTGCCAGCTGGCATAGGAGTAGGTTCATCACCATGTCAGGCCACAATATTGGTTCCCACCATGGCGCTTGTATTCCACCATTGCATCCCTCAGATAGCCCCATCACATGAAGACCTTCAAGATGGATTTGGATAAACGGTTGCAAGGTGAAATTTTACAAGTATTATTTCATTATTAGTAGAGAGAAAATCATATATAAAGCCCATGTACAATAGATTACCACACTAGATTAGATCCCCAGAATAGTACACCCCAGTTCTCCTCAAGTTTCAGCTTCTAGTCATGTCCTCTTAGCCTTGCTCACATTCTCTGTCTTGTTCTACTCTGCATGCCACATTCTCACTGCTACACACTTGCATGCTGCATAGGACATTATTATCTGCAAACTCCACCAGTTCTGTGTATCATAACATTGCCATTGAGTGCACCGGAGTTGACAGGACTTCTTCAATGACCTCACACCTTCCTTTCCTCCCTATTTTCAATAGCGGAGCAAACTTATCAAATTGGCTGCCCCAGTGAGGCCTCGAAAGCAAAGATGACCAACTACACCCAGCCCACCAAGCCCATGCCCACTTGCTATGATGATGCTGCACCCCGCTTTGAGTCCAACCAACCCCACCACTGATAGGTTTGCTCCGCTATTGGAAATAGGGAGGAAAGAAGAGGTGTGAGGTTGTGAAAGGATTCCCGTCAACTCTGGTGTGCTCAATGTCAATGCTACACTGCGTGGAACTGGTGGAGTTCACAGATAATAATGCTATAGCACAATGACAGCAAACATGGTGATAAGTTCACTCCACTAATGGAAATAGGGAGGAAAGGAGAGGTGTGAGTGAGGTCATTGAAGAAGTCCCGTCAATTCTGGTGCACTCAATGGCAACACTACTAGATGTGGAACTAGCAGAGTTTGTGGATAATAACATTCTATGCAGCACACAAGTGCATAGTGGCAAGAATGTGGGACATGGAGTAGAACAAGGCTTGGAGATGCAGACTAGACAAGGAGAGCATGACAAAACTAAGACTCAAAGGAACTGGGTGTACTATTCTATTTTTCTAAGTGTTGTACAGGAGCTTATGTATGTTTTTCTACCCTACTAATAATGAAGTAACTCTGCAAATTTTTGCCTTGCAACTGTATATCCAAATCTGTCTTGAAAGTCTTCATGCAATGGGGCTAGCTGAGGGACATGATGGTGGTATAGGAGTGCCATCGTGAGAACCAATATCACAACCCAACATGGTGATAAGTTTGCCCCGCTATTGGAAATAGGGAGGAACAGGAAGGTGTGAGGTCATTGAAGAAGTCCCATCAACTCTGGTGCGCTTGATGTTAATGCTATGATGCATGGAACTGGCAGAGTTTGCAGATAATAACATTAAGCACGCAAGTGCATAATGGTGAGAATGCAGGACATGGAGTATAACAAGGCTTAGAGATGCAGACAAGACAAGGAGAGCATGATGAAGCTGAGGCTTGAAGGGACTGGGGTCTACTATATTCTGGGGATCTAATCTGGTATCAAGCTGGTATGTTAAGCTATGTTGTACATGGGCTTTATATACAATTTTCTACTCTAGATAACAAAATAACACTTGTAAAATTTCACCTCACAACCATATACCCAAATCCATCTTGAAGGTCTTCACATGATGGGGCTAGCTGAGGGACACAATGGTGGTATACAAGTGCTGTGGTGAGAGCCAATACCATGACCCTGTGCAGGATGCTAATAGACTTGTCAGATTGAAATAGACCTTGACTGATTGCTGTGCACAGCAACTCCAGGGTTCATCTGACTTGACACAGCCCTGTTCTTGATATTCCATGGACCTGACTTAGGGTTACTGGAGCTGGTCATCGGCTGATGGCTTTACTCATCCACTAGGGTCCTAATCCACTGCATTGGTGCATCACTATGGATGACATGTCAATTGGATCTTGGAATGTAGATCTTCCTAATGTGGATGTGTCTTGATGGTGTGGTCCCTTCTCCGGTGATCTAAACTATGCCGGCTGACAATTTTCCTGCAACTCGGCCAATGGGGTGCTGACATCAGGTGTGAATGGCTGACTGGTGTGGGGTCTGTGGGAGGTGACTCGATTGTTGGTCATGGGCAACGCTTGCCTTACTGCAGGAAATTGCGGAAAATCGTGGAGTTGCACAGAATTGCTCGGAGTTGCTTGTTGCTATCGCAGAATTCCTGCAGATGACTCCTCTACACTCTTACCTCAGCATGATGCTCATCAGCAGGACACTAATAGAGTCATAAACTGGAAATAGACATTGCTGATCACTGTTGGTGGCAGCTCTGGGATTCATCTGGCTTGGTGCATCCCTGTTCTCTATTTTCTGCAAACCTGACTGGTCTATACCATAGTTGGTTGTCAGCTGATGGGTTTACTTGTCCACTAGGGGCCTGATCTGCTATGTCAGTGTGTCGCTAGGGATGACGTGGCATCCGTGTATGGGTGACCCTAGCATTGTGGAATGTAGATCCTTTCCCAATGCAGATATTGCTTTGATGGCACCTGTCCCTTCTCCAGTGAACTAAGCTGTGCCAGCTGGCAGTTTTATGTGGATCAACCAATGGTGTGCTTTATCAGGGGTGAACAACTGACTGGCATGGGGTTTGGACAGCATACGCAGGAGACAGAATGTTAGGAGGTCCCTAAACACAACCCTCAAGATCCCACAGTGATGGCTTGTTAAGCCAAAGACAAGTCAATTGCTCTGCTAGTAATGTCTAGGTGACAAAAACTATCTAGAGACTTGAGGGCTACCTACACTATACTACAGCCCTTATATACCTCTAGCCATGGTCTGTGTGCAGTCAGTGCACAGCTAAAGTCCCTCAAGCCAGGATCAATGTGCAGCAGCCAAGTCTGTGCCCATCATACCATCCTAGGAGTATTCCTCTCACACCCACACTCTGTCCTTCCATATGTGGCCACACTATTGTCTTGTGTTCTCGGCTGATTCCCATGAATGCCAGTACCAATCCATTGGTACCTTCAAGCATTCCCATGTTGCCCCTCAGGCGCATCTAGACCTGCGTTCCAGTTGCAGTCTAGGCCCATCATCGGGCCATCATCCCAGTCAGCACTCGGTATGTCCCATAACCAATGCTGATCTAACCACCTTCCTAATAAGGGCTGCAGTGTTCACATAGGCATCCTATAGTGATGTCTCATCATCCAGCCCTTGTATCTATACATTTCAGTCCAGATAAAAAGATAAAAAGAAAAGAAAAATATATCCCGGCTCTCTAAGTCCATATCTCCATAAGTGTCATCGATGTTGTTACTGTGAAAATTGAAGGGAATGAGTTATGCTCATAACACAGAAGAGCTGTGGAAGACCTCAGATGAGTACAGATGCTAAGCGATGGGGTCAGGGCATGTATCATCCTAGTGAGGGTAAGGTTTCTAATGTCTAGTGCTGAGACTAGTCTGTCTGATACCTATACACTGCCACACAGGAACAATGCTGATCATCTCCCCCCCACTTAAAAATCTGACTGTCCTCAGTCAGTTGCACAAAGGGATTGGATAATCGATTGCTGGAGGTTCAACTGCAGTGCTTTTCATGTGGTGTGAGACCTATAAATGAAATAAAAGGAAAACTATACTATGAATGAGACTGAAATATAAATGAAACATGCATGGATGCCTGGTGGGCTTATAACGTGTGATCCGTCTTGGTCCACCTGTGGGCAGAAGTCTTCTCTACATTCAGGAAAGCATGGTCCATGGAATTGGGCCTTGGCTGTGCATGCTACTCGGTTATGTTAACTTCCAGTCACAGGATCATGTGATTGGGGCCTCTGTCAAATTAGCTTAAAGTTCATTCTCCTACTCCCCTTCATCTCCACCATCATGTCTTCACCTCACCAACTCTCTGAATCCAACTCCGATGAAGAGATCGTGCACATGGAGGTGCAACTGAAATGGGAGGAAGAGGAGCTGGAGAAGAAAGCCCATGAAGAGGCCATGGCTCACTTGGCTGTATTAAAGGCTGAGCAGGCCTGCAAGCAGCAAGAGGCAGCTGAGCAGAAGGCTCGTGAAGAGCAGGAGGCCACAGAGTGAAGGGCCCGAGAAGAGGAAGAAGCACAGCAAAGGGCTGTGGAAGAGGTGGAGTGGATGTGGTGAGAGGAGAGAGAAGCTGCAGAAAAGAGGGCTCAAGCAGAAGAGGAAGTGTGACAAAAGGCTCACAAAGAAGAAGAGGCACAGAGGCAGACTGCAGAAGAGGAGGCTGCAGAACTTGAGTGGAGACAACAGGAGGTCGAGACATGCCACCAACAAGCTGTCCGCCCTTGGGTGCACCTGCTCCTGCCTGATCACCAGCCAGGCTCTTCTTTGGATGTTGCAATGGTCTGGGCACAGGTGGAGGCAGACGAGGCAATGATGGAGGAACAAGATGAAGTGACATTGGTGGCACTGGTCACCATGAATCAAAAGGAGACCGTGTGGGCTCAATGGAAGCAGAAGTGGGCACACACAGTGAGCACAGGGTTGGAGGCTGGTCCATCCAAGCAGTGATAAGTTCGCTCCACTATTAGAAATAGGGAGGAGAGGAGAAGTGTGAGGTTGTGAAAGGATTCCCATCAACTCCGGTGCACTTGATGCCAATGCTACAGCATGCAGAACTGTGGAGTTCACAGATAATCACATTCTAGCATGCAAGTATGTAATGATGGTGAACACAGTGATGAGCATTGTTCTGAGGTAAGGGTGTAGAGGAGTCATCCACAGGTGTTCCACGATAGCAATGAGCAACTCCAAGCAACTCTGCACAACTCCACATTTTTCTGCAGTAAGGCCATCCATACCCCACACCAGTCAGTTGTTTGCACCCGAAGTCAGCACCACATCAGCCAAGTCACATGAAAATTGTCAGCTGGCACAGCTTAGTTCACTGGAGAAGGGACCACACCATCAAGACATATCCACGTTAGGAAGATCTACATTCCAAGATCCAATAGCCATGTCATCCCTAGCAACACACCAATGCAGTGGATTAGGACCCTAGCAGACAAGTAAAGCCATTGGCCAACAACCAGCTATGGTATAGACTAGTCAGGTCCATGGAATAGCAAGAACAGGGCTGTGTCAAGTCAGATGAACCCCAGAGTTGCCGCGCACAGCAATCAGGCAAGTCTATTTCAATCCAACAAGTCTATTAGCATCCCACATAGGGTCGCAGTATTGGTTCCCACTGTGGTGCTCATATTCCACCATTGCATCCCTCAGCTAGCCCCATTGTGTGAAGACCTTCAAGATGGATTTGGATATATGGTTGTGAGGTGAAAATTTTACAAGTGTTACTTCAATAGTTAGAGAGAAAAATGTATATAAAGCTCATGTACAACATACCAGCCCAGCTTAACATACCAGATTAGATCCCCAGAATACAGTCCCCCTTGAGTCCCAGTTCTAGTCACAAACTCCACCAGTTCCACACAGTGTAGCATTGACATAGAGCATACTGGAGTTGACAGGAATCCTTTCACAACCTCACACCTCTCCTTTCCTCCCTATTTCCAATAGCAGAGTGAACATATCAAATTGGCTGCCCCAGTGAGGCCTTTGAAAGAATTATGCTGTCAACACTGCCCAAGTTGCCCCATGATCAATGAGTCCCCAGACACTATGCCAACCCCGGCAATTCTGCTCCTTTGACATCTTCAGTTTCCACCAGTTCCAGTAGCTTCAGTGCCAGTTCATCAACCTTTAGCTCCAACAGTCTAGTTCTACAAAAGCTACAATGACCGACTATGCCCAGCCCACCAAGCCCATGCCCACTCACTATGATGACACAGCACCCCACTTCGACTCCAGCCAACCCTGCCACCTCACAGGCTATTTCAATGAGCTTGAGTTGCTATTTAGTGAAGCCAGAATCAATTCTGCACAGCAAAAGAAGGCATATGTGCTATGTTATCTCCATGACACAGAGTATGATTTATGGAAAGGAGTTGACACCTATGGCGCAGCATCTATGTACAAGGAGTTCAAAGCAGCAGTCATCATGCTATATGCTGGAGTAATCAATGAGCGTGAGCACACTCAGTCAGATTTGGATCGACTAGTGGAAGAGACTTTCCAGCTCAGAATCAAAACTGCAGAAGAACTATGCAGCTACTACCAGCAATTTTTAGTGATCATTAGGTATCTCATTAGGAATGGACAACTCACAACGCACCAGCAATGTGAATACTTCTTCAAGGGATTCCAAGTCTGCATTGGAATAGAAATGTATCACTACATGTGAAGCCACTACCTGAACGTGCACCACAATGACCCATACTCCCTCAAGCAAACCCTAGCAGCTGTGAAAGAAGTCATTCAAGGCTTGTCATTCTACAATAAACTGATCAACAAGCCCACTGCACCCCGTATTGTCAATTCTGCCAACTCTGTAGTGTACCCTATCAATTCTGCCAACTCCACAGTGTACCTCGCCAATTCTGCAGTCTATCCTGCCAATTCTGCATCAACTCCGCTAGTCAAATCTGAGCCAGTAATGACACCCAGAGTAAAGACGGAAGACATGTTTGGTTTAGTAGAGAAGATGGCCCAGAGCTTGCGACAGACTCAAACAATGCTACAGTTGCTAAACCAGTCAGTTGCAACAAACCAGACTTGTGCACCAGCCCTGTGGAATTGGTCACAAACCACACCAGCCAGTTCTAATGCAGTCCCGCTAGGATCAAGTTCCAGATTTTGTTCCTTGATGTTCTATTCACCCTGCAACAACCACCAGGAGCCAGCAGCTTCATTAAGCACCACACCACTTCTGAGTTACGAGACAGAAGTGCACCCCACAGATGACATTGATGAGGAAATTGAACAGATGCAGAGGACCCTTCTAGCATTGAAAGCAGCAAAGAAACAGGTAGTATCTGACAGAGTAGAAATTCCACTTCAGGTGAAAGGAACAGAATTGCAGACAGCAGCAGCAGTACCAGCACCAGCTGCACCAGCCCTGATGCTTGAAAAGCTTACCTCACCAGAAGTCACCAGGACCCAAGATCAGCCATTCATGCACCCCTTTTATCAGCCACCAACAGAGCAACCATTCGGAGCAAAAAGCAAAGACCAGTTGTACACCACCACCACTCCCGTGCAAAATCTGCAAGCAGTCAATCAAATTTTCAAACATGTCCTTATGAGTCCCACCATGAACATTAGCTTCAAGGAGCTCCTAGCAGCCTCGCCTGATGCCTGCCATGAGATGCATGAAGCCTTGACTCCACACTGCATACCAGCAGCAGAACCAGCACCAGCACCGGTCATCACAACCCCAGCCATACCCCGTGGACCACCCAGATTCGTCGAAACATGCGAGGAGAAGTACCAGGATTTTCAGTAAGCCTCAAGGAAATAATTGCAAGTCACAGAGAGGAAAACTGTAGCACCACCACTGAACCAGCCCAGCAGACACCCAGCAACATAGAAGAATATACCCCATCAACCAGCACCAGCCACCACAAAACTGACCCTGACATTTACACACCAGACCCACCAGCCTCTGTCCTCAATAGTCAGCCTGCCAAGTTCAGTTCCACAATTTCACAAATTTCAACCAAGTTCCCAATCATCAAGTCCTCAGTAACAGCCACCAAGTCCCCAGTAGAGAATATAATCAAGCCTAGTTACCCTGTCAAACCCCATCACACTCCAGCCAATTCTGCCCCAACTCCAATGCCTCAAGACCAGAACATCAAGCATCATACACAAGTACCACATTACGTCCACCATTCCACTCACCACCTATGGGTGACATATGATGAAGATATATTAAGCAGTGACAGTAACAGTAGTGACAATGAATCAGTAATCAACAATTGGCCAGATATAGATGACAACCCTGACCCAGGAGGCAGCTACTGAAAACAGAAGACAGATGGCACAAATTCTGCAATATACCCAGTACATAGCTACACCATTCGCCATTCTTCATTTATCAAGATTCTATTTCCATTTCATTTCGACCACCAGCAATTGACCATCCAGTTCCTTTGCACAACTGACTGAGGACAGTCAGATTTTTAAGTGGGGGGGAGATGATGAGCATCATTCTGAGGTAAGGGTGTAGAGGAGTCATCCACAGGTGTTCTGCAATAGCGGCGAGCAACTCCGAGCAACTCCATGCAACTCCGCATTTTTCTGCGGTAAGGAAAGTGTCACCCACAACCAACAAGCAAGTTGCCTCCCACATATGCCATCCATACCCCACACCAGTCAGTCATTTGCACCCAAAGTCAGCACCACATTGGCCAAGTCACATGAAAATTGTCAGCCAGCACAGCTTAGTTCACCAGAGAAGGGACTGCACCATCAAGACATATCCATGTTAGGAAGATCTACATTCCAAGATCCAATAGCCATGTCATCCCTAGCGATGCACCAACGCAGCAGATTAGGACCCTAGCAGATGAGTAAAGCCATTGGCTGACAACCAGCTACAGTATAGACTAGTCAGGTCCATGGAATAGCAAGAACAGGGCTGTGTCAAGTCAGATGAATTCTGGAGTTGCCGCACACAGCAATCAGGCAAGTCTATTTCAATCCAACAAGTCTATTAGCATCCCACATAGGGTCACAGTATTGGTTCCCACCATGGCGCTCATATTCCACCATCATGTCCCTCAGCTAGCCCCATCGTGTGAAGACCTTCATGTTGAATAAATAATGATCTGGAGCTTTGAGTATTGAACTCATAGCTTGATATATTATATCATTATTTATGAATGCTCACCAAATCACAAATATAATCTGATATTTGTACACTGTTGACACTCTTATAGAGTTTGACAGATATTATAGAGTTTCATCCCAGGAACAGTATGAAATGACAGTGTGTGAGACACAATGCATGAAGCATGTTTCACATGTCAAGTATTGACAGATTGCTGTACAATGCGCAGCAATATGACACCATGCGCAGCAGGTATGGTGCAATACACAGCAGGAAGCTGCGCATTACTAGATATAGGTATATTAGATGTAGTTACATGTGATTTCTATAACTGTATATAAGTAGCACTCTCTGCACTGCTAAAATACATCTCCTGATCTATTGCATAGTTGAGCCCTAGCTCCTAAGCGTTCTACACAGTACTCAGTAAGTCCCCTCGCTTACTAAGCCTCGCTCTGCACTGCCGTTGCTCATTTCAACAGGTTATGGGCCCCGCATAAATGAAAACCTTGTGCTATGCATATTACATGTGTCAGCACCCTTTTGTCATAACAAAGGTAAACAAGGGAAGTAATGGATGCACCCATAGTACTGTAATTAAAGTAGTATACATCCGATTTTGTCACTAATGTGCTATCTCTTGAAGCATGACAGGAATGCTTCTCACTCATCCTAACAAGCCTCTAACACTTGGGATTTGTGTGACCGCCTTGGATGGCGTGACAATAATCACTAGTGTGACACACTTCACCAGTCCCTGGTTCTGCAATATCCGGGTTAATATAAAAAATGTAGTCTTGATTGGTAAATCAATAAATTACCTGGTCTGGTGAACCATTTAAATCACTCGGGTTTAGGGCTGTCCTATGACAAATAAAGGATCTAGGTTTAATCACTTAGATCTGGAAAGGTTTCACACCCCCCTATTGGCCATGAATAATTAAGTGCTTATGTAGGCTGTTTTCGTCAGCATAAAATTGTTCTCCAAAATTAAAAATAGTAGTAATTCTGTATAAGGGTCGTGCTGCATGGGACATTGTTCCCTGGTACACGCAGACCAGTGATGGGCACTGATTAGCATCCCATTTACAATAGGACACTCCTTAGTGTCATATCAATAGTTTATTACTTTATCTATAAATAGTGGAGGATATTTTTATCGCTGTGGGGAACTTGATGGAGCCCCCAAGCACTCCTGAAGGGTTGGATCCCCTTCTGGCGAAGAATTATAGCACATTATGACAAAAGCAAACTACCATGTTTATGCACATGCTCAGGCATTTATCATGGGAGAATAAAATCGAAAAACTCGATGTCCATACCTTTGTTCTGAGCAATGAAAGTCTTTTTAGACTGTTGCTTACCTCCTTTTTACAGAACAAATCAAATAAATCTACCAACACTTTTACATCCAAATGTCTTTCACCAACAACACCAATAAATTGACAGAGTCAGTCAATGAGCTATTGACAACAGCTAATTGACTTTCTGTCAATGGCTTTACCTTCCCAAACAATATGCTAGCAATGGTAGTGTTAGCATCCTTACCACATGGATGGGACAGTGTCTCATCTAGTGTATTATTAACGACAAAAGCAAGTGATTTGAAACTTGCTGATATTCTTCCAAAAATAGAGGAAGAATCTCAAAGGCGGAGAACATCTTCTGGGGGGGTTGTTCACACTGCTCAAGTGAAGCTTCCCAAAGGCCCTAACAGGCCTAATTGGAATCAACAACAAAATTCTGGTCCTAGTAACCAGAATAACTACAAACCTGGTTTTAATAACCAGAATTCATATTCTTCAAATCAAAATAAAGGAAAATGGACGACACCAGGACCGTCTTCCAGACCCTTTAACTCTGGCAAACCACAGTTCTTGTCTAATCAAGAAAGGAATAAGATTAACTGTGACAATAAAAAGAAAAAGAAGGCCTTTCTATTAGATCAACAACAAAAGAACAATACTGGGGAGACCAGGAAAGTGAATGCACCTAAATTTGCTCACTTAGTAGACAGGATAGATCCTGCACTACCCTTGATTCAAAGAATGGCACCATTAGCCCCAAATCTACAGCAACTGAAGGCTCAAGGATATTCAGTAGCTGATAATGTAGAAATGCAAATGGTGGTTGATCCAATTGCAGAAAACCATTTCAAAGTCCTAGATGAAAGGGCTGATATTGAAATGGACAATATGTCAGATACAGTCTCTTTAGGGGAAGACTTCTATGATGTAGCTGAAGGGGAATATCAGTACATAAATCTTTCTACTCAAAAGTTCTTCCCTGATAAAAAATCAGTGAGGACTATCAAGACGAGCCAAATTATGAGGCATCTTGATTTTAAAGGTAACAATGTAGATAGTAGTATTTGTACTACTTTAAATAGCAATGAATATATCACTTTAGTTGCCTCCATTCCAAAAATGAGTAGTAAGATAAAAGTGTGTGGTTGTGACAAGTGTAAAGAATTTGAGTCCAAAGGAACTCCATGGATGATTGATTCAGGAGCATCTATTCACATAACTCCTGAAATCAAAGATTTCTCTGAATATCATCCTTTTAAAGTTTCACAGCCTGTATTTACAGCTGATAAATGATCTCAAGTAGCTATACTTGGAGAAGGAACTGTGTTCCTACAGGTAGAAACTGCGCATAAACATAAACATGTCATTAAACTTGAAAAAGTTTGCTATATGCCTGCAGCTAGTGTCAGACTTATATCATCTGGACAACTAAAGCTACAAGGCTTTTATGAAAAATCAGATAAGTATAGTACTATATTTTTGCTAAAAACTGGGCAACCATTTATAATGGCATATCCTAGACATATAGGAGATCCCATTCATTGGATTTTGACTGAAATAGTCCATCCAAGAATAAAAATGGCTGAACCTTCAGTTCATATAGTGGATTATAACACTTGGCATTGAAGATTGGGTCACCCATCTAAAAATGTATTAAAACATGTCTTCAATCATACAAAAGGGTTTGACAAATTATCTATACCATCAACAGATACAATTTGTCCTGGATGTGCACAAGGAAACATGCATAATAAATCTTTTCCTACATCAATCAAGCAAGCTTCCAAGCCACTTGAATTGATTCATGCAGACTTATTAGAATTGCCTATGGAATCTTATCATTGAAAGAAATGGTGTCTTATGATACTAGATGATTATTCTTCCTATGCTTATATGGTGCTTCTTCGAACTAAATCAGAAACATTTACTGCTTTCAAGAGTTATGTAGAACTCATGGAAAATCAATATAGCAGTAGAGTTAAATGTTTCAGATCAGATCGAGGGGGGGAATTCAAGTTGCATGAATTTAGCAAGTTTCTTGCTTCAAAAGGAATCTTTAGAGAACAAAGTGCACCTCATATACATCAACAAAATGGTCATGCTGAACAATTAAATGATACTATACTTGAAAAAGCAAAAAGTATGGAATTAGAATCTTCCTGCCCAAAATCATGGTGGGAATTTGCCTTTGAAACTGCTATCCATGTATACAATCACACACCATTACGAAGGACAAATTGGTCTACACCCTATGAAAACATGACAGGTGAAAAACCTGATGTTCATTACCTTAAAGTGTTTGGTTGTCTAGCTTGGGTTTACATACCTAAAGAAATTCATAAAGATAAGCTGTCACCAAGATCTGAACCAATGACCTTTATTGGTTATGACATAGGATCTAAAGCTTATAAATTTATGAAGAAAGATAACACTATATTCATTGGTGTTAAAGCACTATTTAATGAATCAGTATTTCCACGAAAAAGCAAAAATTATAATAAAGATAGACTATTTAAAAGTCCACCAGGTATTAACCAAAGGGATCAAAATGGACATGAATCTGACTCCAACTCCCAAAACAACAATCATCTCGATAGTGATGACAATGATCCCAAACTATATAAACCATCATTCAATCATGATCTTACACCAGATGAAGAGCAGAATTCATCTCATGAGAATGATGATATAGAGCCTAATGATAATGGTGGAGAACAGGATTTACCTGTCAGACCTGATGTTTGAGGATCAAGTGAAAACAGATCCAAAGAGAATTCCAGTAGATGGCCTGGGATACAACATCATGCACCACCAGATATCAAAAGAACACAAAAAGAGAGAAAGGTTACAGAAAGACAATCCCAAAAACAACCTGAACCTATTCCCTTCCCACTTCGCTGAAGTACTAGAGAAAGGAAACCAGTTTATAAGGAGGGTAATATTTATGGAAAGAAAACTCCTCTTGAGATTGAAAAACAACTGGAAAAGAATCCTTTCAATGAGTCTGAAGACTCTGATAGTCAAAAAGACACTTCAAGCGACATATCAGATGAATCTGATCCTGGTATTATTCAGGATAAAGGAATTACAGATATAGATATGCTGCTTAATCAGTTACAAAAAGAGGGAGGAGGGAAATTTATCAATTTCCTACTCTCAAAAGCAGTATTACCTAAATCTGATATCCCTGTTCATTTTAGGGACATGTTAAAAATTAAAGAATCTGATCCTAAAGCTTTTCAAGAATGGATTAAAGCTATGGAGGATGAGATTGAAGCTCTATTCCAACAAGATGTTTGGGAGTTAGTTGATGGTCCAAGAGATCATAAACCTGTGAAGTGTAGATGGGTTTACAATATTAAAAGTGATGGTCGAAAATGTGCTCAACTTGTTGCTAAAGGGTTTTCACAAATACCTGGCATAGATTATGATGACACCTTTTCTCCTGTTGCATGATTTGAAACAGTGAGATTACTTCTGGCTTCAGCTGCACTCGAAAATTGGGAAATCGAGGCACTAGATGTTAAAACAGCTTTCCTATATGGAAATCTTGATGAAGAAATTTATATGGAACAGCCAGAAGGTTTTGTCACAAAAGGACAAGAGGGAAAGTCTATAGATTTAAAAAGGCCCTATATGGTCTTAAACAAGCATCATATGCTTGGAATAAACAAGCTGATAAAAGCTTGAAATCCTTAGGATTTAATAGATGTCTTTTGGATACAGGAGTTTATATCCTTAAAAAACAAGGATCAATAATAGTTGTCATACTATATGTTGATGATGTACTATTTCTGGGAAATGACAAAAAACTCTTATTAGACAAAAAGAGCAAGTTCATGAAAATATGGGAATGTAGAGACTTAGGACAAATTTCTGAATATCTAGGGATGAAGATATCTCGAGATAGACCAAATCAATTACTGATAATTGATCAAATAGACTATGCTAAGAAAGTTGTTAAGCGTTTTTGTCAAGAAAATGCTAAACCTGCTAGAACACCATTACCAGCAGGGTATGTTCCTAAACCAAATGAAGGAACAGCAACTTCTGAGCAAAGAAGCTATTACCAATCCATAATTGGATCATTATTATATTTAACTCTTGGAACTCATCCAGATATTGCATTTGCAGTAATAATGATGTCACAATTTATGGTTAATCCTTCTGAAGAGCATATCCAGAAGGCATTATACATTATCAAATATGTTGCCACCAACATTAATGGCAAAATAGTGTATAATGGGATGAATCATGAAGGATTCATTGCATATTGTGATGCAGACTGGGCAGGTGACCAGATTAATAGAAGATCAGTCACTGGATACATAGTAAAACTAGCTGGAGGACCAGTTAGTTGGGTTTCAAGGAAACAAAAGACAGTTGCTTTGTCATCAACAGAAGCAGAATATATGAGTCTGTCTGATACATCAAGACAGATAGTCTGGATAGAGTCTTTATTCCATGAAATTGGAAAGACTATAAAAATGATTCAATTAGGAGTAGATAATCAAGGAGCAATCTTTTTAGCTTCTAATCCTGCTCAAGAGCATAGATCTAAGCACATAGACATCTGCTACCACTATGTTAGAGAATGCATAGAGGAAGGAAAAGTGGAACTTGTGTATATTCCCACAAATCAGCAACTTGCTGATATCTTGACTAAAAATTTGTCTTTTGATAAATTCACAAAGTTAAGATCTGAAATTGGATTAGTGATTTCTCAGCATGGGGGAGTGTTGAATAAATAATGATCTGGAGCTTTGAGTATTGAACTCATAGCTTGATATATTATATTGTTATTTATGAATGCTCACCAAATCACAAATATAATCTGATATTTGTACACTGTTGACACTCTTATAGAGTTTGACAGATATTATAGAGTTTCATCCCAGGAACAGTATGAAATGACAGTGTGTGAGACACAATGCATGAAGCATGTTTCACACATCAAGTATTGACAGATTGCTGTACAATGTGCAGCAATATGACACCATGTGCAGCAGGAAGCTGCGCATTACTAGATATGAGTATATTAGATGTAGTTACATGTGATTTCTATAACTGTATATAAGTAGTGCTCTCTGCACTGCTAAAATACATCTCCTGATCTATTGCATAGTTGAGCCCTAGCTCCTAAGCATTCTACATAGTACTCAGTAAGTCCCCTCACTTACTAAGCCTCACTCTGCACTGCCATTGCTTGTTTCAACACTTCAAGATGGATTTGGATATATGGTTGCAAGGTGAAAATTTTACAAGTGTTACTTCAATAGTTAGAGAGAAAAATGTATATAAAGCTCATGTACAACATACCAGCCCAGCTTAACATACCAGATTAGATCCCCAGAATACAGTCCCCCTTGAGTCCCAGTTCTAGTCATGTCCTCCTAGTCTCATTCTCACTCTCAAGTCTTGTTGCATCCCACATTCACCATCATTACATCTTTGTGCACTATAGTGTTATTATCCATGAACTCCACCAGTTCCATGCAGTGTAGCATTGACATAGAGTGTACTGGATTGATGAAAGCATGTGTCCCAGCAAGGGACTTTAAATGGCTGCTGTCGAAGGACAAATGAGCAGATGGCCTGAGGCGAAGGGCCAGAACAGACAAAACCAGCCAGAGGGGAAGAGAAGAGCTGGATGCGAAAACAGATGGGGGGATGATGGTGGTCGGAGTTCAAGGAGCGCCGTTGGTGACCATTACTCGCGCTGACATCATATTCGCAACTACTCGACTTGGACAGTTTGCTCACAATCCCAAACCACGACATTGGACAGCCATGAAAAGAGTATGGAGATACTTGAAGGGGACGAAGGATTATGGAATAGGATATGGAGGGAGAGGAAAAGATGAGGATGAACCCATTTTCTTCTGTGACACTGACTTCCCAAGCGAGCCGCAAATCTATGAGCGGCTATATCGTGTTATTCGCAGGGGGTGCCATCGCGTGGAGTTCCAAGAAGCAGAGCGTGATTGCTCTTTCGACCGCCGAAGCCGAATATATTGCGGCCTCTCATGTTGCACGAGAAGTGCTTTGGATACACACACTTTTCGGCGAACTAGGATTCATACAGAACACGCCCACTATCCTTAGCGACAATCAGGCGGCTATAGCCATTGCACACCATCCGGAATTCCACGCGCGTACTAAACACATCGACATCGCTTTACATTTCATTCGCGATCTCGTCAAAACCGAGCAACTCAAGATACGCTACATACGAAGCAAGGATAACCTAGCCGATTTATTTACGAAGGGACTACCTCGCATCCAACACGAGCGTTTGACGAAGATGATGGGTATAGGCATCAATCCGAGGGGGAATGTTGGGAATGACGGATCGACGGCGGAAGAAGGCGTGTGAGGCGCAGTAGGTCATGACAATCCCGTCTGTTCGAAAGAGATCAAGCGACAGACGGATGCTGCCTTCAGCGGAACTGCAGTTTCGCAGGTGTATTGGATTGGTGTTATCGGTCCTCATTGGCGCTATGGTATCAAAGAAGATGATGAGCAAGATCCGAGGCCGTTGATCGATTGGCATGACACCACGCATGATCAAGCCTCGCACACCGATTTGCAAGCTCTTGTTGCCCTCGTTGCAGCCATGTGAAAGTATGCTTTTTTCTCTCTCCTCGCCACAAACGATAACCAGGGATCTTCGACACAAATGTGAAGGATCATCAATTCACGTCAATTAGCGCGATGAAAAAATTACGAGTATGGTTAGAAGGGAATGCTCAGCATTCGATTACTCTTTCATGGTGTCCAAGCCATATGGGAATTGCGGAGAATGAAGAAGTGGACACTCTTGTAAAGATTAACGAGGAAGATACTGTGAACAGAAGTTTGCGCACCATAGCGATGTGTGCAAATCAGTTCAAAAAGGATGGGGGAAGATTGTGGAGACGCTTGTGGAAGTTTTCGGCTGTTCGAGGGCGCAGTTTTATAAAGCTGCTAAATGGGCGCAAAAGAGAAGTCTTACCGTCGCTGGGGAAGAAACGTTGGCGATTTGTGGATGCGTGTGACGGCAAGGTCACACATTTTGCTCGCTTCTCCAGAATGGTCACAGGTCATATGCTGTCAGCGGATTTCAGAGCGCGTTTTTTTCCAGATAGCAACCTGAGGTGCCCTTTCTGTACATCTAGACCTTGGTTCTCGCGGGAACATATCATGTGCAGGTGTGTATATTATTCGCATTCTTTCTTTTCTTTGTCTGCTTTGTTACGAAAGCGAAGCAATTATCTTGCTATCGCAAATTTTTTAAAAGATAACCCAACTGCGGGTTCTTTTGAAGATATCGATTTCAATGTACTATAGATGACCATTGCCTGCCATGTCCGTTTCGCTGTAGTTTGTTTTCTTTTCTTTTTGGAGATTGGTTTGTTTCGTTATATTTTTACATATAGTCCTCTTCCGGCAGTCAATCTGTCCGGTAGTTTACATGTATCTTGTACATCTTTTTCTATCAATATATTTCTATTCGGAAAAAAAAAAAAAGATGACTTCCTTTTCCATTTCGGGTCGGTGACCATCCTTCCCACGCAATTATTGCATGTACAGAACCGAGGGGCAAGCTGTCACCTTCCGAAATCACGGATCATCAGCATTGTCCATGACAACAGGGCGCGTGTTTGCAGGTTTATCGAAGTGTCGTACCGTCCCCTGAAAGTCACCCTGGCCATTTCAGGTCACGTTCTTGGACGTGGACTAAACATGTTTATCCAGAGATCGACAGATGCATAAGGGGCCAGCATTGATCCCCACCGCATAAGCACTACAACCCATTGCTGCCATCACCAGAGTGGATGTAAGCGTTATGAATATACGTAATATGAGCATGGAAGCATATTGGCACTTTGAGCAGGATAACCCTAACAACAGCCCAAAGATCTGAGAGATTATGCTGAGCCAATGTGTTAGTTATGTAGATTCATGATTGAATAAACGGAATGGCGACAAAGTACATATTAGTACAACTGATGATAGATTCATTGCGTTTGTGCACCATAACCTCGAATACCTTCTGCAAATGACCATGCTGTATCAAGTTGACGCGAATCTGAAATCTTGACGCCATCCGCAGTGATAGTAGCAATTTGGTACTAACTTTCATCAGAATGGGCTAGATGGGTACTGTCTATGAATTTACCTTGTTCAAGCTTCTCGCGTCTCGATAGAAAAGCACGCGCATGCAGTCCTCCAGAATTTTTTGTGCTTGCTCTTCCGTCAACACATCTACGTAGGGCTCAACGGCTTTCCGAAGTAGAGGCTGGGCGATATATGCGCCGTAGCCCGTTGCAATTGTTGATGACTTGTATGTTGTGCCAAGCAGATCAACGTAAGCTAGGAATCTGACAGCCAACTTATTAAACAAATCCAACTACTAAAATGCATCTGAGATGGCGTACCGTTTCCCATCTCTGAACCCTCCTACAACAAGCGAGTTCCATAAGGGATTGATCTTCGTTCGTCGTGCATACATGACCTGGGAGAGATATTCATGAATTTCAACGGGTCCAAGTATGTGTCCATCTTGCTGGGTAAAGTCATCTGTGATGAGCTCGTCTAACAGCTTTTGGATATACTGGAAGTCGGAGATGTCGCCTCCTGCGCCAATGACAGTGTTGGATCCAACAGCATACAGACGCTCGATATCCTTGAAGCGCGCAAGGGATCCATACGACGCTGTAAAAGGGATGAGTTCAGATGAAAGAATTTCAAACGCTGTTGACAATTCATACCGAGGTTATCCGCGGCCAACATGACGCCATCCTTGAAGATGATCCCAAGGACGCTGGTGCCAGTCACAATGGGCTGTCTGACAAAAGTAAGTTGTGGAAGCATGGATATCAGAAGTCAAAGGATACCCACTGTGTGCGCTGTACAGCCTCAGCGAAGGCATCCTTCGGCCCATTGTGGGGTCGCTGGTGAATTGGATAGGTCCCATATGCATCATGCAGGTCGTTTCTCTGAAGAAAATGTGTCAAATTTGAGCGCGGTGTCTCTTGTTGCTTACAGGTCGTCCCCAGTTGGTCGGAAAGTGGTCCATGTAGATGTCAAGATACGCGTATGCTGCTGACGTAATTCTCACGGCCATTATTTTCCATCAGAGCCTTTTTTTCTTCTTTTTTTCGCATAGAAATGTTATATTTCAGAACAAAAACTACCACAAGTATATACCACCGCCGTGCCTCCGTATGTTAATAAGTATCAAAGAAGAACTTCATGTATGTATCAAATCAAATTGAAAAATCGTATCAAAAATCAACTACCTTCATTCTTCTATCAGGCATGCATAATTCTGGATGATGAATTCAGAAAACTGCAATTCTTCTATGATATTATTATATGACCTCTTATTGATATCGCTCTCATCGTGCATTAGTCTGTACTCTGGCCTTGCTGTTACTCGACCCTGGTACGTCCCTCGTCGTCAGCCCTTCCACAGAACACATTGTCTCTTCAGAAAATATCCGTCGTCTTGTTCTTTGGCAACCTTTATCTCTTTGCAGAACGGGATCGGCTTCAAGTTAGCATTAATGATCGTGTCGGCTTATGCCGTTCTTGAGCAAACGCGGCAGTCAGCCACATTTCAGAGTAGGCTGACACCCTCACCCTCAATGGCACATTTAATACTCGACTATTCCCGTTCTCTCCCACCCAACGACAGATCTCCTCTGCGCTTCACGTCAAGTCACCACCTTCGGTCCCTTTATCTTAACGACTTGTGGCGATATCGACGATGCAAAGCATCCCCACCATGCTCACTGTCTGCATCTATGCGCCCATCTTGGGGCTCTTTTTCCTCTTTTCCACATTGGCCTGTTTCCTCTTCCGCAAATATGTCATGCATGCTACAGTTGCCGCGAAATTGACAGATCCCGAGGTCAGACTACACTTTTTCTCTTTTGTGGCTGACGACCATCTCCGTCCCGTATCGTACAGGCAAATGCCGCTGATATTGTCGACAATTTCACGTCGTTTCCGGATAAGTCTCGTGGTCGTCCTCTCACCTACCCAGCTGCAGCTAGAAAGTCTCCAAGGTGCCTCCCATCCTCCAAGCGCGTCATTTCCAATCCTTTCGTGTCACGCCGCTCGAATAAGCTTCCTGCTGCGATTAATACCACCATACTCGAGGTGAAGGCAGACGGTATCGACGGTGGCCGCAACAACGACGGTAATCACAGTGATAACTGGCAGGACACGTACGATGACTATGACCGCCAACAAACCCCGCTTCCACTTGCCTGCACGGACATGGCTACGGACCCTAACCCCACCCGTCCGTGCCGTCCTCCCCAGCATATGCTCTTAGATGTCCTCGCCAGGTTTCCTTACGAGCAAGAGGTAGCGCAGGATATATGGTTCCCGCTTCCCAACTCCGAAACTGGTCGCTGGGAACTGGGTGTCATCAAAGGCTCTCATCGAGTTTCTTTGTATCCTCATCAAGATGACATTAACCGTGCCTGCTCTGTCGTCGTCGTCGCTCCCGAGGAGATGGAAGATGAGGAGGACAAGACTGGAACAATCATGGCTTTTTCTATTGATAAGGATGAGATCGATTACACGCCACTCACGCCTTCCAACACGCTTGTGGATATCGTCGTGAAAAAGTCCAAGAAACGGGACTCGAGTAGAAAGAAGAAGCATGGGCGCCCTCGCGTTGAAAGTCCCGAGCTCTATGTGAATGCGAGACCTTATGAGGAGATTGAGGCTGAAGAAGTGCGCGCCGTAGCCCTGGCTGCCAAAGTGGAGAGTGATGAAAGGAATAATGTTGACACTGAAGAAGAAGCGCTCTCAGTCATACTCTCTGCCCTCGCTGTGAGGAATACAAGAGAACCAAGCAATGCGAAAAAGTTTGGGTCGAGCAAGTTTGATTCATGGCTATTACCACCGGCAACCATCCTTTACTGAACAGCATCTTTGACTAGCATCTAATTTCGGTTTTTTTACGACTGGATTTTCTGTTTTCTATTTTGTATCCTTTAAATTATGCCTAATGCCTTATGCGGAATATATTTTCTCTTTTTCATGTCATTGTGAAGCTTCTTTTGAATTGATGCATGACGTGTTGAAGAAATTCAACCTCAGTGTTGTCTGACTTGGCGTGAATCTCTAAAACAGCTGTACATCCCTTGGCAATATGCAACATCGAACACTTAAGCCTCATCCTTGCCATCTCGGCCATAACCATGACTTATTGCCTCTGAAGAAGATCAGCATGCATCTGGCATTCCAAAAAAGTAGTTGGATCTGGTGTATGTAGTGATGTCAATGGCTATAGCCAGTTTTTTTAAACAATTGCTATATCTAATCATAGAAATTACCTAAAAATCTGAGATAATTTGAGCAGATAGTTCAACTAAAAAGACAATGGGCCCTCTGCCAACACTAAGTGACCTATGAGACCAATGTGGAGAAATTTGACTTTAGCTGATTGCTTAGCAGCTAAGCCATAGCAGCTAAGCAATCAGCTAAAGTCAAATATCTTAACGCCAGCTTTGCGGAATGCTTAGTGTTGGCAGAGGACCCATCATCTTTTTGGTTGAACTATCTGCTCAAATTATCTCAGATTTTTAGGTAATTTCTATGATTAGATATGGTGATTGTTTAAAAAACTGGCTATAGCCATTGACATCACTAGGTGTATGTACATAGATGGCATTCCATTGTGATAAATCAAATTGCAAGATGAGTGAGTAATAGAGCAAGTGCAGGATGGAATGAATAGCTTAGTGTTGAAATGAGCAACAGCAGCACAGAGTGAGGCTTAGTAAGCAAGGGGACTTACTGAGTACTGTGTAGAATGCTTAGGAGCTAGGGCTCAACTATGCAATAGATCAGGAGATGTATTTCAGCAGTGCAAAGAGTGCTGCTTATGTACAGTTACAGAAATCACATGTAACTACATCTAATATACCTATATCTAGTAATGTGCAGCTTCCTGCTGCGCATTGCACCATACCTGCTGCACATGGTGTCATATTGCTGCGCATTTTACAGCAATCTGTCAATACTTGATGTGTGAAGCATGTTTCATGCATTGTATCTCACATGCTGTCATTTCATACTGTTCCTGGGATGAAACTCTATAATATCTGTCAAACTCTATAAAAGTGTCAACAGTGTACAAATATCAGATTATATTTGTGGTTTGGTGAGCATTCATAAATAACGATATAATATATCAAGCTATGAGTTCAATACTCAAAGCTCCAGATTATTATTTATTCAACACTCCCCCATGCTGAGAAATCACTAATCCAATTTCAGATCTTAACTTTGTGAATTTATCAAAAGACAAATTTTTAGTCAAGATATCAGCAAGTTGCTGATTTGTGGGAATATACACAAGTTCCTGTTGAGCTGCACACCATGCACTGTGAGTAGCATGGTTGCGCTAGTGGAAGTGCCAAGGTGCACTCATAGCAGCAACCATTGACGATACTACCAAAGGTAGGAGAGCTTACTTACATGCTGGTGGGCAAGGAAGAGCAACTGAGTTTATTAGTGCAAACTACTGTCCTTATATACATTTCTATGTATTTGTACATATTTGCACTTATTCTAAATAAGAGTGAGACAGATAAGAGAAATCTAATCTATGATGTATCTACAAAAGGAAATAGCCCCTAAGGGCATTTTAGGCAGGCAGATTTCTCAATACCCCCCCATGATCAGTACCATGTACTGATTATTTTCAGACAATTTACTTTTCCTAGAAGTTGTCAAAAGAAAGGTGGCCTGACTGTCCATCTCTCTTCCATCATTCATACAACTGCCATGCCCAAAATGCTTTCTCAGGCAGAGTCCATGGATCCTGTCCAGCATTGACATGATCTATCCACATGGCAATGGCCGGGGTCATGGTTATTCTGGGGCATGTAGGTGGAGATGGTGGAGGAGGATTCTCAGGAAGGTTGCAGCGGGACAAGTTTGCACAGTTATGTCCAACATTTGCATATCCATTGATATGGAGTACAGTCTTCTTCGTCGATTTTTGTCAGTTATTTTTTCCCATCATAGCAAGAGGTTGTTCTACAGTGTCAAGCTCTGAGTACAATTCCGCAGATAATCAAGGAAGAACAAAGCAGTTTAAGGTCCTACTCCAGGACCAAGCACAAGCGCTTGTTATGCTGATTTTATTAAACCAAGCATTGGTAAGAATTTATGGAACAATATTCATCCCAAGTTTTTTGTGAGCATGTCAGCAGGGTTATGCTTTCCTTCAATGAAGAAAAGCGCAACAACTTTTTCAGTGACAAGGTCGCGAATGTAATGATACCATATATCAATATGCTTTGACCTTTTTTCTGTGACAGCATTTTGTGCAATAAATAGTGATCCCATATTGTCACCATAAATCGGAACAGTAGACAAGGGATAATGAATTTCATTAAACAAGCTTTTCATCCAAAAGTTGTTTTTTGCACAATCTGATAATGCAATGTATTCAGCCTCCATAGAGGATAGCAACACTGAAGTCTGCTTGCAAGAGGTCCAACATACTGTTCCTCCAGCAAGAACGCTAAAGAAACCTGATGTTGATTTACGGTCATTAATATCCAATGCCCAATCAGAGTCCGTATAACTGGCGAGACCTTCCCTGGACTTCCCATTATATCTAATGTGATAATCAGTGGTACCGACCAAATACTTTGCTATACCAACAGCCTTATTGTAGTGATCAAGTGTTGGGTTTGCTGAGAACTGTGACATTTTTATCACAGCAAGCATATGTCTGGCCATGTTCCAATCATTAAATATAACAATGATCTGATTACAGATTGATATCTGGAGCACAAAGTGTCATCTACAGATCCAACATGTTTTAATGGGGTATAATCATGTGGCAAGGGAGTATCACTGGTGGTGACATTTTCCATTCCAAGTCGTGACAATACCTTAAGTAGGTATGGCTTTTGATCAATTAAGATCATCTTGCCCTGTCATTTAATATTAATGGAGAGGAATGTTTTCGATTCTCCCTGATCCTCCAAGTCTCCTAGGTCTCGGCATTCCCATACCAACATGAACTCTTGTTTCTTTTTCAGAACCAATGTTCTATTTGATCCCATAAAGATGGAATCATCAACATAAATCATGGTGATCACAATTTCGCCATTGTTAACGAAAACAAATATTCCAGCATCAGAATAAATTCGTTTGAAACCCATTTTTTCCATAGATTTATCTAAAGAGTGCCACCATGCAAGGGCTGCTTGCTTTAGACCATATAATGCTTTGAGTAAGCGATATACAAGGGTTTCCTTTCCCTTAGTGATAAAGCCAGGGGGTTGTTTCATGAATATTTCTTCATGTAATGTTCCATATAAGAATGCAGATGTTACATCTAAGAAAGATATGTGAAAATCTTCTAATGCGCTTAAAGCAAGCATTAGTTGGACAGATTCATATCTAACTACTGGTGAGAAAATCTCATTGTAATCAATGCCATCTATTTGGGAGAAGCCTTGTGCTACAAGGTGTGCCTTTTTATGTCTATCGGACTTTAAATTGTAGACCCATCTGCAACCAATTGCCTTTTGGCTGTCTGGGAGATGTTGTAGATCTTTGATTACTCTGCACTCAAGAAGTTTATTCCATTCCTTCTTTTCAGCTGCGTACCAATCATTTCTCTCACTGATTGGTAAGTGGATGATATCCCTGTGATGTTCAGGGATCGCAGGATTTGTGATTTCCTCATAATGAGGAATGGCTTGGGAAAGAAGTTGATTTAACATTACTTTCTCTGATTCAGGGAGGCGCCGATGCCTATCCATAGCTTTGATCTTGGCTGGAGTTCAATCTCTGTATATATTGTCAGGATGAGATACCAGTCATCTATCTCTTTGCGATTGCTGAGGTGGATCCTCATCAGATGATTCTGATTGATTTAATTCATGTTGAATTTCAGATTCATCATCATCATCATCATCATCTTCTTCTGATTCATCATCGTCATCTTCATCTGATGATTCTGAAGAATTAGATGGAGTCTTTGGGTTATTTTCCTGATTGTCTTCCGACAATTCAAATGGTGTATCATTTGTTGGTTCAAAAGGAGAAAGATCCTTGAACTCATTATCAGGATTAATAAAGCTAGGTTTCTCAGAATTGCGGGAACACCTAGGAAAGTGCATTTTGTCAAAAAGTGCCATAGCAGCCATGACAAGAGTATTATTTTTAGGATTCATGAAATGATATCCCTTCATTCCTTGTTTGAAACCGAGGTAGATCATCATTTCAGATCTTGGTTCCATTTTAGTTTTTCTATGCTCTTCTGGAGTGTAGACATAGGCTTGGCATCCAAATACTCGCAAATTTGAGATATTTGGCTTTTCCTTATTAAGGAAGAAATAAGGTGTCTGCCATTTAAGGCACACCATCGGTGTCCTATTATATAGGTACACAGCATGCTCTAAGGCAAATTCCCACCATGATGGTGGTAGGCAGGTATCAAAGTGCAAAGACTGAGCCTTTTCCCATATAGTGTGGTTCATCCACTCAGCATGCCCATTTTGCTGTGCTTGATAAGGAAGAGATGTCTGGATCTCAATTCCTAGATCTTTCATTTGCCTTTCAGATTTCAGAAATTCTGATCCTCCATCGTATCTCCATACTTTTGGAGTTATGTCATATTTATTTTTGATAGTTGCTATAAACTGCGCAATAGCTGTTGTCGTGCCTGATTTTTTCCTTAATAATCCAATCCATAGATATCCCAAATAGTCATCAATGAACGTCACAAAGTATTTGTATTTGTGGTATGATATTTTGGATATTTCTTTGAGATCAGAATGAATTAAGTCGAAAGGAGCTTTTGCTCTACTTTCTGAATCAGGAAAGGGTTTGCTATGCATTTTCCCTTTTGCGCAGCCCGGACATATGTGATGATGTGAGGGAATAATAATATCTGGCATTCCAGAAAGAGTTTCCTTTCCATTTTTAATAGCTGCCTCTTGGGGATGTCCCAGGTGCTTATGCCAAATCCAAAAATCTGGTGCTTTTGTGACAGCGTTTATTGATTGGCTGATAGTTTTTGAATTGAGCCAAAAAATGGTTTGACCTTTATTATGAGGGGTGAACTGAATCGTTTTATTTTTACTTGTGAGATTGATTTTCACAAGATTGCTGAATAGAGTAAATCCTTGTTGAAGGAATGTTCCCATGGATAGTAATCTGGTATCCATGTCAGGAATATAAAAGACGGGTCTCAATAGATTCATTTCGTCTTTTCCATTTAGGGAATGTGAAACCATAACGGTTCCAACACCTACAATTTGTAGGGTCTTTCCTTTAGCAGCTGTTTGTACAAAGCACTTAGTTAATAATGGATGATAATAATAAAAATTGTCAATATCATGAGTAAAGTGAAGGGATGCTCCTGAATCCAAGATCCAAGATTTTGTATCTTTGTTCTGACATTTCACACAGTTCGAAAAATGAGAAAAATAATATATTAGATTTTTATCTAATATTTTTTCTATACTACCATAGCACTGAAAGCAGCTGTTAGTAATAAAATTACGAATGTGTTTTATGACATACTCAAGATCCTCATTGTCATCCCCAAGACTTATGGCGTCCTTGTCATCTTCGTCCTCAGAGAAGAGTGGCACTGAGAAGGTGTCATCAGGCTCCTCATCTAGGGGAGGAGTCATCATTCTGATTCGCTTAGCAAGCAGTTCAGAAGATGGAATATTGACTGTTATTTCATCAAGAATTTTAAGGGTGCCAATAGTTGGCATTACCCTGATTCTTTGAGCCAATGATCTAGTGTCATTGGAGTGCTGCCAAACACCTTGCTGAGAGGTGGAGTGTCCAGTAAATCTATTTGCCAGAGGGAATCTAGATTCTGCAACTTTTCGAGCTGCATCAGAAAGTTCAATAATAGCTGGAGATACAATCTCAATGGTATTGTCTTCTGTGGACTGAGTTTTGGCTTCTTGAGCTTGATGTTTCCCACATCCTCCTCGGTGTCTGCATTGTTGAGATTGGGATCGATTTTTCACCGGAGATTGACAACCAGACTGATGGGGCTGGACTTCTTTTGTTTGATCAGGAGTCCTCTGATCTTTCCATCCCGCATCCTTTTCTTTACATTTGATGCCGCTAATCTTATTAGCGTGATCTCTATTATTCTGAGGAGGCTGCATAGAAAACTTGCACCTGTATTCTCCAATGATGCTCTCGCTGATGGCCTGGAACATAAATTTATCTGTGCCATAGATCTGAAAAATTGTGGTGGATAGTGCATTCCATTCTTTTGGAAGTGCTTGTGCAAGTAAGAGTGCCTGCATGAAATCGGGAATATCTATGCCATCATCTTTAAGACGTGAGAAAAGGCCACCGAGTTTTTCTATTTCTGGAACAGGGTCCTTTCCAGAAAGCTGGAATGAGATGGCAGTATGAAAATCTGTGAAGATCTGAGATGGAGCTGTTGTCTGATATTTGGTTTGAATGATGTTCCAAGCCCCTGCCACATTTGCCTCTTCTGCGATATGTCATCGGAGAGAGTCGGAAACTTTGAGGTGGATTGCACTGAGGCCTGCATCATTAAGTTTCTGCCACTCCCTAAGGTCTTTTCTGTATTTGGCCATGGAGTATCCTGCGGTTACTTCTGCTGCTGAAGGCTCAGAAGGCCTGGGAAAACTGTCCGTCATAGCTGCCCAAGCACCAATGTGTAGGAGATATGACTTCATCTTTTCTTTCCATACTCAGTAATCGATTCCAGTGAAAACAGGAATAGCATTGATGCCAGTGGGATGAGAAGACATTTGTAAGGTAGTGATGCTAGTACTAAAAATTGTATTAGCATTTTTGTATTATAATCAGAATGACTAGAATATGAATAAGATTCCACTTAGCATCATTATATCTTTTGGATAGAGACGTCTATTGTTAAGGTAGTATGGTCTGGTTGTGACTGAATGGTATTCACCATTGTTCCAAATGATGTGGAGATAGGGTCTATCATTGTGCTTTTAAGCACATACCCATTGCTCTAATTGTTCAGAGTCATGACAACCATCCAGTAGTGCCAAAGGCTGCTAACCGGGGCCCATAACCTGTTGAGCTGCACACCATGCACTGTGAGTAGCATGGTTGCACTAGTGGAAGTGCCAAGGTGCGCTCATAGCAGCAACCATTGACGATACTACCAAAGGTAGGAGAGCTTACTTACATGCTGGTGGGCAAGGAAGAGCAACTGAGTTTATTAGTGCAAACTACTGTCCTTATATACATTTCTATGTATTTGTACATATTTGCGCTTATTCTAAATAAGAGTGAGACAGATAAGAGAAATCTAATCTACAATGTATCTACAAAAGGAAATAGCCCCTAAGGGCGTTTTAGGTAGGCAGATTTCTCAATAGTTCCACTTTTCCTTCCTCTATGCATTCTCTAACATAGTGGTAGTGGATATCTATGTGCTTAGATCTATGCTCTTGAGCAGGATTAGAAGCTAAAAAGATTGCTCCTTGATTATCTACTCTTAATTGAATCATTTTTATAGTCTTTCCAATTTCATGGAATAAAGACTCTATCCAGACTATCTGTCTTGATGTATCAGACAGACTCATATATTCTGCTTCTGTTGATGACAAAGTAACCATCTTTTGTTTCCTTGAAACCCAACTAACTGGTCCTCCAGCTAGTTTTACTATGTATCCAGTGACTGATCTTCTATTAATCTGGTCACCTGCCCAGTCTGCATCACAATATGCAATGAATCCTTCATGATTCTTCCCATTATACACTATTTTGCCATTAATGTTGGTGGCAACATATTTGATAATGTATAATGCCTTCTGGATATGCTCTTCAGAAGGATTAACCATAAATTGTGACATCATTATTACTGCAAATGCAATATCTGGACGAGTTCCAAGAGTTAAATATAATAATGATCCAATTATGGATTGATAATAGCTTCTTTGCTCAGAAGTTGCTGTTCCTTCATTTGGTTTAGGAACATACCCTGCTGGTAATGGTGTTCTAGCAGGTTTAGCATTTTCTTGACAAAAACACTTAACAACTTTCTTAGCATAGTCAATTTGATCAATTGTCAGTAATTGATTTGGTCTATCTCAAGATATCTTCATCCCTAGATATTCAGAAACTTGTCCTAAGTCTCTACATTCCCATATTTTCATGAACTTGCTCTTTTTGTCTAATAAGAGTTTTTTGTCATTTCCCAGAAATAGTATGTCATCAACATATAGTATGACAACTATTATTGATCCTTGTTTTTTAAGGATATAAACTCCTGTATCCAAAAGACATCAGTTAAATCCTAAGGATTTCAAGCTTTTATCAGCTTGTTTATTCCAAGCACATGATGCTTGTTTAAGACCATATAGGGCCTTTTTTAATCTATAGACTTTTCCCCCTTGTCCTTCTGTGACAAAGCCTTCTGGCTGTTCCATGTAAATTTCTTCATCAAGATTTCCATATAGGAAAGCTGTTTTAACATCTAGCACCTCAATTTCCCAATTTTCGAGTGCAGCTGAAGCCAGAAGTAATCTCACTGTTTCAAATCGTGCAACAGGAGAAAAGGTGTCATCATAATCTATGCCAGGTATTTGTGAAAATCCTTTAGCAACAAGTCGAGCATGTTTTCGACCACCACTTTTAATATTGTAAACCCATCTACACTTCACAGGTTTACAATCTTTTGGACCATCAACTAACTCCCAAACATCTCATTGGAATAGAGCTTCAATCTCATCCTCCATAGCTTTAATCCATTCTTGAAAAGCTTTAGGATCAGATTCTTTTATTTTTAACACGTCCCTAAAATGAACAGGGATATCAGATTTAGGTAATACTGCTTTTGAGAGTAGGAAATTGATAAATTTCCCTCCTCCCTCTTTTTGTAACTGATTAAGCAGCATATCTATATCTGTAATTCCTTTATCCTGAATAATACCAGGATCAGATTCATCTGATATTTCACTTGAAGTGTCTTTTTGACTATCAGAGTCTTCAGACTCATTGAAAGGATTCTTTTCCAGTTGTTTTTCAATTTCAAGAGGAGTTTTCTTTCCATAAATATTACCCTCCATATAAACTGGTTTCCTTTCTTTCTTTAATGTGATGAAGCTCAGCTGCAGTGGTGCTTTCAGCTGTCTCTGCTGTTTTCTCAGCTTCTGTAAGCTGTGGCTTAATCCTGTTGCCTAGAACATATTGCCAGAGACCTTTATACTGCAGAGCAGCTTTAATAGCTGCTGACCATTCATTCCAATTGTTACTTCCAGTAAGCATTGGAATTTTGGACAAGTCATCCTCTCCTCCAATAATTATATCAACATTTGCAGCTCTAGCAAGATTGTCAATTTCCATCCAGCCTGTCTGGGCTCTTGGATCGATGACTAGATGACAATGGTGACTAGACTGATCACCATTCAACTTGTGTAAGTGGAAGTTGACTCTCTTTCTAATTGACTTGGAGTATGAAGCCAATTCTTTAATATCAATGTACTGTGGCCATTGATATTCAGCCAATGCATGGGTTTTAATTGCTGCCAGGTAGCAATAACCAATTTTTGACCATACAGGACTTTCCACAGTATGAATCCAAGGGTGGATAAGTCCATCCCTTCCCTTGAGTTCTACTATAATGAACTCTCCTCCTTCAAGCTCTTCATTCTTTCTAGCTTTAATCAAAGAAGAGTATTCGCTATCATTCAAGGAAGGATGTGAATAATCAGAACTGTATATCTCCTCATCAAGTATATACAACTTGTGAGTCTTGGGTGGTACTTTTGGTTGTTCAGCCAACTCTCTCTTGGCTTTGTATTCCTTCTGGCGCAATTTTTTAGCTTTCTTCCTAAAGCTTTTCTCCCTCAACTTTTCTTGATTTAAGTTTTTAACAGTTTCTTGGATACTTTCTATTAGATCCTCAACCTGTTTTTTATCCTCCATTTCCTGGCGGATAGCTTGGTGCATTGTCGAAATATATTTATTGATATTAGTGGTTCTGCTTTCCTCTAATACAGAATTGCTGTGATATTTATTGGGTAGTATTTTTACTTTCCCAATTTTTGACCACTCCTTAGCGTGGTCCCAGACTCCACTCCCAGACCCGCTATCTCTCTTTGGAGTGGCTGGTATCTCCACTTGTTCCTTTGTCCAGTCATCCACCTTCCCACCAAGGTTGAAGAACCAAGTCCTGACTTCTTCAGAAGTTGGCCAATTTAGTTGGTTTTTGGGACACAGAGTGAAGGTAGCGCCTGCCTTATTTTTAGCAGACAGGCCTGCTTTGCCATATCAGCATATGATACTGATTTTTCCTTCCCTTTCCCCTTATCAGCTTTTTGGGCTGATTTCATTTCTCCAGTCACAATATTATATACATTATTCCCATAATCCGCCTGTTGAAGGCAACCTGCTTGGAATTTCCAAATGTCATCAAAAATTTCAATCACCAGAGAATCCTCACTGGCTAATTTGGCAGCTTTGTCCTCTAATTCTTGACAATGCTTCCAAATAGAGAGTTGCACATCAGCAATGCGCTTCCTTTGATTTCCAGATCTGCCTGGACCTCCTTGTACCAAGGAGACTGTTTGGTAGATGTCCCAATGGGGGCAGTAGGGCCCTTGCTAGTAGATTGCAAGGTGTTGATAAAGATAGAGCTGGTGAAACCAGCTTTGGCGACTTTTTGTTGAGAAGAGTCAGATTTCAAGCCAGGGGTACCAGCAGTGATATATTTGTTGCTGGAAGAACCAGCAGAGGCAGAAGAAGAGGTGGTGTTGTTGGAGAAAGACATTTGGATGTAAAAGTGTTGGTTGATTTGTTTGATTTGTTCTGTAAGAAAGAGGTAAGCAACAGTCTGAAAAGACTTTCATTGCTCAGAACAAAGGTATGGACATTGAGTTTTCGATTTTATTCTCCTGCAATAAATGCCTGAGCATGTGCATAAACATGGTAGTTTGCTTTTGTCATAATGTGCTATAATTCATCGCCAGAAGGGGATCCAGCCCTTCAGGAGTGCTTGGGGGCTCCATCAAGTTCCCCACAGTGATAAAAATATCCTCCACTATTTATAGATAAAGTAATAAACTATTGATATGACACTAAGGAGTGTCCTATTGTAAATGGGATGCTAATCAGTGCCCATCGCTGGTCTGCATGTACCAGGGAACAATGTCCCATGCAGCACAACCCTTATACAGAATTACTACTATTTTTAATTTTGGAGAACAATTTTATGCTGATGAAAACAGCCTACATAAGCACTTAATTATTCACGGCCAATAGGGGGGTGCAAAACCTTTTTAAACCTAGATCCTTCATCTGTCATAGGACAGCACTAAACCCAAGTGATTTGAATGGTTCACCAGACCAGGTAATTTATTGATTTACCAATCAAGACTACATTTTTTATATTAACCTGGATATTGCAGAACTGGGGACTGGTGAAGTGTGTCACACTAGTGATTATTGTCTCACCATCCAAGGCAGTCACTCAAATCCCAAGCATTAGAGGCTTGTTAGGATGAGTAAGAAGCATTCCTGTCATGCTTCAAGAGATAGCACATTAGTGACTGAATCAGATGTATACTACTTTAATTACAGTACTATGGGCACATCCATTACTTCCCTTGTTTACCTTTGTTATGACAAAAGGGTGCTAACACATGTAATATGCATAGCACAAGGTTTTCATTCATGCAGGGCCCATAACCTGTTGAAACGAGCAACAGCAGCGCAGAGCGAGGCTTAGTAAGCGAGGGGACTTACTGAGTACTGTGTAGAACGCTTAGGAGCTAGGGCTCAACTATGCAATAGATCAGGAGATGTATTTCAGCAGTGCAAAGAGTGCTGCTTATATACAGTTACAGAAATCACATGTAACTACATCTAATATACCTATATCTAGTAATGCGCAGCTTCCTGCTGTGCATGGTGTCATATTGCTGTGCATTTTACAGCAATCTGTCAATACTTGATGTGTGAAGCATGTTTCATGCATTGTATCTCACATGCTGTCATTTCATACTGTTCCTGGGATGAAACTCTATAATATCTGTCAAACTCTATAAGAGTGTCAACAGTGTACAAATATCAGATTATATTTGTGATTTGGTGAGCATTCATAAATAACGATATAATATATCAAGCTATGAGTTCAATACTCAAAGCTCCAGATCATTATTTATTCAACACTTAGTATCACACTGGTAAAGGGGGCTAACATTGTTGAATTAATAATGATATGGAGCTTTGAGTATTGAGCTCATAGCTTGAATATAATAAATCATTATTAATGAATGCTTACCAAATCACAAATATAATCTGATATTTGGAATAAAAGCTTGAAATCCTTAGGATTCAAAAGATGTCTTTCAGACACAGGAGTTTATATCCTTAAAATAAAAGGATCAATAATAGTGGTCATATTATACAGTGACTCACAAAACTGAGTCAATGGTTAGCACTTTTTGATTATTTGTAGCATATCTTCAGAACCAAAGCAAATATGAACAAAACATCAGTGTATAAAATAAATTATGTAATTACAATCAGAAACCATGGAGATATATTCAATTTAAATCAGAGACTCATTGACTCAGTTTTGTGAGGGGGATCAGAAATATCAGAATCTGATGCTCCACTTATTGTATAGCCAACCCTTGATAGATGGTCACTGTGGGAATGTTATCTTTCATGGGAACTCAAATTGAGCTATTTAATCAAGGCTAACATTCACAATTCTCCAATGCATCCCACCTCTCCTGCTCAGAAAGAAAACATCCTCTCTATAGCCAACAATGGCTATTCCATTCACAATATTCCTCTGGAGGTCATCTTTCCAAGCTCCCATCCACCTCTCAGAGAGCCATCATCACTCAAATCACCATGGGCAAGGCCTCCAATGCTGTCCAGGCCACCAATTACATCAATACCATTATCCCTAACCCAGTCTCCTCAGAAACAGTCAGGAGAGTCCCCAGGAAAAATTCATTTAAGGCTGTGGCAAAGAAGAAAAAGCCCTTGCTCAGTGCAAGGCACAGACAGAAGAGGTTGGCCTTTGCTTTGAAGCACAGAGAATGGACAGTGGAGAACTGGAAGAGGGTTATCTGGTCAGATGAGACTAAGATCAACAGGTTGGTGTCAGATGGGAGGCAGTGGGTATGGAAACAGAAGGGGGAAGGATTGACTGAGAGAGTGTTACAACTTTCACTTTGTCATTATGTTTCACATCCCTATCTCTGTTACCTGTTTCATCCCTTGTTTCACTTCCTTTTACATATCCTCATTGTCCTCAGAATCATATATAAACCCACTCATGTACTGTAGTTCCTTAGTTCCAACTTAGTCAAGTATTGCTCTCATCTGAACTGTTATGAGCTGGAGAGGAGCCCCTGAGACATGTGACAGGGACCATGCAGGTGTCAACAAATTCTGTTGACTGGACAACTCTAGGAAGGCTTAGGAACCCTTGGTGGCATATGGAAAACCCTATATTCAGTAATGATGACTTGACAAATATGTGCTCCATCTTATTTATGCATGGGAATGGTGGATTGAAGGCTCATGGGATTTATCCCTATTTATTCAAGATTTACAGATGGGTGGGACAAGCCCTATACTCAAGGCAATGGACAGGAGTTGGGGTTACTATAAATGGAAGACTATGGCCCAATGTTGGCAGCCTCTATGTGCACAGGAATGGATTAGGTCAGCAGGACACTGAGCCAGGATGGTGGGTCCTTGATAGGGATCAGAAGTGATGCCACACTCATGGGACGAGCACTGGACTAGTGGTGACAACTTAGGTCACCAAACAATAGCAGACTGTGGAGCTGAGGGACAGCATATGGGTGCATGCATAGATGGTTAGATGGGGAGTGAGTCTGTTGCTGCACCCCCTTTATGGATGAGGGGTTTTAGCTGTGCATGGACCAGGATCTTTCATATAAGTAGGGAGTACTTTCTAACTTAGGGCCCTTAAGGCTCTAGGTGGTTTATATGCTACAACACTCTTTATCACAGTCTCATCACCCTCCATATATGGGCTGCAGTCCTAACATAGGCAACTCCTTCATCATGTATCATTGTCCAGCCCTTGTTCTGTATTGTTTGAGTCCAGATAAAAAGGTAAAAAGAAATTAAAAATATCCCTGTCCTCTATATGTCCTGTCCTTCATAAGTGTCATTGACATTGTTACTTGCTTGTGCATTTTCTGCTTGTAACATTGGTCTAATGACCCTCTACTGTTGTCCCAGGTTCATCTGGGCTGTGCCTTCATCTGGACTTCACCTAGACCTGTTGCCTTGAGTCACCATTGCTGCACACTCTCTATATGGTTAAGTGATCCATGATCTTGGTCCCACAATGCCTTTGTCCATAAGCCATCTTGTGGCTATGCCTCCTCGCTCAAGTCCTGGATTGGCAAGTGTTGAGCTAATCCCACATAGGGGCTCCTGTGGCTATGCCATGTCATATCCCTGCTGTGACTTGTGACACTGATGTAATGCACCCATAACAATAGGGGTGTCTCCCTCTTTCCTGGTATACTGATGGCTCCTTGCCTGGCCATCATCTCATAGTCTGATGAATGCTCCCATGCTGTGATGCATGTGAAGTGTTCCCCTGGTCTCCTGTGACAGTCCCCAACTGTCTCTCATCCTCCCATGGTGGTCCCTGACCACTAGAATGAAAAAATAAGAGTGACTGCTAGGATCCATTCCTAACAGGTGTGGTGGTGGCATAGCAAGCAGGCATGGGCCTGGTGGTCTGAATGTGGTCTGTCATCTTGGCTTTCAGGGGTGGAACGAAGTTGTTGGGACTAGAAGTGGAGAAACTGGAACTGGAACTGCTTGAGCTTGAGGAAACTGGAGGCAGGCTTGGTGACAGTTGTGGAAGTTCAGATGGCAACAAGGTTAGTGGGCTCAATTCTTCGGAGTTGGGCTGCTCTGGTTTTGCTGCCAGGGTACTGGTGGAGATATTGAAGGAATGGAATGCTTCAGATTGATCAGGGTTAGGTGGACTACAGGATGCTGTGGTGGATTGGTGGAGGGCTCTGTTGATGTCATCAATGGCTTGGAATTCGGGGGCAAGGCCTAGTCATTGGCAGGATTGATGCTGGAATGTGTTGGTGCTTTTGAATATCTCACTAAGCACTTCTCTGGGATCTTGCCACAAGAGTTGCTGCACATTCTCAGCTCTTCATTTTAGTGAGTTGTACCAGTCAGAGAAAACATTGGCAGATAATGAAGATGGCACATAGCAGCCAGGGAATTGTTGATCCCAGGGTGACTTGGGCAGTGTTGATGGCAAAATTCTTTCAAAGCCTCACTGGGGTAGCCAATTTGATATGCTCACTCTGCTATTGGAAATAGGGAGGAGAGAAAGGGGTGAGGTTGTGAAAGAGGTCCTGTCAACTCCAGTGCACTCAATGACAATGCTACAATGTGCAGAACTGGCAGAGTTTGCAGGTAGTAATGTTTGGCACATGAGTGCATAATGGCAAGAACATGGGATGCAGTGATAAGCTCACTCTGCTATTAGAAATAGGGAGGAGAGGAAGGTGTGAGGTCGTGAATGAAGTCCTGTCAACTCCAGTGCACTCGATGACAATGCTATGATGCACGGAACTGGCAGAGTTCATGGATAATAACATTCTAGTGTGTGAGTGCATAACAGCAATGAATGTGGGACACAGAGTGCAACAAGATACATGAATGAGACAAGGAGGGCATGACTAAAGACTGAGACTCAAGGGGAGCTGTATTCTCTACTGTGGTATCTTCTATGCTATTGTATCCTATTGTACAGGGACTTTATATACTTTTTCCTACTCTAACTAACAAAGTAACACTTGTAAAATTTCACCTCACAACCATATATCCAAATCTGTCTTGAAGGTTTTCACACAATGGGGCTAGCTGAGGGATGCAATGGTGGAATAGGAATGCTGTGGTGGGAACTAATATCATTACCCAATGTGGGACACTAATAGAGTCAGCAGATGAAAATAGACTTGACTGATTGCTGTTTGTGGCAACTCCAGGGTTCATCTGGCTTGATGCATCCCTGTTCTTGATATTCCATGGGCCTGACTGACAGTTACTGGAGCTGGTCATTGGCCAATGGCTTTACTTGTCCACTAGGGTCATAATCCACTGCATTGGTGTGTTGCTATGGATGACATGGCAATTGGATCGTGGAATGCAGATCTTCCTAACATGGATATGGCTTGATGGTGGCAGTCCCTTCTCTGGTGAACTAAGCTATGCTGGCTGATGATTTTATGTGACTTGGCTGATGGGGTGCTGACATTGGATGCAAACAACTGACTAAGCGCAGGGTTTGGATGGCGTATGCAGGAGGTGACTTGGTTGTTGGTCATGGGCAACACTTGTCTTACTGTGGAAAATTGTGGATAATCACAGAGTTGCTCAGAGTTGCTCATTGCTAGCTTGGAATACCTGTGGATGACTACTCTACACCCTTACCTCAGAACAATGCTCATCATCTCCCCCCCACTTAAAAATCTGACTGTCCTCAGTCAGTCATGTGAAGGAACTGGCTAGTTGATTGCTGGTGGTTGAAATGAAATGGAAATAAAATTTGACAAACAAAGATGGCAAATGGTGTGGCTATGTACTGGGTATCTTGCAGAATTCCATGTCTTCTGTTCTCAGTAGCTGCCTCCTGGGTCAGGATCATCATCTATGTCTGGCCAATTGTTGGGTATTGATTTGTCACTACTGTTGCTGTTGCTGCTACTGTCTTCTTCATTGTATGTCACCCATAGGTGGTGAGCAGAATGATGGCAGTGATGTGGTACTTGCTTGAGAGGCCCTATGTTCTGGTCTTGAGATGATGGAGGTAGGGCAGAATTGACTGGGGCATGACAGGGTTCAGCAGGGCAACTAGACTTGACTATATTCTCTTCTGGGGACCTGATGGCTGCTACTGAGGACTTAATGATGGGAAACTTGGCTGAAATCTGATATATTGTGGGACTTGTAGGTGGACTAAACTTGGTGGGCTGACTATTGAGGATGGAGGATGGCGGGGTTGATGTGTAAATGTCAGGGTCTGTTTTTCGGGGGCTGGGGCTAGTTACTGGGGTGCTGGCTTCTATGTTGCTGGGCTTCTGCTGGACTGGTTCAATATTGGTTTCCTCTCTGTGACTTTCGATCATTTCCTCGAGGCTAACTGAAAATCCTGTTTCTCTTCATGCATTCTGATGAAACAAGGTGGTCCACAGGGTATGGTCGGAGCTGGTGCTGATGGTGCTGGTGCTGGTCACGATTCTGTTCCTTTCGCTCATAGCAGAATCTCTACTCCATCAAATGCTACCTTGCTTCTCTTCACCACTTGCAATGCTATAAGGGTTCTCTGCATTTGCTCAATCTCTTTGTCAATGTCATCCATGGAGTTCACTGCTGTCTCATAGTTCTGAATCAGCACAGTACTCGATGCTGCCATTAGCTCCTGGTGGTTGTCACAGGGCAAATAGAACATTGAGGGATGGAAACTGGAACTTGATCCTAGTGGGACTGCATTAGAACCAGTTGCTGGTGTGGTTTGTGACCAATTCTGCAGGGCTGGCACACAATTCCGTGGGGCTGGAGCATGAGTCTGGTTCATCACAACTGACTGAGTTAGCAACTGCAGCATCATTTGGGTCTGTAGTGAGCTCTGGGCCATCTTTTCCATCAAACCAAACATGTCCTCTGTCTTTATTGTGGGCATTGCTACTGGCTCGGGTTTGACTAGTGGGGTTGATGCAGGTTTGGTGGAGTAGACTGCGGAATTGGTGGAGTAGACTGTGGAATTGGCAGGGCAGACCGCAGAGTTGCCGGAGTTGGCAATATGGGGTGCTGCAGACTTGTTGATCAGCTTATCATAGAAGGATGTCCCTTGAATGACTTCCTTCATGGCTGCTAGGGTCTGCTCGAGGGAGTACGGGTCATCATGGTGCACATTCGTGTATTGACTGCACATGTAGCAGTACATTTCCACACTGATGTGGACTTGGAATCCCTTGAAGAAGTATTTGCTTTGCTGATGCATTGAGAGCCATCCATTCTTAATGAGATATCTTGTGATAACCAAAAAGCACTGGTAGTAGTTACATAGTTCTTCTGCTGTTTGGATTCCAAGCTGGAATGTCTCTTCAACTAGGTGATCTAGATCCAACTGAGTGTGCTCACACTTGTTGATTACTCTGGTGTATAGTGTGATGACCGATGCTTTGAAATCCTTGTATGTAGATGCTGCATCATAAGTTTCAACTCCTCTCCATAAATCATACTCCATGTCATGGAGATAGTGTAACACATATGCCTTCTTTTGCTGCACAGATGTGATTCTGGCTTTGCTAAATAATAATTCTAGCTTGTTGAAATAGCACATTGATAAGCTCACTTTGCTATTGGAAATAGGGAGGAGATGAAGGTGTGAGGTTGTGAATGAAGTCCCATCATGTCAGGACTGCCCTAGACACAACCTATCTGACTCGAGCGGTGACTTGTTAGGTCTGAAACGATTCTGATTGCTCTGTAGCTATGTCTAGTGACAATAGACTATCTAGAGACTTAAGAGTCTCCTATGCTAAACTACGGCCCTTATATACCGCTTCTCCTGGTCTGTGCGCAGACAGCGTGCAGCTAAAGTCCCTCATGCCGGGATCAATGCGCAGCAGCCGATCTGCGCCCATCTATCCATTCGTGGAGAGTTTCATCCCTTCCCATCTCTTGGGTTATCCGCATGCAGCCTTCCTATTGTTCAGGACTTCGGCCGATTCCCATGCACGCCGTACTGTTGACTCGGTTCTCCTCGGCGTTCCCATGTCGCCCCTCAGGCGCTGTGCCGCTCATGATTCCTTTCATGGCGTAGGCCCATCATCGGGCCGCAACTCCTGTCGGCACTCGGTCTATCTCCATAGCCGATGCTGACCTAACTTCCTTCCTAATAAGGACCGCGGTTCACGTAGGCCATCCTCCTAGAGTCCTGTTGCGTAGTCTTGCTCGTAGACGTTTGAGCGCAATAAAATAGATAAAAAGAAAAGGAAAATATCCCCCGACTCTCCAAGTCCGTATCTTCATAAGTGTCATTGACGTCGTTACTGTAAAGTTGAAAATGAGAGGTATGCTCATAACATCACCCCCCCCTCAAGGCCTCGCATCCCGAGAGGCTGACGTGGCGGAGGCCACATATCTTGGGTCCTCCTTCATGCGTGCATAAAACGCGGCTAAGCGTGCTTGCTGATCATCGGGCGACAGCCCGGTTTGTTCTGAGTCGACGTCCTCGACGTCTTCAATGGTGGTTTTGTATTGGACCAATGATTTTTCCAGGCGTCCTGCGCCCCTAATTCTCCTCTGTCGGTCTTCTTCTGACTCGCTGCTTTCCGGAGCAGCCGCTACCGTCGTCCTTTTTAGAATTTTCTTGGCGAGTACTGCCATATCTTTTCTCTGAGCTTCTTTTTCTTCCGCTAGCTCCTCCTCCTCCGTCTTCTGGGGGAAATTAAGCACGGGTTTAGACCGCCCGCCGCGCTCCAGGTTTCTGGAGAACGTCCCATCGGTGTCGTCTGGCAGCTCCATAATTGCTGCCCTGTCGCCCTTCCAATTTCGCCATCGGCGCTCCATATTTGCCAGGTACTTTGGCCCAAACGGCCATCGTCCCATCCAAACAGCCTCTGTCGGTCCTTCCAGTGTGTTCCCCTTGCTTGTTTGTGTCGTGGGGTACTAGTGGAATGTTTGGGGGTGTCCTGACTCTTTTTTGGCTCTGTAACCGTGTATTGGATGTATAAGATTCCATCTCGAATGTTTCTAACAAGTTTTGGAGCGTCTGGATTTGCTTTGTGAAATTTCTTGACTATAGCTGGTGCATTGACGACATTTTTTACCGGTTCCCAAGTGGCCTCCTCCACTGGGTAGTTTTTCCATTTTACAAGGTATTCCAGCCTCGTTCCTCCTCTTCCACCCACTCGGCTTTCCAAGATTTCCTCAACTTCATATTCCCCTTCTTGGGATTCCTCTACCATCTGCACGTCCTTGCGTGCTGCCACCTTCGCTTGTTGTTTTGGGAAAACTGGTTCCCTGTACAGCTTCAAAAGGACTTCGTTGAAGACATTATATACCTTCCAGGATGCTGGTATTTTGAGCTTATATGATGACTCGCCCACTTTAGCGAGTACTTCTAAAGGGCCGACGAACTTTCCATCTAATTTCTTTGTGGCCCGGATAACCGGAAGGTTTTCAGTACTAAGGTAGACTTTGTCGCCAGGTTTGTATTCTCGTGCTTCCTGACGATGGGCGTCATAACGCTGTTTCATGACCTGCGCTGCTTTTTCTAGCGCTAGTTTTGCCTTAGCGTGGACATCCTCCAATTCTTTTGCCAATTGCTCTACCGCTACTGCTTTCGGGGCATAAGTCGGGTCAAGTCCTTTGTTAGGATGTCGTCCGTAGTTCATATAAAACGGAGTGAAGCCTGTAGCTGAGTGAACCCTGTCGTTGTGGCAGAACTGAGCCACTGATAGCCAGTCCGACCAATTATCCTGCCGGTTATTGACGAAGATGGTGAGGAACTCTTTTAGTTCTTGATTTACTCGCTCCGTCTGTCCGTCTGTTTGAGGATGGTAAGCCGTCGATCTGTTGGCTTTTATTCCTAACATTCCGTATAAGTCGTTCATGAATTTGGAGGCGAACTGAGGGCCTCGATCGCTAATGACTTTTCTGGGGAGTCCGTGCTCCCTGAATACGTTATCTCTAAACAGCACTGCTGTTCCCTGAGAGGTGACTTCCGATGTGGTGGGTAAGAAGTAGGTTTTCTTGGTAAACCTATCTACGATGACTAAAACCATGTTGTTCCCCTTTGATTCGGGAAGTGGTCCGACAAAATCAACTGAGATAATTTCCCAAGGTTCAGTAGGAACTTCATTAGGTCATAGAGGCGCTGCTCGGGCAGTCCTGTCTGGCTTGGCTTTCTGACATGTTTCGCAGCCAGGGATGTATCGTTCGATGTCTTTTCGCATGTTGGGCCACCAGAAGTTCCTGGTGAGCGACTCCAATGTTTTTGCCACTCCAGAATGTCCCCATGAGTGGTGGATGGCGATAATGTCCTCTCGTAACGCTGGCACTGCTGGCACGTAAACACGTCCTTGCCAAGTGATTAGTCCTTTGTCAATTTTATATTCCTCTCCCGCAGTTTCTAGTCCTTTTATCACCTGGGTTTCCCACTGTCGACGAGGGACTTCTCTGATATCCTTGATGATGTCACCTATTGCTCAATCGTCATCGAGGACATTTATAAAAAGATGTTCTTTAAGGAGGATGACACCTTCATTGTCGTTCTCTCCTTTATCGTGTCCTGTTCGTCGGGACAGTAGGTCTGCTTTAGTATTCGACTTTCCACTTCAGTGCCTTATTATGAAATTATAGTCTTGCAGGTCTGTAACCCATCTCGCCTGCTGCCTGTTTAGGTTTTGCGCTTTTCTGAAATATGTTAAGTTCTGATGATCGGTTAGAACTTCAATGATCTGTTTTGCCCCTTTGAGGTAATGCGCCCATTCGTAAAAGGCGTGCATCACCGCAAGCATTTCTTTATCATATATCTCGTAATTACGTTCAGCGTCATTGAGAGATTTGGAAATAAAGGCCACCGGCTTCCATAACCCATCCTTGCATTGCTGTGATAGTATGCCTCCGATGGCGAAATCTGAGGCATCCACCTCCACCCGGAATTGTCCTTCTTCATTGGGAATACGAAGTACAACTTCTTTTGCTATTGTCTCCTTGAGCCTGTCAAAGGCTTCATCCTGTAGCTGCGTCCACAGCCACTCCTCCTTTCCAGTGAGCCGTGTCAACGGCTTTGCCAATTTTGCAAAATCTTTAACGAATCTTCGATAAAAGTTGACGAAACCCAGAAATTGTTGAACTTCTTTTTTACTTTTGGGGGTTGGCCACTCGGATACCGCTTTAACTTTTGCAGGATCCATTCGTACTGTGTCCTTTCCGATAATCACTCCTAGGAAGTCAATTTCGCTTTTATCAAAGAAGCATTTCTCAGGCTTCAGCGACAGCTTGTGCTTTTCCAACTTTTCGAGTATTCGGTTTACATGTTTTATGTGTTCTTCCTGGTTCTTTGAAAATACCAATATGTCATCCATGTAGATAACTACCCATCCTTCTGCTATTTCGACTCGGAATATGTCGTTCATCATAGTTTGGAAAGTTGCGGGGGAATTGGTGAGGCCAAAGAACATTACAAGTGGTTCGAACAGTCCCCTATTGGTCCGGAAAGCAGCTTTCCACTCGTCACCTTCTTTTATGCGTACGTTGTTGTAACCCCAATGTATATCCATTTTCGAAAATACCTTTGCTTGCGATAGCTGGTCTACGAGTTCTCCGATAAGAGGTAGGGGATAACGGTTTTTGATTGTCATTTTGTTTAGTTTCCTGTAATCCTGTACAGGCCTAAGTTTCCCATCTTTCTTTTTAATGAAAAAGAAAGGTGACGCCATGGGCGATTTGCTGGGTTGGATTCGTCCAGAATCCAAATTCTCTTTTAAGAACTCATCGAGTTGTTGTTGTTCGTCTCGATTTAGGGGGTAGATTTTACAATCTACCGGAGTCAAACCAGGGATTAGTTCTATTGCGTGGTCCCAGCATCGCCATGGTGGAAGTTCATCGAAGGTTTCCTTTTCAAATACCTTCTGATGTTGTAAGTAATGTCTGGGAACTGCCTCCTCCAGTGTCCGTTTCTTTTCTTTTTCCGCCTGCTCCACAGCTATCTTTGTTGCTGTTGAGGCAAAGGCTCGTATTCGTAATTCGGGCTCCCCGATATGAATAGCCAGAAGGCGCTCTCCTTCCTGTAAATGGTATGACACATGGATTTCATCCTCCGGTTCTTGGACGGATGATGATTTCCAACAGGTTCCTGGACATCGGTTAAACTCCAGTGATTTCGCCTTCCAGTTGATGGTGGGATTATGGTGTTCCAACCAATCGTGCCCTAGGAAGAGATCGGTTTTGCTAAGTCAGGCTACGGCACAATCCATTATTTCCTCGTGAGCTCCTATTTGTAGTTTGAATTGAACAAAGTATTCCACACTCCCCGATCCGTTGCGTGTTCCATCCACATTATATACTGGGATCGGGCGTAAAAGTTTTTTCTTGTTCATTTTGTGCTTTTCTACAAATTCTTCGCTTATGCATGAGGAAGTACAGCCGGAATCTAATAACATAGTTATGTTGGAGGATTGAAGCATGTCCATTGTCGTTAGCGTTCCTTTTAGATCTAACTCTTGTTTTCCCACTCCCTGTACCACTTTTTCCCTTAAGTGTACTAGGTTCCAGAGGGCGTCTGCTTCTGATAGTGCATTCAATTGTTTGACGAGTTTTCCATCTACTTCTTTTATTCGTTTGGGCTCTACCCATTGTTTTAGGCATTCAATGGCTATTTGTTCTGGCTGTTGCCATATACGCCTCAATATCCAAGGGGTAGTCCAAGCTTTCAACCTTCTTTTTGGTTTCACGCTCATTTCTAAATTTCGTATATGGTGTATGTTCCCACTGCATTCATAGAGTAAATCGTGCACGTTAATTGCAGAGTCTACTGGTACTAATACACCGTTACAAGAATTTGAACTAGAAGCCAGTTGAACAGAGCGTTCGTTCACTGGCTGTCTCCAAAATCCGAGACCTCCTCGATCTTGGCACATCCTTCCAGGGTCGTTTCCCCGTTATCTATCATCCGTACTACTCTCTTTCCTTTATCTTTTGTTGGTTCCTTCTTCCAACATCTTTCCAACGTGTGCCCTTTCCTTCCACAGTTATTGCATTCTGGTATTGGTTTCCTTCCTCGTGGCAGTGGACATCGGTGACTGTAGTGCCCTTCCTTTTCGCAGTTATAGCACCATGGTTTGACGTCTCGTTTCTTATCCACGTCCATAGCGTTTGGGTCCCGACTTCCTGACGCAAATGGGGCTGGAGCTTTGTACTGGTACTGAGGGTGTGGGTTACTACTTGGGGTCTGCTCTCGATACTCTTGCCGAGTCTTTGGGAAGCCGTATGCTTCATTGGCCTTTCTGTAGGCTCGGGCAAGTGCAGTCACTCTCGTTTGTATTTGGACAAGAGTAGCATTATCTGGGAGTCCCCCATATCAAATTAAGTCCCGTCCTAGGGCCGGGTTGAGATTACTCTGGAATTGAGAAATTAGGGCCTGGTCATTCCAGTCCGTGAGCAAGGTGAGGGAATTGAACTTGATGATGTAGTCCTCCACCATCATTGTTCCTTGTCGCAGTTTTAATAAGGCTTCTATCGCCTTTTCTTTTGTTTCTGTCGACATGAAGAAATCGTGCATTTGGTTTTTGAAGTCGGTCCAATCCGTGAACGGAAATTGGTTAATTAATGGTCTTCGTACCCATGCTCGATTGTCCTCGGTTGATTCTCCCTCATTTAGTTGCTGCCAATTGAGGTGCGGACTCCACCCGCTATTATCCACTTTATCTTGGAATTCCTGTAGTGCTTCTTGGAGCGCTTTGAGCTTAACGCCGCTCCAATCTGCTGCTCTATCCCCTTTTCCGCCTTTCATCCGGTATAGGCATATGGAAATCATTCGTTTGGGGTCTGTTTCCCTTGACAACATGAAATATGTTCCCATCTGCCTCAACCATCCGTCAACTGTTCTGGGATCCCCCTGGTAGTAATCAGGCATTTCGGCTTTGGTTAGAGGTCCTGGTTCAGGACGCGAACTCCTCTGGTATTCGTTTATTATAGCGACAAGGGCTTGTCTGGCACTGGTAACAGCCCTTTGTCGTTCCTCCTCCTGGCGGTGGATCTTGTTTTCCCTGGCTGCTACTGCTGCTGCAGGTTGGGTGTCCGCAAGAGGTTCCAGAGTTTCGGTGTCCATCCAATGGTTTCTCCACCCGAGTATTGCGTGGTAGGCTTGCGTGACCATGTCTACTGTGAGTCGGAAATTTCCAATGCCTACTCGATGTGATCCATATCCCTGCCACATCATTGCCTTCATCCATGGCCAGCCATTTGGTTCTCCCGATACCCTAGCACAATGCCACATTCAATTACATCCCTTGGTTCGCCTCCAATAAATAGGTCGATCCTCATCCATGAGTTCCGGATCCCATCCATATATCTCCTGGATTGTTGGATATGCGGGCCATTTGTAAGCGTTCCAGTATTCTCGCTTTACTAGCCATAGATAGCAGTATCCTGGATACTTTGGGTGCAACTTGTTCTGTTGCTGTTCCGTTAGACCTGGACGACCGTTTCTCAAACAAGGGTCTATTTCTACCAGAGCTGCCGCTGTGTCTGATTGCGCTGGTTGCTCTGGTGATCCTAAATCGCTGTTTTCTCCTAGGCTTATTATTTCGCCTTCTTCGGGATTTCTTGCCCCTACTTTATAATGTCCCATCCCTTCTCGGTTCAAACATTCGATATGAAACCATCCTCTTGTGTTACTGTTATACTTTTCGACATGTAACATATTGGATTGAGAGTAGGTTTTTCGTATGATGGTGGTGACATCTTCGTCTCGAAGGTTCTTGTCCCAGTTGCAAATTTCCTGCAACTGTGGATAAGCCGGCCACAGGAATTTGTCCCAATAATCCTTTTTGATTAATACCAGGTAGCAATATCCTGGTATGTCGGGGTGTAGCCCGCTGTCGACCCATGACATCCGTGGGTACGGGTAGGGAAGCCAACATTCTTTTTCGACATTCCTTCTCCACTGGTCGATTTGTCGTTTCTTATGGGCATTATTTGCCCCTTGAGGATACTCCTCGATTGATAACCAGTCTGCTGTGGTGGGGACTCCACCATTCCAATGTGCTGCGTCTCCGCCAGCGTTAATGACTTTTGCGGTACTTTCTCCCCCAGCTAGTGCTGCCGCTGCGTATGATCGCGCTGGTTGCACTACTGGTCTCTGTTCTACAACTGCCGGGTATGTTCGTCCCGCTGCTTGGTTTACCGCTTCTTGAACAGTAACCGTGGACCGTAGATCAACTCTTTTTACCGACGCAGTGGCGAGGGGGCGATTTTTTAATTTACGCTTTGATTTTGATTGTCCCCCAAAACGTACTGTCCAAGTATAATGGGTTACTTGGTGGAGGTCGACCAATTCGTCCCATGTGTATTCTATATCATCCCGCCGTATTGCAGATTCCTCGATTATGTGACATCTTCCTGGCTGGATGCTATCCTGGATAGCGAATACGACAGTATCATCTCGCAATTCTGGTTCCCAATTGATGATATCGTAAAGGGTGGGCCAGGCAGGCCAGTTAAATTTGTCGTAGTATTCGGCTTTAAACAGGTACATGTAGCAGTACCCATTCTGCCTCCACTGGTCGGGAGCAATCGGACTTTTTGCTGTTGGTCCAGGTAGGTATGCCTTGACGCGTGCCCTCCACCCCAATAACCTGGCTTTATGATCATTCCAGGTATCCTCTCCGATCTCGGATAAGAAGTGATCTAACCCAATGGTTCGGAGTTTCTCGATTGGTTCCGTGAGCAAGCGTTCTGGTGTGACAGGGAGGATTCATCCCAGTGGTTTTGTGACGAGCAAAGGGTCGTATCTTATTCCCTTGCGACGTTCCTCTTCTTCTTGTTCGCGCTTCCACTTGGCATAACGAGTTGCTCGTATGTTGCCATTCATGGCATGCATCCAAGCATTCCAGTCCTCGTGCGACATGGTCATTCCTTCATGGGCGTAGAGCTCTTCTACGTGGTGAGCACATTGAAGTCGCTCTACCACAACTCTGTACCGCATGATTGCCTTTTCCCCATTGTTGATTAGCATCAACCATTGGTTATATTTTGAGGATACAAGAGCTAGCCAAATGGGGTTGGAAGTGTCGCCCTGGTACTGGTCTTCCAATAATTGTATGAGAGTTCGATATTCTTGTTCCGCTTTGCGCATGGCGCGCTCGGCACGCAATACTGCTTTAGTAGCTGCGCGTTCTGCTAGAAGGGCCTCCCATGCCTCCTTCTGCTCGAGCTCCTGATTGAGCTCTTGTTCCCGTAATAATTTCTGCACCTCGGCGCGTTCTCTCTTCCGCTCTGCTTTGCGGTAACGCCAGTATAGTCTGACATGATTGTCGTAGCGGTGTACGATAGTGTCGCCGATAAAGGTGGGTGTCCTTGTAAGGACAAGTTCGTTGGTGTTAGCCCAGTCCGCCTCAAAGATTTGACCGATCTCTGAGAGTGTCGCCTGGGCGTATGGGAGTACGTATTGGAAACGACAATTCATTTCTTTGTGAGGGAAGATGTAAGGATGTTCCTGTAAAAAGATTTTCAATCAAGTTCAGGCCCTCCACTGACACTTGATCTGTTCTTTGCGGCAGCCGAAAGTCCGCGCCTGTCGATGACGTTTCCTGGGAAACAGGAAAGATGTTGTCTGCAGCGTCGTGGGTCCGCAAGCTACTCAGTTATGTGCACCCGGCAATTCGCCTCAATGTCCTTGTGCTCAGTTATCAGCCCGAAATCAGGTAGGGCTGCTGATACAGAGGGTATGAGAGGACTTTGTTTCAGCCTTGATATGCACAATAACCGGTTTGTTTCGCTCGTTCCTGAGCTTTTCCGCAATTGCAGTGTACGTTACCCCGAGCGTGTCTATGGTCTCCTGCCTACACTGCTCTCGGGCGAACTCGTACTCTCATCTGCAACTGTTTTGTAGACAGGCCCAACGGGCGTATTGAGGATCTCTCGTTCGAGACCCGTTGACAGTATGTGTGTCGAAGTCGATGTCGCCAACGGTTCCGGGATAATCGGATTACAACCGTCAAAGTGCAAGCTAGGCCTCTGATCGTCAGGAGCAACTACGAGCGACGTGCTCGGTGCTGGACGGCACAGAGGGGTAGAGAAGAAAGTCTCTAGATTATGTCAGGGCTGCCCTAGACACAACCTATCTGACTCGAGCGGTGACTTGTTAGGTCTGAAACGATTCTGATTGCTCTGTAGCTATGTCTAGTGACAATAGACTATCTAGAGACTTAAGAGTCTCCTACACTAAACTACGGCCCTTATATACTGCTTCTCCTGGTCTGTGCGCAGACAGCGCGCAGCTAAAGTCCCTCATGCCGGGATCAATGCGCAGCAGCCGATCTGCGCCCATCTATCCATTCGTGGAGAGTTTCATCCCTTCCCATCTCTTGGATTATCCGCATGCAGCCTTCCTATTGTTCAGGACTTCGGCCGATTCCCATGCACGCCGTACCATTGACTCGGTTTTCCTCGGCGTTCCCATGTCGCCCCTCAGGCGCCATGCCGCTCATGATTCCTTTCATGGCGTAGGCCCATCATCGGGCCGCAACTCCTGTCGGCACTCGGTCTATCTCCATAGCCGATGCTGACCTAACTTCCTTCCTAATAAGGACCGCGGTTCACGTAGGCCATCCTCCTAGAGTCCTGTTGCGTAGTCTTGCTCGTAGACGTTTGAGCGCAATAAAATAGATAAAAAGAAAAGGAAAATATCCCCCGACTCTCCAAGTCCGTATCTTCATAAGTGTCATCGACGTCGTTACTGTAAAGTTGAAAATGAGAGGTATGCTCATAACACATCAACTCCGGTATGCTCAATGGCAATGTTATGATGTGCAGAACTGGTGGAATTTGCAGATAATAATGCTCTGAGGTGTGCGAGTGTGTAACAGCAGGAAACATGGGACATGGAGTAGGACAAGACTCAAGAATGTGAATGAATGAGGAGGGCATGACTAAAAGCTGAGACTCAAGGGGAAACTGTATTCTCTATTGTATGCTGGTATCTTAAGCTATCATATCCTATTGTACAGGGACTTTATATACTTTTTCCTACTCTAACTAACAAAGTAACACTTGTAAAATTTCACCTCGCAACCATACATCCAAATCCATCTTGAAGGTCTTCACACAATGGGGCTAGCTGAGGGATGCTGATGAGCATCATTCCTACATGGTGGTGTATAGGTATCAGATGGACTAGTCTCAGCACTAGATGTTAGAAACCTTACCCTCACTAGGATGAGACATGCCCTGACATCTGTACTCATCCAAGGTCTTCCACAGGTCTTCCCTGCTAGCCACAAGCACCTCCACCAACTCCATGATTATCCACAATAAGGCAAGCATCACCCATGCCCAATGACCAAGTCATCTCCTGTGTATGCCATCCAAACCCCATGCTAGTCAGTCATTCACATCCAATAAAGCACCCTGTTGGCCGATCCACATAAAATTGTCAGCTGGCACAGCTTAGGTCACTGGAGAAGGGACTGTCACCATCAATACTATATCCACATTAGGAAGGATCTGCATTCCACAATCCAAGGGTCACCCCTATGCAGCTGCCACATCATCCCTAGCAATGCACTGACATAGCGGATCAGGACCCTAGCAGATGAGTAAACCCATCAGCTGACATCCAGCTATGGTATAGACCAGTCAGGTCCATGGAAAATAGAGAACAGGGACACATCAGGCCAGATGAATCCTGGAGTTGCTGCCAACGACAATCAGCAACATCTATTTCCAGTCTACAACTCTATTAGCATCCTGTGTCAGGTTGCAATATTGGTTCCCACTGCAGCACTCCTATACCACCATCACATCCCTCAGCTAGCCCCATTGCATGAAGACTTTCAAGACAGTGATAAGCTCACTCCGCTATTAGAAATGGGGAGGAGTAGGAGGTGTGAGGTTGTGAATGAATTCCTGTCAACTCTGGTGCATTCGATGCCAACACTATGATGCATGGAACTGGTGGAGTTTGCAGACAATAACATTATATGTGGCACACAAGTGCATAGCAGCAAGAGTGCAAGATGCAGAGTATATCAAGACAGAGAATGTGGACGAGCCTAAGAGGACATGACTAGAAGCTGAGACTTGAGGAGAACTGGGGTGTACTATTCTGTTTTGCCCATATCTTAAGCTATTGTATTGTACTGTACAGGGCTTTATATATGTTTTCCTACTCTAACTAACAAAGTAACACTTGTAAAAATTTCACCTCGCAACTGTATATCCAAATCCATCTTGAAGGTCTTCATGCAATGGGGCTAGCTGAGGGACGCAAGTGGTGGAATACAAGTGCCATGGTGGGAATCAATACTGCGACCCAATGCAGGATGCTAATAGCTTGTCAGATTGAAATAGACTTGCCTGATTGCCATTTGCAGCAACTCCAGGGTTCATCTGACTTGATGTGTCCCTGTTCTCTATATTCTGCAGACCTGACTAAGGGTTACTGGAGCTGGTCGTCAGCTGATGGCTTTATTCATCTGCTAGGGTCCTAATCCACTGTGTCAGTGCATCACTAGGGATGACATGGCTCTTGGATCATAGAATGAAGATCTTCCCTAATGCGGATATGACTTGATGGCACAGTCCCTTCTCCGGTGAACTAAGCTGTGCCAGCTTACAATTTTATGCAATTCGGCCAATGGGATGCCAACACCAGATGTGAACGGCCAACTGAGTGTAGAGTTTGGATGGCATATGTGGGAGGTGACTTGATTGTTGGTCATGGGCAACGTTTGCCTTACCGCAGATAATTGCAGATAATTGTGGAGTTGCTCGGAGTTGCTTGTGGCTAGCATGGAATACCTGCAGATGACTCCTATACACCCTTAGCTTGGAATGATGCTCATCAACAGATTTGGATATATGGTTGCAAGGTGAAAATTTACAGAGTTACTTCATTATTGGTAGGATAGAAAAATGTATATCAGCTCCTGTACAATACTTAGAAAAATAACACAATAGTACACCCCAGTTCCTCTCAAGTCTCAGTCTCTTGTCATGACCTCCTCATCTAGTTTGTATCCTTGAGTCTTGCTCCACATTCCACATTACCACCATTATGCACTTGAGCACTAATGTTATTATCTGCAAACTCTGCCAGTTCCATGCATCATAGCATTGCCATTGAGCACACTGGAGTTGATGGGAATCCTTTCACGACCTCACACCTTCCTCTCCTCCCTAGGGTTCCCAAAGTTCAGTTCAGTTCGGTTCGGGGCCATTTTTGGCTGAACCTGAACCTGGACCAACTAGAAATTGCCTGAACCGAACCTGAACCTCCAGTTCAGTTCGGTTCAGGTTCAGTTCGGGTTCGAACCGACCTGAACCGTGGGAAAAGCCATTTTAATAGGAAATTTGAGCAGAACTGAAGAATAATCACATATTGGAACATGTTTGCATGTGTACACAGTGGCCCTGCACCTCCAGGATTTGTTATCAGTGGATATAGTGCACCAGCAAGGCAAGCAAGTGGTTGGAAAAGGTGGCAGTGGTGTGGTGTGGTGTGGTGTGGTGATGGTGATGGTGAGGTGATGGTGGGCAGAAGTGGTGAGGTGAGCAGGTGGTTGGTCCAGTGGTTGTCAAGGTAGCAGAGGTAATAGGCCACTACATTAATAGCAGCAAGATCACCTGTTGAAAACTTGAATAAGATTTGCATATACAACTACACAAGCACGTAATGGTAGGAACTACTAAGCCATCTTGCTGGCCTTTGGTTCCCATGTTTTGGCCTTTGCCTCATATCTCCATAAATGCATTGCATAAAAATATAAACTACTTAATTCCTGAGAGATGTGAATCAGGGCTTTCTAGCAAACCAAGAATTATGTAAATTGGACAGGTTAGTTCCTGAGTTATTGACCAAATGAGCATAGTAGTTATGGTGTCAGGCAGTTGTATTGAGTCAGCAGGTCCATTGGCAGTTGATGGTGGGTGTTAACAGCAGTGACCAGGCAGGTGGAAGGTGTGGTGGGTGGTATGCAGTGGGGTGAGGATGATGGTGTGGGTGGGCAGTGGCAGTGGGCAGTGGGCAGTGGGCAGTGGTGGGTGGTGGGCAGTGGGTGGGCAGGTAACACTGGATGGGTAGTTGCTAGGGAGGCCATGGTGGGCAATGTAGGTAGGCCATTGTAAGGTTGGGAAAGGGCTGGCAGCAGGGTAGTGGCAAACAGGCAGCAGGCAGTGGTGGGCTAGTGGCAGTGGCAGGCAGCAGGCAGTGGTGGGCAAGTGGTGGTGGTGGGCAGCAGGCAGCAGTGGGCTAGTGGCCATGGCAAAGGCAGCAGGCAGTGGTGGGCAAGTGGTGGTGGCAGGCAGCAGTGGGCTAGTGGCCATGGAAAAGGTGGCAGGCAGCAGGCAGCAGTGGGTTAAGGGGCATGGGAAAGGCAGCAGGCAGTGACAGGCAAGTGGTAGTGGCAGTCAGCAGGCAGCAGTGGGCTAGTGGGCAAGGGTGAGCAGCAGTTGCAGTGGTAAATTGAGTTACAACCATGGAAAAAAACCACTGTGGCAGTGGCAGTAGCAGTAAAATTTCCTTTTTTGGAAGTCGGTTCGGGCAGTTCGGTTCGGGTTCGGGTGCTCTGGCAATTGCCCGAACCAGAACCAGAACCAGCTGGCATTTGGCCGAACTGAACCTGAACCGAACCCAAACCTGTCAGGTTCAGGTTCGGCTGGTTCGGGTTCGAAACCTGAGGTTCAGAACCGAACTTTGGGATCCCTACTCCTCCCTATTTCCAATAGTGGTGTGAGCTTATCAACATGATGGTGGAATATGAGTGCCATGGTGGGAACCAATACCACAACCCAATGCAGGACACTAATAGAGTCAGCAGATGGAAATAGACTTGACTGATTGCTGTTCGTGGCAACTCCAGGGTTCATCTGGCTTGACACATCCCTGTTCTCAATATTCTGCAGACCTGACTGGTCTATAGCATAGCTGGTCATTGGCTGATGGCTTTACTTGTCTGCTAGGGTCCTAATCCACTGTGTTGGTGCATCGCTAGGGCTGTTGTGGTGATTGGATCATGTAATGTAGATCTTCCAAATGCAGATATGGCTTGATGGCTGTGGTCCCTTCTCCAGTGAACTAAGCTATGCCAGCTGACAATTTTATGTGGCTCAGCTGATGTGGTGCTGACATCAGGTGCAAATGACTGACTGGCATGGGGTTTGGACAGCATACACAGGAGGTGACTTGGTCATTGGTCATGGGTGACATTTGCCTTACCATGGATAATCACAGAGTTGCTCGGAGTTGCTCATGGCTATCACAGAATACCTGCAGATGACTCCTATACACCCTTACCTCAGAATGATGCTCATCAGCATGAGGCGGCAGGGTTGGCTGGAGTCAAAGTGGGGTGCAGCATCGTCATCATGAGCAGGCATGGGCTTGATGGGCTGGGCATAGTTGGTCATCTTGGCTTTTGTGGAACTAAACTTGTTGGAACTAGAAATTGACAATCTGGGACTGAAACTACTTGTACTGGTGGAAACTGGAGATGTTGAACAAGTGGAATTGCCAGGGTTGGGGCATGGAACCACTGATCATGGGGTGACTCAGGCAGTTTTGACAGCAAAATTCTTTCAAAGGCCTCACTGGGGCAGCCAATTTGATAAGCTCACTCCACTATTAGAAATAGGGAGGAGAGGAAGGTGTGAGGTTGTGAATGAAGTCCCATCAACTCCAGTGCACTCGATGACAATGCTATGATCCACAGAACTGGCAGAGTTCATGGATAATAACATTCTAGCATGCAAGTGTGTAACAGCAATGAATGTGGGACACAGAGTGCAACAAGAGATGTGAACAAGACAAGGAGGGCATAACTAAAGACTGAGACTTGAGGGGAGCTGTATTCTCTACTGTGGTATCTTCTATGCTATCATATCCTATTGTACAGGGACTTTATATACTTTTTCCTACTCTAACTAACAAAGTAACACTTGTAAAATTTCACCTCACAACCATATATCCAAATCTGTCTTGAAGGTTTTCATGCAGTGGGGCTAGCTGAGGGACACAATGGTGGAATAGGAGCACCATGGTGGGAACTAATATCATTACCCAATGTGGGACACTAATAGAGTCAGAAGATGGAAATAGACTTGACTGATTGCCATTCGTGGCAACTCTGGGGTTCATCTGGCTTGATGCATCCCTGTTCTCAATATTCTGCAGCCCTGACTGACAGTTACTGGAGCTGGTTGTCAGCTGATGGCTTTACTTGTCCACTAGGGTCCTAATCCGCTGCATTGGTGCATTGCTATGGATGACATGGTGATTGGATCATGGAATGCAGATCTTCCTAGCATGGATATGGCTTGATGGTGGCAGTCCCTTCTCTGGTGAACTAAGCTATGCCAGCTGATGATTTTATGTGACTCAGCCAATGGGGTGCTGACATCAGATGCAAATGACTGACTAAGCATGGGGTTTGGATGGCATATGCAGGAGGTGACTTGGTTGTTGGTCATGGGTGACACTTGTCTTACCACAGATAATTGCAGATAATTGCAGAGTTGCTCGGAGTTGCTTGTTGCTAGCTCAGAATACCTGCAGATGACTACTCTACACCCTTACCTTGGAATGATGCTCATCAGTGGAGTTCAACAAGGCTTTAAGAATGTGAACAAGACAAGAAGGACATGATGAGAGACTGAGACTCAAGGGGAAACTGGGGTGTACTGTATTATTTTTCTATGTGTTGTACAAGAGCTTATATACATTTTCTATCCTACCAATAATGAAGTAACTCTGTAAAATTTTACCTTGCAACTGTATATCCAAATCCATCTTGAAAGTCTTCATGCAATGGGGCTATCTGAGGGACACAATGGTGGAATAGGAGTGCCACAGTGGGAACCAATATCACAACCTGATGCAGGACACTAATAGAATCATAGGATTGAAATAGACATTACTGATCACCATTGCTGGCAACTCTGGTGTTCATCTGGCATGACATGTCCCTGTTCTCTATTTTCCATGGACCTGACCAATGGTTACTGGTCTATACCATAGCTGGTCATCAGCCAATGGGTTTATTCATCTGCTAGGGTCCTAATCTGCTATGTCAGTGCATTGTTATGGATGACATGGTGGCCACATATAGGTGACCCTTGGATCATAGAATGCAGATTCATCCTAACATGGATATTGTTTGATGGTGACAGTCCCTTCTCTGGTGAACTAAGCTGTGCCAGCTGATGGTGCCAGCTGATGGTTTTAGGCAGAGTGGCTGACATGGAACTGACCATCAGATGTGAATGGCCAATTAGTGTGGTGTTTGGGCAGCTAACACAGGAGACAACTTGGTCATTGGGCATGGGCAATGCTTGCCTTATTGCAGATAATTGCAGAGTTTGTGGAGTTGCTCATAGCTAGCATGGAAGACCTGCAGAAGACTTTGGATAAGCACAGATGCTAAGTGATGGGGTCAGGGCATGTATAATCCTAGTGAGGGTAAGATTTCTAATGTCTAGTGCCAAGACTAGTCTGTCTGATACCTATACACTGCCACATCAGAACAATGCTCATCACCAGTTGTTATGGCATTAACTGTTTTAGATCCTCCTACCCTATTGAACCGATGTCCTGGTTCAGTTGTTTTTCCTAATGCTTTCATCATTTCCCATGCTGCATTAAGCTGCTCTGCTTTCCTATAGGCATCTGTGATTGCTTTAAAGTTGCCTTGTTCTTCAAGGATTTTAGTGGCAATGGTGGTTGGTAGGCCTCAGACAAAGGCCTGAAGCTGGGCAGTGATTCCAGTTAGTCCAGAGGATCCAATAAGCATCCTAAATTTTCAGACATAGATTGGAACAGTGATTTCCCCTCCAACTTGTAATTTTGTAAGTTCATTCAGCACTCTGACTGTGGTGTTTACTTCTCCCCAGTCTTTGAGGAATCGGGTGATGAAGGTGTCATAATTTTCCCAGGTAAGTCCATCTTTCTTCTCTAATTCTTCATGGATTATCTCTTTCCAGTCATCTAGCCCCTTCCCAAGGCACTGGAGAACATATCTTATCTTTTCATGTTTCACCTCATAGTTGTGGGCATTTATTGCAAAGAAGTCACTAAACCAGTTGATGAATGATCTAGCTTTGGTCTGATCTCCAGTAAAGATTCATGCTGAAACTGGCTTGATGTCTCCTTTCAAAGTGTCAGTGGTTTCAGAGGAGGTTGCCATCTGTTTCTTATCAGTTTTGGTTTTGGTTTTGGGTTTTGGGTTTCCCAGTTCAGTTCAATCTGTTTCTGTTCTAAAAATGTATACCACCCAGTTATGGCCTCCTCAATGAGAGCATAGTATAGGTGGTTGGAATTGTTGAGGTCAAGTTTGTTTTCACAGTATTCTTCCCAGCCAGAGGGCCTCTTCTGGCCTGTCAAAGTACAGTTCTGGTTCTTCTTCTGGTTCTTTCTGTTCATTTCTCCACTTGACCCAAAGTTTTCCAGGTAATGAGTGTTCATTTCCTTCAGTGTAATCTCCCTCAAAGTATTCATCAGATACTGGGGTGTTCTTGTTCTTTCCTACTCCTCAAAATTCCCAACATTTATGTAGTGTCAAGAAAAAGAGCTCCTGTCCTTCTAGGTAGTATGTTCCTTTGTAGAGAAAGGAATTGTTTGGTGGTCTCTGACTAGAGAGTCTGGTTTCTGGTCATTTTGGATCAATGTTGTCTGGCTAGTGATGATGCACTAAGCAGTTCAGTGAGTTCCAACTTGTGTTAAGGTCAATGCCCTTGAGGTCATTCTAAGTTACTCATGATGAATAGAGGCTCAGTCTACTCCCAGTCACTGGACAAAGATAGCCTTGTCATTGTATTAGATGACAACAAAGGTGAGGAAGACAATGAAGAAGTGTTATGAGCATAACTCATCCCATTTAAATTCCACAGTAATGACACTAATAACGATTAGGGGGATACAGGACTTGGGGAGTCGGAATCTATTTTTCTTTTCTTTTTATCTTTTTATCTTCACTCAAACGTTTAGATACTGGACTAGGACAATACTACAGTTGCAGGGGCTGGCTATGTTAGGACTGCAACCCTTATATGGAAGGTGGTTAGGTCAGCATTGGCTATGGGATATACCGAGTGCCGACTAGGACAATGGCCCGATGATGGGCCTATGCCATGAAGGGATACATGAGCGGCATGGCACCTGAGGGGTGACATGGGAATGCTGAGGAGTACTGACAACTTGGTACTGGCATATGTGGGAGTCAGCCGAGACACAGAACAATAGCGTGGCCAGTACACAGTGTGTGGGTGTGGGAGGATAGCTCCAGGAATGGTCATATGGGCACAGACTTAGCTGCTGCGCATCGTCTCTATTGTGAGGGACTTTAGCTGCATGCTGACTGCGCACAGACCAGGAGAGAGGTATATAAGGGTTGTCGTCTTAGGTAGCAAGTCCCTAAGACTCTAGATAGTTTGTGTCCTAGACACTTCTTCTTGAGCAACAGTTTTTGTCTTTGGCTGAACAAGCTGCTTCTCATAAGTCTTTTGGGTTGTGTTTAGGGTCATCCTAACATAATCTAGAGTCTTTACATCTCTACCCCATTGGTCTTACAGCACCAAGCACGCCTTGCTCGTTCGTTGCTCACAGCACCAACAGCCTAGTTTCTTTCTGAGAGGAAGTAATCACAGCAGCCCACATCCTCTCCAGGTGACATCAACTATGACACACATACTGTCAATGGGTCTCGAACAAGAGATCCTCAATATGCCCATTGGGCCTGACAACAAACCCTACTTGGGTGGCTACACACAGTAACAGATGAGAGTACTAGCATTGCTGGGAGAGTGTAGGCAGGAGACCATAGATGCGCCCTGGGTGTAGTACACTGTTATTGCCGAAAAACTCAGGAACGAGTGAAGACACCTCTTTTGTGCTGCATATTGTTAGGATCGATGCCCTTGGTTCGTTATCGAGTCAACAGTGACGACTAGAGTCTCGGTCTAATCCCAGTCACTGGACAAGAATGCTGTTCGACGTCGTGCTAGGCAGCGACGAAGGTAGCTCGAGCGATAGAGAGGACGAGAGAGGGTTGTTCAATAAAGGACAATACTCGATTAAGTCGGAACTAAAGAACTACGGTACATGCGAGGGTTTTATATACTATCTGGAGAACAATGAAGAGGCATAAAAGGAAGTGAAACGAGGGGTAGTTCAGGCAGATGAAACAGGTATCAGAGCATGGCGACGAAGTGAAGAAAAGTTATTGTAATAAGTAAGCGTAAGGAAAGGAAGCTGTAACACATATCAAGGCTGAACCCAAGTTCCTCACACACTCCCTGTACAAGCAACCCTACCTGACTTCGGGTTGATAACTTGGCACAAAGATAGTGAGGCGAATTGCCAGGTGCACACATTTGAGTAGCTTGTGGACCCACGATGCAGCAGACACTATCTCTCTTGTTTCCCAAGAGACATCATCAACAGGTGCGGATTCCGAACCAGACAGCCAATAGAATGGACTGATTGTCAGTGGAGGGCCTGAAGTTGGTTGAAGATTTTTGTTTTAGGAAAAACATACATGAGAAGAGCCATGTGTTGCTCATTCACATACATTTTACCATATGCCCAGGCAACACTCTCAGGAGATTGGGTGCATCTTCAAGGCAGACTGGGTCACCATCAGCGACACGGTCCGGACAGGACCTAAAGAATTCATTGGGGATACCATCATCTGCCAATATGACAATCATGTCCAGTTGTATTGGAAACACCAGAAGGAGTCACATTGACTTGAATGTGCTCAGGTGCAGGAACTCCTCAGGCAACGCGAAGCCGCACAGGAGTTGGAACAGAAGGAAGCCTGGGAGGCTTTACTTATGGAGAGAGCCACCACTTGCACAGTCTTGCAAGCAGAGCATGCTATGAAAAAGGCAGAGAGGGAATACCAAACTGGAATACACGCTGGCACAGAGCCTGTGCTGAGACTTGACAAAAGCTCAGGCAGGAACAGGGGAATTTCTGTGTGCAGTCCAGTTAAAAACCATCCAACTACTAAACGGACTGAGTTAACATGGTCTCAGAGCCTAGTAGACAGGACACCCCTGGGTTGTCTGAAACTGGTTCAATCCCAGCAGGCAATTTGGTTAGTCTGATCCTCCATGGGTAGAGAGGTTGGGATTGGTACCCCGTAAAAGGCTAGGCATAGAGCAACTTGATCCATAAGGATACTTTGCAACAGGAAAGGTACCCAAGAGGGGCCCAAGCTGTGGTGGTACAAAGCTTCAGGCAGACATGGGAAGAGCTGTCTGAGTGCTAACCTCCTGCTGGACTGCTGGCTGGGGCATTTGATCCTGAGCAGTATACTGGAAAGCCCTCCGGAAACCTGGCAGTGTGTAAGACCAGAGGAGAGGTCAGGAGGCGATACCAACCTGAGAGGACATATTCTACATTGGTGACTAGTAGGGGAAGTCCAAATTACCACCAGGCTGCCCATGTGGCATGAGTCCGAAGGAGTAGTGGAATCTTTCCTGAAGCTTGCTTAAGTTGTAAACAGGATTGGTGTTACGAGTAGGCTTCACTATGCCATCACTGGTTGAGCACCAGCTCCTGCTTTGGACGTGATTGCTCTCCTCTCTAGTTTCCTTGTGTATTTCAGGCTAGAGTGACCGATTTTGCTCATCGAGTTATTGGAGGTCCAGTACAAAGGCTGACACCTCCAACCCAATCTGGCTAGCCCTGTCTCATCGAAATACAACCAGTGGCTCATATTGATCAACAACAGCAACAAAGCTATCTGACATTACCAGGTGGCTGTAGAACAATTGCAGTGTGCGCACCACATACAAGAATTGTACGAGCATGAGGGCATGACAATGAGTCATGAAGATTGGAACACGTGGATGCATGTGATAAATGGAAACATATCACCAGGCTTCTGGTGGACTATTCACATGGGTCCCATACCCAAACAACTGGCACCATCAGTACCAGGTTTCTGCTACCTTAACCTCATCAAACCAAAATACTGGAATAAATACAAATGGCCAGCATACCCCACAATCGCTGCCATTTGGAACATGGAAGAGGAGTTCTGCAATGAAGGAATTCATACAAGGTGGACCTGCCACGAATCGCTCAGACGTGGTACATGTAGGCCTAGAAATGGCTGATGTTAATGGATGGGACATGGTGGAAATACTGTTCACCAGTGGTCACAAAGGACTCCAGGTTGGAGCAGAACTGACACTTGATCCTGAAGTAGGCGAAATCATAAGCCTGAGAGAAGATAATGGGGAGGAGATATTAGAGCAACCAGTGTGCTCAGATGCAGCAGCAGCTCTAGTAGAAATTGATCTGTGTTTACGAAACAAACGACCAGGACTCTCAGAACAGGCACTGAATAAATTGCATCCGAAACACCCTGGGTATTGCTACCTCTGGTTGGTGAAACGAGAATACTGGAATGCCTACAAATGGCCAGCATATCCCACCATCAGAGAAATTTATGGGTGGGATCCAGAACTCATGGATGAATACCGACCTATATATTGGCAACTGAACAAAGGGATGCAATCGCATGTGGCATTGCGTCCACATATCTGGCAAACCTAACAGATGGCCATGGATGAAAGCCATGATGTGGCAAGGATATGGGTCACACTGAGTTGGCATTGGAACCTTCTGACTCACTATCGATATGATCACCCATGCCTACCATGCTGTACTAGGGTGGAGGGAGCATTGGCAAGATACACAGACACTCGAACCCTTACCTGTCACACAACCGGCTGCAGCAGTCGCAGCATGGGAAGACGAAATTGCCTGACAGCAGGAAGAGAGACAACGAGCTATCACCAGTGCTGGACAGGCTCTTGCTGCCATGATAAACAAGTACCAATGGTCCAACTGTCAAGAACCAGGGCCCCTTACTAAGGCAGAAATGCCTGACTTCTATCAAGGAGATCCCCGAATGGTAGACGGATGGTTGTGCCAACTGGAAACATACTTCATGTTAGCCAACGAAACCAAAGACCTTTGAAAGGTTTTGATCTGCCTATATAGGATCAAAGGCAGAAAAGGCAACAGAGCTGGCAGACTGGAGTGGAGTAAAACTCAAAGCCTTTCAGGAGGCACAACAGGAGTTTCAAGACAAACAGGATGTTAGCAGGTGGAGTGCCGAGTTAGATTGGGCACAGCTCAACACTGGACAATCAACCGATGATGATCGGGCATGGGTCAGACGACCATTAGAACACCAGTTCCCATTCACAGACTGGACAGATTTCAAAACTCAGATGCATGAGTTTTTCATGTCGATAGAGACTAAGGAGAAGGCCATCGAGGCACTATTGAAACTACAGCAGGGAACAATAATAGTAGAAGATTATATCATCAAATTTAATTCCCTCACCTCACTAACTGACTGGAACAATCAAGCCTTGATCTCACAATTCCAGAACCATCTCAACCCAGCACTTGGCAGAGAACTAATTCAATATGGAGGATTACCAGACAACACCACTTTACACCAAATCCAGACTAGGGTCACAGTGCTCGCAAGGGCTTATCGAAGAGCCAACGAAGCCTATGGATTCTCTACTGTTCAAAGAGAATACAAAGAGCAAACCCTGACCCCTAATGGTAGACCCCAGTGGCAATACAGGGTGCCACCTCTAGTTGCATCAGGAAGTCAAGCTGATCCAAACACAATGGATGTCAACAAAAAGGAAACAAAAGTCTGTTCCTATTGCAGGAAGCAAGGGCATTCCATAAAAGAATGCTGGTTAAAGAAAAGACATGTGGAGGCTGAGTGTTCGCAAATGCGGAGAGAAAGGGCATGTTGCATGGACATGTAAAAAGCCCAAACAAATTACAACTGGAGAAAAAGGAAAGCAGGTTGTCAGATACATCGAGGGAGGGGAAACAACCCCAATAGCATGGATAGAAGAGGTCTCAGATTTTGCAGAAAGCCAGTAGGCAAGCACTCAGCACTGCTGGCTGCTACTCAGGTTTCGAAAAGTGATGTACCAGTATACATAGACTCCAAAATCAAATTACATGATTTACTTTATGAATGCAGTGGAGAAGTACATCACTTGAGAAACCTTAGAGTGAGTGCAAAACAAGGACAGAGACTGAAAACATGGACCCCACAGTGGGTATTAAGGCGAATTTCGGGAACAGCCCAAACAAATAGCAGTGGAGTGTTTACAACAATGGGTAAACACCAAATGAGTAAACAAAGTGGACGAACAATTAGTGGATCAGCTGAACGCCATGACAGAAGTGGACACTATATGGAACCTGGGGCACTTAAGAGAAAAACAAGTGCAGGGGACTGGGATAAACAAGTTGGACCTGACAGGAGTTGTAACAATGATGGACAGATCAAAGTCTATCTGTATAAAAATGTTACTGGACTCTGGGTGCACAGGAACTTGCATCAGCACCGACTTCATAGAAAGACATCAGATACCAAAATGATGCTTGGTTCGGCCAGTGCCAGTATATAATGCTGATGGAACCAAAAACTCGAGGGGTGCCCTGGAGTATATGGCGAAAATAAAACTGTGCATAGGGAACCATGAGGAAGTCATCGAATGTGCAGTAATGCATCTTGGAAAGACAAATCTGTTTCTGGGATTTGACTGGCTAAGGAAGCATAATCCTACCATCAATTGGAAAAAGAAGTCCCTAGAGTTCAACAGATGTCCAGGAACATGTTGGAAGTCTTCCTTGGTACAGGAACCAGAGGATGAGATGGACATAGCACAATGTCTCGAAGACGGAGAATGATTACTGGTGGTCCATATTGGAGAACCCGAACTACGCATTAGGGCATATGCGTCAACTGCTACCAAAATAGCCACAGAAGAAGCGGAGAAAACAAAGAAATGAACTCTGGAGGAGGCAGTCCCCAGACATTACTTAGGACATCGAAAGGTCTTTGAGAAAGAGACTTTTGATGAACTACCACCATGGTGAAGATGGGATCACACTATCAAGCTGATCCCTGGGTCTAACCCAGTTGACTGTAAAATCTACCCATTGAATAGGGATGAGCAACAGCAATTGGACAAATTTCTAAAAGAAAACCTGGATTCTGGACTGAATCCAACCAAGCAAATCGCCAATGGCATCGCCTTTCTTCTTTGTTAAAAGAAAGACTGGGAAACTACAACCAGTACAGGATTACTGAAAGCTAAACAAAATGACGATTAAAAATCAATATCCACTACCACTGATAGGAGAGCTGGTGGACAAGTTGTCACAGGCCAAGGTCTTCTCAAAAAATGGACATATGTTGGGGATACAACAATGTACGCATCAAAGAAGGAGATGAATGGAAGGTGGCTTTCAGAACCAACAGAGGACTCTTTGAGCCCTTAGTAATGTTCTTTGGGCTCACTAATTCACCAGCCACCTTTCAGATGATGATGAACAACATCTTCAGAGTCAAAATAGTGGAAGGATGGGTCGTCATTTACATGGACAACATTCTTGTATTTTCCAAAAACCAGGAGGAGCATATGGTACAGGTCAACCATATTTTGGCAAAACTAGAGGAACATAAATTATCACTAAAGCCAGAGAAATGTTTCTTCGATAAGAAGGAAATGGACTTCTTGGGTGTAGTCATCAGCGAAAATTTCAGTACGAATGGAGTCCGCAAAAGTGAAAGCAGTAACCAAGTGGCATAAGCCAACTTGCAAGTGTGAAGTCCAACAGTTCTTGGGCTTCGTAAATTTCTATTGACACTTCATAAAAGACTTTGCCAAAGTGGCCAAACCATTGACTTGTCTAACAGGAAAGGATGAGTGGAGGTGGACGGAACTTCAGGATATAGCTTTTGATAAGCTAAAGAAAATGATTGCAGAAGAGGTGGTGCTGCGAATCCCCAATGAAGATGGACAATTCAGAGTAGAGGTGGACGCCTCTGACTTTGCCATTGGAGGGATATTATCACAGAAAGTGGAGGAGGATGTATGGAAGCCAGTAGCTTTCATTTCAAAATCCCTGAATGATGCCGAGCGAAACTATGAGATCTATGACAAAGAGATGCTTGCAGTAATGCATGCATTTTATGAATGGTCCCACTATCTCAAAGGGGCTAAACATATGGTAGAAGTTCTGACAGATCACCAGAACTTAACATACTTCAGAAAAGCACAAAACCTGAATTCGACGGCAAGCACAATGGGTGACAGACTTGCAGGAGTACAATTTCATCATAAAACACAGAAGCAGAAAGTCCAACACAAAGGCAGACTTACTATCAAGGTGGGCGGGACATGCCCACAGGGAAAATGATAATGAGGGGGTGATTCTGTTAAAAGAACACCTATTCATACAAGTATTCGATGATGATCGTGCAATAGATGACATCATGAAGGACATTAAAGATGTGCCCAAGTGGCAATGGGAGACACAGGTTGTCAAGGGCCTTGAAACAGCTGGAGAAGAGTACAAGTTTGAAAAGGGACTCATCACCTGGAAAGGACGAGTTTACATACCAGCAGTTGTGGCATTGTGAGAGGATATCATCGCAATTCACCATTCATGGGGGCACTCAGGGGTTGCAAAGACATTGGAGTCTTTGACATGAAACTTTTGGTGGCCAAACATGCACAAAGATATAGAACGATACATTCCAGGTTGCAAAACATGTCAAAAGGCAAAACTGGATCGACAAGCGCACACTGGCACCACTCCGACCAAATGAAGTACCAATGGAACCATGGGAAGTCATTTCAGTAGACTTCATGGGGCCATTACCCACATCAAAAGGAAATGACACAATAATGGTAGTCATGGATAGGTTCACCAAGAAGTCATACTTCTTACCCACCACAAAGGAAATAACATCACAAGGAACAGCAGTGCTGTTCAGGGACAATGTTTTCCGGGAGCATGGCCTCCCAAGAAAAGTGATAAGTGACAGAGGACCTCAGTTCACTTCAAAATTCATGAATGACTTATATGGAATGTTGGGAATCAAGGCCAACCAATCAACGGCCTATCATCCCCAGACAGACAGGACAAACCGAATGAGTAAATCAGGAAGTAAAGGAATTCCTGACCATGTTCATTAACAATCGCCAAGATAACTGGAGCAATTGGCTGTCTGTGGCACAGTTCTGCCACAACAACCGAGTACACTCTGCCACAGGCTTTACGCCCTTCTTCATGAATTACAAACGACACCCTAACAAGGGATTGGACCCCACCTACACGCCAAAAGCAGTAGCTGTGGAACAACTAGCAAAGGAACTGGAAAAGGTGCATGAAACCGCAAAGCGGGCATTGGAGAAAGCCACTTGGATTATGAAAGAGCGATATGACAGTCATCACCAAGTGGCACGAGAGTATAAACCTGGCAACAAGGTTTATCTCAGCACGGAAAATCTCCCAGTCATCTGAGCAACTAAGAAGCTCGATGGAAAATTTGTTGGTCCATTGGAAGTCCTCGCCAAAGTTGGCGAGTTGTCATATAAATTAAAAATCCCAGCATCATGGCAGGTATACAATGTGTTCAACAAAGTCTTGTTGAAACTGTACAGGGAACCAGAGTTCCCTAAACAGAAAGCAAAAGCAACAGCATGCAAGGATGCGCAAATGGTGGAAGAGTCCCAGGAGGATGAATACAAAGTTGAAGAAGTAATGGATAGCTGCATCAGTGGACGCCAAGGAGGGAGGTTGGAATACCTCATCAAATGGAAAAATTATCTGGTGGAAGAATCCACCTGGGAACCAGCAGAAAATGTGGCCAACGCAATGGCCTTAGTCAAAAAGTTTCATAAAGCTAACCCCAAAGCACCCAAGTACATTAGGAATCTTAAAAATGGAAAGGTGTACATCCAATTCATGGAAATGGTTCCCCAACAATCCCCTAGTGCACCAAGGCACAAACCAAGTCAGGGAACCCATTGGAAGGATAAGAGAAACTTATTTGGCTGGGACGATGGATGATTTGGACCCAAATATCTGGAAAACATGGAGCACAGATGGCAGCAACTGGAAAGGCGACTGGAAGGTGATAATGGAACTTCTGGATGACACTGATGGGATGTTCTCCAGAGACCTGGAGTGTGGTGGGTGGTCACCCATGCTTGATTTCCCAAAAAGGGGAGAAAAAGAGGAACCCGAAGAGGAGCACCGAGTGCACACAAAAGACACCAAGTGTCTTAAAAAGAAAATCTTAAAGAGGGCAGACGCTGCTAAGGAAAGCAGCAAGTCGGAAGAGGACCAACAAAGAAGGATTAAAGGCATTGCATGCCCTACAAAGAAATTAGTCCAGTGGAAGACCACTGTAGAAGAGATAGAGGATGAAGATTCGAACCAGTCAGGCTTGATGCCTGAGGAACAGAGCAAGCGGTTGAACCACTTTTATGAACGGATGAAGAAAGATCCACACTATGTGGATGTGGAGATGTCAGCCTCTTGGGGCATGAGGCCTTAAGGGGGGGGTGATGTTATGAGCATAACTCATCCCATTTAAATTCCACAGTAATGACACTAATAACAATTAGGGGGATACGGACTTTGGGAGTCGGAATCTATTTTTCTTTTCATTTTATCTTTTTATCTTCACTCAAATGTTTAGATACCAGACTAGGACAATACTACAGTTGCAGGGGCTGGCTATGTTAGGACTGCAACCCTTATATGGAAGGTGGTTAGGTCAGCATCGGCTATGGGATATACTGAGTGCTGACTAGGACAACAGCCCAATGATGGGCCTATGCCATGAATGGATACATGAGCAGCACAGCGCCTGAGGGGCAACATGGGAACACTGAGGAGTACTGACGACTTGGTACTGGCATATGTGGGAGTCGGCCAAGACACAGAACAATAGCGTGGCCATACACAGTGTGTGGGTGTGGGAGGATAGCTCCAGGAATGGTCATATGGGTGCAGACTTAGCTGCTGCACATCGTCTCTATTGTGAGAAACTGCGCACAGACCAGGAGAGAGGTATATAAGGGTTGTCATCTTAGGTAGCAAGTCCCTAAGACTCTAGATAGTTTGTGTCCTAGACACTTCTTCTTGAGCAACAGTTTTCATCTTTGGCTGAACAAGCCACTTCTCATAAGTCTTTTGGGTTGTGTTTAGGGTCGTCCTAACAAGAAGAGCAATTGGATTGTTCAGATGAGAGCAATACTTGACTAAGTTGGAACTAAGGAACTACAGTACATGAGTGGGTTTATATAATGTCTAGAGAACAATGGGAAGACATAAAAGGAAGTGAAACAAAGGGTGAAATGGGTAGGTAAAACAAGTGACATAGCTAGGTTATGAAACACAATGACAAGAGAAGTGATGTAGAAGTTGTAACAAAATGCCTCCAAGCCCATAATTCACTTCAACCACCTTCAGCATTGCATCACCCAGCATCCAGGCCACACTTGGACCTTCCAGACTTGAAGGAGATTCTGGGTTTTGGGGCCCCTCTTGTTTGGATTCTATACCTGTTTTGATTTCTTTGTTTCATCCCTTGTTCCTGGCATAGTTTTATGTTGCCTTGGACTGTGCAGTATCCCAGAGGTATCTGACATACCCTTGCTCAATGCTCTGGTTTTGAACTATTTTTATCTTTTATCCATTTATATATATATCCTCCTGTCTTCAAAATACATTAGAGAAGAAATAGCCCATCATTCCTTTCTCCCTTGGTGTCTCAGAGCTTGTCTGAGTAGTGCCTTGTGTCCCCACTTTGTTTTGTTGTCACCTCAGCCACCCTCAAGCCCACTTTGGTCAGCTTTGGTTGTTTCCCTGAAGGAGTGTCTGTGCACCTCAGTTAGAGAGGTTTGGTCTGTTGAGCTTGACACTCCACATCACTGCCACTGCCCATAATGCTGCCCACAACCTACAAACCATGACACTACCATGCATCACTCTCCAGCTGCCTGCCATGTACCATGCACTGCCCACACACCTCCCACCCCTGCCATTGTCATCACCACCAGCCACCCACCCTCCCCTTTGCACACCCCTGTCCCACTTGTCTCACCCTCATCTCACTCACCTCACCCTAGCCCTCACCTTTTCCACCTGCCACCTCACCTTCACCCTCACCACCCTCACCACCTGCCACCTGCTCTTGCCTTTGCATGCCCCCAGCCCACTCACCATGCTCACCTGCCCCCAGCCTGCTTCCCTTCCCCCATCCAATTGCCATGCCCTCATCCCATTTGCCTCACCCTACTTGCCTCACCCTCAGCATGCTTACCTATCAGCCCAGTCACCTCCTCATCCCACTCACCTTGTGCTCCCTCACCACTGCCACCTGCCCCCTCCCCTCCCCTGCTCACTGCTACCTGTGTTTTGTAACTACTCATAATATTAATATTAATATATAATGAAAAGTAAGAATCATTTGTGTGACAAAATGCCATGTTTTTAAGCCAGATTGAAGTCAATATAAGGCCTCTAAGCCAGGTTTAAGTCAATATTTAGTGGAAATAAGGCCTCTAAGTTAGATCTAGTTGATATAAGTGAAAAAGGCCATTTAAGTGAAAAAGTAGAGAACCTGCCTTCCAGGTGACTTATTTGACTTATTTGACTTGTTTTTTAAGTAAAATAAGCTACAGATCTTGTGTCTTACTTAATTTACATTTTAAGCTGCAATTTAAGTCAATATAAGTCCAATATAAGTAAAATAAGTCCAACCCTAAATTCCGAGCCCTAGTTCAAGTTCATGGATGCAAGATTGAGCATTGTTGGTCTACTCCAAGATTTCCCTTCCTTGCCTCCACAACAAGTAACTGAAGCTTCTCTCCCTCATCCCACCTGCCTTGATTCATATGTGTGATTGCCAGATTGGTTATTGCAGTGAGAGTACATGGATGGTGTACTCAAAGCTTTCCCTTCCTTGCCTCCACAACAAGTAACTGAAACTTCTCTGCCTCATCCCACCTGCCTTGCTTCCTGTATGTGGATGCTAGATTGAGCATTGCTGTGAGAGTATCTGGATGATCTACTCCAAGCTTTCCCTTTGTTGCCTCCACAACATGTAACTGAAGCTTCTCTGCCTCATCCCACCTGCCTTGATTCCTGTATGTTGATGCCAGATTGTTCATTGCAGCGAGAGTATCTGGATGGTCTACTCCAGGCTTTCCCTTCCTTGCCTCCACAACAAGTAACTGAAATTTCTCTGCCTCATCCCACCTGCCTTGATTCCAGTATGTTGATGCCAGATTGAGCATTGCTGTGAGAGTATCTGGATGGTCTACTCCAAGCTTTCCCTTCCTTGCCTCCACAACAAGTAACTGAAGCTTCTCTGCCTCATCCAACCTGCCTTGATTCCAGTATGTGGATGCCAGATTGTTCATTGCAGTGAGAGTATCTGGATGGTCTACTCCAAGGCTTTCCCTTCCTTGCCTCCACAACAAGTAACTGAAATTTCTCTGCCTCATCCCACCTGCCTTGATTCCTGTATGTGGATGCTAGATTGAGCATTGCTGTGAGAGTATCTGGATGATCTACTCCAAGCTTTCCCTTTGTTGCCTCCACAACATGTAACTGAAGCTTCTCTGCCTCATCCCACCTGCCTTGATTCCAGTATGTTGATGCCAGATTGAGCATTGCTGTGAGAGTATCTGGATGGTCTACTCCAAGCTTTCCCTTTGTTGCCTCCACAACATGTAACTGAAGCTTCTCTGCCTCATCCCACCTGCCTTGATTCCTGTATGTTGATGCCAGATTGTTCATTGCTGTGAGAGTATCTGGATGGTCTACTCCAAGCTTTCCCTTCCTTGCCTCCACAACAAGTAATTGAAACTTCTCTGCCTCATCCCACCTGCCTTGATTCCAGTATGTGGATGCCAGATTGAGCATTGCTGTGAGAGTACCTGGATGGTCTACTCCAAGCTTTCCCTTCCTTGCCTCCACAACATGTAACTTAAGCTTCTCTGCCTCATCCAACCTGCCTTGATTCCTGTATGTGGATGCTAGATTGTGCATTGCTGTGAGAGTATCTGGATGATCTACTCCAAGCTTTCCCTTCCTTGCCTCCACAACAAGTAACTGAAGCTTCTCTGCCTCATCCCACCTGCCTTGATTCCTGTATGTTGATGCCAGATTGTTCATTGCTGTGAGAGTATCTGGATGGTCTATTCCAAGCTTTCCCTTTGTTGCCTCCACAACAAGCAACTGAAGCTTCTCTGCCTCATCCCACCTGCCTTGAGTCATATATGTGAATGCCAGATCATGTTTCATGAAAAGAGTATAAAGATGATCTTCTCCAAGTTTTGCTTGCCGTATCTGCATTGCACATTTGTACAGTTTCTCTGCATCTTTCCAATCCCCTGCTATTCCAAAAGCAAGACCAAATCTTTTGCACTCATCATCAAAATCTGTTCTCTCTTGTTCAGCATATGATTTGAATTCATTGCTTGCTCTAATATGTGGAATGACCTGTGCACAGAAAGCATGGTTTTCAACATTCTCAGGATCTATTGAACATGCTAGTAGAGCCCTTGATGCCCAATATGCAGATGACACATTTGTACTTGACATCCTGTCTCTACTCCAGGCCTGCACCACTGGATGGATTGAGTACAACTTATTGCTGCCCTTGATCAGAGAGAATGACAACAAGACTTGAATCCCTCTTTGGAATTTTGGCCTATCCCATTTGCCTTTTACACTAACAAACAAAATCCTGGCATCCAGCAGTGAAACTGATAATGGTAAACTTAGTTGATTTTCCCCCTGGATATCTCTCTTATGGTAGTTTTCAGCTGCATTTTTGAATATATCTTCCAATATATTGTTATGGTGTAGAAATGCAAACAGTTCATGGATAATAATTGCACTTCTAGCTGCAAGGGACTCTGGCCCATCATTCATTGCAGCTCTATGCTCAATCTCCTTCATTGACATTTCCCATGTCCCATAGGTAGATTTGCCATAGTCAGATGAACCTTTGAAAAGGGAATTTGACATGAGCTCTTTGCAATTCTCATGATACAGCTCCAAATAATCATCTAAACCATAATTCAATGAATGGATGTATGCTCCAGCTTGGTCAATGGCAAGTGGAATGTATCCCAACTCTGAAACAACACTACTGGCCATTTTCATAATGTCCTCAGAGTCATTGTCAATCATAGCAGATTGCAAGAGCAACATGATAGCCTCATTCTCTGTCATCTCCACAACTTCAAGTGAGTTTTGCTTTAATGTGATTCTCATCAATGCCTGGTTCTTGCTTGTGATCAAGATATTTCCACTATTGCCTTGTGGAAGGAACTTTTCCACCACCTCATATCCTCCATCTGCATTGTCATACACCATAAGCCAATTATGTCTGCTAGAAATCCAAGCCAAAGCAGAATGAGCTGAAATATTGGGCTCTGCAGTAACATTGTTTGCCTTTGCAATCTGTTTAAGCCTCAGGTCAATCATGGCTTCTGAAGAAGCATCAATCCAGAATACTTCATGGAACCTTGGAACCAAATATCAGACAATGGAAGAGTTGTAGGTCATAAAGCATTCAACATACCACTCTCCATGTTGTTGGATGAATTTGAGACATATCTGTGTCTTACCAATACCCCCCATGCCATAAAGAAGGAAGAGCTTCCTTCCATTGCCAGTGGCAGGGCTGAAATGATACTCGAGTCTTTGCAGGTATACTTCACGTCCAGTAAAGCAATGACTAGGATTCATTGGAGGAGGCAAGGATGGAATCTGGTCAACAGAATTGCCAACAAACATGTTAACTTTCTGAGTTTTGGTCTCAGTTTAATTTGACAAATGTGAACAGTGAAGTAACGCACATAATCTCCATGGACTTCCATCAATGTACTACCTATCACCGTCGCACCTTGTGAGGAATTAAGAAATCCGCCCGTATTCATGGTTGACATCATGATCGATGATGATGAAGTGCTGAATGTCACAGTTGTCACACAGGGAGTCGAGTCTCGACTGAGCCGTTAATTGTAATTTTGGATGAGACCGCAATTTCAGAGACAGGAATGTACTCCTTGACTGTGGAAGCAAAGGTTGAGTACGTTGAAATCTGAAATCCTCGGCTGTTCGTCGTCGCATGAACACAACTTGATGCCACTCTCCCCCACTGGATTCTCTTCGCCATAACTCATGTCACACTTAAGCAACCTCCCTCTCGCCTATCCGAGCCCGCTTCGACTCGTCCGCATCCCCACCCTCTCCATCCCAATACCTCCCCTTCTTTTCCTGCTCTCCGCGTTCACCGCGCCTGCTTCGCTCACCGGAGTCCAGTTCTAGTAGCATTCTGGACGGATACCTGAACAGGGAGGAGGACGATGGCCTGGAGGATTTCGCGCTGATGTGATGGTTGAGCTGATGCGGAATGCTGCGGAGACGCTCAAGGCAGCAACCCGGGAGGAGGGTTACAATCAAAACGGAGGTGTGTGCGCTCGCCCTCGTGGATCATCCAGTGGTTAACGACGCGCCTTGTGGTGGTTGGGTGACAGGCGCTCAGAGAGATCCAGTGTATTCTAGTCCAGGATCCACGAACAAAAGACGTGTTCCGGGATCTGGACGGGTTTCTCGTGTTGATCGTCTTGTCCATCATGCAGGAGCAGCCTCTGAGCCCTATGTCTGCCAGTAATATGGCTAGGCGTTCGCCTGTCGTGGTCATCGTCGACGAGATGACAGGGGATGAACCAATCTTGGTGGATGTTGTGGAGAGCACACGATTGGTGTTCATGATTCTTTCCGAAGCAATGCACAGGCATCCGAAAAATGCAGAGTGGTTCAGAGTGAGTGCCTTTAACAAATTTTGTTTCTAAAACGCGTTGGTTACGCGTCTCGGTTCCTCTATCTTAATGACTTCTGGCGATATCGACGATGCAAAGCATCCCCACCATGCTCACTGTCAGCATCTATGCGCTCATCTTGGGGCTCTTTTTCCTCTTCTCCACATTGGCCTGTTTCCTCTTCCGCAAATATGTCACGCATGCCAAAGTTGCCGCGAAATTGACAGATCCAGAGGTCAGACTACACTTTTTCTCTTTTGTGGCTGACGACCATCTCCGTCCCATATCGTACAGGCAAATGCCACTGATATTGTCGACAATTTCACCGGATAAGTCTCGTGGTCATCCTCTCACCTACCCAGCTGCAGCTAGAAAGTCTTCAAGGCGCCCCCCATCCTCCAAGCGCGTCATTTCCAATCCTTTCGTGTCACGCCGCTCGGTGAATAAGCTTCCTGCTGCGATTAATACCACCACACTCGAGGTGAACGGCAGATGGGATCGACGGTGGCCGTGACAATGACGGTAATCACAGTGATAACCAGGGCACGTACGATGACTATGACCGCCAACAAACCCCGCTTCCACTTGCCTGCACAGGACATGGCTACGGACCCTAACCCCACCCGTCCGTGCCGTCCTCCCCAGTATATGCTCTTAGACGTCCTCGCCAGGTTTCCTTACGAGCAAGAGGTAGCGCAGGATATATGGTTCCCGCTTCCCAACTCCGAAACTGGTCGCTGGGAACTGGGTGTCATCAAAGGCTCTCATCGAGTTTCTTTGTATCCTCATCAAGATGACTATTAACCGTGCCTGCTCTGTCGTCGTCGTCGCTCCCGAGGAGATGGAAGATGAGGAGGACAAGACTGGAACAATCGTGGCTTTTTCTATTGATAAGGATGAGATCGAATTACACGCCACTCACGCCTTCCAACACGCTTGTGGATATCGTCGTGAAAAAGTCCAAGAAACGGGACTCGAGTAGAAAGAAGAAGCATCGGCGTCCTCGCGTTCACGTGCTTGAAAATCCCGAGCTCTATGTGAATGCGAGACCTTATGAGGAGATTGAGGCTGAAGAAGCGCGCGCCGTAGCCCTGGCTGCCAAAGTGGAGAGTGATGAAAGGAATAATGTTGACACTGAAGAAGAATCGCTCCCTGCCCTCGTTGTGAGGAATACAAGAGAACCAAGCACTGCGAAAAAGTTTGGGTCGAGCAAGTTTGGTTCATGGCTATTACCACCGGCAACCATCCTTTACTGAACAGCATCTTTGACTAGCGTCTGATTTCGATTTTTTTACGACTGGATTTTCTGTTTTCTATTTTGTACCCTTTAAATTATTGCCTAATGCCTTATGCGGAATATATTCTCTCTTTTTCATGTCATTGTGAAGCTTCTTTTGAATTGATGCAGTGACGTGTTGAAGAAATTCAACCTCAGCGTTGTTGGCATTCCACTGCGTTCGGAAACGGAAATTGCTTCCCAGTGTGTGGGAAGAGTCTGATACCTATCAACATCTTCCACATGGTCACCAACCAGGGCTGGTCACACGAATTTGAATCTTGATCTACTACAAAAGTGTGTCGCATATTAAGGCGGCGATGGTAAAGATTAAATTCAAGATCAGCAATGTACCAAGCTGTAAGTATCATTGGCAATGGTATGGATGTTCATGACGAGCCTGGGCAGCCGAATCATCGCAGAGGAGTCTCGGGCGTTTAAGCCATAGCACCACCCCTTGCATCGCCCACTCGTGTTAACTCGCTTATCACCAATTTGACTATGACGTCGGCGCTCGTCCAGAACTAGATCCTTCGATACAGTGATCTATTCCCAACATCACATGCATGACATCTCCATTCCGGCTAATATATGCCACCTGCTTATGCCCTTGAACAGGACGTTACTTACCGGAGAATTGGATAATTGAATGGTATCTCCGGCTGCTCAACCAGGCGATCCTTGAAGGTGATCGATGGTCACGACTGACCATGACACGGACGAAATGCGCGGCGCGAATATGCGGGTGTATGCATTGAGCGTCAACCGTCGCGAGTGTGCGACTATAGAACAAGTCTTGGGAATTGCGTCTTAATCGACATAAGCAATGTGATGTGAGAACGTCGACAATTGCAGTTCGTTGCAGAAGAGAGACTTGCATTAGGACCGCGCGAATGGTACAGAACTAAATTGACGCAATGAATACCCAGTGGACGTATTTGGGAACCCACGTACTAAGTATGATCGAACACCGTACGCGGTCGACGCCGATCACCTCCAATAAAATGAAGCAAATTCGCGGTCGGGCTGCTTGAAGGGCCGTTTAACCAGCCTCCCGCGAACCCATTCCTATCGGCCAAGCTCAACGAACAGGGATGGTTCGACGACTTGACAGATTACGCAAAAGAGAGAGCGAGAGGCGTGCCAGATCCGGCGTTTCAGCCGCTTGTTCGACGATGTGCTATTGCTTGCTCATAGTGAGTCGGCTAGCCTTGCGTTGCAGCCGCCTATGCTTACATATGTCTCGTTCGTGTTTCCTGTAGAGTTCCTGCAGGTAGAGATTAAGAATGAGACCAAGAAAAGAGACCGAGACCCTTACTCGCTACTATTTTGAAGCAGCAGTTTGAATGATCGTCATGCTGGTGGCGGTCCGCTCTGAGAACATAACATCCCGCTAGAAATTTGCAATGCATATCTCATGTAATGCTTGTCTGTTCACCGTTCCTTGTCAACCACTACAACATACCCTCTTCACCACAAGTCATACAAGCTATGCTCCTCTACTCGACTTCTCGCTTAACCTGCATGTATCTCTTTCTCTATGCCTCGATACCTCTGACGATATCGACGATGCCAAGCATCCCTCGACGCGTGCCTCTATACCGATCATCGTTTCCTCTGGTATTTTTTTCTTCTTCCACAAAGGCGTTACGCTCGCCAAACTCGTGGCGAAATCAGTAGACGTCGAGGTTTGCGCTTCTCATTCACCGGCTTTTTTTTTTCCGCGACTGATAGTCTATATTGTGTCATTCACAGGCTGACCCATATCATTGACATGCAACAAAACAACCCCTTCTCACTCTTCTGGCCAAGTCTTCGATGGTATGTGTCCTCCCCAGTCCCCTCTGACCCAAAAAACAGGTTCATCCCGTCATGATAGCAATGGTAACTGTTAAGGCGGTCGGGGGCTTTTGGGCTCTCATAGTTGGTATTTCACCATACACACCATAGGATTTCATGATGATAATGCATATGCAATATTTTCTCACATACCAATTTCCATGTCAGCCGCTTCCCTCTGCCTCACGCCTTCGTGACCTGATCCTCTGTCTTTTTCTTCCAGGATCTGTGCCAGGCAGAAGAGATTTGAATACGTCATAGGCGTCACGCTCGCTCCCATGAAACTTGTATCGGCAAACTCATGAGTATCTGCACGTGCGACAAAAACTCTTGTCAGCCTTGCCAGTAGCAGCCCATGTCAAAAGTGGCTGACAGTGGGCTGACAACCCCTAATATGCTACACCTTATTTAATACTGGTCTACTCGTTATCCGCAACCGTCCCTTCTCGACCACCGACAACAATCTCCTCTTCCAGTTATCCTCGTCTGCTCGACACCACCGAACGCATACTTGTCTTGGTCTATTTCCACCTCGCGACCTGTGATGGCAAACGTCTACACTGTGTTTACGGTCTGCCTGTATGCGCTCGTCTTGGTCTTCTCTCTCGCCTTCAGCTATTTCCTGTTTCGCAAATGCATCACGCGCGCCAAGGTCACCGCGAAACTGGCAGACATCGAGGTGAGCGGCTCCCATTCCCTCTCTTTGATATTTCGTGGCTTGACGACCATGTCATGTCATGCACAGGCAAACACCACCTTGTATCACGGACGACAAACGGAAACAACCTCTGCGTCTTCTCACTCTTCCTGCCAAACTTCATCTGGAACCTGTCGTCTACCCATCTGCAAGTAGAAGATCAAAGCGTCTCCCTTCCTATCAACGCGTTATCCCCAATCCATTCAGGGTCAATTCTGGAGATAAGCGTCCTTCAGCTGTTGATACCGCGATAATCGAGGCGGGCGCGCCTAAGATCGATAGTTCCAGTCGTCACACCAACAACGGCCAACCATCCACGACGTCTCCCATCCCTATCCCCATCCCTCCGTGTCCGTCCTCCTCGTCCAACTCTCCTAGACGACCTCCTTGCTGGGTTTCCTTATAACCACGAGGTTGCGAGAGATATATGGTTCCCGCTGATGAACGCGGAGACGGGTCGCTTGGAACTGGGTGTTGTCAGGGGCGCTCGTCCAGCCTCTCGATACGTTCAACGAGATGGGAAAGATGGTCATGTCGACTTTGTCCTCACCCTCAAACAGGAGGAAGACGAGAAGAGTGTTTTTTCTATTGATGAAGAGGAAATTGATAATACCCCACTCACGCCTTCAAACACACTTGTGGATATTGTCGTCGCCGAGAAGAGCAGAAAGTCCAGGAAGCGTGACGAGAAAAGGAGGAAGAAGAAGAAGAACGGACGGTCTCGGGTGCACGTTCTCGAGGTTCCGGAGCTGTATGTGAATGCAAGGCCGTACGAGGAGATTGAGGCTGAGGAAGAAGCGCACGCCGCCGCCGCCACCCTTGCTGCCAAAGAGGTGGAAGATGAGGAGATGACGATGGAGGTTTCGATTGAGGTTGAGGCTGATGAAGAAGAGGCACTCGCTGCGGTTGCTGCTACCGCGCTCGCTGCAAGAGGTACGAGAGATGCAAGAGAGGGGTGCAAGTTTTTGCAAGTTCCTGAACGGTTTTTTGGATGAATATTTGACTGGCATCTAGTTTCGGTTTTCTTTTTCTTTTTCTGTTTTTTTCGCTCGGTTTCCTGTTGTATTCTCTAGATTATGCCTTATGCCTTATGCGGAATCTCTTTTTTTCTTTTTCCTTTTTTTCTGCCGTTGTTTCAGCGCCGAAAAGGTCATACATACACGTCGGATCTCGGTCTCCGGTGATTCCTGGGAATGGCGCTACTTGTTCGGCCCAACAATCAACAGATGCATTCTCTTGGTCGTTTCGCCCTTTTTTTTTCGTGGCTGACGGCGACATACAGCCAATACTACATACGCGAAAGAAACAGCAACAACGTCTGCGTATCCTCATCCTTCCAGCCAACTTGGATCATCTTTGAGAAATTGAGATTCCACAACGCTCAGGCTCAGCAGGAAAGCAACGGCAACTGTCTCGTGCAGTCAAATTTCGGAAAACGCCACATCAAGTCGACTTGTAACAACGGCGGACTCGGGACTGGGGTCGTCTGCAGGCAGCAGTTCGATGGGTTGTGAAAGGTTGTGAAGAATCTTGCGTAACGGGAACGTCAACAATTGTATATATAAATACTCAAACACGCGCATGAGTCGTTCCTTTTTTCCCTTCGCCGCGTATCTAAGTGCGCTGATCCCGTTCTGTCTTGACCGTCTAGTGATTACCCTTCATGTTGTAACATGTCGTAATCCGAGATTACCATGATTGTTCCATATATATCCAAACACCGAAGCTAACGGAATTTAAAACCGACGTAGCTGCGTTGAGGATGCCCAGGCTTCATCCTACTCATCATCCTACTTTTCCTTACATGCATCGCCAGCGCGTCACCAGTATATCCGCCAGCTAAAAGCGGCGGCATGTTAATACCGATAAGTTTTTTGCTTCCTTCAGAGACTCCTATACTGTGCCAACCATTCCTCCTCACGATGTCACCTTGCTTTTTCTATTAAACAGTTCGAACCGCTCGCAAGACATCAATTATAGAAAAACATGACTTCAAAATTTGGTCCCTGACAGGTAGGTGATTGTGACGTACTGGACAGCAAGACGCCATTGGTAGGTTGTTGACGGATTATCCCGCTTCCGGAATGACGGAAATGCATAGAACTCTACACATTACAATGTCCACCGATTCATCGCGTGGCACTGTCTGGCAAGCCCTGCAATGCTCAAGCGCTAGCTTTGCATCTCACATGTTTATAATGCCACTGTACCCGCCTTGGTGGTGGGTTCTTCAATTACCAAATCAACCACATCAACCCCATCACTGAACCGATTTGTCTCGATCATTCGTTCTGTGAAGGAGATAGAGGCGGCGATGCAGGAAGGAAGGTCAGTTAGATTTGGAGTGGGGGGGGGATGTTGTGGTGGCGTCGCACAGAAAGCCTGAGCGGCAGCCCGGGAAGCGCCCATATTGACCTTCATTCTCAATCTCGAACGCAAACTCATCTAGAGGACCCTATGCTACCATCAAGGTGTTGCGCGGTGCTTGTGTTGTGAAAGTAGCCTAAGTGGAATGCGCCGGAGGCTGGGCTTGCGTCTTCAACCTGTCGCTTGTAAGTGACTACGTACCCTAAAACTTATATGGAGATAATCCCATAGCGACTTGGCAGTCAGAGAGGCTTTCCATTATAGTCCATGCGGGGTGTTGGGGAAAGGACGAGGACATAGACGCTGTGAGGCTATAAAGCTAGATCTGACGCACACAATCTGGTTACAGGTTAAATCTCTGTTTGATTGGATGGCTGTTCAGTACCAGTTTTCACATCCGACATGAAATCTCAATGCATTGTTATACAAACCTTAACCTGGCAGTCAAGCACACGATTGCACCGAGATGACCAAGACAGGTCCAGTTAAGAGAAGAGAAGAAACTTGATTCTGCATAAGGCATAAGGCATAATCTAGAGAATAACCGAGCGAAAGAAAAGAAAAGAAAAAGAAAAAAGAAAACCGAAACTAGATGCCAGTCAAAATATTCATCCAAAGAACCGTTCAGGAACTTGCAAAAACTTGCACTCCTCTCTTGCATCTCTCGTACCTCTTGCAGCGAGTGCGGTAGCAGCAACTGCAGCGAGTGCCTCTTCTTCATCAGCCTCAACCTCAATCGACACCTCAATCGTCATCTCCTCATCTTCCACCTCTTTGGCAGCAAGGGCGGCGACGGCGCGCGTTTCTTCCTCAGCCTCAATTTCTTCATACGGCCTCGCATTCACATACAGCTCCGGAACCTCGAGAACGTGCACCCGAGACCGTCCGTTCTTCTTCTTCTTCCTCCTTTTCTCGTCACGCTTCCTGGACTTTCTGCTCTCCTCGACGACGACAATCTCCACAAGTGTGTTTGAAGGCGTGAGTGGGGTATTATCAATTTCCTCTTCATCAATAGAGAAAAAACTCTTCTCGTCTTCCTCCTGTTTGAGGGCGAGGACAAAGTCGACATGACCATCTTTCCCATCTCGTTGAACGTATCGAGAGGCTGGACGAGCGCCCCTGACAACACCCAGTTCCAAGCAACCCGTCTCCGCGTTCATCAGCGGGAACCATATATCTCTCGCAACCTCGTGGTCATAAGGAAACCCAGCAAGGAGGTCGTCTAGGAGAGTTGGACGAGGAGGACGACACGGAGGGATGGGGATAGGGATGGGAGACGTCGTGGATGGTTGGCCGTTGTTGGTGTGATGACTGGAACTGTCGCTGCCGATCTTAGGCGCGCCCGCCTCGATTATCATGGTATCAACAGCTGAAGGAAGCTTATCTCCAGAATTGGCCCTGAATGGATTGGGAATAACGCGTTGATAGGAAGGGAGACGCTTTGATCTTCTACTTGCAGATGGGTAGACGACGGGTTCCAGATGAATCTTGGCAGGAAGAGTGAGAAGACGCAGAGGTTGTTTCCGTTTGTCGTCCGTGATACAAGTGGTGTTTGCCTGTGCATGACATGACATGGTCGTCAGCCACGAAACATCAGAGAGAGGGAATGGGAGCCGCTCACCTCGACGTCTGCCAGTTTCGCGGTGACCTTGGCACGCGTGATGCATTTGCGAAACAGGAAATAGCTGAAGGCGAGAGAGAAGACCAAGACGAGCGCATACAGGCAGACCGTAAACACAGTGTAAACGTTTGCCATCACAGGTCGCGAGGTGGAAATAGACCAAGACAAGTATGCGTTCGGTGGTGTCGAGGGGACGAGGATAACTGGAAGAGGAGATTGTTGTCGGTGGTCGAGAAGGGACGGTTGCGGATAACGAGTAGACCAGTATTAAATAAGGTGTAGTATATAAGGGGTTGTCAGCCCACTGTCAGCCACTTTTGACATGGGCTGCCGCTGGCAAGGCTGACAAGAATTTTTGTCGCACGTGCAGATGCTCATGAGTTTGCCGATACAAGTTTCCTGGGAGCGAGCGTGACGCCTATGACGTATTCAAATCTCTTCTTCCTGGCACAGATCCTTGAAGAAAAAGATAGAGGATCAGGTCACGAAGGCGTGAGGCAGAGGGAAGCGGCTGACATGGAAATTGGTATGTGAGAAAATATTGCATATGCATTATCATCATGAAACCTATGGTGCGTATGGTGAAATACCAACTATGAGAGCCCAAAAGCCCCTGACCGCCTAACAGTTACCATTGCTATCGTGACGGGATGAGCCTGATTTTTGGGTCAGAGGGGACTAGGGAGACACATACCATCGAAGACTTGGCCAGAAGAGTGAGAAGGGGTTGTTTTGTTGCATGTCAATGATATGGGTCAGCCTGTGAATGACACAATATAGACTATCAGTCGCGGAAAAAAAAAGCTGGTGAATGAGAGGCGCAAACCTCGACGTCTACCGATTTCGCCACGAGTTTGGCGAGCGTAACGCCTTTGTAGAAGAAGAAAATACCAGAGGAAACGATGATCGGTATAGAGCACGCGTCGAGGATGCTTGGCATCGTCGATATCGTCAGAGGTAGCGAGGCATAGAGAAAGAGATAAATGCACGTTGAGCGAATGTCGAGTAGAAGAGTGTAGCTTGGATGACTTGTGGTGAAGATGGTATGTTGTCGGTGGTTGAGAAGGAACGATGAATAGACATCAGAGAATGACTAGGAGATGTGATTCGACCTGGAGGAATGGTGGCAACATTGAATAACGTCAAGCCCCGTGACCTGCCTGTCAACGACAAAGCATGCAAGTACCGTGAAACGATTGCTCTTTGTATGCATGCAGTGTGACGTATCCAGCGTAAGGAATGGATGTATTGTAGTACTTTAGCCTACGAGTGTACGACAGGGGCTGGCGGCGGGGGTCCTTTCTTAACCAAACATAGAAAAACACATGAGCCCCATAGTCCCTTCCAATCCTCTTCAGGCCTATTAGACTTTATAACCTCACTGGTACAATACGCTCCGCAGCTCAATTTAAGATTTGTCGATGCAGACGTATGTTCCGCAACGTGATCAATCTAAGCCAACGTCTCACAAGGGAGGCCATATTGAGTGTTAGATGTTCCTCACCATCTTCATCTGAATGGTCGGGAGGTGGCTGATCCCGTGTATCGCTTGCCACAGGCACATGTAATACTCCAACTTCGACGAAAAGCTGGGTTGAATCTGTAACACGGGTCGACAACGGGCATTAAGTTGCGCCACATCGGCCGGATGTACGCTGCGCAGAAGGTCTGCAATCTAAATGGCAACAACTTGATGAGGCAGACAATGATGGATGTTGGTAATATTTGCTTACTAGCTCACTTAAAAGTTTGTGTTCCGGGGGAGCGCCTGGTGGTGTCACCGTCGCGATTTGGTTAATCCCCTCTACAGGATTCATTGCCTGGACCAGCGTACACAGGACAGCAGAGAAAATGACAAGAAGAAGGCTGCGTACATCCATGTGGTGTCTGATGATGGTGTCCAGCACGGAGGATCTCGACGCAACTGATTCCTTTTAAGCTGCCGATGACGCCGAAATCAACCTGCACCAACCTTGACGATTCATGGATCATGGGTAAGTTTGGCAATGGCCAATCACACTAGTAATCCAGGAACAGTAACATTTGATGCACACCCATGCATTTACAAGACATACCCATTTCCTCCCCTGTCTTCTTTGCCTGGGGAGTGGCTATTTGGCACACACACTATAGCCTTACTAATGATGCGATGCAACCGAATCAAATCAGATCAAGTGTTGTCGGTAATCATACGCATTGGGTCTCTAATAAATCGCCGCGGATGACTTGCGATATCTTTGGGCCTTACGCTCCCTCGCGGGCTCTCATTGTAGAGGTACGAGGGTATTGCGCAGGTCTATCCCCAGCGTCTGATATGGCCCAGTATCATTAATTGGTATGTCTTGTGCACTTTACGATCTAACCTCATGAAAAAAGAGCTGTGCGAAATAAATGTTGCAACATGCAAATACGGGAGGGTATATGCGCATCACCAAAGAAGCCTAATGACTAATGACTAACGATAGACCAGATCTTTTACTCCCGCTGTAAGAGCGCTAATAACCCAAGACCGCCCAAAAGGGCAAACTTGAGCTGCGGGAAATCGTTCTGAACGCCGTCAGCGTGAGGGCCCGTCAATGTGAGGTAAAAACGTACCATGGCTATCGTGACGTATCCAACGTATGGGATGAACCTGCGTTTTTTTTTTGGCGATTTTATTTAGTCAAGGTTGCCGTTTGTTTTGCGATAGAGAATAGGGAGAGAATGTGGACTACGCACCCTCGTACTTTTCCGATGATATGGTGCCGTTCCAGCCATTCGAGCCCTTGGTACAGCGCAATGTCGTCAATGTGGTTATTGTCACCCTTGGTCAAAAGCAGCTGTTTCGGTGGTTGTGCAGCCTGTGTCGCCGTTGTCTCCTCATTGGATCCAGAGCTAGTACAAGTTCCGTGAGGTGATCCACGTTGAAAAGAAAAAAAAAAAAAAAAAAAAAAGGCCACGTACGCTTGCTCCACGTCGTCACTCTTTGATCTCCTGCTCCTAGTCTTGGTCTTGGTCTTGGTTTTTTTGGGAGCGATATCGCGCGTCTCCAGGACGCGGTGGACGATGGGGATTTCGTTGCCGGGGATCTTGTACACGGTGATGTCGCCGGACTGGTATCGCTCGAGTGGGGGGTTGGTCAGGAAGAGCAAGTCGCCTCTGTAGAAGGCGGGTTCCATGGAGCCGCTGCGCAGAAATAGAATGGTGAGCGGGGGCAGCTTTGCGAGGAGTGAGGCGAGGAGGAAAGGCACCTGAGGACGACGACGATGGGGGATTCGGAGTTGGTGAGCAGACCGAGGCCTTTCCATATCATGAGGCCGGATGCGATGACGGAAGCAAAGTTGAGGAGCTGCAAGAGGACATGGCGGAAACCGAGGCTGCGGAACGCCTTGAGTTCTTCGGAGAACATGGGCGGAGCGGTGCAAAGCGAGTGTGACACGACGCTACCAATCATACATGTACGTTAAATACAAATGCAGTCACCACTACTTCTACTTCTCGGGGTTGGGGTTCCTGGAAGGCAGCGTCAGCATCCAGCAGATGTTCCGCAGTCACAGAGCATGCGAGAATCAGATAGGAGCGAAAGACAGAGATGGTAGTTGACATCACGAGCGGTGCACGCATTCAGCGTGAACTATGCATGTGTTTTCACGGTTTCATCGGTGGAACGAGCCTGGCTGGGTCGAGAAAGCATGGACTCACATTCTCCGCTTGCCGCCCGGAAATGTCGTCACGTTGACAAAGCTGGACAACAAAGTCAGTCTCTTCCAACGCCGCATACAGAGCACCAACCGTCTGTTGTAGAGAAGACGCTTCTTGGCACGGCCTCTGGGTGTCTTTTTCTTCTCTTGTTTATCGACCTTTGGTGTCTGCGATTTGACTTTGCCTGCACGGGCAAGAGAGCCGTGAACTGAGCGAAGGTGTCAGACGCGCCTCGGGAAGGGACTGCAGCAGACCTTTTCCCATAATGACTTTGACGATGGCAGCGCAGAGGCCGGCAGCGGCGGTGGACGAGGAACTGTACAGTTGTGCAGATAAGGTTTCGGCAGTTTGCGGTGACATCGGCAATTTGCAGCAGTTTCGGCAGTTTGCGGCGACGCGTTCCAGCACTCCGCCCACTCCGCCCACTCCGACGGGACGTCATCATGCGCTCATGCGCCCCACGACGCGCATATAAACTGTGCGTCGGCCACGTTCGCCAAACAAACAATGGACAAGCTCTCCTCCATCATCGCTGCTCTCAACGCGGGGAAACTCCCCACCACCCGCCAGTTCGTCCAGTTCATCGACTGGGCGGAACACGTCGCTCTCCCGAGGGCCCAACCCAGCATGGAAATGATGGCCGTTGACATCCCCGAGATGTCAGCCCAGGGTAAGCTCATCGCCAGTGATCTGAAGAACGTGCTCGAGTGCTACAAGCAACTCGCCGTTCACAAGAATAGCAAGTGTATCCGCGTCTCAAAATGACCCGTTGCTGACATGCGTCATAGGCGAAGATTTTATCCAGGATGCCCTTTGGCGCCTCAGTCAGGTAGATATGGAGTCGACGGCCATGACGACCGAAACCGTGGACCGCGCCAAGCAAGACATGACTGCGATGCGCAACGCACTCAAAGCACTTATCTCCATCATTTGGGCTAGCATCACTACCGAGGGAACCTCTCTCTTTTGTGATTTGGCGTCCTTTATGCGGCTCGCCCTCGCTGATGCTGCTGAAGCGATTGAAGGCGCGGCAGGAGCAACCAAGGAGAAATTGAAGGAGCATGAACGTGGTTTCCAAGCAGGCGAGCGGGACGTCCTTGGTCGCGACAAGAAGCGCTTGGAGGAAGAACAAGATGTCAAGGTCGCTTGGGAGCACGGCATGGAAAAGATGAAGGAGACGGGATCAGGCGTTATTGAAACATCCCGCACGGCTGCGACGTCTGCTCAAGAGACGACAGAGAGGACAAAGTCGCGTCTCGGAGCTGCATATGAACAAGTAACTTGCCAACATTTGGTTTTTGTATGGTGCTGATGGATTTACAGATCTGCGATCGTGCTCAGTCTGACCCGGCTTTCAAGGAGGCTGTGGATACCATTTTCAACATTGTCCAGGAGCGTCTTAACCAAACTTTGGACACCGCGGCGGATCCACACACCACCCTCCGATCCTTCGTTCACGACGAAACTCCCGAGAAACATATTGATACCGCGATCATGGAGCTTCGTGTGCTCCTCGAACGACTCTCCAACAAGTCCCTTAACTTATTCACGCACTTTCTCCGCAAATGCGTCGTCACCATCACCAGTGACCAACGCTTGCGGCAATGGTTCAACGATTTCTTTGCCTTGGCACGTCGCAACCTAAAAGATGCCCAATATGCCCGTTCAGACGAGTCACATCAGGCTCGAGAGGAACTGCGTGCGAGATGGGAAGATCTTCTCAAGCAAGACGTGAAATGGAAAGCCGAGATTGACAAGGTGAAGGAGGAGTTGGATGGTATTCAGGCAGGGATCAATGCGGACAAGGATCTCAACAGGTTACGAGATGCGCTTGATAAGCTCAACTCTGACTTACAGCAAGGCCTTATTGGCATTCGAGCCGAAGCTGAGGTTGGGATGCAAGAGACGCTGGAACAAGTAACGTGGTTCTGGCAAGACTTATTTAGGTATTACCTTCCCCAAATTCTGGAAGCTATGAAAGACGTACCTATTCCGAGGTGAGCGGTGTATCAGTATAAAAAAGGATATGCTAAATCAAGGTATTAGGACGGAATACAAGGATCAGGAGATTGAATTTGTTCTCGAGAATCTCGACATTTCGTCGTTCAAACTCCATCCTTCTCACGTATATTTAAGGAACATCACTGATGTTGACATCAGCACAACTAGTGCTGCTGCTACCAGGACGGCAGTGGGTGCCTTGACGCACATCCGCATCCAAGCTCTCCAGATGGCGCTCGATGACGTATCGTTCTGGTACCGTGACAAGACGTCTGGACTTGGGCCCAAAGAGTTTACCGGACTGATGGGCCTTACGCTACCAGAGAAAGGAGTAGACGTTGACATGAAGTTGATGTTGATTCCGGCTCACGTCAAAGGACCTCGCTCTCGCGACTCGCTCAAGCATTTCAATATGATCGAGAAGATTGAGGTTCGCATTGCGGAGGACGTCAAGATCGAAATCAAGGAGAGTGATCATCCGATCATGTTGACGCTCTTCAAGCCCTTGATTTTGGCAAGGTTGAAGAGTGCACTGGAGCGGTCTTTGGCGGAGCAGCTGCGCGCGGTGTTGGACTGGTTCGATGGTACAGCTTACGATATCAGCAAGCGAATGGAAGTTTTTGAAGACGCAGGTCTCGCAAGGGGAAGTGCGCTCATGGCAGCCATATGGAGTGAAGTGGGCAGGCTGCAGCGGCATGGAGTTTTGGGCCGCGGCGAGATGGTAGTTCAGGCAACGGGCACGGGTGTGGTGGTTGAGCGATACGAGTATGTGGAGGGCGGCGAGAAGGAGAAGGCTGCGAGCTTTGCGATGGGTGCAGAGCCTCAGATCTTGAGCGGCGAGAAGCGGGGACCACTTGGAGTTGGATCGGAGAGCTTGACACCGGAGTCTATGACAGCAGGGGAAGGGGTGAGTGTGGAAGAAGCGCGCAGGAAGGCAGAGGGGCTTGTAAAGACGGGGAAACGGCAAGTGCAGAGTTTCAAGAGAAGCGTTGGGCTCAAGGCCCGTGAGGAGAAGAGGAGGCCGGGGTGGCAGAGCGACGCGTTTAATGTGGCGTGAGAATAATCACCCGGTGTCGTAGGAAAGTATTTTTAGCCTTGTTACAGCATCCCACAGCAATCCACCAGTGGCTTTATTCCATCGTATTGATGCGACGTCGCAGGCGAACGTATGTTGTTCGGCACCGTATGACCATGCGCTCATCCATCACTTATCACCCATCATTTACGGGCGACGCGTCGTTTCGATTCCCAGGCCGTAATGGCTGATAAAACCCGGCGGCGCTCTGTCTACCCCACCTCACTCTACCACTCAGATGAAGCCCAACTTGAAGCGTGTCCGCTTTGCGCACTCTAACACATTTGTAGTCCCAAGTACTACGCCGGGGATCCCAGTGCCAGTGGGCGCGGCGGCGACGGTGTTTGCTTCATCTCCTTCCTCCTCCTCTTCCTCCTCCTCTTCCTCCTCCTCCTTCCTCTTCCTCCTCCTCTAGGTTCTCCTCTTCTGGGCCAACGACTCCCCCTCAAAACTTTCCGCTGCCAGGCGACTCATCATCCACTGCTCCTCCCCCGTTTCCTCTACCTGGTCCAACGCCCTATGGATATGGACCGGGGATGAAGATACCGCCATCTAGAATAACCTTGGGCATGTCTACTGTACCTACTATGCCTTGTGCTCGCCCTCGCACCGGCGTTCAGCTGCACGCGCTGCTCAAGTTTCCCACCCTCGTCGAGCAGTGGTGGGCCCCCTGCTATTCGGTGGGACATGATCGACGCGCCCTCGAGCCGCACCCTTTCCCTTTCCACCCCCACCACCACCCCCACCACCACCACTACTACCTACCACCACCACGCGCGTCACGTCAACGATGCAGTGGGATTTGGAGCCCGCGACAGACCCGCCCGTGACGCGCATGACGATCACCTCTCCGCACCTCCTCTCCTCAGTGGGCGATCCACATCCACCCAACACCCTCTCCGACCTCGCGTCCGGCGCGGTATTACGTCACGGTGCGGGACGTCCTCACGCAGATTTACGCCTCCCTCCGTCCTCCGATCACCACGCCCGAGTACGCGCTGCTGCCGAGTGAGAGGGACCGCGAGAGGGCGGGGAGGGTGTATAAGCGGCGGTATAGACGGTTTTTGGATTTGGGGGAGGAGTATGAGGAGGAGAAGATGGCGGGGATGAGGAGGGTGGATTTTTTGATGGAGCGGACGAGGTTTGCGGGATTGTCTAGGGACGGGGGCAGAGGCCAAGTTGGAGTGGGTGTTGCATGTCGAGTGACGGACGGACGATGAGGATGGACATTTTTTTTATTTTGTTTTTTATGACATAGATCACACGTAGTGTTATTTATTGTAATATTTGGTGACTTGTACCAAGTGTATATGTATTCGTATGCTACCGAGGCTAAGGAGGTGCGGAGGTGGCGTAGTACGTACAGATCTGAACGGCAGGTGCCGCGTTTTACGTCCATCGAAGCCCTATTGGACGGGTATGAAGCCCGCGAGCACGACGAGGGAGGCCTTTTAGCAACTGTGGCACCAGCCTGTGCACCGTGATACCAATCAGCTCGCAGCGCAAGGAGTTGACCTGCATTTTCTTCAAGTTTGGTTGAAATCCCAGGGTTATTTAAATAGGCTGCGGTCTTTTCAGGGTATCATTGTCTCCTCTTGTTTTTTCGACCTTGGATATCTCCCATTCGACTTCAACGCGTGCCATAGGATGTTGTCTATTAGATAATCATGCATCAATGATTCCAACAGACAGTCCATCATTGCTGCGCTTGACGCGCGGAAACGCCGCAGCTTGTCAACAGCGGACTCGGAGAACGCAGCTCTCCCGCCCGGGGCTGAACCTAGCGTGGAGATGGCCGTCGACTTTTCCTGAGCCGTCAGTGCAGGGGAAATTATATCAATACCGCGGCAAGATGGTTGGACTGGCATTACGATACTGGCAGGGTCGACATGATTGACTCCAGGTAACGTCAAATGACATCAATCATGCCAGATAGAGATAGAGGTGAATGCTGTATCTGGAGTGGAGTATTAATGTGCCAGTTATACAGCAACGTGATGTAGTAGGTATGTAGGAGCAAGCACCAGCCATTCATTTTCGCCCGTTGCTTCAGCTTGGAAAGTTGCATCTTAGGAATGATTAATGACTGGTTGACCAGCATGATAACTAGATAGCACGTGGACCGGGTGTTCGCTCGTTCATTCCTTTTCTCTTTCTGACCCCGCTAGGCATGGGCACGGATACAGCCATCCCGCCAGCCACCACACTCGCACCCTATTGTCGTTATGGCTTGGGTGCGGGAGCGATGCGAGTTAAAGGCGTCCATTCACGAAATACATGAATAGTATATATACATAAATATAATATGAAATAGACGAGGCCGTGCTAATGACGGTACCTCGTATTGATATCCGGCGCTCTCGCATTTGAATAAACTTCATCACCCATCTTTCCAATTCTCTCTTCGTGACCTCTCTTCCATCACTCGGGTGCTGTTCCTCACAGCCTATCATCCCTCGTAACCCGTCCTCCTTGCTGCGCGCACTCGCGTGCTCTCGTCCGTCGATCCGTCATCCCCAACACACCCTCCTGTTCGTCTGGAAACCCGTTGCTGATTAAGATTATCGGGTCTCGTAGTCAGGCAGAAATGCCATTATTGGTTCAATGCAACAGAATAAAATCATACTGGCAAATATACACCCAGGCGCAGCCATGAGAGTTCATGATTGGGCATGCGGGAAAGTCTCAAGGCTGACAAAATCTACAACATCTTCTGACCAATGAGTATCAGAAGGTGTGCAATCTAGACCAACAGTTTATGAACAGAAGCGACATTGAATGTTAGATGTTGCTCGTCACTTTATCATGAACTAGAATTAGTGATGTCAACAGCTATAGCCGGTTTTTACGATCACTATATCTAATTGTAGAAATTACCTAAAAGTCTGAGATAATTTGAGCAGACAGTTCAACCAAAAAGACAATGGGTCCTCTGGCAATGCTAAGTGACGTATGAGGCCAATGTGGAGATATTTGACTTTAGCAATCAATACCAGCTTTGCAGATTGCTTAGTGTTGGCAGAGGACCCATTGTCCTTTTGGTTGAACTATCTGCTCAAATTATCTCAGACTTTTAGGTAATTTCTACAATTAGATATAATGATTGTTGGCCATAGCTGTTGACATCACTAACTAGAATAACATGGGTAAAACCGGGATCTAGCTGAGCCAACAGGCATATATAATCCCATTGGCAGTGCCCTGTCTCTTTACAAGAAACTGTACAGGTGTTTTTAACTATCTCTTGACAAATGCGTCTATGAAGGCCTGATGAAGGGGACGATCATGAATGTTACTGACATGATTCCTCTAATTACCACCAGCGTAATGCGCCAGACCAACTGTGCCATCACCTGTATTAGCGCGCAAAGAAAAGAGATTCCGCTTTCCGGTGTTTGCTGTTCCTTCCAGACGCATTTATGTCTCTGCCCCTCATTATCTCACCTCACCCTTCCCACTCCAATTCAGGCTCTGCCAATTCGTTCTTTCCCAGTTGCGGGCGTAATTATAGTGAAATTATCTTGTGAGAACATTGCGACTAGTTATCTACAACACCAAGCTCCCCGACCCTTTCTCGTCTGGTTCTTCTCTTCGCTCTCATTATTTCGTTCATCGCAACTAATAACGACTCGCCCTTTCGGTCTCTGACCTGCCGCACGCGCGGCCTACACATGTCAATGTGCAGAAGCAGGACGGAGCGCGTGCTTCACGAGGCAGCCATAATAGCACCGCTTCCATTCAATGATACCGACCGGATTGTTGGGATGTCCAATACAAGATATGCCGCAGCCTATCCGATCTTCCTCTGAGAGGGGTACGTGGGCCTCGACGTGCGTAATCTGAACCGACAGCTTATTGAGGAGGCAACTTTGAAAGTTAACAGTATGTCGCTTACCAAGTTATCCAAGTCCTGGGGGTTGATGGGCTTCCTTGTCACCGGTGAACTTGGGGTGGAGTTGGCCGTCTGGTCGCACAGTGAACGAACATATGTAAAAGCACAGTTTCCAATCCCAGGGCTTTAAAAATCGATTATCATAGCTGGACTGGGCCAAGTACCAGGGCGTAGGTGGTGACTCTCTTTTTTGATCACAAGCTAGCGCACATGGTAGGTATGCCTGCTTGTGGCCAAAACGGTCATGTTTATCAAGGTCTATCATCTAAACGAACAGCTTTGATGAGGGAGGCAACAGTGAATGGTCGTAATATGCCACTTACCAGGTAGTTTAAAACGCAATTGGCATAATGCTCAAAGTTAGTGGTTTCGGTGCGAAGCACGAGATCAATGCCATCCTTGTTGCTGATCACTGGCATTGCTTGAACTGACGGCCAAAGGAAAGAGACGGTGAAGGAAAGAACGAAGGGGAGTTTGCGAAACATCTGTATAACGGCGACCAGCACCAACGACTAGCACTCACAGATGAATGACAGGCGTGATAAGCCAAAACGATTGCCGACAACACCGAGATAAGGTTGTATGGCACGCTATAGCATGGCTGTGCATTCCCGTGAAAGATAAAGAAAGGGCGAAGATAAGATCCGCTCAACCCGCGTAAAGCGACGGCAAGCGGGAAACGCTCGTTTGACTTTGCTTGTACCAAACAACAACGCGCGGTCGCCGACACGAGCACTCCGACACCCACTTATTGTTCTCTCGTCGTCCGCGCCGGGCTCAAAACGAAACCATGGGTATCTCCTCCTCACTATAATGCCGCACCCTTCCCGGGTCCATCCATGATGCCTCACGTACCTTATCCGCCCTCTGACTTAATGCCCCCTGACTTCCTACGACAACATCAGGATGATCATCATTTCGTTCCTAATGATTACCACTGACACAATTTACAAGCGACTGACAAAAACTCCAGAGGCATTTGAGGTATTTCTCATTGAGTAATTCACTTGAGTTGTAGCAAGCGGACCGGCAGAAGATGGTTCAATACTGTCATCGGAGCCTACATTTGCGCAAGCTCTGCCTCCACCAAGTGCGTAACGTGTCCTGTTCATTTCTAGTCAATGCCAAGTTGACGTCGGAGAGCGCGGTTGTACCTCCAATCATGCAAGCGATGTGCATGCACGGCACATGGCTTGCAGTCCGCAGACTAGCCTATTCCGCTTCAATCCATTGTTCCAGTGTTCGCCACTCCTTCTAGCACTGCCTCATTATATCTCTGCCTCTCTCCATTGTGCTGCTACCCTGTCGCGCCCAGCCTCATCATCTGCATCAGCTCATCTCACCCTCCCGCTCACAGCAGAGCCTGCTCTGAGTCAATTATTCTCTCCGAGTTGCAGGCGAGACGACTACAGTCACCAGTGAAACTGTACTGTCAGAATATCACTGCAGCTATGTAGCTCACTAACTCCCTGAGTCACACTCTCCTCTTCGTTTCCGCTCCCCTCATTATTCTTTTCATGGCAACCAATAGTGCCCAATAATATCTTGCCCTTTCGGCCTCTGACCTGCCGCACGCGCGTATTACACATGTCAATGGGCAGAAACAGGGTGGAGCGCTTCCTTGGTCAGGCAATTCTGATAGCACCGCTTCCATTCAGGCACCGAAGTCGGATGGTCGGATGTTCCCACACAACCTTTTCCGCACTCTTGCTGAACTTCATTCGAGAGGCGTGTGTGTTGCACAAGGTGCGCAATCTAAATCGATAGCTTATGAAAGAGGCAACTTTGAAAGTTAACAGTGTGTCGCTCACCAAGTTGTCCAAGTCATCGGGGTTGATCGGTGCGGTGTCACCAGTGAACTTGGGGTGGAGCTTGCCGTCTGGTTGCACAGTGAACGAACATATACAAAAACACAACTTCCAATCCCAGGGCTTAAGAAATCGATTCATATAGCTAAACTTCGAGTGCCCAAATAGTGATTTTTTTTTATCGCAAGCTTCTACACATGGCTGATATTCCTTCTTGTGGCCAGGACGTTCATGTTTCTCAAGGTCTGTCATCTAAACGAACAGCTTTGATGAGAGACAACAATATTGAATGCTCGTAAGCACTTGCCAGGCTGGATAAAACGCCATCGGCATAACGCTCAAAGTTAATGGCTTCGGTGCGAAGCACGGGATCAGTGTCATCCTTGCTGCTGGTTATTGGCATTGCTTGAACTGACGCCCAAAGGAAAGAGACAGTAAAGGAAAGGACGAGGAGGAGTTTGCGATACATCTGTGTGACAGCGTCCAGCGCCTCTGAACTGCTCACAAATCATGGACACCGGGCCTAATAAGCCAATTCGGTTGCCGACAACACCGAGATGATTTGATAGGGCCACATTGCATCATTATGGCTGTGCGTCAAAGCAGTCTCCTCCTCTTCCTCTGCATTCCCGCGAAAGACATAGGACGAGGGGATTCTAAATATTCATAATCCCCGGTCCAGGTTCTTGTGTGTTGTATGTGGTGACAGCGCTCAAGGGTATCCAGCACCGATATGTTGTGACAACGCGGGAGCAGTTGTTCATCAGGTTGAATCATGGCATCTGCCATCGTGATAGGGATTGTTCGATCACGAGCAGAGGCACGTACACGTGGTATTGACCGTTAAACAGGAAAGTACTGTCTGTACTGACCACCCTAGTCCCAGACTTTGGAGAATGGAATTGACATTGCTCCAGCGTATGCAGTCGCCGCCATCATGCCACCAATCACCCAATCCTTCCCAGCGCAACAATGCCCGACGTCTCGCCCTTTAGGTCCCGGACCTGCCGCACGCTGGCGGGAGGCCAAACATGTCAAGGTGCGGGTTGCCGGGGACCAAGCTGGAGCGCGCGGTTCAACAGGCAATTAACATGACACAAGTGCGCGTTATACGTACGCCCAAATCCCATGTCTTTGCAAACAATGTCCGTGGCAGGAAATCCAGTCTTGGTGTGATAGGCGTGTGTGTGTGTGTGCCATGAGGTGCTGAATCTAAACCAATAGGTCATGAAGGCCACAGCATTGAATGTTAGGAGAGCGGGGGGGGGGGGGTTGCCTACCATCAGCTCGACAGGCTCGTAGTAAGCCGCACTTTGACTGCCACCGTTGAAGATGTTGAAGTTGGGATGGACCCGCGTTTCTGATTGCATAGTAAATAAAAGCATCGCTTCCATTGCCACGACTCATGATGCCAATTCACATCGATAGCCAGACTGTACTCATGACCTGCACTACAAGAAGTCACACATGGGAGGTGTACACTGAGAGGACGTCCATGTCCGTCCTTCTCAAGGTCTGAAATCTAAGCCAACAGTCTTGAATGAGCGAGACAACACTGTCCACCCGCCAGGTCGTTTAAAACGCCATTGGCATCATATTCAAATCCGGTTGTAGTCATGCCTGGGGTGCGACGCGCGAGACCGATGTCGCTTGAGCTGGCACCCGAAAGAAAATAACAGTGAAGGAAAGCCTGATGAGGAGGTTGCGAATATACATCTACAGGGGCGTCCAGCAACACCTGCAGACTTGATATAAACCAACTAAATCAATTGCCAACAAGACCGAAATAATTTGCCAGTGATGTCGCATCGCATCACTACGGCTGCGCCAAACACCTGATATCCATATATACAAGGGATCCGGTATAAATCGACGTTAGGATCGGGTCGAGTGGCTGTTTGATAATTACCCTGCACTGTTAACAGGACAGCCTGACCATGGCGTCCAGCACACCTACGACTCGGACTCCTTTACCAACAACACCGAGATGATGTGCCAATCAGTGGCAATAAGCATATCCGTTCTGACGCAAATCATCTGGTCAGGCAGTCGATGCCTCCTGATCATCGATCAACTGTTGCAACCGTAGCGTCGCATCTGCACTGCCTCATGCATCAAGTCGATAGTGTGCCTGATGCATTGTACACCCGCCGCCATTTATGTAGTTAATGCGCCCAATCCACACAATTCCGCTACCGCAGTTGCTGCTTCGCTCGCCGTCCCCCCGGCATCAATCGGATGCCGCCAGTGTAACAGTCCGCAACGTCAAGATGCCAAACCCAACCATTTTACTCTGCACGCTGATATAGATTCCAGTTCGAATGTAGTTTTATTATTTTTCACAAATACACTATGTACGAAGGGCCCGAACAACCAAAACGCATGACAATGATATATTTTTCGTCTTCAATCACACATAGTACATACATATAATCGGCACTAGTTCTCTGCCACCTCATCCATGATTTCGCGATTCTTATCTATATATTGCTCACATGCTTCCAGAAGCTTCGCAGCAGATGTAGCTTGAGCGTGTTTCCGAACTACAGCAGTCGTCACCTCGAAAAATTCCAAGTAGCTAAACACTTACTGTCCTCGACCCAGTACGGATTGATAAAATCGGGTGCATTGATGATCAATCCTTGAAGTTGCATGTGCAACTCTTTCACGTCCCAATAGTCGGCGAGAGAAAGCATCTCGAGCGCTAGATCTAGCTTCGTCTTGGAATCCTCTTCAGTGTCGCTTTGACTAGTAATTGACTTGGGCGGTTCTCCAATATACATCCAATCTATGTATGTGTGCCCTCGTTCGTGAGCCAAGAGAATCAGATAGAAACGCACACTTACCAACGACTTCCTTGACGCAAAGGCTTGAATAATCCGCGACATCTATGGGTACGTATTCACCGCGACGCAGCTCGCGCGACTCCTGGAAACCTGCAGTCACGAATAAGTTCCAGAAGTGTTTACTATTCAGGTTCAGCCAAGTCCTGTGCGCCGGCCGTATCACGTATTCGTCATCTTTGGCTGTGAAGGTGACGTTCACGTCATATCCTTGTTGACGCATGTCATTGAATTGGCTTCGATAATACGTCGTCTTGTCCTCGGCTACAGGCCTATAGGTTTCTGGTCTGTTTACTGCTCTGACGCCAGCCGCATCTAACAAGTTACTATAGTTCCGAAGAAAGCCCTTTACGTCGTGGAGGTTTCCGATGTCTTGGATACCCGCAATAAGGACATTCGCAGAATGCCATTCCCATTTATCCGAACCCGGATCGTTCACGTTCAGGAAAATGCTAGGTTGAATTCTCGTTCCGAATTTCCACCCTGATATCGTTCAACGTGTTCGTTCAACCATTTGTAAGTCGCCTTGAGATCGGAAAGTAGCGCAGCACGATGACCGTGCTTTCGCCCAATCTCAGCGAGGACCTTCAAGTGTTTCACCTAGTTGTGATCGCTTATGAACGGGACAACAGAAGGGACACGGGAAAGATACACACAACTTCTTTTCCAGTTGGCTTCCCCAAGTTTTGGTAGGTCCCGCACAGGGTTGGGTTAGGTTCAGGGTCGGGTCTGCCTCGCTGACTCCAACATATGGCCTCGTACTCTGAAAGAGTAATTCTGCTGGGTGGAAGTATGTTACCTGCGCATATACCTCGCTAGCTTGATCTTGTCATATCCCGGCCTTTCGGATTCATCCCTCGGAATGAAATTAAGATGATCCAATTCATGGCATCGGTAGCTATCGCGTCGATGTTGGAGGGGAAGAGCATTCAAATGTTGATACAATGTTTCGCTCCGATTACGTCTTGACTTGGTGTTGTCCTCGTCATCATTCTCGTCGCCGCCATCGTCTTCTTCTTGGCTAAATGCCTTGGCGCATTCTATGAACATGGCAAGGTTCAGTCGACATTTTCGATTCAGGCCATAGCATTCCAGATATTCTGCTATATATTGGTAGTCTTCCGAAAGGAGACGTCCAGGCGTCTGCTGAAAAGCTGCCTCGAACAATGCGTAGCCGTTCGTATAACTTCTCCACTTCGGTTAAGACCCATTGTTCGTTAGGGACTACAAGTGAATACCCATCAACCTTGTCAAATAAAAGGAAACGCTGTATGAAGCGAAGATACTCCGGTCGTCTAGCGGGGCGAAGGACAGTGCCAGGAGCCACGCGGAACCCGGGAGAATCACGTAGCAGCCTAATGATATCCTTCGCATTGCACGGCTTTTTGTTAACCTTCTCCATATCATCAACCCAGTTGACAACATCAGCTTTTGTGAACGGTCGCAATGATCTCGGCCGACATAGAATGGGGGAGAATAGTCACATCATTCAATGCGGCGAACCAAACTTCGCCGAATGCACGTTGAACAGGCCACACCGGCAGCCTTGCAGGCGATAGCGATCGAATTTTTGGGAGTATAGTAGATTTTCAACCTAACCCAACGCCCCAGTTCTTCGCGGTCTGCGGGAGAAAGTCGCTTAATGGCTTCAAGACATTCTGATTGATTTTGCTCTGCATATTCCAAAAAGCTTTCATATGGCCTTTTTCTCGCAACTAACCCTGCTGCAACTGCTGGACAGGCGTCCCTTAACGACCACCGTCATCTTCAGCCTATGCAGAACCCCATAATCGAACTCTTCCACACTTTTGTCATTCTCGACAACGACAACAGAAGCATCCTGGACTCTGTTCAAGGAAATAAAATGTTGTGGGCCAAGCGTTTGAATTAGCGGTAAATGAGATATTTCCTTTCCGTCAAGCTCTAGCTGAGCGTTCCAGAAAGAAGTAACCCAAGCTCCGTGCGCTTCATCTCCAAGAAGTTCTTCCGCAGGGGCGACGCGTTCATTCACGAGTTCAATGATCCCTGGCTTTTCTAGGCGCGACACATTAAACTCTATAAAGAGCTTATCCGGGACGTTGAAATCCCTATGCACGAGACGATTGGGTGGGAAGAGTGCGTAGGCAGCATCCTGATCTGGTGCTACCGCGTAATGTGTCTTGCTATATGGCGAGCGGAGCTTCGCGTATGAACCATCTTCGAGCGGGAGTAGGGATAGTCCATCCAGCGGCACCTTGTCGCGCAACATGAACAATAGCGACACCTCGATATCCATCTTATTCAACCATCTAGGATCATCTATACCTTCCAAAAGGTTTTTGATGAACATGCCATCCACGAAGCGCAATTTGGCCTTTGTAGCTCTGTCAACTAACGCCCCAGGAAGCTTCACAAGGTCCGAAGGCTGTTTGTGAGAGAGTACTTTTGAAAGTGTTTCGCGATATCCAGCAACATCGAGCCGTTCTTTGGAGAATAATACAGCATCCTTTAGACCCAAAAGAGTCCCTGCTTTGTATTTGCTGGCAAACACACGACTCGTGCTCTCCCTTCAGGGTTTCGGGGCTCCAGAAGGCATCGGTTATCCTCTGGCTTGGTGCGTTGACATCAATACTGAGAGTTGGCATTCCAGGCCACCATGGGTCATTTGTTTCTTGCGTTTGTAACAACCTCTCAAGTAGACATAGGTACAAACGTGGTATTTCGGACGAAAACAACCATTGATTGTACTGGGATTCAATCCCGAGCATGTCAATGCGCACATTGCGCCGATCCTGCTCCAAGATGAGTGGAGCAGATATGTGGGCCGGTAAACGCAGTCGTAATGGGTAGCGGTAATGAGCAAAACAAGTTGTATTCGATTTTCGCCACTTGTGCACGATCCAGAGCTGCAGCAATGCGGACCGGTAGAAGATGCTGCATGTTATATCTATCGCCAAGTTCATTGCCGAACTTTTGTGGAACGTCAACCGCCGTCGAGATAATGAGCCACGAAGGCAATCGCAAATGGTCTGGCTTGAAAGACACTGTTTTGAATCCAATCATATCCGTATTGGAGGTATCAGGTGAACGTATGCATTCAATGGATCGAACAGTCTTGAGGTCGGGACTCCGTCGTTGCACATCAATCTGGCTGAGTTCGGTAAAGAGAAGCGACTTGTAAGCCAAGTTGTCAAATTGCTCAAGAAGCATCTTTTCAATCTCGTTCGCGTCCCAAGACCTCAGCGATACAGGATCATGGTTTGAATGCGATTGGGTCCTAAGCGGCAACCTGAATAAAGTCTGAAAGTAGTGGTTAGTTCAATGGAAGAGACTCAAAGAAGAATGCTAACCCCATTGTACGACTCGGTCGAGTACAGATCAAAATTATACAATCCATGCAACGGCTCAAGATGGTCAGCATACAACCTGGAAAATGTGAGCAAAGGTGTCATTTTATCCGTAAAAGCTATCACCTTTTCACGCTTTGTAACGGAAGGAGGAGCGAGTGTTTGCCACAGAACGACAGGTTTCTCTTGGAAGGATTCATGAAGAGAACGGAATCTCCAGAAACAACCATAGCCAACTGAACAATAAAGGTTAGCATCCGGAAGATCAAGGGACCTTAATTCCTACCTCCGTAAAGTGGAACATTGTTAGCGCTCCGAGTCCGAAACGTCCAATCATGCCACGCTTCTCTCTCTTGCCACCAATACCGGTTTGCAATATGCCTCGAAAGTCGTTTCGAGAGAAGATGCCGTCGTTGAATACTATGAGCGACGGCCCCTGAAACGCTGCTAGCCCGTCTGAAAGGAGGTTCTGAGTCGGGCCCTTATGATCGTCTACAAGCATGCTGAAGCACCTAGCCTTAGCATCGGACGCATTTGCGATGAATTCTGTGAAAAACTGCTTTGGATCATACTGCCTCAGAGTATTGCGAATGGTGGTGATAGGCGTCTCCCCCAGGTCAATTTCATCATTAGCTTCGTCAAGACCGAGACGCTGCATCTTTAGTTTCAACGCGAGTTTCTCACTGACGAGATGATGGGCGATAGGCACGCTTCTGTCTTCGTTCTCGACCGTGCCTCTGTAGTAACGTACACCACTGCTTAGCAGCACAAGATCTCCCATGTCTGTAGGGATCAACAAAGAACTCCGTTCACGGTCGGTAATCGAAACCGGCAACATCTCCAGCAATTGCACTGCTTGCTTGGTTTTATCGATCCCCGTATTTTTGTGCAAAACGTCCAGTTCATTGATGATCGCTGATGCTGTCGGCCTGATCCAAGTCAGATGATTAACATTTTGTAGCAGTCAGTTATGACATACCGTTCGCGACATCCCATCCTTGTAAGGAATTGATGAATTTGCTTGTCCGCCACCCTTGAAAAACCAATCTCATAGAAAAAGCTGGAATCGGGCACACTAGCAAACACAGCACGGGAAGCCGGGAACCAATGTTCCTGACTTGGTAGGAATCCAAGGACGCTCAGCAACGACCCGTTGTATCGCTGTGATATCTGTGTCAAGAAGCTGACGACTCGCTAGCTCCCTGATGACCTCGCAAACTTTGTGATAACGGCTTTCCAGAACTGCCTGATCCAAAACACGATCCAGTTGCCTCGCGAGGACGTCCAAGGGAAGGGGTTTGTCCCAGTTCAAAAGAGCCCTGAAAGAAGGCGAAACCGAGATAGACGCATCAAGCGGGGTGAGGACTTCATCAAACAAGTCAGCATCCCGGCGGCCACTAGTATCAATGCAGTCTTTCGAGCTGACAAGACCGAGATGTGTCGGTAACCAGCGCATAGATGGATCAATGACGAAACCAGAACAAATGATAACTTGGATCGTTCATCAGGGAAAGCAGAGCACGGGCGATACTCGATGCTTGAGGCGATGCGTAATTCGACGAAATGTATGAAATCCGATCCTGCACCATATCCGGAGTCAACGTCATCGCCAGCATCTCCAGATCCTGGAGAACCTTGATGATGTCGCTATCGTGGTGATCCTCTATCTTCGGAACACGCCAACCCGCAGAATCTGAAGTAAAAACATCTCCGAGCTTTGAGTTGGGATCAATCATATCCTGCGGTGCTTGCAAAGTGCCGGCTGATGACAGTACAAACTTTACTGCCCGAAGAGTTGATTTGACATTGTTAGTCCATTTATGATGATTCTGTCGAATGTAGGAAACGAAAGAAGCTTGAAGAGACTTGGGCTGGGACAAGAATTGGCCAAGGGCGGATAACAAAATGTTTTCATCTTGGAGAGTGTGAACACTCAGCGCCTTCAATACAGAACATGACGGGTCACTAATGCTGGACTTGTCGAGGTAAAAGACATTGCTGATCGTCGAAGCCTGGACAGGGATAAGCCGCATTGGCGAGATGCCCTCAACAGTCAAGCCGTCGATACTACCCCATTTCACCAAAGTGTTGTTGAAGCCCAACGCATCCGCACGAGGATCCAAGATGGGAAAGATTGGAAGCTTCTTCAACTTGTTCAAGTTATTGGAAGAGAGGGTCCTATAATAACTGGAAACGTGGTCAAACACGTGTTTTGCCTCCTCGTCGGTTAAGGGAGGCAAGACATCCACATCAATGGCATCTAAAAAGTGACCCGCATCGCAAGTATCCTTCAAAACGGAATGATTGCGCAAGAACTGGACCACAGGAGGCGAAAGGACGGAACTGAGGAACGCAAACCCCAGCTTCTCAAATAGCGGTCTTCCGCATGACGACGTGTCGGATGCCGCACGGAAAAAGTGAGATGAGACCAGTTGGGGCCCTTTCGAGGTGGGAACGAGGCGAAGCACCAAGCTTTCTCTAAAGAGCATCATCGTTTCATCGCTGTCACGCCATGCGCTTAACCAAGACCATAACTGTGCCAAGTTCCTCGTCGCTGCGTTGTCCCGTTTCACGAGATAGGAAGGCAACGACCGTTTGCGGGGTGAGCAGATCGACATTAGCCTGACTGGTGCCTTTCTTCAGTATCAATTCCGAAACGTCAGGGTGTAGCTGAGCGAGGGCTATGGCATCGCCTGCCGATGCCTCAAACACGCCGACTTCATCACTAGTCAGAGCAATGTAACGCCGAGTCGTCGATGCTCTGTCATTAAGGGATACGTATGACCCCTTCAGGACAGGCAAAAGCGGTAGATCGTCGATGTTGCGGAAGTCGTCGTCTGAAAGGAAGAATCTGCAAAGGATACTCCGTTGATCGGAGGACAGACTGTCAAATGGCGTAGAAGTGAGGCCTTGAAGCATAAGATGCTGTCGGGCAGTACGTGGAGTTAATTTGGTGATGGATTCATCGAGAAGCTTCATGTGTTCGTGCGGTAATTGGACCAACGTAAGCAAGAGCTGCGCCAAAGCTACAAGCACACCCCGATCGGCTTGGTCCTTTGCCACGACAAGGGAAGATTTCAGATCGACATAAGTCATCATGGCGTCGTTGGCGGATACTTTGGGCCAGACTGCTAATCCTGATTGGACTACAACCCGGAACGTCGCCGGCAAGATATTTTGCCAGTAAAGCCCATCACCAGATGTGATCGATGAACAATGAGGCGGCCATGCAGTGAAAATATCTTTGCATGCGGCATCCGAATCCTCGGCCAATGTTTTCAATAGGCAGCTCCATGCTTGCGGGATGTAGTAATCAAAGAGGAGGCGATTCCATTTGATCAGGATACTGGAAAACGGCATTAGCTAACTCGGTGTCAAAAAGAGATACATCCTTACTCGTTATCGGAACCCCCAACGATTCCCGTCTCGTTACAGTTGCGCAAGCTTTGCCTCGAGGACGTCAATGCGAACAGCGCGTGGATGTGGACCGGGAAGTTGGTCTTGGATGGCAGAGGGAGGAAGGTGAAGAGACGGCCAGATGTATACCCTTCAAATGACAGTGGGTAGGCAATGCGCACATCTGAGCGCAACTTGTGTTTCTGAATGACGTGATTGACGATCTCGCCGCCAACTAGAGCTGAGAGACGGGACCTGGCTTCATCCTCCGAATTCTGGGTCTGAACGATGCGCCACGAATGCTGAATATCGCCGTTGAATAACACTGAGTCATAGGTGAAAAGTGAAGAATCCCCGTTTTGGCGCACGGATATTTGCGCGGACTTGCTCCAAGTAGCTAGCAAAGCCTTATGTGTGGCGTTGGCTTCCCATATTTCAATCGTCTTAAGGTTATCCAAAAAAAGAAGCGAGATATTAAGCTCTTCGGCAATGTAATCTTTGATCATCGGCTCAAGCTCTTTCACGCGTACAATGCGTTGACTTAATTCACTGGGTGATGACCGCAGCGGCAATCGGACAACGGTACCAGGAAAAGAATCGGAATCGAATTTGTCAGAAAAGAAGCTGAAACGTTTGCAATACTCCGTTTCCTTGAATTCCTTGAACTTTATTTTCATGCCACCGGAATGTAGAGGATCGAGGACGGCAAAGGAGGAACCAGAAAGAATTTGGGGTTTATCGGTAATCTGTATCAACTTCAGAATCGAAAAAAAGAGATGAACGAACACCTTGACGTACATGATAACAGGCCCTGAAGCCTACACCGTATTTTCCGATTTTTCTGAGAAAGACTCAGCAAGGGTTCAGGATAGAAGAATCTGTCACTGACGACGTATCCTCTTTCTTTGATGACTGGTGGATGCTTTGAATCGCCTTCCAATCATCATCCTCAAATTGAGAATCATTGTAGGCCAATAAGGCAGGGTCTTCCCCCTTGTCGAGGAGAAAAATCTTGAACGCTTGGAGTCAGATATATCTCTCTGAGCCACTGCGAGGCTCGACGTACCTGCAGTTTGGCCCTCGCATCATCAGAGTTCTGTGACAGTTCCCGAAAGATGCTTGCAGAGAACGGGTAATCATGCAGGATCGCTTGGATCGCTGCGACTGGACTGACAGTTTCGCCAAAAGAGTCGCTCATGGTGTGGATCAAAGTGGCAGTGAGACATTCCTTTAAATATACGGGAATACAAGGTATCCTTGGGGTCCTTGCACACGACCTGCTGCGGGCAACAAAGCTGATTATTTTCTTCACAGAAGCATCACGAACAAAGCGCTGGAGAGAGACTGAACAAAGTCAAATCATGACACGTGACTCGGCCCTGACGGCGTGTTAAACTTGAAACGCCAGGTGACAACATCCAAGGCAAGTCCCCACACAACCGTTGAGTAGCAACAAACTCAGCTTGTCTGTGCTCAAAGGCGCGGGACGAAGCGATGTGCCTGTTGCTAATGAGAGCCATTTTTGCCTAAACTGGCAGATTTATGTATAATAATATAGCGCGCACGGACGTTACTAGCTTGGACAAAAATGATACCTTCATTAATACATATGAGTAACTGGCAGCGCTAACCCTTATCCGCAATGACCAACTCGTGATACAACTCGTTACCCGGTCACATCGGAACAATAGGCGCGAGAATTGAACCCTCTTCACTCTTGCACCGACCAATCTTGGGCAATATCTCATCTATGATTTCGCGGTTTAGCTCTATATATTTATTGCATACATTCCGAAGCTTTATGGCACCCGCGCCTTCGGCCAAGTTTCCGAACTGTCACTCAGTGGGTGAACCATTCCCACAAAAGTAATACTTACTGTTCTTCGCAGAGTACGGATTGATAAAATCAGGCGCGTCAATGATCAATTCTTGAAGTTGGTCATGCAACTCGGTCACGTCCCATCTATGGGCAAGAGAAAGCATCTCAGACACTAGATGCCGCTTCATCGCTGTTTCCTTGCTAATCGACTCGGGTAGTTCCCCAATATATATCCAATCTATAGGTACGCCCCCACCCATGAGCCAAAGGTCCTAGAAAAGAAACTTATACCTACCAACGACTTCCTTGACACAAAGACTTGAATACCCCATAACATTCAACTTTACGTGTTCCCCGAGGCCAATATGACGCGACTCGAGGCGGTTCCAGAAGTACTTAGCCTTCAGGCTCAAACAGATCCTGTGTGCAGGAAGTATTTCGTATTGACCATCACCAGCTATAAAGGTCACATCGACTTCGCATCCTCGTTGACGCAAGTCATTGAAATGGTGTCGATAATCCGCCGTGGAGGCCTTGACCACAGCAGGACTTGTCACTACGTTCTTGACCGTTCTGACGCCAGCCGCGTCTAGCAAGTTGCTGTACCTTCGAAGAAAAGCTTTTACATTGTGGGCATAGTCTTGAAGATCTTGGATAAGAACGCTGGCAGAACGCCATTCCCATTTATCTGATGCAGGATTGTCGACATTGAGGAAGATGTTGCTGGAATTCTCATTGCGGATCTTCTCCTTTATCTCACCAACGTGTTCGTTGAGCCATTCATAAGTCGTGCTGAGATCTGAAAGCAGTGCAGAACAATGGCCATGTTCTCGCCCAATCTCAGCGAGAACCTTGAGATGTTCCACCTGATCGTGATCACGTTAAAACCAGTCAACGAAGAACATGAGAAAGACACTCACAACTTCTTTTCCAGTTGGTCTGCCCGACATCTCGTAGGTCGCGCACAAAATTGGGTTAGGCTTGGGGTTGGGTTTTCCCCGCTGAGTCCAACAGATGGCCTCATACTCCGGAAGAACAATCCTACTGGGTGGGAGTATATTATCAGGCATATACTCAGATAGTTCGATGCCACTATATCCTGGTCTTTCGGATGTATCCCTCGGAATGAACCTGAGATGATCTAATTCGTGGCATCGGCTGGAGTCGCGCATGCAGAGAGAAAGCTCATTAAAATGTCGATACAATACTTGGCTGCGAGCAGGTTTATCGGGCATTGCGTCTTGATTAAATACCGTTGCGCATTCTATGAAAGTAGCAAGATCCAGGTGATTCCCTCGATGCAAGCCATGGAGTTCTAGCAATTCTGCTATATCCTGGTAGCATTCAGGAAGGAGACGTTCAGGAGTCCCTTGAAAGGCCGCCACAAACAATTCATTGCGTTCGAATAGCCTCTCTACTTCAGTTAAGATCCATCGTTCGTTAGGTACCAAGGGTGAATACCCGTCGATCTTGCCAAATGAAAGGAAATGTCGTATGAATTGCGAATACTGCTCTCGTTGTTCATCCGTCTGAAGAATATTTCCAGGAGCACATAATCCGTTACGAGTTAGCCTAAGCGACGTCCTTGGCCGTGCATGGACTTTTAACACCCTCAAAATTGTTATCCCAGTCCATAACATCAGCCTTTGTGAAAGGTTGGAGGATCTTGGACGGCATACACTGGGGAAGCATGGTCACGTCATTCAAGGCAGCAAAGCGACATTCAACAGGCCAAACAGGTAGCTGGCAGGCGATATCTGCTAGATCCTCGGGGGTGTAACGGAGATTCAACTTAATCCAATGCCGTAATTTCTTGCGATCACTGTCACACAGATGGCGAATCGCTTTGAAACCTGATAACGGGGTTTTCCGCATATGCTTCAAAAAGCGCTCATACGCCGGCTGCTGCTTTCTCGCCACTAACATGGCAGGATATACCTGCAAGTGGTCCATAACGACGACTGTCATCCCAAGCCTCGTCAGAACACCATAATCAAAGTTTTCATTCCTTCCTTTCCCCAAAACGACGACAGAAGAGTCATCGACCATATCCAAGGAGATGAACTGCAGTGGCTCAAGAGTATGAATCAGAGGCAGGTGAGAAAGTTTCCTTCCGTCAACGTATAGTTCAGCTTCCCAGAATGAAGTAACCCAAGTCTGGTGTGCTTTATCGTCACGCGGGCCAGCGCCAATACGTTCTTTCATGAGTTCAGCAACCCCTGCCCCGTCTAGATGTGACACATTATACATCGGATTCATTGATCCGAGGAGTGTCTTTGGCACCTTGAACTGCCTGTGTACGAGACGACTGCGCGGGAGGAGTGAATAGGCAGCGTTCTGGCCTGGACCAACCACGTAATAGGTCTCGCTGCATTGAGAATAGAGCTTCGCGTAGGTGCCATCTTCGAGTATGAGCAGGGATAATCCTTCCAAGGGCACATCCTCGCACAACATGTATGACAGTAAGTCACTGGTTTCCACCAAATCCAACAAGCCAGCTCTATAAATACCCTCAAAGAGCCTTTTAGTAAACATGCCATCCACGAAGCGCAATCGAGTCTTTTCCGGCTCTCTTGACTAACGGCCCAGGAAGCTCCACAACATTTTTGGGCTTTCCTTCTGCAAGGACTTTGGAAAGCGTCTTGAGATACCTGCCAGGTTGCTCCTTCGCAAATAAGACAGCGTCCTTTGCGTTCATAAAAATCCTCGGCTCGAATTTGCTGGCAAAAACATGCCTTGTGCTTTCCTCGAGGATTTCGGAACTCCAGAAGGCATCTATTACTGCCTTGCTTAGCTCGTTGCCATCTGGACTGAGAGTCGGCATCCCGGGCCACCATGGATCGTTTGTCTGTTGGATTTGCAACAGCCTTTCAAGCAGATAAAGGTACAAACGTGGAATTTCTGACGACAAAAGCCAGAAATTGTAACCAGACTCAATCCCAAGTCCGTCAATACGCACATTACGCCGCTGTTGTTCCAGGAAGAGTGGAGCTGATATATGAGCCGGCAAACATGTCGTAATGGGTAGTGGTAGTGAGCAAAACAAGTTGTATTGGATATTCGCCACTTGATCACGATCCAGAGCTGCAGCAATGCAGACCTGGTAGGATATGATGCATGTCGTATCTATCCGCAAGCTCCTCGCTAAATTTTGGTGGAATGTCAACCGCTGTCGAGATGACGAGCCACGAGGGCAATCCCAGATCGTCCGGCTTAAAGGTCACTGTTTCGGATTCAATCTTGTCTGCAATAGGGTTGCCACGTGAACGGGTGCATTCGATGTGTCTAACAGTTTTGACGTCAGAATTTCGTCGCTGCACATCAATCTGGCCAAGTTTCGTAAACAGAAGCGACTTGTAAGCCCAGTCGTCAAACTGCTCAAGAAGCATCTTTTCGATCTGATCAACGTTCCAGTACGTCGATAATATATCATAATCTGAACGGGCCCCCCTAAGCGGCATCCTGAATAAGGTCTGAGAGTGGCCATGAGTTCAGCTGGAAATATTTTTTAAAATAGGGTACTAACTCCTTTGTATGGCTCAGTGGAGCGAAAATCAAAACCATACAATCCATGCAATGGCTCAAGATGGTCAGGATATGACCTAGAATAACATGAGCGACATGCATCCTTATATCTGTGGAAATTCATCACGTTTTCAGCATCTGTAAAGGACAGAGGCACGAGTGTCTGTCGCAAAATACGTTTCTCTCGGAAGGACTGATGAAGAGAACACTATCGCCAGAAACGATCGTGGCGAACTGAGTGACAGGGGTCAGCGCCTGACAAAACTGCAGGACTTGAATTCCCACCTCCGTAAAGTGAAACATTGTAAGCGCCCCGAGTCCAAAACGTCCAATCATGCCACGCTTTCCTGTCTTGCCACCGATGCCAGTTTGCAATATACCTTGAAAATCATCCTCAGAGAAGACTCCGTCGTTGAACACAACCAGAGATGGGCCCTGAAATACTGCCAGTTCTTCCGAAATGAGCTTCTCAGTCGGGCCCTGGTGATCGTCCACCAGCATGCTGATGCGCTTAGCGTCGGCGTCGGATGCATTCGCAACGAATTCAGTAAAAAATTGCTTTGGGTCGTATTGCTTCAGAGTATTGCGAATCGTGGTAATAGGCTTCTGCCCCAAGTCAATTTGGTTCTTTAAGGCTTCGCCTAGACCGAACTCTTCCATCTTGCGTTTCAGCAGCACTGCGGCCGCGGTCTCATCACTGAGTTTCATGGTTTGGATCAAGGAGGCGGTGAGTGAGACCTTCCTCCATATTTTATATAGAAAAATCAAATGCACCTTTGGGGTCCTCGAACCTATTGCAACATCAGAATCCCACCAGTGGCAGTCAGTTTGGACGACACTGTTTGGACCCGCGACCTTGGGTTCACGAATCCAGATGGTCCAGGCCTGTTAAAATCGCTCAGATGGTTGCGAACCTCTTATATAGACATGCAACGGCATTGACGAACCAAATGCCAGTGGACGTCACTTCAACTGCTATGACGACATCCATTTGACGTTTGAACACAGATTGTTGCACTGTTCTGGGCGGCCGAGGCCGAAGCCGACAGAACTTAAGCCACATAGACTTCAGACAAGTTGAGGCTGGTCCTCTCGTCCTCAGGCTGCAATGCGGTTCATCTCATTCATTATCCTACTTCAAGTTTTCCTTACTAGGCATGCATGGCACTCCTCTTTGTCGAATGCCGTTACACTAAGACAGTCTCAGACTGCCGCGACACTATATAGCTCGCATAGATGAGGGGGAATAATATCATCTCAAGGGCAACGTTAGCCCCCTTTACCAGTGTGATACTAAGCTATTCTTTCTATCTCGCGCTCGCTCTATCACTCACACTCTCGCACATCTCACAATTATTTAATACTCTTTATGATGCCACCCTGGCTTGACACTGTTCTATCATAGGTTCGAGTCATAGGCGAACTGTCCCTATACGCTAGAGATGAAGGTTTTCAACTTTGGCATGCTATTTACATGAATAAAAGGGCCACGATGAAAAGTATTTTTCACTAGAGGTAATCCTACGTGGATGGAAAGCTTTCGGAGCGAATGTTTGAAATGGTTCAAAATTGGAAAACTTATCGGTATTGGCCCCGAAATACCCATAAATTTTGTTTTCGTGGTTATGGATCATTGCGTTCCGATAAATTTAGCTCCAGTCTACATTACATGGGCTATAATCGAGCTCTTGAAGTTGAATCATCTCACGCTAGAACAGTGAAGGACACGGATGCCCTGCAGTAGGTGCCTATGACACGCATATGAATAAGCTGAATTCACCCTGTACCAGCAAGAATCCACAATACTTCACATGGATCGAAAGGAGCGGTCAGGGATTATTACACTGGTAAACTTCGAGTCATCCGAGAACCTGACAAGTAGGTGATTGTGACGTATATGTGGATAAGCTGAATTTTACTGTCACAGCTCCGAACTGCAAGACGCCATTAAGTAGCTCATTGGTGACCTATACACAACATCAACTAAGCTATATATTGAATCCGCCACCCCAAGTTTCAATCCATGGCCAAGCGTTTCGATTTTGGTTTATCTGCCGGAAGCCCGAGCAGAGCTCCCCCCGCGAAGAATCCACAACAGCTAGAAGCATGCATGCAGGATCAGACAGTGGTGTGACAATGTGACAGGAGGGAGGGAGGCAGCAATATTAAGGATAGCAACCAGACCATCTGATAAGAGTCCATTATCCCACTAGGATCCGTTTCCCTACGTAATCTCTCATGAATAACACGCTAATGGACAACTCTGCCCGTCACTTGAGGCAACTCAACAATTGGCTCAACAACAGATAGAAATAGAATCACTTACCAAGCACCACGTCCTTGGCACTGAAATTATACATCTTTCCAAACACTCCCACAACGCTCGCGGCCGTCGCCTTAAACCACTTGACCGCAGCGCCGCCTTCGCTCGCGTCCACATATTCCGTCTTCGTGCCCCCGAATTTGAACACCACCTGTGCAAAGTGGGCCAACCAGCCAACCACGCTATCACTTGCCTTCCTGCTGCTTGTAAGCCGACAACGGACATGCGCATCGCCATATCCGGAGAGCGAGGGCATCGTCGACGACGGCATGATATGCGGCTCGCGTGCATTAAATAGAGGCACGAATTGCCCCGAGGAAGGGTCGACGTAGCCAACATCACCGACTCTAGTCCGAGACAAGAAATGGGGATGCGGATCTGTTGGTATCAAGTTGCATGATTATTCTAACAGCCGGCGTTGGACACATACCGTGCGCAGGATTTGCGGTGATGAACGTCTGCTCGTCACCGTCAACGCGCCTGACACGAAGCGGGCGACCATCCAGCGCCGGAGCGGTCTGTTGTTGATGACTCGCGTCTTCCTCTTCCCGCTGACGCCGTCGCTGAATATCCTCCAGGCGGACCAACAACGCTTGGTGGATGCTAAAGATGCTCGCCACCTTCATCAGCCGCTCGCTTTCCTCCCCGTCCCTAATCAGCCTTTTCCTACCTGGGAACAGGCTCTCCCACACCGCCGCAATAAATTCGTCCGCGCCGTCCACTACCAGAGTGCCCACGCGCGGCTCGGCGTAACGAACCTTGGACTTGCGCTCAAAGCGTTTGCGGTAGTGCTCGATGAACGATGTCGGAATGTGTCTGGAGAAGGTGTAAGATACGACCAAGGTGGGGAGGTAGGCCGGCAAGGCGGAAAAAAAGCCTTGTGCATACGGATCGGGAAAAACCGAATCGTGGAAGACGATGCGGATGGAGTGCAACGAAGTCAGTTTGGCCATGTCGGCGTGGCGCATGTACGATAAAGTCCGCGCGTAGGGATGGTGTTGACAATCTGGGTCGTAGATGGTGAAAGTGACGTGTTTGCATCTGGAGTAGTCAGAGTCGCTGTCGTTGCGGAAGTAGTGGTGGTAAAAGGACTCGCAGGGAACGTGCAGGTCCGCGGCGGATATGTCATCGAATACGGCAGTCCAAGTGCTGGAGACGAGCATGGATGAAATCATGAAATGGATACGCTCATATGGCGTGAGCGGTGATTCCCAGGCATGGCTGATGATGGTGAAGAGCAGCTTGGTGGGAGTAGATGTTGTCATTGACGTTATTGAGGACGAGTGTAGTTTGGAGCTCGGTTAAATACATTTGGTGCTCGCTATGACGACAACGACGTCATGTCTACGAAAATCGAGGGAAAAGGAGGCGACAGTGGCGCATACTGCCAGGAGCGTAGGCAGACAAATAGGAGGTTGGTGTAGTTGATATTCTTTTTTATTGTTTTTCTTGTAGTTGTGTCTTTTGTATTTTCTTTTGTAGATGTATGGCTTCGTAGCTCGGAAATCTTATGCACTGACCAATGCTAAGGAGAATAGAAAGGATAGAATGCTACATTTGTCACGTCATAACTGTGACCCCGTGGGAACTCCACATTCAGCTGGTACGGTCAATATCATCGCTGATTAGATGCAACTCACGAACATGTCATGAGTGATCAAGATGGTAAACGACACCGAATTTCTGGTTTGCATGATCAACTGTACACAATAGAATGATAGTGGCACTGGCAGCGCCTGTAGCGTGCTACGTCGCAATGTACTAAATAGAGATCTATGCTTAAGCTTCTCCAGTATGTCTTAGAACCTCCATCGTGATGAGGCCGCTCTCGCCTTCTGGAACGACAAAAAGACCATCAGGCGTCGTGTCTATCGTACTTGAGTATCCTTCCACAGAACAGCTGTTTTGGAAAATCCACATCCAAAGGGAGCCACGGATTCATCGTGATTACGATATCCAGTAGAAACTCTCAAACAACATAATGAAACCGAGTATGACTCTCCTGAGATAGAGTGGGCCAAGAACGAAGCTGATCCTCGTCAGATTTTTCCGTAAGTCGATCTAATACCTTTTATCTATGAGGCTCCCAGGATCTAGCAACATCTTCCTCTTCATATGCTTCCAAAAAAAAAACTGATCGTTTACGACCCCATGCCATGGGATCTCCTCGCAAATCCTGTGCGCCCTCTGTTCAACGGCAAAACTCGCTATGACTGGACTTTGACAGAGGACGGGACGTACCCCTACAAATTATCATTAGACAACAAGGGTAAAATGCGCATACAAGAGGAACTCAAAAGAACAGTATCGCTTAGGGAGGCTGAAAAAGGCAGCTGAACTGCCTATTTTCCCAAGGGTGATGAGCATCTCGACAGAGAAATTACGAAGAATTCCTAGAGCACTTTTTCATTCCTCGGCACTATGGGTGTTACAAGCTTGAAAGCCCAATCAGGCACCAATTACGAGTCCGATTCTGCTGATGGAGAATTGCGTTAAGACGAAAGCACGGTGGAAGAAATACGCAGTCATAAGGCCGTATGATAAGCGGAAAATCACTGGATGGTGTGTGGGGGTTGGTTTGCGGGGTCAAGGAAGCGCGCTAGATGGCTAAGAAGGAAGGGGGAGGAGGAGGGGATTGCAAGCAGGAAAAGTGGGAGATGGCGGAGCTTGACTGTGAGCCACAGACAAACAGGGGCAAACAAAAGTCAAACCATTTTGCGTGAATTTTCGTGGCTCAAGTCCTCTCTGCTCTCCTCCTCCAATGGCTTCCCCCGCACCCATCATAGACGGCATTGGCATTGCGAACCTCCCTAACCAGGTCAGTATCCCAGTATTCCGCGCATTCTTGTACTTATGGCGCGTAACAGAGGCACAAAATCGTCGCCAAGCGCGGGGCGCATTTCACCATCATGGTGGTTGGTGAGCAACTCTTTGTTCATTGTCTGGATTGTAGCTCATTACTTCTGCAGGCGAGTCTGGGCTCGGAAAGACGACGCTAATCAACACCCTCTTCTCCACTGAGCTTTCTCCGCCCAAGAACTACACGAAGCGGCACAACAAGCAGCTCGACAAGCTCACAGAGGTCGAAATTATCAAGGCCGAGCTCGAGGAGAAGCAGTTCAAGGTCAAGCTCACCGTCATCGACACCCCTGGTTTTGGTGACTACGTCAACAACCGGGACTCGTGGCTCCCTATCGTCGAGTTTATCGACGACCAGCATGAGGCGTATATGCGTCAGGAACAGCAGCCACAGAGGAGCGAAAAAACAGACTTGCGTGTCCATGCCTGCCTGTACTTTATCCGTCCCACAGGACACACGTGCGTGCCCGAAAAATGTTGCGTCATTGTAACCGTTTTCCTAACTGTTGATTTTCAGCTTGAAGCCCCTAGACATTGAAATCATGAAGCGCCTAGGGAACCGAGTCAACCTTATCCCTGTCGTCGCCAAGGCTGACACCCTGACTCAGCGTGACTTGCAAGTTTTCAAGAAGCGCGTACGTGCACGCACCGGATTGGACGTGATGTCCGTGTTTGACGCGTTGCTAGATTCGTGACGTTATTGCGGCGCAGGGCATCCGCATTTACACGCCGCCTATCGAGACGGACGACGAGGCTGGCGCAGAGCACGCGCGTGTGCTCATTGATGCCATCCCCTTTTCTATCATTGGCTCGACCGAGGATGTCAAGACACCGGATGGCCGTACCGTCAAAGGCCGCGAGTATATCTGGGGTGTTGCTGAAGGTGCTTATTCTTATTATCGCGCCTCGCGAAGTCACCGCTCACTTGCTCGCTTACAGTTGAGAATGAGAACCACTGCGACTTTAAAAAACTGCGGTCTCTGCTTATCAGAACGCACATGTTGGACTTGATTTCGACAACTGAGGAGCTCCATTATGAAAATTACAGACAACAACAGATGGAGACGCGCAAGTTTGGCGAGCCCAAGGTTAAGCGGCTCGAGAATCCCAAGTTTAAGGAGGAGGAAGAACAACTGCGCAGAAAGTTCACTGAGCAGGTCAAGGCCGAGGAGGCTAGATTTAGACACTGGGAGCAGCAGGTCAGTCTTGGAGTCTGACCCCTGATGCCTATCAATACTGACCTTCTTTCACGAAGCTTATCGCCGAGCGTGACCGTCTGAATAAAGACCTCGAGATTGCACACAGCGCCATCAAGCAGCTCGAAGCTGAGCTTGACGCCCTGCAAGTCGGCTACGGTCGCAGCACTGGCAGACGATGAGTTGTTGGCACACCGCTGCCTCCCCTTTTTACCCCCCCCTGGATATCCGATAATACCTCTTTTATCGCCGATAGCGTACTACCCGAGCTTGTGTGTTTATCCTTTCGATCTCCTCTCTCGCTCCTTGCCTTTAACTGTGTCATAATATTCCCTCCCTGCTTGTGACCCCACTCGAACGCTCTCTTGCGACTCTTTTTTTTTTCGATGTCTCGTTCTTGATGTGATGGCAGGAAGGAAGGAACCGTATCTTGGATCTAGTATCGATCGTTGGCGTAATAGTCTGTCTCTCCATGCGTACTTATTTTTGTGGAACACACTCGATACGAATATTTTCTGCCCGCGTCCATGAATGACATGGCATTGCCGTAGATGATGTGTCCCCCGCGTCGAGTTTGTGCAGCCTGCGGAGATGATACACGCGTTGCTGAAGCTCGAATTTGCAAATTCGCACAGCTGAGGCTATAGGAAGGAGAAAGGCCGGCGGTGTCTTACTGTTGGTGCCGGTTTTTCATTCTGTTGTTTGCTGATTTATGCAATAATTAGCATGAAGCGTTCCGCGAGGAAAGGTTGGAGCTATGCTTCCATGAGGTGAGGTTTGTCAAGCCTCCATCGAGTCGCAGCGAGTCCCGGGAAGGATTCTTTCTTTGCCGTGGCTGGAAGGGATAGGCCAGACAAGGGAATGTAGATAAGCGACCACCAAGTCATTTGGATCTAGGCTCCGAAACCGTAGAGATCGCATTTGCCACACCGGATGCTGCCTGCCAGACACGTCCGCAGGGGGATCTTGAAATAGATGGCTGTCACGCTAAAGATGATGTCTAGGAAGCTTAACTGGAATTGCATCATATACTCTAGAGTCTAGAGAGTTTTATCAACTTTGTGGGGGATGCTCCTCAGGCTGCGGGCAGAGAAACAACAATCGAAACTCTCGGCCACGGACTGAAAATTGGGGTGGTGGTTTTAATATATAGCCTAGTTGATGGTGTATATAGGGTGTATCGACCAACGAGCTAATGGCGCTTTGCAGTTTGGAGCTGTGACAGCAAAATTCAGCTTATCCCACATGTACGTCACAATCACATACTTGTCAGGGTTCTTGGATGACTCGAAATCTATCAGTTCAACAATCCATCGTGATTGTTTGTCGTCAATCGACCATGTTAAGTCTTGTGGATTGTCACTGGTACAGGGTGAATTCAGCTTATCCATGTGCGCATCACAGTCACCTACTACAGGGCACCACCGTCCTTCACCGTTCTGCCGCGAGAGGATTCAAGTTCAAGAACTCCAGCAATAGCCGATAGAATGTAGGATGGAGTGGGGCGTTTCGGAACGCGATTATCCATAACCATGAAAACAAAATTTCTGGGCTCGCTCGGGCCAATACCGATAAGCTTTCCAATTTTGAACCATTTGAGACATTCGCTCCGAAAGCTTTCCGGCCATGTAGGACTACCTCCAATGAAGAATATTTTCATCGTGACGTCTCTACTAAGGTAAGTAGCATGCCAAAGTTGAAAGCCTTTAACTCTAGTGTCTATGGAGAGTGCGCGGTCGAGTCGAACTACCTAGAACAAATATCAAGCCGAGGTAACATCATAAAGAGGAATAGTGCATGCCTGCCGCTCTGGCCTGGGCTTCTTTCTCGCTCTCCACTTCTTGTCAATCAAAGTCAGAACGGTGTAGGAGTCTCCAGCAAAGAGCAAGAAACCTACTGGTAAGTCATAGTTCTTAGCTAACGGACCTACTGCTGACGCACTGGCGATGCATGCAAGGAAAACTTGAAGTAGGACGATGAATGAGATGAACCGCATTGCAGCCTGAAGACGAGAGGACCAGCCTGAAGTCTACAGCAGCTATGTAGGTTTCAAGTTCCGTCGGCTTCGGCCTCGGCGGCCCAGAACAGTGTAACAATCGGTGTTCAGGGTTATCAGATTTATTAGTTACGATGTAGTCTCATGTTTGATGCACTGATGTGTGTTAGGGACGAGTGGGGATGGAAGCGTAGCTCACTCGGATCACTGGCACGCCGTGAGGAAGCCAAGAACTTTATCGCTCAAATCTGGTGATCCAAAGACTTGACTTTTCCAGACATCTGCGCAGCTTCAGGATACATGTGCGAAGCAAGGAGATGAAGTGTGCAAGACGGCGCACGTCAGTCCTCTTTCGCTCTTACCATCATTCACACGGGTTGTGGTATTAGCAGAAGTATACGAACGCGCTACATTCGTATTTTGAGGCATTGTAGTACTCATAGGTTTCGTTTACAAATCTACAACCCTTCATATCCTTCCTCCTTTCTTCATCATCCTCTTTTTCTTTCAACATTCCTTTCCCCTCTCCTCCATTAGTGCGTTTCCTTACGGAGCAGAATAATATTTCCGAAGAAGTTTCCAACCCTGACAATGGGTTCATTCAAGTTGGCAAAAATGGCCATCCAAAGTATTGCACTGCAGTAGTAGAGAAGACAGGAATGAGGTGCAAAAAAGCACCTAGCAGTGAATTTGAAAGTACATGTTGCCACCTGCATGCATTCAAGGTGAAAGATATTGCTGCAGCAGCTGAACATGTGTTGCCTTTACCTTCTGTTCTGGGTAACTGCCCAGTCAATTCTATAACTTGGTGTATGCCAAATGGGATTCTATTTCAAATTGAAGAAATTCTTGTGTGCAACAGAGTGCAATCAGTTGACTATGCCCCAGGCATAAGGTTTACACTTTGTCTTGGAAAGGAACTGTCATTGTTAGAACCCTTCATGATTTGTCTGGGTTCTGATATATGTGGAGTATGCCTAAATGCTCGTGGCTTTGATGGCTGTGGACATATAGGCCTGTGTGAAAAATGTGGTCTTATGCAGGGCAGAGGCTTCTGTACATGCAAGTTATCTTTTGACCTGATGTTATGTGATGATCTGTTGGTGGAAGCCATTGAATGTGTGAAAGTAAGAATGGCAGAGGAAGAATGGATCTGGGCATCTGCTATAGATAACATGCTGGTGGAATTAAGACTGTTGATGGGCATTGTTCTGAGCTAGGCATGTAGAGGAGTCATCCACAGGTATTCCATGATAGTCATGAGCAACTCCGAGCAACTCTGTGATTATCCACGGAAAGGCAAATGTCACCCACAACCAACAAACAAGTTGCCTCCTGCATATGCCATCCAAACCCCACGCTCAGTCAGCCATTCGCATCCAATGTCAGCACTCTATTGGCTGAGCCACATACAATCATCAGCTGGCATAGCTTAGTTCACCAGAGCAGGGACTGTGCCATCAAAGATATATCTGCATTAGGAAGGTCTATGTTCCAAGGGTCACCCACATGTGGCCACCAAGTCATCCATAGCAACGCACCAACACAGTGGATTAGGACCCTAGTGGACACATAAACCCATCAGCCAGTGATCAGTTATTGTTGAATAAATAATGATCTGGAGCTTTGAGTATCGAACTCATAGCTACATTATATTATATCATTATTTATGAATGCTCACCAAATCACAAATATAATCTGATATTTGTACACTGTTGACACTTTTATAGTGTTTGACAGATATTATAGAGTTTCATCCCAGGAACAGTATGAAACAACAGCGTGTGAGACACAATGCATGAAACATGCTTCACACGTCAAGTATTGACAGATTGCTGTAAAATGCGCAGCAATATGACACCATGCGCAGCAGGAAGCTGCGCATTACTAGATATAGGTATATTAGATGTAGTTACATGTGATTTCTGTAACTGTATATAAGCAGCACTCTTTGCACTGCTAAAAAACATCTCCTGTTCTATTGCATAGTTGAGCCCTAGCTCCTAAGCGTTCTAAACAGTACTCAGTAAGTCCCCTTGCTTACTAAGCCTCGCTCTGCACTGCCGTTGCTCGTTTCAACAGTTATGATATAGACCAGTCAGGTCCATGGAATATTGAGAACAGGGCCATGTCAAGACAGATGAACCCTGGAGTTGCTGCCAGTGGCAATCAGTCAAGTCTATTTCCTGTCAACGAGTCTATTAGCATCCCATGCAGGATTGCAGTATTGGTTCCCACTGCGGCACTCTCATTCCACCATTGTGTCCCTCAGATAGCCCCATTGCATAAAGACCTTCAAGATGGATTTGGATATATGGTTGCAAGGTGAAAATTTTACAAGTATTACTTTGTTATTTAGAGTAGGAAAAAGTATATAAAGCCCATGTACAGGAGATTATGAAGCTTAACATATTGGGTTACCGCAGTATCCCTTCGAGTCTCAGTCCTTAGCCATGCCCTCCTTGTCTCATTCATGCTGCCAGTCCAGTTGTACTCCACATCCCACATTTGCTATCATTACGCTATAGCATTATCATCTGCAAACTCTGCCAGTTCTGTGCATAGTAGCATTGACATTGAGCACACCAGAGTTGACAGGAATCCTTTCATGAACTCACACCTCCCTATTCCCAATAGCAGAGTGAACTTATCAAATTGGCTGCCCCAGTGGGGCTTTTGAAAGAATTATGCCATCAACACTGCCTGAGTCACCCTGCAGTCAATAGTTCCCTGACCACTATGCCCAAACTCCAACAATTCTGCTCATTTGACATCTACATCAGTCCAAGTTCCAGTTCATCAACCTAGTTTCAACAAGTTTAGTTCTATGAAAGCCACAATGACTGACTACGCCCAGCCAACCAAGCCCATGCCTGCTCGCTATGATGATGCAGAACCCTGTTTTGAGTCCAGCCAACCCCACCGCCTTATGCGCTACTTCAATGAACTTGAGTTGTTGTTCAGTGAAGCTGGAATCAACTCCACACAGCAAAAGAAGGCATACATGCTATGCTATCTCCACAACACAGAGTATGATTTATGGAGAGGAGTTGAAACCTATGATGCTGCATCAACATACGAGGACTTCAAAGCATCAGTCATCACACTATATGCTGGAGTAATCAATGAGCATGAGCACACTCAGTCAGATCTAGATCGACTAATCGAAGAGACATTCCGGCTTGGAATCAAAACTGTGGAAGAACTATGCAGCTACTACCAGCAATTTTTAGTGACCACCAGATACCTTGTCAGGAATGGATGACTCACGACATGCCAACAAAGCAAGTACTTTTTCTGAGGATTTCAAGGCCACATCAGCATGGAGATGTACCACTGATAGGTTCACTCCGCTATTGGAAATAGGGAGGAAAGGAGAGGTGTGAGGTCATGAAAGAGTTCCCGTCAACTCTGGGGCACTCCGTGACAATGCTACTATGCGCTGATGTGCAGTGTCGAGCTCAACACACCTAACCTCTTCAACTGAGGTGCATGGGCACTCCTTCAGGGAAAACAACCGAAGCTGTCCGAAGCGGGCTTGAGGGGGGCTGAGGTGACAACTAACTCGAAACTGCAAAATGCGAGGCCGTTTCAGGGAACCAGACTTATACTGGACTAAAAGACAATGGCAAGGACGAGTAATGCAAGTAGGGGCTGAATAATGGCAGGATGAGGTCAAGACGAGGGCTAGGCAAGTCAAATCGAAGAGGGTGAGGGCGATAGTCAAGGTGACAAGTCAAAGACTAGGCAAATTCAAGTATGGGAACAAAGCGGCGAGTGTGGCAAGGAGGGCGAGTGTGGCAGACGAGGGGGACTAAACAAGACGAAGCTAGACAAGGCAAGTTGAGGCGAGGCGAGGCTAATCAAGACAAGGGCTAGGCGAGACAAGTCAAGGACAAGGTGAGAACACAAGACGCTACCCAGACAAGCTCTGAGACACCAAGGGAGAGGGGAACAAAGGGCGATTCTTCTCTGTTGTATTTTGAAGACAGGAGGATATATATATAGAAAGATGGAAGATAAAAATAGTCCAAAAACCGGAGCATCAAGCAAGGGTATGTTGGATACCTCTGGGATACCACACTGCCAAAGGCAACAAAGAACTGTGCCAGGAACAAGGAACAGAATGATGAAATCAAAACAAGGATGGAAACCAACCAAAATGGCTATAACCTGACATCTCCACAATGTCCGAACATATCCATGCGACTCTGAAACACCTCTGGAAAGTGGACGCACCATAGACGAAGTCCAAAAAGTCTGGCAAGGAACTTGACACATTGAGAGCAATCGAAGAGGCTGGAACTGGGCCCTAAGGGGCATCCTGCTTAGATGGATTGGGGTCTATGTCGAGTATGGAAGGTCTACTGGAGATCCTTGATGGCAATGATGGCAAATAATGCGTCTATTGACCTTTGGCAGAGTGTGATTGGCTCAACTGATCTTGAATGGCTAGTAGTGTGTCCAATAATTGATGGCATGGTGAGGATAAGGCCTGGGGATAAAAGGTGTGCAAGATCAAAGGTGGGCAAAGGCAGGAATGGACTCCAAAAGCGAGACGAAGGCCCACAACTCTTTCAGGCACTGAATTTGTCTTTTCCTGATGCGCCAGGGCTGCAATTCAAAAGCGGATCACTTGTATGGGCATAGTGGCACCACAGCAATGCTAAAATAGCTGAGACCGATATGTTTGATCAACCATCAATTGATGCCGAGATGCCGATTCAAAGCTGATCGAGTTTTGAACTTCGACTGTGCTTGCCTATCACTGATCCTCCTTCAAGATGTCGAATGCTTCGAATGTTATAAACTCGCTTCGATAGGACCAGTCTGACTTTGATTCCACCCTAGGTGTGCAGCATGCATATCAGCGTGGAATTGTGGAGTTCGCGGAAAATCATGCTTTAGCATGCGAGTGTGTAATGATGGCAAATGCAGGATGCAGAGTGCAACGTGACTCAAGACGTGAGTGAGACAAGGAGGGCAAGACTAAAGGAGGAGGCTCGAAGGGATACTGTATTCTGGGATCTAATCTGGTACTAGGCTGGTATGTTAATTGTACATGGGCTTTATATACAATTTTCTACTCTAGATGACAAAATATCACTTGTAAAATTTCTCCTCGCAACCATATATCCAAATCTGTCTTGAAGGTCTTCTTGCGATGGGGCTAGCTGAGGGACGCGATGGTGGAATACAAGTGCCATGGTGGGAACCAATATCATGATCCTGTGTGGGATGCTAATAGACTTGTCAGATTGAAATAGACTTGCCTGATTGCTGTGTGTGGCAACTCCGGGGTTCATCTGGCTTGACATGGCCCTGTTCTCAATATTCCATGGACCTGACTAGTCTATACTGTAACTGGTCATCGCCCGATGGTGTTATTCGTCTGCTAGGGTCCTATTCCACTGTGTTGGTGTGTCGCTATGGATGACGTGGCAATGGATCATGGAATGTAGATCATCCAAATGCGGATATGTCTTGATGGTGCTGGTTCCTTCTCCGGTGACCTAAGCTATACTGGCTGACAATTTTCATGTGACTTGGCTGATGGGGTGCTGACTTTGGGTGTAAATGACTGACTGGTGTGGGGTATGGATGGTGTATGCGGGAGGCAACTTGCTTGTTGAGTGTGGGTGATGCTTGCCTTACCACAGAAAAATGCGGAGTTGCACGGAATTGCGTGGAATTGCTTGTTGCTATTGCGGAATACCTGCAGATGACTCCTATACACCCCTAGCTCGGAACGATGCTCATCATCTCCCCCCCACTTAAAAATCTGACTGTCCTCAGTCAGTCACATGAAGGAACTGGCTAGTCGATTGCTGGTGGTTGAAATAAAAATGGAAATAAATCTTGACAAACGAAGAATGGCGAATGGCATGGCTATGTACTGGGTATCTTGCGGGATTCATGTCATCTGTTCAGCAGTAGTTGCCTCCTGGGTTGGGGTCATCATCTATGTCTGGCCACTTGTCAATTACTGATTCGTTGTTGCTACTGTTGCTGTCACTGCTGATGTCTTCTTCATCATATGTCACCCATAGGTGGCAAGCAGAATGGTGGCAGTGGTGTGGTGCTTGCATGACTGGAGTGGGATACCTAATGTTCTGTTCTCGATGTGTTGGAGTTGGGGTGGAATTGACTGGGGTGTGATGGGGTTCAACGGGGCAACTAGGCTTGACTATATTTGCTTCTGGGGACTTGGCGGCTGCTACTGAGGACTTGATGACTGAAAACTCGACTGAACTTTGCGAAATTGTAGGACTTGATGGTGGACTGAACTTGATGGGCTGACTATCGAGGACAGAGGCTGGCGGGGTTGATGCTGAAATATTGGAATCTGTCTTGTGGGGGCTGGTGCTGGTTGATGGGGTACTGGTTTCTAATTCACTGGGCTTCTGCGGGACTGGTTCAATTGTGGTTTCCTCTCTATGATGTCCGATCACTTCCTCGAGGCTTACTGAAAATCCTGCGGCTTCTCCTCACGTATTTCGACGACTCTGGGTGGTCCATGGGGTATGGCCGGGGTTGTGATGACTAGTGCTGGTGCTGGTTCTGCTGCTGGTACATGGTGTGGAGTCAAGGCTTCATGCATCTCATGGCAGACATTGGGCGAGGCTGCTAGGAGCTCCTTGAAGTTAATGTTTGCAGCGGGACTCGTAAGGACGCGTTTGAAAATTTGATCGACTGTTTGCAGGTTTTGCGTGGGAGTGGTGGTGGTGTATGACTGGTCTTTGCTTTTTGCTCCAAATGGTTGTTCTGTTGGCAGCTGATAAAAGGGGTGCATGAATGACTGATCTTGGGTCCTGGCAACTTCCAGTGATGTGATCTCTTCAGGTGTCGGGGCTGGTGCAGCTGGTACTGGTTGTGATTCTATTCCTTTTGCTCGTAGGGGGCTCTGTACTCCATCAGATACTACCTTTTTCTTCGCTTGCAATGCTAGAAGGGTCCTCTGCATCTGCTCGATTTCTTTGTCAACATTGTCCACGGGGTTCACTGCTGCAGTCTCATAACTTAGCATTGATGTGGTACTTGCTGCTGCTGTTAGCTCCTGGTGGTTGTCATGGGGTGAATAGAACATCATGGAACGAAATCCAGAACTTGATCCTGGCGAGGCTGCATTAGAACTAGTTGGCATGGCTTGCGACCAATTCCGCAGGGCTGTCACACAAGTCTGGTTTGTCACAACTGACTGGTTTAGTGACTGTAGCATTGTTTGAGTCTGTCGTGAGCTCTGGTAGCTGCCGCAAGGTGCATAGAACATAGAGGGATGTGATCCAGAACTTGATCCTAGCAGGACTGCGTTGGCACTAGTGGCTGGTGTGGCTTGTGACCAATTCCGCAGGGTTGTCACATGAGTCTGGTTCGTTGCGACTGACTGGGTGAGTGATTGCAGCATCGTTTGGGTCTGTCGTGAGCTCTGGACCATCCTTTCTGTCATGCCAAACATGTCTTCTGTCTTTATTCTGGGCATTGTTACTGGCTCGAATTTGACTGGCGGAGTTGACATGGAATTGGTGGGATAGACTGCGGAATTGGCGGGGTACACTGCGGAGTTGGCGGAATTGATGGGGTACACTGCAGAGTTGGTGGAATTGACGATATGGGGTGTGGTGGGCTTGTTGATCAGTTTATCATAGAATGATGAGCCTTGAATGACTTCTTTCGCAGCTGCTAGGGTTTGCTCGAGGGAGTACAGGTTGTCGTGGTGCACATTTGGGTAGTGGCTTTGCATGTAGTGATACATTTCTATTCCGACATGGACTTGGAATCCCTTGAAGAAGTATTTGCATTGCTGGTGCATTGTGAGTTGTCCGTTCCTAATGAGATACCTAGTGATCACTAAAAATCGCTGGTAGTAGCTGCATAGTTCTTCCATGGTTTTGATTCCGAGCTGGAAAGTCTCTTCCACTAGTCGATCCAAATCCAACTGAGTGTGCTCGCGCTCATTGATTACTCCGGTGTATAGCACGATGACTGATGCTTTGAACTCCTCGTATGTAGATGCTGCATCATAAGTTTCGACTCCTCTCCATAGATTGTACTCCGTGTCATGGAGATATCGTAGCACATAGGCTTTTTTTTGCTGTGTGGAGTTGATTCCGGCTTCACTGAACAACAACTTGAGTTCATTGAAGTAGTGCATGAGGCAGCGGGGTTGGCTGGAGTCGAAGCAGGGTGTGGTGTCATCATAATGAGCAGGCATGGGCTTGGCATAGTTGGTCATCATGACTTTCATAGAACTAAACTGTTGGGACTAGAGATTGCTGATCTGAGACTGAAACTGCTTGTACTGGTGGAAACTGGAGCTGTTGAATGAGTGGAATTGCTGGGATTGGGGCATGGAACTGCTGATCACGGGGTAACTTGGGTGGGGTTGACAGCATAATTCTTTCAAAAGCCTCACTGGGGCAGCCAATATGATACAGTGACTCAAAAAAGTGATTCAATGTTTGGTGCTTTTTGACTGTTTATGGCATAACTAAAAAACAAAGGCAAATAAGGGTAAATAGTGTGAGAGAGAATGGAGGTATCACATCAGGGTTACACACTGATGAAAGAATTATGTAATTAGGCACAGTATCCATGGAGATATAGGTAATATAATTTGATGATTCATTGAATCACTTTTTTGAGTGTGCATCAGAAACATCAGAAACTGATATTGATGGACTGCTATGACATGAAACTGATGATGGATGGTTATCATAATGATGCTACCTTAGCACCAATGCTATTTAAGCAGTGCTAAATGCTCATGGCTCCCCACTTCTGATATGCACCCCATTTCATCTTCCCACAAAGAAAACATCCTTTCCCTTGCCTCCCATGGTTACTCCACTTGCCATATTGCCTCTAAAACTGGTATTAGTCAGGCCACTGTCTCCAGAGTACTCCAGAATCTCCTTCCCAATTGACAAACCCCTCAGCTTGGTCACCCTTCCAAGCTGTCTGCCACTGCCACACACTCCATCCTCACACAGATCACCACTGGAAAGGCTGCCAATGCTGTCCAGGTTACCAGGCACATCAACACCATCATCCCCAACCCAGTGTCCACCCAGACAGTCAGAAACATTCTGAAGAAACACTCATTCAAAGCTGTAACAAAGAAGAAGCCACTGCTCAGCACAGTGCACAGAAAGAAGCAGTTGGCCTTTGCTTTGAAACACAGGGAGTGGACTGTGGAGGACTGGAAGAGGGTAATTTGGTCAGATGAGACCAAAATCAGTAGGATTGGGTCAGATGGGAAGCAGTGGGTGTGGAAACAGGTGGGGGAGGGGTTGATTGAAAGGGAGGTACAAGGAACAGTGAAATTTGGGGGTGGAAATATCATGGTATGGGGCTGTATGGGCTGGAATGGTGTGGGGGAGCTTGCAGAGGTTGAGGGCAGGATGGATGTTAACCAGTATGTGGACATTTTGGATGATCACTTACTGCCCAGCTTGGAAGAATCTGGGATTGCTGAAGAAGAATGCATTTTTCAGCAAGACAATGACCCAAAGCACACTTCCAAAAAAGCCAGAGACTGGATGGAAGAGAACAATATCACTCTTCTGGACTGGCCTCCACAGTCTCCAGACCTGAATCCCATTGAACACCTCTGGCATCACATCAAAATGCAGCTGGGCAAGCATGAAACACAAACAAAAGGAGTTTGGCAGATATGGGAGGGGGTGGCAGAGGTGTGGAATAATATAGAGCCAGAGGTGTGTCAGAACTTAACTGAAAGCATGCCTAGAAGAGTGGAAGCAGTGATAAAAGCCAAGGGAGGCCATACAAAGTACTAGAATGACCAGTTTCTATATTTCTTATACACACTCAAAAAAGTGATTCAATGAATGATCAAATTAAATTGTCTATATCTCCATGGATACTATGTCTAATTACATAATTCTTTTATCAGTGTGTAGCCCTGATATCATACCGTTATTCTTTCTCTCACTATTTACCTTTAATTGTCTTTGTTTCTCAGTTATTTTATAAACAGTCAAAAAGCACCAAACATTGAATCACTTTTTTGAGTCACTGTAGGTTCACTCCACTATTGGAAATAGGGAGGAAAGGAGAGGTGTGAGGTCGTGAAAGAGTTCCTGTCAACTCCAGGGCACTCCGTGACAATGCTACTATGTGTGGAATTGCGGAGTTCACGGAAAATCATGCTTTAGCATGCGAGTGTGTAATGATGGCAAACGCGGGACGCAGAGTGCAATGTGACTCGAGACGTGAGTGAGACAAGGAGGGCGAGACTAAAGGAGGAGGCTCGAAGGGATACTGTATTCTGGGATCTAATCTGGTACTAGGCTGGTATGTTAATTGTACATGGGCTTTATATACAATTTTCTACTCTAGATGACAAAATATCACTTGTAAAATTTCTCCTCGCAACCATATATCCAAATCCATCTTGAAGGTCTTCTCGCGATGGGGCTAGCTGAGGGATGTGATGGTGGAATATGAGTGCTGTGGTGGGAACCAATATCGTGATCCTGCATGGGATGCTAATAGACTTGTCAGATTGAAATAGACTTGCCTGATTGCTGTGTGCGGCAACTCTGGGGTTCATCTGGCTTGACGTGGCCCTGTTCTTGATATTCCGCAGACCTGACTAGTCTATACTGTAACTGGTCATCAGCCGATGGCGTTATTCGTCTGCTAGGGTCCTATTCCGCTGTGTTGGTGCGTTGCTATGGATGACGTGGCAATGGATCATGGAATGTAGATCATCCAAATGCGGATATGTCTTGATGGTGCTGGTTCCTTCTCCGGTGACCTAAGCTATACTGGCTGACAATTTTCATGTGACTCGGCTGATGGGGTGCTGACTTTGGGTGTAAATGACTGACTGGTGTGGAGTATGGATGGTGTATGTGGGAGGCAACTTGCTTGTTGAGTGTGGGTGATGCTTGCCTTACTGCAGAAAAATGCGGAGTTGCACGGAATTGCTCATTGCTATTGTGGAATACCTGCGGATGACTCCTATACACCCCTAGCTCGGAACGATGCTCATCACCACTACATGTGAAGCCAGTACCCAAGTGTGCACCATGATGACCCATATTTGCTTGAGCAGACACTAGCAGCTGCAAAGGAAGTCATTCAAGGCTTGTCATTCTACGATAAACTAATCAACAAGCCCACCATGCCCTGTATTGTCAATTCCACCAACTCCACACTGTACCCCATCAATTCCACCAACTCTGCAGTGTACCCTGCCAATTCTGCATCAACTCTGCTAGTCAAATCCGAGCCAGTAGTGATGCCCAGAATAAAGACAGAAGGCATGTTCAGTATGATGGAAAAGATGGTCCAGAGCTCGCAACATACCCAGATGATGCTGCAGTTGCTAGCCCAGTCAGTCATGACAAACCAGACTCATGCACCAACCCTGCGGAATTGTGTGCCAGCCCTGTGGAATTGTTCGCACACCATGCCAGCCACTAGTGCCAATGCAGTCCCACTAGGATCAAGTTCCAGATCATGTCCCTCAATGTTCTGTTCACCCCGCGAAAACTACCAGGAGCCAATGGCAGCATCAAATACCATGCCAACACTGAACTATGAGACTGAGGTGAACCCTGTGGACAACATCAATGAGGAAATCAAATGGATGCATAGGACTCTTCTAGTGTTGCAAGCGAAGAAGAACAAGGTAGTATCTGACAGAGTAGAGAGCCCCCCATGAATGAAAGGAACAGAATCACAACCACCAGCATCAGCACCAACACCAACACCAGAACCAGCCCCAACCATACCCTGTGGACCACCCAGATTCGTCGAAACATGTGAGGAGAAGCACCAGGATTTTCAGTAAGCCTTGAGGAAATGATTGCAAGTCACAGAGAGGAAAACTATAGCATCACCACTGAGCCAGCCCAGCAACAACCCAGCCAGATAGAAGCCAGTATCCCAATAACCAGCACCAGCCACCACAAGACAGACCCTGACATTTACACACCAACCCTGCCAGTCTCTGTCCTTGATAGTCAGCCTGCCAAGATTAGTCCACCTCCAAGTCCCATGATTTCGCAAAGTTCAGCCAAGTTTTCAGTTGCCAAGTCCTCAGTAGCAGCCATCAAGTCCCCAGAAGAGAAAATAGTCAAGTCTAGTTGCCCTGTCAAACCCTGTCATGCCCCAGTCAATTCCGCCCCAACTCTGTTGCCTCAAGTCTGGAACATCAGGCATCTCACACAAGAACCCTGCCACCACCACCATTCTGCTCGCCACCTATGGGCGACATGGACTAATGAAGCAGACACATTCAGTGACAGCAATAGTGACGATGAATCTGTAATCAATGATTGGCCAGAAATAGAAGATGATCCTGACCCAGGAGGCAACTACTAAACAGAAGACACAAGATCTGCAAGATACCCAGTACATAGCTATGCAATTTGCCATTCTTCATTTGTCAAGATTTATTTCCAGTTCATTTCAACCACCAGCAATTGACTAGACAATTCCTTCATGTGACTGACTGAGGACAGTCAGATTTTTAAGTGGGGGGGAGATGATGGGCATTGTTCTGAGCTAGGCATGTAGAGGAGTCATCTGCAGGTATTCCATGATAGTCATGAGCAACTCCGAGCAACTCTGCAATTATCCGCAGAAAGGCAAACATTGCCCACAACCAACCAACAAGTTGCCTCCTGCATATGCCATCCAAACCCCACGCTCAGTCAGCCATTCACATCTGATGTCAGCACTCTATTGGCTGAGCTGCATACAATCATCAGCTGGCATACCTTAGTTCACCAGAGCAGGGACCATGCTGTCAAAGATAGGGTTCCCAAAGTTCAGTTCAGTTCGGTTCGGGGCCATTTTTGGCTGAACCTGAACCTGGACCAACTAGAAATTGCCTGAACCGAACCTGAACCTCCAGTTCAGTTCGGTTCAGGTTCGGTTCGGGTTCAAACTGACCTGAACTGTAGGAAAAGCCTTTTTAATAGGAAATTTGAGCAAAACTGAAGAATAATCACATATTGGAACATGTTTGCATGTGTACACAGTGGCCCTGCACCTCCAGGATTTGTTATCAGTGCATATAGTGCACCAGCAAGGCAAGCAAGTGGTTGGGAAAGGTGGCAGTGGTGTGGTGTGGTGTGGTGTGGTGTGGTGTGGTGTGGTGTGGTGTGGTGATGGTGAGGCAGTGGTGGGCAGAAGTGGTGAGGTGAGCAGGTGGTTGGTCCAGTGGTTGTCAAGGTAGCAGAGGTAATAGGCCACTACCTTAATAGCAGCAAGATCACCTGTTGAAAACTTGAATAAGATTTTCATATACAACTACACAAGCACATAATGGTAGGAACTACTAAGCCACCTTGCTGGGTGCCCAGGCCTTTGGTTCCCATTTTTTGGCCTCTACATTAGTAGCAAGATCACCTGTTGGATATCCGTTCTTCAACATCTGCAATGCCTGAACACCTTCAGCAGACAGCTTGTTTCTTAGGTGAGTCACTGTCAAGCCTCCTTGAGAAAATGAGCGCTCTGAAGCTGTTGAAGACCCTTGAATGGCAAGGTAGTCACAAGCCATGGCAGACAATACAGGATTCATCAGAGTGATACTAATGTAGATCAGCATTAGTTGATATCACATTGCTTTGAATATGAGCTTACCCCCCACCACTTAATCTGGTCATTGGTTTGCTCAAGATTACTTTCCAGATATTTAGTCAGCTCCTGGTGTGCTTCCTTTCCACTCCGTTCCCTTTCCAGACAACTCCTGATTTTTTTGTACATCATGGAAGTCCCATAACCTCCACTTGGTGTAGGGAATGCTGTATGGAATAAATCAGGATTGGTTAACCTGAGAAAATTACACTTACAAGGTTCAGGAGTACTGGCCTCAGGAACAGGAGCTTTGGCAGACAATTGAGCAGCATAGTAATCATACTGATACTACTTAATCCAGGGAACTCATGGCTTGGAAACTCACCACTCTCTCCAAAGCAGCCTTGCCTTCAGAAAAGTATTGCTCATCCCATGTTTCTTTCAGATATTCAAGTTTGAAATTGGGATCCAAAGCTGGAGATATTATTACACATGTTTGTTGTGAAGATAGAGACGAGGCAGGAGCGCTCGAGCAGATGCGAGTTAAAGCTCTGCATTTACACTGTAAACTACACATATATATACTTTATACAATATGAAATAGACAGGTGTCAGCAGATAACTGCGCACTGTATTTATGTCAGGCGCTAATCATGCACACTCGTCTTTTTGTTTCTTTTTTCCAATTCCTTTCATTGTGACCTCCTCTCCATCAGCTCGTGAATCTTCATTGTCTCGTGTCCAAGTCCATGACCTACTGCGCCTCACGCGCCTCCTTCTGCTGTCAATCTGTCATTCCCAACACTCCCCCTCAGATTGACTCCAATCCCCATCATCTTTGTTAAACACTCATGTTGAATGCGGGGTAATCCCTTCGTAAATATATCCGCTATATTCTCTTCACTCCGTACATAGCATATTTTCAGTTGTCCATTCTTCATGAGGTCGTGAATGAAATGTAAAGCGATGTCGACATGTTTAGTGCACACGTGAAATTCCGGATGGTGCGCAATAGCAATGGCCACCTGATTGTCGCTAAGAATGGTGGGCACTGATAAGTTCACTCTGCTATTGGAAATAGCGAGGAATGGGAAGGGGTGAGGTCACGAAAGAGTTCCTGTCAACTCCAGTGCGCTCGATGACAATGGTATGCTGCGCGGAACTGGCAACTCCGCGGATAATAACGTTGGTCACACAAGGCGTAACAGTGATGAACGCGGGACGCGGAGTACAACAAAACTCAGAGGCGCGAACAAGATGAAGAGGGCGTAGCTGAAAGGACGAGACTTGAAGGCTGGGGTGTACTATATTATTTTTCTAAGTGTTGTACATGAGCTTATATACATTTTTCTACCCTACTAATGACGAAGTGACTCTGCAAATTTTCACCTTGCAACCGTATATCTAAATCTGTCTTGAAAGTCTTCGCACAATGGGGCTAGCTGAGGGACGCGATGGTGGTATAGGAGTGCTGCAGTGAGAACCAGTATTGCGACCTGACATGGGACACTAATAGAATCGTATACTTGAAATAGACGTTGATGATCACCGTTGGCGGCAACACCGGGATTCATCTGGCTTGACACATCCCTGTGCTCTATTTTCCGCAGACCTGACTGGTCCATACTGTAACTGGTCATTGGCCAATGGGTTTATTCGTCCGCGAGAGTCCTGACCCGCTATGTCGGTTCGTTGCTAGGGATGACATGGCGGCTGCATAGGGGTGACCCTTGGATTGTAGACTATAGCTCCTTCCTAACGTGGATATGATATTGATGGCGACAGTCCCTTCTCTGGTGACCTAAGCTGTGCCAGCTGACAATTTTGTGTGACTCGGCCGACATGGTGCTGACATCGGATGCGAATGACCAACTAGTGCGGGTTTTGGATGGCGTACGCGGGAGACGACTTGGTCATTGGGCATGGGCGACGCTTGCCTTATAGCGGATAATCGCGGAGTTGGCGGAGTTGCTCGTAGCTAGCACGGAAGACTTGTGGAAGACTTTGGATGGGTGCAGATGCTAAGCGACGGGGTCAGGCATGTGTAATCCTAGTGAGGGTAAGGTCTAACATCTAGTGCTGAGACTAGTCTGTTTGATACCTATACACTGTCATATTGGAATGATGCTCATCATCTCCCCCCCACTTAAAAATCTGACTGTCCTCAGTCAGTCACGCGAAGGGATTGGATAGTAGATTGCTGGTGGTCGGCTGCAGTGCTTTTTCGTGTGGTATGCAACCTATAAATGAAAAGAGAACTATACTACAAATGAAACTGAAATAAGAATAAAATGAAACATGCGTGGAAGCTTCCTGGGCTTTATACGTCTCGGTCCAGCTGTGGACAGAAGTCTTCTTTATACTCGGAATAGCGGGGTCCACGGAATTGGGCCTTGACTGCGCGCTACTCGGGTATGTCGACTTCCGGTCACGGGATCGTGCGATTGAGGCCTCTGTCAAATTAGCTTAAAGTTCATTTTCCTACTCCCCTTCATCCCCACCATCATGTCTTCTCCTCACCAACTCTCTGAATCCAACTCCGATGAAGAGATCGCACGCATGGAGGCACAACTGGAACGGGAGGAAGAGGAGCGCCGAATGTGGGAAGAGGCGGAGAAGAAGGCTCGTGACGAGGCCGCGGCTCATTTGGCTGCATTAAAGGCTGAGCGGGCCCGCAAGCAGCAAGAGGCGGCTGAGCGGAAGGCTTGTGAAGAGCAGGAGGCTGTGGAGCAAAGGGCCTGAGAAGAGGAAGAAGCATGGCGAAGGGCTGCAGAGGAGGCGGAGCGGGTGTGGCGAGAGGAGAAAGAGGCTGCAGAAAAGAGGGCTCAAGCAGAAGAGGAAGCGTGACGAAAGGCTCATGAAGAAGAAGAGGCATGGAGGCTGGCCACGGAAGAGGAAGCTGCGGAATTGGAGCGGAGACAACAGGAGGTCAAGACACGCCGCCAACAAGCTGCCCGCCCTTGAGTGCACCTGCTCCTGCCTGATCACTGGCCGGGCTCTTCTTTGGACGTTGTGACGGTTTGGGCACAGGTAGAGGTGGATGAAGCGACGATGGAGGACCAAGATGAAGCGACATTGGTGGCACTGGTCGCCGCCAATCAAAAGGAGACTGCACGGGTGCAACAGAAGCAGAAGTGGGCGTGCACAGCAAGTGCGGGGTTGGAGGCTGGTCTGTCCAAGCAGGCCAAATCGGCGTCACCAAACGAGCTGCTGTGCGACCAGTGAGTTTCTTTCTTTCCCTTTAAAACATCTTCCTGATTGTCTTGTTAGGTGCAAGCTGGCAGGCATAGCCTGTTACCCAGCCCCTGGGCCCAAGAGCTGAGTCTGCGTGGAGTGCCAGCACCTCCGCCAGAAATGTTTCGTCAGTGGCGCTCCCGTGTCTGGGCGGGAGAAGAAGAAGAAGAAATTGAGGGTCGTCATGGTGAGCGATGCTGAAGACGACATCCAGGCCGCTGAAGAGGCCGTTCTGCGGGACACAAGCGCTAAGGTCCTGGCTTCGGAAAGCGGCTTACCCTCAGGCTCGCAGAGGGAGGCTATCTCCCTGCTTCAAGAACAAAACCGGCTCCTCCGTGAGCAGAACCAGCAGCTGCACAATCAGATGTGACTCCTTGCCGCCCTTTCCCAAACGTTTATCAGTTCCTCCAACATGCAAACCACAATACTGCAGGAGTTGGGCTCTCTCCGTAGGTCCTCTGGTCGTGTCGAGGACTTGCTCGAAAGGTCGCTGGGGCACTCATCCACTCCGTATGATAACGAGGGCGGGGTGAGCAATGCTAGTCCATCCGAGGTGAGTTGGAGTCCCGTACCACCTAGCGAGGAGCTGGAGTACATCGAGGAATCGGAGCTGGATCAAGTGGTAGTGGAACGAACGGCGTCCACGGATGAGACTGGTGACTCGGCTATGGAGCCGCCTCCTCGTTTTGCTCCTAGCTAGTATTTCTCCATGGCCTTCATTGTACCGTATCTTGTTTCGTTTCCTGGTGTATTTTTTTTATTTTATTATCAATATATGTTTTTCTTGCATGCTCTGGGGTGAATTAGTAGCCTTCAGTCAGAGAGTATAATGGTCGAGGAGTCTGTATCGAAATTATGGATGAGACAAAGGTAGGTGAAAGTGGGCGAAAGATGAAGAAAAACGTTACTAGTGGTCCAGGGTGTGTTTTCAAAAATTTAAATAGTGCGGAGTTGGCAGAATTGTAGTGGAATTGTGGTGGAATTGGGAGTTGTGGCTATCTAGGTATAGTACATATCTTTGTCTTCTTCTATGTCAGAAAGATGGCCAGTCGAATCTTCATCGTCTTCATCGTTTGCTGGCGCCGTTTTGGTTGGGTCGTCGTCACCTAATGAGCTGGAGTTGGACATCTGCCAGACGTGTTCCTCAGGGGTGTCGAGCACATTCTCTGGTATAGTTAGTTTTTTGCGGGCAAAGTAGGGGATTACGTGGAATGCTGCATATGGTCTGTCCAGTACTGTACCATCAAGCTCGCAAATGATATAGGCTCCTCTGTGGTTGCGGGATAGAACCATGTAGGGACCAATGTACCGCGGGCGCATCTTTTTATTGAGCGATTTCTCTATTGCCATGTTGCGGACCAGGACCAAGTCCCCTCACTGGAAATCAAAATCTCTAATGACCGTTGGGTGCTCTTGCTCGAACCATTTTGCTGCGGCTACACGGGCTTGATAGACTTTGTCCTTAAGAGCCTCCATTTGGGCGCAATGCTTCTGCAACTCTGTGGCACGGTGGGCTATTAACTCTGTGGTTGACAAGAACGCAGAGGGTGGAGGAAGCAAGTAGGTAGCCTCAGTGATGTCCAGCAGGAGTAGCAGCTGCATCCCAGTAACTGCAAAGTAAGGTGATACTCCCATGTGACGCCTAGCTGTGACGCATTCTGACCAGAATACCGAGTGTAATGCTGTAGACCATTGGGATTCGTTGCCATTGGTTGCTTTGTATAGCGCCTGTTGGACATCATAGTGACTGTGTTCGATGATTCCATTAGTGTGGGAGTTGTAACCAGAGATGCGGATGTGGCAGATGTGGTATTTGTTGGCGAGGTGCTCTGCGGCTCTCAGTATTGGCGCTCCGTTGTCTGTGACTATCTCGACCAAGCTTCCCCAATGACATATCAAATTTTCAAAGATCCAGTCCCCAATGGCGTTGGTGGTTTCTCGATGTAAAGCGCGGTATTCAGGGTAATGCATCAGAGAGCAGCGGGCTTGAATCAGATACTTGTACTGATTGGACGGCGGGAGGTGCATCGTATCCATGTACACCTTGGCAAATATTGGAGTGGGGATGGTGACGACAGGCAGGATGCGGAATTGCTGTAATTGTCGCTCCTGACAGGCATGGCAGGACTTGATGTACCACTTGATATCGTCTTGCATCTGTGGCCACCAAAACTGTTCCATGATTGCTGTGTGAGTCGTGTAATACCCTTGATGTCCTAAACCGTCGTGACAGTCAAACAACACACCCAGCCGTTTCCTTGTTTCCACTACCACCTTATGGGCTCCGTCCTTGTCCCTATACCATAATTGTTCAGCGTGGACGAAGAACTTGACACAATACTGTGTGAAACTAGGCCACTCCTTGTCCGATACCTCCGCAGGTCTCTCCAACTCCGTTAAGAACCGCTTTACGAGTAGAAGTCATGCCTCGTCTTTTCCGGAGGTGTTGACATGCCACGGGAAAACTTCTTCGTACGTCCTGTCTATTATATCTTCAGTGGGCAGTAGCGCGGGGTTACTGGAGTTGGGCGGAACTGAGTTGGAAGTGAAGGTGGCGGCTGGGCGATAATCGCGGTGTTCCTTGTTGGTTTCATAGTGCAGGAGGGTCTTCTGAAGGTCGGGGTTGATCTTTTTTCTTCTGCGGGGCAAGTTTAATGCACAGTCTCTAGGAACTTCGTTAATCTGATGCATGAACCCATATAACTTATCGATCCAATCATCAAACTCCTGGTCCTTGTCCTTGTTTAGTGGCTCATCGAGTGGCTGTGGTGAGCATCTTGACAATCCATCGGGAGCGTGCAATTTTCCAGGAACATGAACCAGTTCGAAGTGGAAAGTCAGAATTGATAGGATCCAGCAGTTTATGGAAGCGGAGGGTGCGATATCCGGGTTCTTGAGCATGTCTTTGATGTAATGAGCATCCACTTCGACAATGAGGTTCCGTACTCCAATGAGATACAACTTTAGTGCCTTCAGGGCACGATAGAGCCCATAGATCTCGAGCTTGGGCTGTGAAAAGCAGGCTTCTCGTTCGTTCAGCGTGATTGATCCAAAACAATTGTAATAGCAAACCGAGGGCCTGTCGGGGTGGCACTGACATAAGAAAAAGCCAACCACGATATAGGATGTGTCAATGGATAATATAACAGGAGCATTGGATTTGTAGTTGATAGGGCGCAGCGCTGGTGACGCGATGAGTGCCTTTTTGAGGTCCTCCTGTGCTGCAACTTCCATGGGGCCGAATGTGAATGGTGTGGCCTTCCTGGTTAACGTTACAAGTGGGTGCACACACTTGGCGAAGTTTTTGATGAAGATCCGGCCAACCCCAATGGTGCCAAGGAAGGCGCGGACTTCTGATAACGACTTGCAGGGTCCCCAGTTGGTGATGGCAGCTACCAAGTCCTTCTTGGGTTTGCGGCCTTCATAGGTGCATAGGTGACCGACTACCGTGATCTCTGGTGCGCAAAGGATGAGCTTCTTCCCCGAGAATGTTCTGCTGGTGTACTTCATGTGTTGAATGACGCAGTTCAGCCCCTGGAAGTGTTCCCATATGAAACATCGAATTCCAGAATTGGCTGGGATAGTTTCATATGTTCCATCAGGTTGTTGGTAGCAGGTTGGTGGGCCTTTCACTGGGACGTCATCGATGTACAGGATGGTGAGATCTGGGATCTCAGGCTGCAGGATAGAGGTGACGTCGTCATGGAAAATAGGGACGGAGTTCGTCCAACCCATAGGCAGCATTGTCAGGCGCATGGCTCCAAAGGGCATCTGAAAAGTCATCAAGTCGTGAGAACCTTCTGCAAGCAGGCGTTCATCATATCCGACATAGAGGTCCAGCATTGCCCCGCAGGCCCTACCAGCGAAATTCTCCGCGATGTGTTCTGGGATAGGCGTGACACTGGAGTGGCAGATGGTGACGGCGTTGAGGGGCTCGAGTGAGTGTACTAACCGCAACTTGCCATTTTTCTTTAATACGCAGAACCAGCGGGATCAGTACGAGGAGTTGGATGGCTCGTAAACACCGGCATTGATCTTGGTACGGATGATCTCACAGATTTGGTCATATAGTCCCGGCGGAATTGGGATATTGCGTTGAACCCATGGCGTATGCGGAACTGTTGGAATGTCAATAGGTGGGAAATACTCTGTTTTAAACTGTCCGCATTCAGTGTCATCCCAGGCGAACGCTTGGTCGTGCTTGGTCATGAAATGGTGCATTAGCTTCCGTTCCTTGGGCCACAGGAAGTCTTTGTCGTGTTCTTGGTCTAAGTTTTCCATATGTTCCTGCGTATACCTTCCAACGGGCTCAAAGTCTGGTGGGTGTGTGCTGAGTTCCAGTAGACTGGCTAGCGGGTCGCCTTTAATTTCTCGAACAATTCTGAATTCTTGTGGTAGCTGGCTAATAACTGGCTTGACTTTCTTGTCGACTGGCTTGTACTTCTTTTTCTGCGGGGATAAAAACACTGGCGAGACATTATTGCGGCAAGGGTTGCGGGACTTGGGGCAGGATGGTTCCGCAGAGTTGGACTTGCTAGGGCATTGTATGGTGTCGTGAAGGTAAGCGCAGGTTACCGGGTTGCATTTGGTTGTGTCGCATTCATTAAGACTTAGCGCGGCTCCAAGGTACAAGTGAGCAAGGTTTGGATTATCTGTGCTACTGCTATGTACATCGGGGGCACGCTGTATCGAGGGGACAGGGGTATATGCTTCTATCTCTATGGGGTTCTGAGCTTTGTCAATCAATATGATACAGGCTACCTCTCCATGATTTTGAATCAGTTCCTCGAGGCTACTTGAAAACCCTCCTTCTCCTTGTGCATTTTGATGAAACACGGTGGTCCGTGGGGTATGGTCGGGATGGTAACAACGGCATCACTGTTGGGATTGTGGATCATGATGGTCTGTTCTTCGTTTTGGTAATTTTTAACCACTGATTGCGCTAGCATGTCGAAGGGGCAACCAAGGAGGATGTCGTAGGCGGGGGAGCGGATGACGTGGACCTGGAAGTATAATTCAATGTTGCCCACCTTGAACGGCACATCCTTGGCCAATCCGAGCGATGTGTTGACCTTGCCGTTTGCTGCTTCCATGTCGATCTTGATGGCGGGGTTGTACATGATCCTGAGCTGGTGGCTGACAGCGTCGGACATGCAGATTATTGAGCAGCCCGGGTCCACAACACAGTCGACTACTGCACAGTCATCGACTCTAGCCTGTATACACCACAGCGCATGGGACTCCTTGCCGACCTTGAGACGAGCCTTGTATTGGGGGTCTGCCGTGTAGTACACTTCGGCTATGTCTGGCAGGACAAAGACGTTGCACATGTCCGCGGGGTTGGCGGGGTCAGTAGCAGAGTTAGCAGTGTTGGTGACTGGGACACGACACAGAGTCAAAAACTCATGCATCTTGTGGCAGATGTCGGGCGAGGCTGCTAGCAGCTCCTCAAAGCTAAGGTTGGCGGCAGGACTCGTGAGGACGCATTTGAAGATTTGCTTGATGGCCTGTGGGTTCTGCGCAGGGGTAGCAGTAGTGTACGAGGGGTCCTTATTCTTGGGTGGTGCCCCAAACAGCTGGTCTGTCGGCGGCTGGTAGTTGGCGTCACGAGCATTGGCAAAAGGGTGCGTAGGCGGCTGGTTGCGGGCTTTGGCGACTCCTGGCGAGGTGATTTCTTCGGGTGGCGGGGCTGGTGCTGCTGGTGGTTGCAGTTCCTTTCCTCTGGCGCGTAGCGGAATTTCTACTCTGTCAAATATTACCTTGTTTTTCTTTGCTGCTTGCAATGCTACCAGAGCCCTCTGCATCCGCTCAATCTCCTCATCGACATCGTCTGTGGGGTTTGCTGCTGTTTTGTAACTCATGATTGGCGCGGTGCTTGGTGAAGCTAGCTCTTGGTGGTTGTCGCAGGGTGAGTAAAACATGGTGGGGCAGATCCTGGATTGCTGGGTTGGCTGGGTGTTGACTTGCCGGTGGTACTCGTCGACGCGCTCCTTCATATTGTTCCTGGGTAAGTATCTTGATATGTAGTTGCCAGTTGGCAACACTATGCGTCCCTCGAGGTTTCTCGTGATTTTTCCGCTTGCGATGTAACCATCGACCTCTGGGCATTGACTGATGAAGTGGGCCAAGTTGCCACAGAACGTGCAACCCGGGATAGTGGGGCATGTACCGGAACTAGTGCCTAGCAGAACTGCGTTGGAACCGGTAGCTGGCGTTGTCTGTGACCAATTCCGCGGAGCTGGTGCGCATGTCTGGGTTGTAGCAAGTGATTGTGTGAGGGATTGCAGCATCATCTGCATCTGTAGTGAACTTTGCACCATCTTCTCCATGAGGCTGAACATATCTTCCGTCTTCATGCCAGACGTTGCTACTGGCTCAGTTTTGGCTGGTGGGGTTGACACGGAATTAGCGGGGTAAGTGGCGGGGTACTCTGGCCTAGCGGTATGGGGCGTGGCAGGCTTGTTGATTAGCTTATTGTAAAACGACGCACCCTGGATAACTTCTTGCATGGCCGCTAACGTTTGCTCGAGGGAATAGGGGTCGTCGCGGTGTACATTCGGGTACTGGCTGCACATGTACCTGTACATTTCTGTTCCGACATGGACCTGGAACCCTTTGAAGAAGTATTCGCTCTGTTGGCGTGTCAAGAGCCATCCATTTTTGATGAGATACTTCATGATTACCAGAAAGCGCTGGTAATAACTGCATAGATCTTCTGCGGTTTGGATTCCGAGGCAGAGCGTCTCTTCGATTAGGCGGTCCAAATCCGCCTGCGTGTGTTCACGCTCGTTTATTACTCCGGTATATAGCGCGGTTACTGATGCTTTGAAAGCCTCATACATTGAGGCGGTGTTGAAGGTGTCTACTCCTCCCCATAAGTCGTACTCCATGTCATGGAGGTAGCGCAGCACGTAGACCTTTTTCTGCTGCATGGAGGTGATGCCAGCTTCACTAAACAGAAGTTCGAGTTCGTTGAAGTAGCGCGGAAGGTGGCGGGGTTGATTTGAATCGAAGCGGGGTGCAGCGGAGGCGTATCACGTGGGCATGGGCTTGGTTTGTGCATGGTCGGCCATTTTGACTGTCAAAGGTGGAACTAGGTTGTTGAGGTTTAAAGAACTGGAACTGGAACTGCTTGAGCTTGAGGAAACTGGCGGCGGGCTTGGCGACAGTTGCGGAAGTTCTGATGGTGATGAGGTGAGCAGGCTTGATTTGTTGGAGTGGGGTTGTTCTGGCGGGTTGGCTGGCGGGGTGCTGGTGGAATCGTCGAAGGAATGGAATGTCTCAGATTGATCAGGGTTGGGCGGACTACGAGAGGATGTTGAGGGTTGGTGGAAGGCTCTGTCGATGTTGTTGATTGCTTGGAATTCCAGGGTGAGACCTAGTCATCGGCAGGATTGACATTGAAATGTGTTGGTACCTTTGAATATCTCACTTAGCGCTTCGCTGGGATCCTGCTGCAAAAGTTGCTGCGCATTCTCGGCTCTTCGTTTAAGCGAGTTGTACCAATCGGAGAAGATGCTGGCAGATGGCGGGGATGGGGCATAGTGGCCGGGGAATTGCTGGTCCCGGGGTGACTCGGGCGGTGTTGACAGCGTAATTCTTTCAATGCCTCACTGGGGCAGCCAATATGATAAGTTCACTCTGCTATTGGAAATAGCGAGGAATGGGAAGGGGTGAGGTCGCGAAAGAGTTCCCGTCAACTCCGGTGCGATGACAACGGTACGCTGCGCGGAACTGGCAACTCTGCGGATAATAACGTTGGTCACACAAGGCATAACAGCGATGAATGTGGGATGTGGAGTACGACAAAACTCAGAGGTGCGAACGAGACGAAGAGGGCTTAGCTGAAAGGACGAGACTCGAAGGCTGGGGTGTACTATATTATTTTTCTAAGTGTTGTACATGAGCTTATATACGTTTTTCTACCCTACTAATGATGAAGTGACTCTGCAAATTTTCACCTTGCAACCATATATCTAAATCTGTCTTGAAAGTCTTTGCGCAATGGGGCTAGCTGAGGGACGTGATGGTGGTATAGGAGCGCCGCGGTGAGAACCAGTATCGCGACCCGACATGGGACACTAATAGAATTGTATACTTGAAATAGACGTTGATGATCGCTGTTGGTGGCAACACCGGGATTCATCTGGCTTGACGCGTCCCTGTGCTCTATTTTCCGCAGACCTGACTGGTCCATACCATAACTGGTTGTCGGCCAATGGGTTTATTCGTCCGCGAGAGTCCTGACCTGCTATGTCGGTTCATTGCTAGGGATGACATGGCGGCTGCATAGGGGTGACCCTTGGATCGTAGACTATAGCTCCTTCCTAATGCAGATATGATATTGATGGCAACAGTCCCTTCTCCGGTGACCTAAGCTGTGCCGGCTGACAATTTTGTGTGACTCAGCTGACATGGTGCTGACATCGGATGTGAATGACTGACTAGCGCGGGTTTTGGATGGTGTACATGGGAGACGACTTGGTCGTTGGGCGTGGGCGATGCTTGCCTTATAGCAGATAATCGCGGAGTTGGCAGAGTTGCTCATAGCTAGCACGGAAGACTTGCAGAAGACTTTGGATGGGTGCAGATGCTAAGCGACAGGGTCAGGCATGTGTAATCCTAGTGAGGGTAAGGTTTCTAACGTCTAGTGCTGAGACTAGTCCATTCGATACCTATACACCGTCATATCGGAATGATGCTCATCAGTGCATTTGGCGTGAATCCTATTTCGTCGAAAAGTGTATGGATCCAAAGCGCCTCTCGTGCTACATGAGTAGCTGTGACATATTTGGCCTCGGCGGTCAAAAGAGCAATAATGTTCTGCTTCTTGGAACTCCATGTGATAGCTCCCCCTGCAAATAATACTATGTAGCCGCTAGTAGATTTTTGGCTAGCCTGGGAAGCCCAATCAGCATCGCAATAAAAGATGGGATTATTCTCATCTGATCCCCTTCCCCCATATCCAATCCTATACTCCTTCGTCCCCTTCAAATATCAAAATATCCTCTTTACGGCCGTCCAATGGCACGGTTTAGGGTTGTGCACAAATTGTCCAAGTCGCATAGTCGCAAAGATGATATCGGCCCAAGTGATCGTAGCTAAATGGAGTAATTTCCCAATTAGGGCTGAATAAGTGTATGTCACTTGATCGGAATGGCTGTCGTCATCTTCTCCTTCTTCATAATTGAGATTGACATTGGGATCGAGTGGAGTCGATATAGGGTTACATTCATGAATGCCTAGTTTGACTAGCACTTGATCAATATAATGTGTCTGCAAAAGGAAAAGCATATGCTTGTCTCGGTTATAATTGATTTGAATCCCAAGGAGATATTTTGGGATGCCAAGACTTTTAATTTCAAACTTCCTTTTGAGGTCCGAAGCAATCTGATCGATTTCCGCTTCCGCATTAGTGATGGCAATGATGTCATCAACCCAAACAAGCAAAATAGAGAACTTATCGCCATTTTGCCAAATGAAAACACAGTAGTCGGCTCTAAGTTGTTGGTATGATAAGTTGAGGAGTGCAGCTGTAAGGGTATTGTTCCACACGTTCCCAGCTTGCTTCAATCCATATAGTGATCATTGAAGGTGACATACACAATTACTTCCATCATTGAAACCAGGAGGTTGCCACATATAGATTTCTTCTTGTAGTACACCATTAAGATAAGCATTCTTGATGTCGTACTGTGTAAGGTGCCAACCATGCTGTGCTGCAGTGGCGAGTAAAGCATGGAGGCTTTCATAACACATTACTGGTGCATAAGTGTTGAGATTGTTGTAATCGAATCCCAGTTTTTGAGTGAATCCCTGAGTGACGATGATGAGCATCGTTCCGAGCTAGGGGTGTAGAGGAGTCATCCGCAGGAATTCCGCGATAGCAATGAGCAACTCCGCGCAATTCCACGCAATTCCGTGCAACTCCGCATTTTTCCGTGGTAAGACAAGCATCACCCACACTCAACAAGCAAGTCACCTCCCACATATGCCATCCATACCCCACACCAGTCAGTCATTTGCACCTGAAGTCAGCACCCCATCGGCCGAGTCGCATGAAAATTGTCAGCCAGCACAGCCTAGTTCACCGGAGAAGGGACCACACCATCAAGCCACATCTGCGTTAGGAAGATCTACAGTCCAAGATCCAAGAGCCACGTCATCCATAGTGATGCACCAACGCAGCGGAATAGGACCCTAGTGGATGAATAAAGCCATCGGCCGATGATCAGATATGGTATAGACCAGTCAGGTCCGCGGAATATCGAGAACAGGGCCATGTCAAGTCAGATGAACCCTGGAGTTGCCGCGCATGGCAATCAGGCAAGTCTATTTCAATCCGACAAGTCTATTAGCATCCCGCGCAGGATCACAATATTGGTTCTCACTGTGGCACTCATATTCCACCATCGTGTCCCTCAGCTAACCCCATTGTGAGAAAACCTTCAAGACGGTTTTGGATATACGGTTGCGAGGTGAAAATTTCACAAGTATTACTTCATTATTTAGAGTAGGAAAAAGTATATAAAGCCCATGTACAATAGGTTATGAGCTTAATACAATAACATAGTACACCCCAGCCTTCGAGTCTCATCCTTTCAGCTACGTCCTCCTCGTTTCGTTCATGCCTCTGAGCTTTTGTCGTACTCCGCGTCCCGCGTTCATCGCTGTTACGCCTTGTGTGACAAACGTTATTATCCGCAGAGTTGCCAGTTCCACACGTCGTAGCGTTGTCATCACGCACACCAGAGTTGACGGGAATCCTTTCGCGACCTCACCCCTTCCTGATCCTCGCTATTTCCAATAGTGGGGTGAACTTATCATATTGGCTGCCCCAGTGAGGCTTTTGAAAGAATTACGACGTCAACCCCACCCGAGTTACCCTGTGATCAGCAGTTCCACGCCCCAAGCCCGGCAATTCCACTTGTTCAACAGCTCCAGTTTCCACCAGTACAAGCAGTTTCAGTCTCAGATCGTCAATCTCTAGTCCCAACAGTTTAGTTCTATGAAAGCCATGATGACCAACTATGCCAAGCCCATGCCTGCTCGCTATGATGACACCACACCCCGCTTCGACTCCAGCCAAGCCCGCCGCCTCACGCGCTACTTCAATGAACTCGAGTTGTTGTTCAGTGAAGCCAGAATCAACTCCACGCAGCAAAAGAAAGCCTATGCGCTATGATATCTCCATGACACGGAGTATGATATATGGAGAGGAGTCGAAACCTATGATGCGGCATCTACGTATGAGGAGTTCAAAGCATCAGTCATTGCGCTATACACTGGAGTAATCAACGAGCGTGAGCACACTCAGTCGGATTTGGATTGACTAGTGGAAGAGACTTTCCGGCTTGGAATCAACACTGCGGAAGAACTATGCAGCTACTACCAGCGATTTTTAGTGATCACTAGGTATCTCATTAGGAATGGACGACTCACAATGCGCCAGCAATGTGAATACTTCTTCAAGGGATTCCAAGTCCGCATTGGAATAGAAATGTATCACTACATGCAAAGCCACTATCCAAACGTGCACCGCGACGACCCGTACTCCCTCGAGCAAACCCTAGCAGCTGCGAAAGAAGTCCTTCAAGGCTTGTCATTCTATGATAAATTGATCAACAAGCCCACCGCGCCCCGTATCGTCAATTCCGCCAACTCCTGCAGTGTACCCTGTCAATTCCGCCAACTCCGCAGTGTACCCCGCCAATTCCGCAGTCTATCCCGCCAACTCCGCGTCAACTCCGCTTGTCAAACCTGAGCCAATAGTTACGCCCAGAATAAAGACAGAAGACATGTTCGGCATGACGGAAAGGATGGTCCAGAGCTCACTACAGACACAGACCATGCTACAGTCACTAAACCAGTCAGTTGCGACGAACCAGACTCGTGTGACAGCCCCGCGGAATTGGTCGCAAGCTATGCCAGCCACTAGTGCCAATGCAGTCTTGCTAGGATCAAGTTCTGGATCACATCCCTCTATGTTCTATGCACCTTGCGACAGCTACCAGAGCTCACAACAGACTCAAATGATGCTACAGTCGCTAAACCAGTCAGTCATGACGAACCAGATTCATGTGCCAACCCCGCGGAATTGTGTGACAGCCCTGCAGAATTGGTCGCAAGCCATGTCAACTAGTGCCAATGCAGTCCCACTAGGATCAAGTTCTGGATCACATCCCTTGATGTTCCATGCACCCCGCGACTACTATCAGGAGCTAACGGCAACAGCAAGTACCACGTCAATGCTAAGTTACGAGACTGCAGCAGTGAACCCTGCAGACAATGTCGACGAAGAAATCAAGCAGATGCAGAGGACCCTTCTAGCATTGCAAGCAAAGAAAAAGGTAGTATCCGATGGAGTAGAGAGCCCCCTACGAGTGAAAGGAACAGAATTGCGACCACCAGCATCAGCACCAGCACCAGCACCAATGCCAATGCCAGAACCAACCCTGCCCATACCCTGCGGACCACCCAGATTCGTCGAAATACATGAGGAGAAGCCGCAGGATTTTCAGTAAGCCTCGAGGAAGTGATCAGACATCATAGAGAGGAAACCACAATCGAACCAGTCCCACAGAAGCCCAGTGAATTAGAAACCAGTACCCCATTGACCAGCACCAGCCACCACAAGACAGACCCCGACTCTTACGCACCAACCCCACCAGCCTCCATCCTCGATAGTCAGCCAGCCAAGTATAGTCCACCTACAAGTCCCACAATATATCAAATTTCAGCTGAGCATCCTGCAGTCAAGCTGTCAGTAGCAGCCGCCAAGTCCCCAGAAGCAAGTATAGTCAAGTCCAGTTGCCCCATCGAACCCCGCCATGCCCCAGTCGATTCTGCCCCAACTCCGACACATCAAGAACAGAACATTAGGTATCCCGCTCCAGTCACGCAAGCACCACGCCACCGCCACCATTCTGCTCGCCACCTATGGGTGACATGGATCAATGATCAAGACATCAGTAGCGATAGTGACAGTAGTGATGACAAATCAGTAATCAATGAGTGGCCAGATATAGACGACAATCCCGACCCAGGAGGCAACTACTACTGAACAGACGACATGAATCCCGCAAGATACCCAGTACATAGCCACGCCTTTTCACCATTTTTGTTTGTCAAGATTCTATTTCCAGTTCATTTCGACCACCAGCAATTGACCATCCAGTTCCTTCGTGCGACTGACTGAGGACAGTCAGATTTTTAAGTGGGGGGGAGATGATGAGCATCATTCTGAGCTAGGGGTGTAGAGGAGTCATCCGCAGGAATTCCGCGATAGCAATGAGCAACTCCGCGCAATTCCGTGCAATTCCGTGCAACTCCGCATTTTTCCGTGGTAAGACAAGCATCACCCACACTCAACAAGCAAGTCGCCTCCCACATATGCCATCCATACCCCACACCAGTCAGTCATTTGCACCCGAAGTCAGCACCCCATCGGCTGAGTCGCATGAAAATTGTCAGCCGGCACAGCCTAGTTCACCAGAGAAGGGACCGCGCCATCAAGCCACATCTGCATTAGGAAGATCTACAGTCCAAGATCTAAGAGCCATGTCATCCATAGTGATGCACCAACGCAGCGGAATAGGACCCTAGTGGACGAATAAAACCATCAGCCAATGATCAGATATGGTATAGACCAGTCAGGTCCACTGATAAGTTCACCCCGCTATTGGAAATAGTGAGGAATGGGAAGGGGTGAGGTCGTTGAAGAGTTCCCGTCAACTCCGGTGCGCTCAATGACAACAGTACGCTGCGCAGAACTGGCAACTCCGCGGATAATAACGTTTGTCACACAAGGGCGTAACAGCGATGAATGCGGAATGCGGAGTACGACAAGACAGAGGCGCGAACGAAATGAAAAGGGCATAGCCTAAAGGATGAGACTCGAGAGCTGGGGTGTACTATATTATTTTTCTAAGTGTTGTACATGGGCTTATATACATTTTTCTACCCTACTAATAACGAAGTGACTCTGCAAATTTTCACCTTGCAACCGTATATCCAAATCCGTCTTGAAAGTCTTCACGCAATGGGGCTAGCTGAGGGACACGATGGTGGTATAGGTGCGCCGCAGTGAGAACCAGTATCGTGACCCGACGCGGGATGCTAATAGAGTTGAATACTTGAAATAGACGCGCCTGATTGCCGTGCGCGGCAACTCCGGGATTCATCTGGCTTGACGCGTCCCTGTGCTCTATTTTCCGTGGACCTGACTGGTCCATACCGTAACTGGTTGTCGGCCGATGGGTTTATTCGTCCACGAGAGTCCTGACCCGCTATGTCAGTTCGTTGCTAGGGATGACATGGCATCCGTGTATGGGTGACCCTTGGATTGTAGACTGTAGATCCTTCCTAACGCAGATATGGTATTGATGGCGGCAGTCCCTTCTCCGGTGACCTAAGCTGTGCCGGCTGACAATTTTATGTGGGTCGGCCGACAGGGTGCTTTATCGGATGCGAACAACCGACTAGCGCGGGTTTTGGATGGCGTACGTGGGAGACGACTTGGTCGTTGGGCATGGGCAACGCTTGCCCTATAGTGGATAATCGCAGAGTTGGCGGAGTTGCACGTAACTAGCGTGGAAGACTTGCAGAAGACTTTGGATGGGTGCAGATGCTAAGCGATGGGGTCAGGCATGTGTAATCCTAGTGAGGGTAAGGTTTCTAACATCTAGTGCTGAGACTAATCCGTTTGATACCTATACACTGTCACATCGGAACGATGCTCATCACCGCGGAATATCAAGAACAGGGCCATGTCAAGTCAGATGAACCCCGGAGTTGCCGCGCATGGCAATCAGGCAAGTCTATTTCAATCCGACAAGTCTATTAGCATCCCGCGCAGGATCACAATATTGGTTCTCACTGTGGCACTCATATTCCACCATCGTGTCCCTCAGCTAACCCCATTGTGAGAAAACCTTCAAGACGGTTTTGGATATACGGTTGCGAGGTGAAAATTTCACAAGTATTACTTCATTATTTAGAGTAGGAAAAAGTATATAAAGCCCATGTACAATAGGTTATGAGCTTAATACAATAACATAGTACACCCCAGCCTTCGAGTCTCATCCTTTCAGCTACGTCCTCCTCGTTTCGTTCATGCCTCTGAGCTTTTGTCGTACTCCGCGTCCCGCATTCATCGCTGTTACGCCTTGTGTGACAAACATTATTATCCACGGAGTTGCCAGTTCCACGCGTTGTAGCATTGTCATCACGCACACCGGAGTTGACGGGAATCCTTTCGCGACCTCACCCCTTCCTGATCCTCGCTATTTCCAATAGCGGGGTGAACTTATCAATGAGTCGAGCCTTGAACCTAATGGTGTTCCCATGCTTGTCGGTTTTTCGCATAAACACCCATTTGCTCCCCACCACATTCCATCCCTCTGGAATATTCTCCAATCTCCATGTCCCCATCTTATCCAGCATACTCATCTCCTCATCCATAGCCTTCTTCCATTCTACCCAGTCCTCACTCTCCAATGCTTCTTCAACTTTCTTCGGCACCTTATCTTCATTTGACAGGAAAACAAAGTCAAAAGAATCAGCTGATTGATCATCGTGATCAATGATCTGTTGAGATCAGTTGGCAAAGCGATCGGCTGGTTTGTGTGTGTCCGGGTTGTGGAGTAACTTGTAGTCAATGTTTTTGACAGTAGAACAAGGTTGGCGTGATGTGGAAGTAGGCACGGCATTAGTTGTAGATGGTAGTGGTCGAGCTGGTATCTTAATGATAAGGGGTTCATTTCATTGTGTAACAACTGTCGGTTCAGTTGTAAGCTGTTGGTCTGGCTTGCGTGCTGAATCCACCAAATCGAGTGTTACCACTGCTCCTGGTGCTCCTGCTGGTGCTCCTGCTGGTGCTACTGGCTCCCCCTCGGCACGCAATCTGGGTACACGAATAGTTTGTGTGGGCGGAGCACGTTCACCAAATGCGTAATTCCGAGAAACTTTAACAATTTGGCTACCAATATCATAGTAGCGAATAGATTTGGAACTGTCAATAAAACCTAAAAACTTTCCTTTTATTGACTTTGATTCCAATTTATTCTCTCGACGTTCATCCAACACCCAAACATCACAGCCAAATTCCTGGAGGTGGGAAACATCCGGTTTAGTCCCAGTCCAGGCTTCGTAAGGGGTTGTTTTAGACAGGGTGCGTGTTGGCATGTGATTGCAGAGATATACTGCATGTGAGATGGCACTATCCCATAAATAGTTTGGTATATTGCTGGCCAATAGCATAGTACGAGCCATTTCCACCAATGTTTGGTTAAACTGTTCGGCGACACCATTCTGGGATGGTGAGTATGGAGCTGATGGTTCAAGGACCATACCCTTCTCATTCACCCACTTCTGCAACTGCTCGTTGACCAACTCTTTGCCATTGTCGAGTCTAAGCTTCTTCAGCATCTTCCCATACTGTTTCTCGATATGGTTAAAGTATGTCATAATTCGATCAAAGGCTTTGTCCTTTGTTTTCATGAATAGAACATGACACATGCAAGTTGTGTCATCTGTAAACACAATGAAGTAACGGTGTTTATTGATAGATTGAACAGGTGCTGGTCCCCACACGTCTGTCATAGTTCATTTACCGGCAGTCTCTGATCAGTGTGTAGCTTCGGTAGGATATGGCTTGCGAGCCATCTTCCCTTTTAGGCAGTCTTGGCAGGAGTTTGATGGGATCGACATTTCGTCTATATTTATCCCTGTAATTAAATTCTCCCACACAGCACATTGTAGGGCTGTAATGGAGAGGTGACCATACCATTTATGCCATTCATCCCAAGAGTACTCTTGTACCCCAGCGACGAAGGCTTTATCATTAGTGCGCATTTCTGCTCTTGCATGAAGCAAGTATAGATGGCCAATCATCCATCCCTCTCCAACAACTTTCCCATCCCTAGTCTTCAAATAACATTTCCCACCCATCATTTCCACATGTCCACCACCTTCATCAAAACATCCGAGTGACATCAAACAATTTGGCATGATTGGCACATGTGAGACATTTTGTAATCGGTGTGAGAAATACTTTTCCCCAACTCGGAATTTGAGTATAACAGTTCCACGACCTAAAACGGGCACAGGCTCTGGTCCTATCCCTTGCAATGTTGTTTTCTTGAGTGGGGTATAGTTGGCGAAGGCATCGCGTGATGTGCAAACATGAGCTGATGATCCACAATCAAGGATCCAATCATTTTTGGAAAAAAGTGTGGGACTTGCCATATATGAGAAGTCGGTGAGATCAGTGCCTGGCACATCAACTTCTTGTGCCTGATTAGCTCAATTGGTTTTTCTGCCCTTCTTCTTCGGCCCCTGTCCCTCTTTTCCTCCTCCTTTTGCCCAGCAGTCCTTTGCTAGATGACCTTTCTTTTTACAGTTGTGACACTCTCGCATCTCCTTGATTAGTAATGATGTGCCATCGCCGGAGTCTCCAGTACGTCCCTTTCTTCTCCTTTCTTCATTGAGTAATACGGCAACCAGATCGGAAGATGAGATTGTGGGAGTGTTACTTTGTGCACCAAGGTATGCCAAGGTATAGCTGTCCCATGACTCTGGCAGTGATGTAAGCAATATCATGGCAAAGTCGTCATCAGGGACTATACTCCCCATGAGGTGAAGCTCCTCCTGCATTCTCCTCAGCTTTGTGATGTGGGCAGACATGTCAAGATCATTGGAAGCCAACATCCAGAATAGTGCGTGCCATGCTGCAAATATGCCGAGCTTTCCTCTTGTCTCCTTGACAGTCCTTAATTGTTCCCACATGGCTTTCACAGTGACAGCACCTAAAAGGTGAATCATTTCACTGTTGCCTACTGCTAATTCGATGTGCATCTGCGCCCTAGCATCCTTCTTCTGCCACTCAGTGATGGCCTTTGCCTCGTCATTTGTAGGTGCATTGTTGACCTTCGGTTTTGGGGGATCCGCAAGAAGAACTTCTTCAAGATCAAGATCGTGTAATACAGCGGTGATCTTCCTTTTCCACACTAACCAATTCAAGGCATTAAGGGGTTCGATTTGGTAACTTCTGGATCCAAGAGTGATGGTAGCGTCGGGTTTGGCAGTTGAAGTTTCTGACATTGCATAGATCAATAACGAGTTTGAATATAGATAGAAGAATGTGTCTCAATGTATAAGGTTAAAGCACAGGGCCCATAACCTGTTGTGAAGATAGAGACGAGGTGGGAGCACTCAAGCAGATGTGAGTTAAAGCTCTGCATTTACACTGTAAACTACACATATATATACTTTATACCATATGAAATAGACAGGCATCAGCAGATAACTGCACACCATATTTATGTCAGGCACTAATCATGTGCACTCGTCTTTTTGTTTCTTTTTTCCAATTCCTTTCATCATGACCTCCTCTCCATCAGCTCATGAATCTTCATTGTCTTGTGTCCAAGTCCATGACCTACTGCGCCTCACGCGCCTCCTTCTGCCATTGATCCGTCATTCCCAACAATGTTAGTGTAATCAGAGTCAATGTAGAAAAACTGACCAAGGCAAATGAAAGCTACATTGTTTTGGTCAAGTAGCCTGTAGTACTTCTTCATCTTCTCAATTCCATTCTCAATGGATCCCTTGAGTCTTGAGAACTTGTCCATGGATGCAAAGGTCTCCCATCTATCTTGAAGGGCCTCAAGAGTGGGTAGGGCCTTCCAAACTGTTGGTTGCCTTTCTGAGGAAAATGATGACTGTGCATCTCTTGGCTCCTACAAATAAATGAGAGTTATTCAATACTATCTAAGAGATGTTACCTTGAGGACTTCTTTAATCAGTTCCAACATTGCCCACTCCTCTTCCCTGACAGCATAATCTGAATATTTCTTTCCTCCTTTTAGCTTGGGTACCCTGGAGCTGATGTCAGCCAAAAGGCAAAACCTATTCACTGCCTATTCAGCTTTGAGTAAGCTGAAGTAACAGGCAGAAATATAAAGCTACTACTCACCATCTTATTCTGTACCAAGCACTCAATTAAATCATACATGGAACCCCAGCATGTGCAAATCCACTTGATCAGTTCAAGTGGTTTCAGACCCTCCTCCTTGCACACAGTGGAAAAGTATGCCTTTGCTTGGGGAGAAAGTCTTATCTAATATCAAAGTGAAAAGGGGGGAAGGTAAGTGGGTGTAAAATGGGAAATTACCTGGGTGATGAGGGCAAGCACTTTTCCAAGAAGGTCTCCTGGCTCAAAGTCCTCAACATCATCCACCTCCTCATTCTCAGCTGTGAAATTCCAGTCATCTTCCCCATCCACTGACTCTGCCATATCTTCATCTTCTTCAATATCCCTACCTCTTCTGGATATTTTAAATGGAGTTGGGCAGATGTCTGACAGGAATACCTTTGCACCCAAATGAAGTGTATGTTCCATACACCTTAAATAACTATATTCAGTATCTGACACAACACAAATCAAATCAAGAACCTGCATACCTAATTCTCCTCTGTTGGGCAAACCAGGGGTGTTGTTTAGTATTGAGGGTTTTTTGGAGGATTCTCATGGCATTGTCATTACTGCTTGCATTATCTGAAGTCACCCACCCCACCTTGCCAGAGAGCCCATAGTCCTCAATTATCTTCAATAGAATGCTTGCTACATTTGCTCCTCCATGATCACCCTCAATAGCAGTGAAAGCCAAGGTTCTGGCCCTCAGCTCCCACTCACTTGATTTGTCTTTGGGTGCAGTAATGTAATGAGCAGTGACAGCCAGATAAGGATCATAAGACTTTGATGTCCATGCATCAAAGGTAAGTGAAATCTGCCCTGGAACATTCTGCAGGGCATCTCTGAGCTTGAGCTGGGTCTCTTTGGCAAGGGATAAGATCTCATCTCTGAGCTTGGTGGAGTGGGGGATATCAGATTCAGCCATTTGGGGACATTGATACCTCAGTAAATTTCTGAAAGACTTCTTGTCTATGATTGAAAATGGCTAGTATGACTCAGAGAAGATTTGCAGTGACAAGGAATGACATGGCTAACCTGGTCCTCAGAAACAACAAACTCCACAATATAGGCAAGAAGCCCTTCCTTGGACCACTTGGACACTGTAGGATTAACAAGAAAGTTATCCAACTTTTTCTGTTTGGAGCCTGACACTTCACCAGATTCAGAATCAATCCCAGGTGGAATGGCAAAGTAGTGGGGAGAAACATCAGCCTCCTTGCATTTTGCAAGGTACTGCTTTCCATGGGTATTCCAGTTTCGAGCAATGTGCTTCCTGAGGGAGGACATCCCCCCTGTAAACCAACATTTGTCCTCAGTGAGCTCAAGCTGCCTGAGTAATAATTGAATACATTGAAGATCAAGCATGTATTAAAGTAACAGACTCACTGACACACTTCACACCAATGGCCACCAGCAGTTATCCCACTGGGCATCAAATGTGAAGTTTGTTTTGTAAATATCCCCCATACATCCTCAGTGCAGGGGTCGTGGCCCTGATGGGCACATTTTCGAACCTATGATAACAAGTATAGGGAGGGCCAGGGTGAAAATGAGTGCTGGGGGGGTGGAAACAAATGTCAATAGGGTGCGAAACGAGGGTGCATAGGGTGCACCGGGGTGGAAATGAGGTGCACCAGGGTGGAAACGAGTGTGGTGGGTGGAAACGAGTGTTGAGGGAGGGCCGGGGTGAAAACGAGTGCCAGGGGGATGGAAACAAATGTCGATAAGGTGCAAAGTGAGGGTGTGTAGGGTGCGCCGGGGTGGAAACGAGGTGCACCAGGTGAAAGTGAGTGCCAGAGGGTAAAAACGAGTGGTGGGAGGTAGCCAGGGTGGAAATGAGTGGCCGGGGTGAAAATGAGCACCAGGGGGATGGAAACAAATGTCGATAAGGTGCGAAACGAGGGTGCGTAGGGTGCGCCGGGGTGGAAACGAGGTGCACCAGGTGAAAGTGAGTGCCAGAGGGTGAAAACGAGTGGTGGGAGGTAGCCAGGGTGAAAACGAGCACCAGGGGGATGGAAACGAATGTTGATAAGGTGCGAAATGAGGGTGCATAGGGTGCACCAGGATGGAAACGAGGTGTGCCAGGTGAAAGTGAGTGCCAGAGGGTGAAAACGAGTGGTGGGAGGTAGCCGGGGTGAAAACAAGCACCAGGGGGATGGAAATGAATGTTGATAAGGTGCAAAACGAGGGTGCGTAGGGTGCACCAGGGTGGAAACGAGGTGCGCCAGGTAAAAGTGAGTGCCAGAGGGTGAAAACGAGTGGTGGAAGGTAGCCGGGGTGGAAACGAGTGGCCAGGGTGAAAATGAGCACCAGGGGGATGGAAACGAATGTCAATAGGTGCATAGGGTGTGCCGTGGTGGAAATGAGGTGTGCCAGGTGAAAGTGAGTGCCAGAGGGTGAAAACGAGGTGTGCCAGGTGAAAGTGAGTGCTGGAGGGTGAAAACGAGTGGCGGGAGGTAGCCAGGGTGGAAATGAGTGGCAGGTGGGGTGTAGATAGACATGTAAAGCTCAGTATCGATGAGAATAATGAAAGAAATGGCAGACGCACCCTGCCCTCATGCCTCTTCTCCTCTTGTATCTCTTCATATTCATCCTGTGCATCTACCGACTCTGAAACAGGTGTGCGGTCTGAGATGCCTGCTGATCAGTCACAATATTGATGGTAGGTGACATTACTCACCTTCTGCACCACTGTTGGGCTCGTTTGACGATGCACCCATGTGACTAGTGCTTGCCTGACGCTTCAGGGGCCTGTGCGAAGTTGCGGTGAGTCTGGCAGGTGTGATTGTTTCGGCATGCTTTCGTTTGACTGCTGACTGGGCTTGATTGAGTTTGGCATTGTCTTTGCTCATGATTTTCATTGTTGTCTTGCAATTGCGCCAGTCCCCAATGTGTAAGAAACCTCCAGCTGCTGTCTGGAGTAGAGTTGTTTGTTGAAGTTCTGTTAGATATGTTAGAAATACTAGATATATGTGATTATACTATACCACTTACCAGATGCCTTGCTGGGTGCACTCGTTGAGCCAATTGGCTGCTCATCAGTTTCAGAATTATAGAATTCTATCTCTGATGCATCTTTCAATGAGCCATCTGCATTGAGTGCAGACATGATGAGTCAATGACTGGAGGTGGTGGGCTGGTGGGAATTTCTGGGTGTGTGGGAATCCCATCTCCATGGTAGCTGCTACCACCCAACCACTCCACCTGCTGTCCCTGCCCTCCTGTTGGTTCAGGCAGTTCAGAACTGGTTCGGGCAGTCTTGGTGACTACCTGAACCCTACAGGAGGAGGCTGAACTGAACCTGAACCATACCCGAACCGTCAGTTTGGTTCGGCCAGCTCAGAACCAAACTTCGGGATCCCTAGTCAAAGATATATCTGCATTAGGAAGGTCTACGTTCCAAGGGTCACCCACATGTGGCCACCAAGTCATCCATAGTGATGCACCAACACAGCGGATTAGGACCCTAGTGGACACATAAACCCATCAGCCAATGATCAGTTATGATATAGACCAGTCAGGTCTGTGGAATATTGAGAACAGGGCCACATCAAGACAGATGAACCCTGGAGTTGCCACCAGCAGCAATCAGTTGAGTCTATTTCCTGTCAATGAGTCTATTAGCATCCCACACAGGATCGTGGTATTGGTTCCCACTGCAGCACTCTCATTCCACCATTGTGTCCCTCAGATAGCTCCATTGCATGAAGACCTTCAAGATGGATTTGGATATATGGTTGCAAGGTGAAAATTTTACAAGTATTACTTTGTTATTTAGAGTAGGAAAAAGTATATAAAGCCCATGTACAGGAGATTATGAAGCTTAACATATCAGATTACCACAGTATCCCTTCGAGTCTCAGTCCTTAGCTGCACCCTCCTCATCTCATTCATGCTGCCAGTCCAGTTGTACTCTGCATCCTGCATTTGCTATTGTTACACTATAGCATTATTATCTGCAAACTCCACCAGTTCCACACATAGTAGCATTGACATTGAGTGCACTGGAGTTGACGGGAATCCTTTCACAAACTCACACCTCCCTTTCCTCCCTATTCCCAATAGCAGAGTGAACTTATCACCATCTACAAATCTTTGGAAACAGATAGGTCAGGTATGGGTGGAACATGAAATCAAAGCAGAACCACATCTACTCAAGTCATTTGCATGGGATGGTGTATCAGAAAGGCCATCTGTGGTTTTATTAGTGTTGATCCAGGAGCCTTCAGACCTAGGGGCAGATATTTTGGAGGATGAATATATATATATATGGATTCAGGAGATGAGGGCAATGATTCTTCTGTTTCATCTTTGTCAATGGTGGCACCTACATGGCGCAATGTGGCCAAGAAAACCAATTCAGGTTCAGGTTTGAGGAGAACAGGATCAGGCTCAAGGAGAACTAAATTGGCAGACTCTTGTTTGCTGGCCTCATTATCCCCTTTGTCATACATTGATGTTGTGTTACCTGATGAAGAGGAAGCAATTAGAAAGTTCAAAGAAAGCTGCACGGAATCAGGAAAGTATGATCCAGTACTGGCATTATCGAGGAAGATGGACATTGCAAATGATGAAGAGATTTTAGTGAGACTTGTGTCATATGAAAGTAGTAGGGTGGTGTTGTTGGATGGAGGGGTTAAGATGGCAGAGCTGAAAGTGCTGAGCTTCTATCATGAACAAGCTATCATTGAGAAGGAAATATATTCGAATGGTCCCAAATCAGATTCTTTATCTTCAGAATCTCCGAAAGTTATTCCTTTCAGAGGAGATGTGCATTTACAGAGACAGGCAACCCCAAATTGGTTTAAAACACCTCCTCCAGCAGGATATTTAGTTGAACCAAAGAATCTGAAGGAAGCAAACACCTGGTTACAGGTGTTTGGGAAGATAGTTCAGTGGACACTTCCTGACAATGAACATCAACAATACAGTATTTGCTTATCTGCTGCAAACAAGTTTGTAAGAGACAATTCTAATACAAGGGCAGTAATGCAAATTGATCAGTTAAGTGCTTTTGAGGAGATGTTACAGAAAGAGAAAGAAGTGGCAATTGCAGATGCAGAAAGAGAAGTGGAAAGAATGAAACAAGACTGCATTAGGGAGTTAGAGCGAAAGCAGGCAGATAGTAGGGAAAGAGAGAAGAAGCGTCAGGAAGAAATTTGGTGCCAAAAGGAGGAGGAGGATTGACTGAGAAAAGAAGCAGAGTTAAGAAGAATTGCTGAAGAAAATAAGAGTCAACAGGGACAGGTGTTGAATAGGTTTTCTCCATTAATCAATTATGGGAAACTTCAAGATGAGAAGAAGCTGTGGGCACAGCAAAATTTGATGAGGAATACATTTAGAAAAGAAAAAACAGTAGAAAGAGTGGAAGAAGGAGGAGATGCCATGGTCCTGGATAATGAAACTGGATATGACAGTGACAAATGGGATGCAGAGGGTTTGCATCAACAGATGACATCAGGATTTGTGCAAACTGAGGGAGGTTGGTTGGTTTCAAATGAGTTGAAAGAAGATTTTGTCAGCCTTTCATGTGTAAACAAGGAAGCATTGAAATCATATCTGCAACTAGACAAAAACTTTCATCATCCAATTCACTCAAATCATCTTGCCATTGGGATGGTTATTAACGATGATACCACTTTGTCAATTGAAGGGCTTTCAGCATGGTTTGACATTCTGAAGTCAAAACTCAAGGAAGAGGATTGTAACAGGGTGCAATTATCTGTGAAAGTGGTTAGACAAGAGGAAGAGGTATCAATAGTTCTGAAAAGAAAACCAAAGCAATCGCTGACTAAAGGGGAGATGTCAGTCCCAGTAACACATGGGATTTAGCAAAGTCAATGGTGGCTATCTGCAATACAAAAGTAGAAGATCAGCTTGAAATAGCAGCATGATTTATCAGGAATAAGTCGAAATCACCACTTGATGGGTTGATTGCATCGATTCAACCAATGAAGTCTACAGTGTCAGTTCATTGGGAACTGGATTTGAAAGAATGGCTGGAGTCCCCAAAGGTTAATTCAGCAAAATCAGCAAAGTCATCTACATTGGAAAAGAAATTGTTTGCTTCAGTAGCTTTGGGGTCTATAGAAGCCTGGATTATAGTGAATAAAGAGCATGAGAAGAAGTGTATGGCCAGGGGTACTGCAAAAAATATTTTGCATTGGAAACCACCTTCACATGCTTTAGTCAGTTTTGAGATTGGGAAGAGAGTGGAAGGTCAGATGTTGACAGACAACTTGGACAGAGCAATGAGGAGACTCCCAGGCTTCAAGGAGGCGTTTCAGGCAAATGAGCCCAATACAATTGTCTCTGTATCTTGGATGGTGTGAGAAGCATTGATTGTCAAGTGCCATTTGAATATCATGGAGTTACAAAGAAAAGTGCTGATTGATGCATTGGCAGACTATGTCAACATTGCAGCTCATGATGCATTGATCCTGAATCATCCAACCACATCCTCTATGAAGTTTTGCTCAGTGAAAACCTGAGATATGAATGGAGATGAATATTCTCCAAGTCAAATTCTGGAGGACATCAAAGCTAATCCAAAATGGAAAGATGTCAAATTCTTTGGAATGCCACATTGGATCAAAGCAAAAGGGCTTTCTATGCTTGGTCCTACTGGTATGGTCATGTTTGATATTTATGATACTCACCAAGGTGTGAATGCAGACTATCTTCACAATTCTTTTGTGGAAATCAATGGGTTGATTGTTAGGAGTCCCCTAAACACAACCTAAGAATCCCACAAGTGATGGCTTGTTAAGCCAAAGACAATACAATTGCTCTGCTAGTGATGTCTAGGTGACAAAAACTATCTAGAGTCTTAGGGCTACCTATGCTAAACTACAGCCCTTATATACCCTAGCCAATGGTCTGTGCACAGACAGCATGCAGCTAAAGTCCCTCAAGCTGGGATCAATGCACAGCAGCTGAGCCATGCCCATGTACCCATCTCTGGAATATTCCTCCCACACCAATTGCCCACTCCTTCCACACCTGGCTAGTGTTGTGTTGGCGCTCTGAGCATTGAGCTAAGGGCAGCACCCATATGACCAATCTGCAGCCTTCATCTCCATATGGCAGCATCTTATTGTGTTGTGCCTTCAGCCATTCCCACCAATGCCAGTACCATTCCTTTGGTACCTTCAGGCATTCCCATGTCGCCCCTCAGGCACATCTAGACCTGCATTCTAGTTGCAGTCTAGGCCCATCATTGGGCCATCCTCCATGTTGGCACTTGATATGTCCCATAGCCAATGCTGACCTAACCACCTTCCTAATAAGGGCTATAGTGTTCGCATAGGCATCCCATAGACAAGTCTCTTTGTCCAGCCCTTGTATTGTATTGTTTCAGTGAGATAAAATAGAGAAAAAGAAAAGAGAAATATAGTCCAACTCCCCAGACCCATATCTTCATAAATGGGGTATGCTCATAACATCACCCCCCCCTTAAGGCCTTGCATCCCAAGAGGCCAAAGTAGCTGTATCCACATAGTGTGGATCTTTTTTCATGCATTCATAGAAGCGGTCCAACTGCTCCCTTCATTTGTCAGGCATAAGCCCTGTATGCTCTGAGTCCACATCTTCTATTTCTTCCACTGTGGTTTTGTACTTAACCACTTTCTTTTGGTGTGCAGCGCCTGTAATCCTCCACTGTTGGTTGAGTCCTGACTCGCTGCTTTCTATAGCAGCCCCCACCATCTCCTGTTTCTTTAAAATTTTCTTAGCAAGTTCTGTGGTGTCTTGCTCTCGAGCCCTTCTTTCTTCCACTGGCTCCTCCATATCCTTCTTCAGGAAATTAAGCACAGGTACTTCCTGCCTGCCATGCTCTAGATCTCTAGAGAATGTCCCATCAGTATCATCAGGCAGCTCCTGAATTGCTGCCCAGCTCCCCTTCCACCTGTGCCATCTGCACTCCATATTCTTGAGATACTCTTGTCCAAATTGTCCATCATTCCATCCAAAAAGTTTCTTCTGGCTCTGTGCTTGTAAATTCCGTTGAGGGACAGAACTAGTCCCATAGGTGGTTCGTAAATGCCTTGGTGTGTTTGGGTTTTCTCTGTGGAATTTCTTTACCTTTGCCTGAGCATTGGCAAGGTTCTCAGCTGGCTCCCATGTGGATTCCTCCACTGGATAGTTTTTCCATTTGATGAGGTACTTGAGTCTCCCTCCCCTGTGCCCACTGATGTGGCTGTCCACAATTTCCTCCACCTCATATTTGTCCTCCTGGGACTCCTCTACCATCTGTGCATCCTTGCACACTGCCACCTTTGCCTTTTGTTTAGGAAACACCGGTTCCTTGTATGGCTTCAAAAGGACTTTGTTGAAGACATTGTACACTTTCCAGGACACTGGGATTTTCAACTTATAGGATGATTCCCCTACTTTGGTGATAACCTCTAATGGGCCAACAAACTTGCCATTGAGTTTCTTTGTTGCTCTAATGGTTGGCAAATTCTCTGTGCTAAGGTAGACCTTGTCTCCTGGTCAGTATTCGTGTGCTTCTTGATGGTGTGCATCTGCTCCTTCATTACTTGAGCCGCCTTCTCCAATGCCTTTTTTGCTTTGGCATGCACATCCTCAAGTTCCTTAGCCAACTGTTCGACTGCTACTGCTTTGGGTGCATATGTTGGGTCCAACCCTTTGTTAGGGTGCCATCCATAATTCATGAAGAATGGGGTAAATCCTGTCACTGAGTGAACACAATCATTGTGGCAGAACTGTGCCACAGACAACCAGTGACTCCAGTTGTCCTGCCTATTGTTCACAAATATTGTCAAGAATTCTTTAACTTCTTGATTTACCCACTCTGTCTGTCCATCTGTCTGGGGGTGATAAGCTGTTGACCTGTTGGCTTTGATCCCCAACATCCCATAAAGATTGTCCATAAATTTTGAGGCAAACTGAGGCCCCCTATCACTGATGACTTTCCTCGGGAGTCCATGCTCCCAGAACACATTATCTCTGAATAAGACTGCCATCCCTTGCAAGGTGATTTCCGTTGTTGTAGGTAGGAAATATGATTTTTTGGTAAATCTATCCACAATTACCAAAATCATATTGTTACCCTTTGACTCTGGTAACAGTCCTATGAAGTTGACTGAAATTATTTCCCAGGGTTCCAAAGGAACCTTGTTTGGTTGTAACAGTGCTGCACGTGCCTGTCTGTTGGGTTTGGCTTTTTGGCAAACTTCACATCCCAGAATGTATTTCTCAATATCAGTGCACATGTTCAGCCACCAGAAATTCCTTGTCAATGATTTGAGCATTTTTGCCACTCCTGAGTGCCCCCACAAATGATGTATGGCAGTGATGTCTTCTTGTAGCACCACAACTGCTGGTATGTATACTTGTCCTTTCTCCAGCTTGTAGTCTCCTCCAGTCCTTTTGAGTCCTTTCACCACTTGGGTTTCCCACTGCCTCCTGGGTATGCCTTTAATGTCTTTAATGATGTCGTCCAGTGCATGATCATCATCAAAAACCCTTATATCAACAAAGAGGTGTTCTTTGAGTAGGATTACTCCTTCATTGTCATTCTCCCCTCTTTTGTGTCCTGCACATCACGATAGTAAGTCTGCCTTTGTGTTGGATTTGCCACTTCTATGTTTGATCATGAAGTTGTACTCTTGCAAATCCATCACCCATCTTGCTTGTCACCAGTTAAGATTCTGTGCCTTTTGGAAGTAAGTTAGGTTTTGATGGTCTGTCAAAACCTCTACTGTCTGTTTGGCCCCTTTAAGATAATGGGACCATTCATAAAAGGCATGCATTACTGCAAGCATTTCCTTGTCATAAATCTCATAGTTCCATTCTGCATCATTCAGCGATTTTGAAATAAAGGCCACTGGCTTCCATACACCATCTTCCCTTTGCTGGGACAGAATTCCTCCTATAGCAAAATCTGAGGCATCTACCTTGACCCAAAATTGTCCTTCCTCATTCAGGATTTGTAGCACCACCTCTTCAGCAATGGTCCTTTTAAGCTTGTCGAAAGCCACATCTTGCAATTCTGTCCATTGCCATCCCTCCTTTCCTGTTAATCGAGTCAGCAGCTTTGCCGCTTTAGCAAAATCTTTCACAAATCTCCTGTAGAAATTGACAAAGCCCAAGAACTGTTGGACTTCCTTTTTACATGTTGGTGTTGGCCACTCAGTCACTGCCTTGACTTTGGCAGAGTCCATTCTAACTGTGTCTTTGCCAATAACTACTCCCAGGAAATCCATCTCATCTTTGTTGAAAAAACACTTTTCTGGCTTTAGAGACAACTTATGTTCTTCCAGCTTTGCTAATATATGGTTAACCTGGACCATATGTTCCGCCTGCATTTTCGAAAATACCAATATGTTGTCCATATATATGACAACCCATCCCTCTGCAATCTCTGCTCAGAAGATATCATTCATCATCATTTGAAAAGTGGCCAGTGAGTTTGTCAGACCAAAGAACATTACTAAAGGCTTGAAGAGTCCTCTGTTGGTCTGGAAGGCCACCTTCCACTCGTCTCCTTCTTTGATGTGAACATTGTTGTACCCCCAATGAATGTCCATCTTTGAGAAGACCCATGCTTGTGATAACTTGTCCACCAACTCCCCTATGAGTGGGAGTGGATATCAATTCTTCACTGTCATTTCATTCAGCTTCTGGTAGTCCTGTACTGGCCTCAACTTTCCATCCTTCTTCTTTACAAAGAAGAATGGTGATGCCATTGGTGATTTACTTGGTTGGATTCTTCCAGAATCTAGATTCTCTTTTAAAAACTCATCCAGTTGTTGTTGCTCGTCCCTATTCAATGGGTAAATCTTGCAATCAACTGGGTTAGACCCAGGAATCAATTCTATTGCATGATCCCATCACCATTGTGGTGGTAGTTTGTCAAATGTCTCCTTTTCCAAGACTTTTCAATGTCCCAAGTAGTGTCTAGGGACTGCCTCTTCCAAAGTTCTCTTTTTAGCTTTTTCTGCTTCTCCTGCTGCTATCTTGGTTGCCATGGATGCATAGGCTCTTATGTGCAATTCCAGTTCCCCTATATGTACTGCCAATAATTGGTCGCCATCTTCCAAACGGTGTGTGACATCAATCTCGTCCTCTGGTTCCTGAATGGACGACGATTTCCAACAAGTTCCGGGGCAGCAGTTAAACTCCAACGACTTTTTCTTCCAATTGATCATTGGGTTGTGATGGCTCAACCAATCAAACCCTAAGAAAAAATCTGTCTTGCTTAACCATGTGATGGCACAGTCCATCACTTCCTCATGGTCTCCAATCTGTAGTTTTAACTGTACCATAAACTCCACACTCCCAGAGGAATTCTTAGATCTGTCAGCATTGTACATGGGTACCAGCCTTATTAGCCATCATTTGGCCAACTGATGCCTTTCCACAAATTCTTCACTAATGCACAACCCTGTGCATCCTGAATCTAGAAACATGGTTACATTTATCCTTTTTAATGTATCCATGGTGGTGACTGTTCCTTTTAAATCCAACTCCTGTTGACCATTTCCTTGTACTACTTTTTCTCATAGATGTACAAGGTTCCATAGTGCCTCTGCTTCTGTCATAGCGTTTAGTTGTTGTATAAGCTTGGTGTCCACCTCCTTTATCCACTTAATGTTCACCCATTGCTGTAAACATTCAATTGCTATTTCCTCCTTCTGTTCCCAGATTTGTCTCAGCACCCATTGAGGCGTCCACATCTTTAATCTTTCCTTTGGTTTTGCACTCACTTTCAGATTTCTTATGTGATGTACCTTCCCACTGCATTCATAGAGTAAGTCATGCAATTTGATTTGGGAATCTACATATACTGGTACATCACTATAAGAAACCTGACTAGTAGCCAGCAGCACTGAGCACTTGCCTACTGGCTTTCTGCAAAATCCAAGACCTCTTCTATATGTCCTACTGGGGTCGTTTCCCCTGCCCCAATTGTTCTTACAACACACTTCCCCTTTTCTCCCATCATAATCCTTTTCTGTTTTGGGCATGTGTTTGCCAAGTGTCCTTCCTCTCTGCAATTGTAACAGGTTGGGGTTTTTCTGGGTCCTCTACAGTCCCAACTGATATGTCCTTCCTTTCCACAGTTGTAAGAAGTGATCTTTTTCTTCCTTTTGTCTACATCCATTGCATTCGGGTCAGGTCTACTTCCTGATGTGAATGGCAGTGGTGCTTGAAACTGGTATGAGGGTCGGCTGTTACTAGTTGGGGTTTGTTCCTTATAATCCCCTTTTGACTTTGAGAATCCATATGCCTCATTTGCCTTTCTAAATGCTCATGCTAGTTCCATAACTCTGGTTTGAATTTGGTGCAACATTGCTGCATCCGGTAATCCTCCATATCGAATCAGTTCTCGACCTAGAGCTGGGTTGAGGTTGCTTCAGAACTGGGATATTAATGCTTTGTTGTTCCAGTCTGTTAAAGACATGAGGGAGTTAAATTTGATAATGTAGTCCTCAACTATCATTGCTCCCTGCCGTAGCGCCAAAAGTGCCTTGATCACTTTCTCTTTTGTTTCTGTGGACATAAAGAACTCATGCATCTGGTTCTTAAAGTCCGCCCAGTCGATGAAAGGAAACTGATTTTGTAGCGGTCATCTCCTCCAGGCTCATCTGTCCTTGGTGTCTTCCCCAGCATTTAGCTGTGCCCAATTTAACTCTGCACTCTGCCACTATTGTCTATTTTGTCCTGGTATTCCTGTAGTGCTTCCTGGAAGGCTTTGAGCTTCACACCACTCCAATCTGCTGCTCTGTCACCCTTCCCTCCTTTTATCCTATAAAGGCAGATCAAAATCTGCCTCTTCTCTTCTGTTTCTCTGGCTAGCATAAAGTACATCTCCATTTGACGTAACCATCCATCTACTGTTCGAGGATCCCCTTGGTAGTAATCAGGCATTTCTGCCTTTGTAAGGGGTCCTGGTATTGCCTGGTTTGACCATTGATGAGCATTGTGCCGAGGTAAGGGTGTAGAGGAGTCATCTGCAGGAATTCCGCGATAGCAACAAGCAACTCCACGCAATTCTGCACAATTCCGTGCAATTCCATGCAACTCCGCATTTTTCTGCAGTAAGGCAAGCATCACCCACACTCAACAAGCAAGTTGCCTCCCACATACACCATCCATACCCCACACCAGTCAATCATTTACACCCGAAGTCAGCACCCCATCGGCCGAGTCGCATGAAAATTGTCAGCCAGTATAGCTTAGGTCACTGGAGAAGGAACCAGCACCATCAAGACATATCCGCATTTGGATGATCTACATTCCATGATCCATCGCCACATCATCCATAGCGATGCACCAACACAGCAGAATAGGACCCTAGCAGATGAATAACGCCATTGGCTGATGACCAGTTACAGTATAGACTAGTCAGGTCTGTGGAATATTGAGAACAGGGCCACGTCAAGCCAGATGAACCCCAGGAGTTGCCACGCACGGCAATCAGGCAAGTCTATTTCAATCTGACAAGTCTATTAGCATCCCGCACAGGATCACAATATTGGTTCCCACCATGGCACTCGTATTCCACCATCACGTCCCTCAGCTAGCCCCATTGCGAGAAGACCTTCAAGACAGATTTGGATATATGGTTGCAAGGAGAAATTTTACAAGTGATATTTTGTCATCTAGAGTAGAAAATTGTATATAAAGCCCATGTACAATTAACATACCAGCCTAGTACCAGATTAGATCCCAGAATACAGTATCCCTTTGAGCCTCCTCCTTTAGTCTTGCCCTCCTTGTCTCACTCACGTCTCGAGTCATGTTGCACTCTGCGTCCCACGTTTGCCATTGTTACACACTTGTGAGCTTAAGCATGATTATCCACGAACTCCACAATTCCATGCATAGTAGCATTGTCACGGAGTGCCCCGGAGTTGACGGGAATCCTTTCACGACCTCACACCTCTCCTTTCCTCCCTATTTCCAATAGCAGAGCGAACTTATCATATTGGCTGCCCCAGTGAGGCCTTCAAAAGAATTACACTGTCAACCCCACCCAAGTTACCCCATGATCAGCAGTTCCACGCCCCAAGCCCAGCAATTCCACTCGTTCAACAGCTCCAGTTTCCACCATTCTACAAAAGCCACGATGACCAACTATGCCAAGCCCATGCCTGCTCGTTATGATGACACTGCACCCTGCTTCGACTCCAGCCAACCCCACTGCCTCACACGCTACTTCAATGAACTTGAGTTGTTGTTCAGTGAAGCTGGAATCAATTCTGCGCAGCAAAAGAAGGCATACGCACTATGATATCTCCATGACACGGAGTATGATCTATGGAGAGGAGTTGAAACCTATGATGCAGCATCTACGTATGAGGAGTTCAAAGCATCAGTCATCACGCTATATGCCAGAGTCATCAATGAGCATGAGCACACTCAGTCAGATTTGGATTGACTAGTGGAAGAGACTTTCTGGCTTGGAATCAAATCCGCAGAAGAACTATGCAGCTACTACCAGCAATTTTTAGTGATCACTAGGTATCTCATTAGGAATGGATGACTCACAATGCACCAGCAATGCAAATACTTCTTCAAGGGATTCCAAGTCTGTGTCAGAATAGAAATGTATCACTACATGTGAAGCCACTACCCGAATGTGCACCGCGACGACCCATACTCCCTCGAGCAAACCCTAGCAGCTGCGAAAGAAGTCATTCAAGGCTCGTCATTCTACAATAAACTGATCAACAAGCCCACCACGCCCCGTATCATCAATTCCGCCAACTCCACAGTGTACCCCGTCAATCCTGCCAACTCCGCAGTGTACCCCGCCAATTCCGCATCAACTCCGCCAGTCAAATTCGAGCCAGTAACAACACCCAGAGTAAAGACAGAAGACATGTTCAGTTTAGTAGAAAAGATGGCCCAGAGCTCGCAACAGACTCAAACGATGCTACAGTTGCTAAACCAGTCAGTTGTGACGAACCAGATTCGTGTGACAACCCTGCGGAATTGTGCGACAGCCCTGCGGAATTGGTTGCAAGCCATGCCAACTAGTTCTAATGCAGCCTCGCCAGGATCAAGTTCTGGATTTCGTTCCACGATGTTCTATTCACCCCACAACAACCACCAGGAGCTAATGGCAGCAGCAAGTACCACATTGATGCTAAGTTACGAGACTGCAGCAGTGAACCCCACAGACAATGTCGACGAAGAAATCGAGCAGATGCAGAGGACCCTTCTAGTGTTGCAAGCAAAGAAAAAGGTAGTATCTGATGGAGTAAAGAGCCCCCTATGAGCGAAAGGAATAGAATCGCAACCAGTACCAGCTGCACCAGCCCCGACACCTGAAGAGATCACATCACCAGAAGTCACCAGGCCCCAAGATCAGCCATTCATGCACCCTTGTTACCAGCCACCAACAGAGCAACCATTCAGAGCAAAGTACAAGGACCAGTCATACACCACCACCACTCCTGCGCAAAACCTGCAAGCAGTCAATCAAAATTTCAAATGTGTCCTTACAAGTCCCATTGCGAACATTAACTTCAAGGAGCTCCTAGCAGCCTCGCCCAACGTCCACCATGAGATGCATGAAGCCTTGACTCCACACTGTGTACCAGCAGCAGAACCAATGCCAATGCCAGAACCAACCCCAGCCATACCCTGTGGACCACCCAGATTCGTCGAAACATGCGAGGAGAAGCAGCAGGATTTTCAGTAAGCCTCAAGGAAGTGATTGAATGTCATAGAGAGGAAACCATGATCAAACCAGTCCAGCAACAACCCAGCCAGATAGAAGCCAGTACCCCAGTAACCCACACCAGCCACTACAAGACAGACCCTGACATTTCAGCATCAACCCTGCCAGCCTCCGTCCTTGATAGTCAGCCCATCAAGTTCAGTCCACCATCAAGTCCCATGATTTCGCAAATTTCAGTTGAGTTGCCAGTAGTCAAGTTGCCAGTAGCAGCTGCCAAGTCCCCAGAAGCAAATATAGTCAAGCCTAGTTGCCCCATCGAACCCTGTCACACTCCAGTTGATTCCGCCCCAACTCCGACACATCAAGAACAGAACATTAGGCATCCCGCACCAGTCACACAAGTACCACACCACTGCCATCATTCCACTCGCCACCTATGGGTGACATACAATGAAGAAGACATCAGCAGTGATAGTGACAGTGACAATGATTCAATAATCAACAAGTGGCCAGATATAGATGATGATCCCAACCCAGGAGGCAGCTACTGAAGACAGATGACATGAAATTCTGCAAGATACCCAGTACATAGTCATGCCTCTCACCACTTTCATTTGTCAAGATTTTATTTTCATTTTCATTTCGACCACCAGCAATCAACCATCCAGTTCCTTCGTGCGACTGACTGAGGACAGTCAGATTTTTAAGTGGGGGGGAGATGATGAGCATCGTGCCAAGGTAAGGGTGTAGAGGAGTCATCCGCAGGAATTCCGCGATAGCAATGAGCAACTCCATGCAATTCCGTGCACTTCCATGCAACTCCGCATTTTTCCGTGGTAAGGCAAGCATCACCCACACTCAACAAGCAAGTTGCCTCCTGCATACACCATCCATACCCCACACCAGTCAATCATTTACACCCGAAGTCAGCACCCCATTGGCTGAGTCGCATGAAAATTGTCAGCCAGTATAGCTTAGGTCACCGGAGAAGGAACCAGCACCATCAAGACATATCCACATTTGGATGATCTACATTCCATGATCCATTGCCACATCATCCATAGCAACGCACCAACACAGCGGAATAGGACCCTAGCAGATGAATAACGCCATCAGCTGATGACCAGTTACAGTATAGACTAGTCAGGTCCACAGAATATCGAGAACAGGGCCACGTCAAGCCAGATGAACCCCGGAGTTGCTGCGCATGGCAATCAGGCAAGTCTATTTCAATCTGACAAGTCTATTAGCATCCCGTGCAGGATCACAATATTGGTTCCCACCACGGCACTTGTATTCCACCATCGTGTCCCTCAGCTAGCCCCATTGCGAGAAGACCTTCAAGATGGATTTGGATATATGGTTGCGAGGAGAAATTTTACAAGTGATATTTTGTCATCTAGAGTAGAAAATTGTATATAAAGCCCATGTACAATTAACATACCAGCCTAGTACCAGATTAGATCCCAGAATACAGTATCCCTTTGAGCCTCCTCCTTTAGTCTCGCCCTCCTTGTCTCACTCACGTCTCGAGTCATGTTGCACTCTGCGTCCCACATTTGCCATTGTTATGCACTCATGAGCTTAAGTGTGATTATCCGTGAACTCCGCAATTCCGCACATAGTAGCATTGTCACAGAGTGCCCCGGAGTTGATGGGAATCCTTTCACGACCTCACACCTCTCCTTTCCTCCCTATTTCTAATAGCAGAGCAAACTTATCACCATTGATATTCATTAATCATGGAAGCTAGAGCTTGCCCCATGTTAGTGATGGTCTGCTGCCTTGCCTCTGCCTGGTGGTGAATTTCATTCTCTTGGGCTGCTACAGCCACTGCTGGTTGTGTCTCTGGCAACGGTTGTATGGTTTCTGTATCTGCCCAGTTCTCCCGCCATCCTAATAATGCATGGTAGGCATGCATCATCATATCCACCATTAGCTGAAAAGGTGTAGCTCCAAGTTTATAGTGACCCATCCCTTCTCAGTTAAGAGTTTCCATGTGAAACCATCCTCTGCAATTGGTTTTGTACTTTTCAACATGTAAAGTCATTGGGTGTGAGTATGACCTTCTGATTAAGGTGGTAACATTGTCATCCCTCAGGCTTGGATCCCAGGTGCATACTTCCTGGATTTGTGGATATGCCAGCCATAAGAATTTGTCCCAGTATTGTTTTTTAATCAACACCAAGTAGCAATATCCCAGTACATCTGGATTGAGAACACTATTTTCCCAAGACATCCTTGGGTAAGGAAATGGCAACCATGCCTCTCTTTTGACTACCCTCCTCCACTGGTCAATCTCTCTTCTCTTGTGAGCATTGTTTGCTCCTTGTGGGTATTCTTCTGTCAACAGCCAGTCTGCTGTGGTGGGTACTCCTCCATTCCAGTGAGCTGCATCTCCCCCCATAGTGATTACTTGAGCTTTGTTTTCCTTACCAGCCTGTGCTGCCACTGCGTAGGATCACACTGGTTGCACTACTGGTTTTGGAACAACTGCTGCTGGATAACTTCTCCCAGCCACTTGTGAGACTGCTTCCTGGACTGGAATCGTCATTCTGAGGTCAACTTGTTTAATAGGTGCTTGGGCAAGCTTCCTCTGTTTAGCCCTTCATTTGGACTTTGATTGTCCTCCGAAGTGTATTGTTTCTGTGTAGTGGGAGACCTTATGTAGGTCTATTAACTCATCCCACATATATTCAATGTTGTCTCTCTGCACTGCTGATTCTTCCACAATGTGGCATTTTCTGGGTCTAATGCTATCCTGGATAGCAAAAACGACACTTTCATCTCTTAACTCCATTTCCCAACCAAGGATGTCTTGTAAGGTAGGCCACGCTGGCCAGTTGAACATGTCATAGTATTCTGCTTTGAACAGATACATATAACAGTATCCATTCTGTCTCCACTGGTTGTGTGCTATTGGACTTCTGGCCATTGGTCCAGGTAAATCAAACTTGACACCAGCCCACCATCCCAATAGTTGGGCTTTGTGATCATTCCATGATGCCTCTCTGACTCCTTTCAGGAAGTGATTGAGTCCAATAGTCCTGAGTTTAAATATTGGCTCAGTTAAGAGCTGTTCCGGTGTTCATTCTCTAATTCCCCCTGGTGGTTTGGTGATGAGTAAGGGATCATAACAAATCCCTCTTTGACACTCCTCCTCCTCTTGCTCCCACTTCCATTTAGTGTAGTGTGTGGCTTTTATGTTGCTGTTCATTGTGTGCATCCACGCATTCCAGTCCTCATGTGTCATCACCATTCCTTCATGCTCATATAACTCTTGCACATGATGTGCACATTCCAATCGTTCTAAAGCTACTCGATATCTTTGAATAGCTTTGTCACCATTGATTGTATTTTGACACCACCAGTGCCAACCAGACCAGGTTGGAAGTGTCTCCCTCGTATTGTACTTCCAATAACTCGATAAGGGTTTGGTATTCCCTTTCTGCCTTCTTCATTGCACGTTCTGCCCTTAAGACTGCTTGGGTGGCCACTTGTTCCATCAATAAAGCCTCCCAGGCTTCCTTCTGTTCCAACTCCTGCTCAGCTTCATGTTGCTGCAGGATTTTTTGGGTTTGAGTGTGCTCAATCTTGCACTCCTCCTTCTGGTGTTTCCACCACAACTGGACATGGTTATCATATCAGTGGATAATGGTATTGCCAACAAATTCTCTGGGTCCTGTCTGGACCATATCATGAGCTGTGACCCAGTCCACCTCAAAGATACATCCTATCTCTGAGAGTGTTGCCTGGGCATATGGAAGTATGTATGTAAATGAGCACCACATTGTGTCTCGTTTTGTTCGTTCTGCTAAAAAAGTTTCTTCAATCAACTTCAGGCCCTCCACTGACAGTTGATCTATTCATTTGGCCTCTGTGCCTGTCAATAATGACACTCCTTGGGAAACAAGGAGGATTGTGTCTGAATGTCGTGGGTCCAGATGCTCCCAGTTGTGCATGCCTGGCACTTCACCTCACTATCTTTGTGCCTAGTTATCAACATGCAGCTTATTTCATGTTGCTAGTACAGGGAGTGTGTGAGGAACTTTAGATCAGCCTTGATACAACACAACAACTGGTTTCTTTTGCTCATTCCTTGAGCTTTTCCACAGTAATGGTATACTAAACCAGGGGTGTGTCTGTGGTCTCCTGCCTATGCTTCACCCCCACAAACTAGTACTCTCATCTGATACTGTTTGGTAGACAGACCCAATGGGTGTATTGAGGACTACTCATTTGTAGCCTGTTGACAGTGTGTGTACTGATGTTGATGTCGCCTGGAGAGGTTGTGGGCTACACGATTACTACCTCTCAGAAAAAGAGTCTAGGCTGTTGATGCTGTGAGCAACGATGAGCAAGATGTGCTCAGTGCTGTAAGATCAATGGAGTAGATGGTAAAGACTCTAGATTATGTTAGGAGTCCCCTAAACACAACCTAAGAATCCCACAAGTGATGGCTTGTTAAGCCAAAGACAATACAATTGCTCTGCTAGTGATGTCTAGGTGACAAAAACTATCTAGAGTCTTAGGGCTACCTATGCTAAACTACAGCCCTTATATACCCTAGTGTATCGTTTCAGTGAGATAAAATAGAGAAAAAGAAAAGAGAAATATGGTCCAACTCCCCAGACCCATATCTTCATAAATGTCATTGATGTCATTAATGAAATAAATGGGGTATGCTCATAACATTGATGTGTTGTTGCCTTAAGTGGCTTTTTAACCAACCGGTTCCACAGTGTGTGCAGTGTTGGAAATGGGGGCACACAAAGTATAATTGCTTTTGAGATGAACAACTTGTGGAAAATGCAGACAGAACCATTTGTGTTAAGACGCTGCCTTAATCACAACCGAAGGTTGGAGAAGAGGAAGATGTATAGAGTCCCTAGTAGTTGTGTAGGCAACACAAACTATCGTAAGGCTAAGGACTATGGCTCCAAGAGCCCTACTTATATACCTCTAGCCTCATGTCCCTTCCCATATACGGTTGCTTACCTAAGAAAAAAAGAAAAGAAAAGAAAAAGAAAAGAAACTACGCTCTCAAGTTCTTAACATAACCCTCTCTTTAGGGATTCAGTTCCACGGAATCCTCGTTTGTCCTTTTCAGCAATTCTTCGGTCTCCTTTCCATTTTTTCCAATTTCGTTCCAACTTTTCTAAGTATTCTTTCTCGAATTTTCCATCTTCCCACCCAAATAGGATCTTGGGTACTTGTGGCTGTGTATAATTCTGATACCGTGTGAACGTTAAGTCGCTCATCCTTATTCTTCGAGGAGCACTTGGATGGAGGCGGTGGAATTCGTCGATACTCCAGTCGGCATTGTGACAATTCGTCGCCGGTTCCCATGTGGAATCTTCTACCGGGTAATTTTTCCATTTTACTAAATATTCCAACCGTCCTTTTCCTCGTTTGTTGATGTGACTATCTAGTATTTTTTCTACTTCATAATCGCCGGTCTTGTCCTCCTTCTTTTGTTTGTTTTTGCGGTCGGATTTGCGGCGTTTTTGTTGTGGAAAAGTAGGTTCTTTATACAGTTTCAATAATGTTTCATTAAAAACATTATACACTTTCCAGCTCGCAGGAATTAAGAGTCGATATGATGATACTCCTACTTTTTCGATGATTTTGTAGGGTCCAATAAATCGTTCTCCTAGTTTCTTTGTTGGTCGAACAGATGGGATGTTTTCGGCGTTAAGATACACTAGATCTCCTTTTTTGTATTCAATAGATTCTTGCTTCTTTTTATCATATTGAGCCTTCATGGAGTCCTGTGCTTTTTTAAGTGACTTCTGTGCCTTTTCCCATACTTCTTTTTGTTCTTCCATAAACTGTCCTACAGCTTCTACCCTTGGTTTAGATGGTTGATCCACTGTTCCTTTATTTGGATTGTATCCGTAGTTCATCATGAAAGGCGAATATCCCGTTGCTGAGTGTTGTCTATCGTTATAGCAGAATTGGGTTACTGCTAGCCAATCACTCCAGTTATCTTGTTTTTCATTTACAAACGTGGATAATAGTATTTCGACTTCTTGATTTGCTCTTTTGGATTGTCCATCTGTTTGAGGATGAAATGCAGTGGAGGGATTCCCTTTAATTCCCATTAACTCGAAGAATTCTTTCATGAATCTTGAAACGAATTGTGGTCCTCTATCGCTTATTACTTTCTTCGGGATTCCATGTTCTCTGAACACATGATCTCTAAATAATACAGCTACTCCTTTTGATGTGAGAGTGGTGTTTGTGGGAATAAAGTACGCTTTCTTGGTGAATTTATCAATAACTGTTAAGATTGCATTGTATCCTTTTGATTCCGGTAAAGGACCAATGATATCTAATGCGATGTCTTCCCACGGTTGTTTTGGTATTGCATGAGGGATTAACGGTGCTGCTTTTTTCTGTCTATCTGGTTTCATTGTTTGACAGGTTCGGCATCCTTTAATATATTTTTCTATATCTTCCCTCATGTTTGGCCACCAATAATCTCTGGTAATAAGTTCTAGGGTTTTTGCTATTCCTGGATGTCCCCATCTGTGATGTAATGATATTGTTTCTTCTCTCAATTTCATTACAGCTGGGATATATATCCTTCCTTTCCAGGTTACTTGATTCATTCCTTTATCGAATTCAAACCCTTCCTCATTACTTTCAATCCCTTTTCGTACTTGTGTGTCCCATTGTCTTCGGTTGGTCTTTTTTATTCCATTGACTAATGTGACCCACTCTCCTGTCCAATCATCTAATCTTACAAACAATTCTTCTTTGAGTAAAAGTACATCTTCATTATCCTTTTCTCCTTTCTCATAGTCAGCCCTTCGCGATAGCAAATCTGCTTTTGAATTGGATTTTCCGGATCGATGTTTTATAACGAAATTATATTCTTGAAGATCTATTACCCATCGAGCTTGTCTTCTGTTCAGGTTTTGTGGTTTCCTGAAGTATGTGAGATTTTGATGGTCTGTTAAAATCTCTATTGTTTCTTTTGCTCCTTTTAGGTATTGTGACCATTCGTATAAAGAATGCATTATTGCTAACATTTCTTTATCATAAATTTTGTAATTCCGTTCTGCTGCATTTAAGGCTTTTGAAATGAATGCCACTGGTCTCCAGATTCCCTCTTGTTGTTGAGAAAGAATTGAACCTATGGCAAAATCCAATGCATCTGTTTCGATTCGAAATTGTCCATTTTCATTTGGTATTGCCAAGACCGCTTCCTCTGCTATCCTTTCTTTTAACTTAATCATAGCTTCACTCTGTGACTTTCCCCATTCCCATTCCTTTTTTCCCGTTAACTCGGTTAACAGTTTTGCTTCCTTGGCAAATCCTCTCACAAATCGTCGATAAAAGTTTACGAATCCCAAAAATTGTTGTACTTCTCTCTTGCATTTTGGTTCTGGCCATTCTTTAATTGCTTTAACCTTGGCTGGGTCCATCTTTACTGAATCTTTGGTAATGATTACTCCTAAGAATTCAATTTCTTCCTTATCGAAGTAGCACTTTTCTGGTTTCAACGATAGTTTGTTTTGTTCTAATTTTGCCAATATCCGGTTTACATGTTCAACATGTTGTTTCTTATTTTCTGAGAACACTAAGATATCATCCATATAGATTACTACCCATCCTTCAGCGAGTTCCTCCCGGAACAAATCATTCATCATAGTTTGAAAAGTGGCAGGTGAATTTGTTAATCCAAAGAACATGACTAATGGTTCAAATAGTCCTCTGTTCGTCCGGAATGCTGCTTTCCATTCATCTCCTTCTTTAATGCGAATGTTATTATATCCCCATCTTATGTCCATTTTTGAGAATATATTTGCATGGCTGAGTTTGTCTATTAATTCCGAGATTAAAGGTAAAGGATATCGATTCTTTATTGTCATTTCGTTAAGTTTTCGATAATCCTGTACTGGGCGTAATGATCCATCTTTTTTCTTGACAAAGAAGAACGGTGAAGCCATTGGTGATTTACTTGGCTTTATTCTTCCCGTGTCTAGATTTTCCTTCAAAAACTCTTCTAACGCCTGTTGTTCATCTCTATTTAATGGGTAGATTTTACAATCTAATGGTTTCAATCCTGGAACTAATTCAATAGCATGATCCCAAGGTCGTCTTGGTGGTAATTCATCAAATGTTGTCTTTTCGAAGACTTTTCGGTACCCCAAATAATGTTCAGGGACTATATCTTCAACTTTTCTCTTTTTAACATTTGCAGATGCTATTTCCGTAGCTTTTGATTGATATGCTCTCGTTTTTAGTTCCTCAGGTCCTATATAGACTGCTAGCAGTCTTTCTCCTTGTTCCCATTGGATTCTGTCTATTTCATCTTCTGGTTCTAGACTCTCAGAGCCCTTCCAACAAGTGCCTGGACATCGAGAAAATCTTATTTTCTGATTTCTCCAATCTATCTCAGGATTATGGTATTTCAGCCAGTCGTGACCTAAGAACATGTCTGTCTTTCCTAAGGCTGAAATTCCAAATTCCAAAGATTCAAAGTGATCGCCTATTTGTACTTTTAGTTCGATCATTTCTTCTAATTGTCCTGCTATATTGTTGGTTCCATCTGCATTGAATACTGGTATTGGTCTTGGTAATTTCCTAGTATTTAATCGATGTCGCTCCACCCATTCTTTATTTATGCATGAACCAGTGCATCCTGAATCAATCAGGGCTTTAACTTTGAATCGTTCAACTGAGTCTACAGTTGCTGTTATTACGTCCACATCCATCTGATGTTTTCCTGTTGTTCGTACAAATCTTGGTTTGTGTTTTAGATGGTTTAAATACCATAGCGCATTTGTTTCCGTCATTTCATTTAGGTCTTTAATTAGCTGTTCATTTATTTCATCTACTCGATCCTTCTTTACCCAAGATCGAAGATCCTTTATAGCTGTCTTCATGGGTTGTTCCCAAATTCGTCTTATTACCCATGGAGTAGACCATGTTTTGAATTTCGGCTTTGTTGCACTTATGGGTGCATTCCTCAAACAATTTTGCATAGAACGAAATTCATATAATAATTCTGGTATATCTATACATGAATCATCGTACTGTACAGTGTTTGTGACTCGTGAGGGGGAATGCTTCCTCATGAGTCGTTCTGAAAACCCAATGCCCCTGCCATTTCCTTCTTCTCTTCATCTGTCATTTCCTCCGCGAATTCTTTTACAGTCGACCAGGTCCTAACAACCTGTTTCCCTTTGTCCTTCTTCGGTGCTCGGCAATCTCGTGCAAAGTGGCCCTTTTTGCCACAATTATAACATTCCACCACTCGTCTCTGTCTATCAACATCCATGGCGTTCAGATCTTTCTTTGGGGCTCTGCATACATTTGCAGTGTGTCCTGGCTTTCCACAATTGAAACATGTAATGGGAGAGCGTCCTCCTGATGACGTGGAAGCCGTTGCATTTGTATTTTGAACCGGACGACTTTGTTGTGGTCGGTTTGTTGTTGTTGGGCGGCTTTGGGGGTAAATCTGTTGTGCATCCCTCCAGCTTCTTTCCACTTGTATTGCCCTATCAAACCAACATTGTAGATCGCCATCTTGTGATCCGTCTGCCATTCTTTGTCCGTTAAGAACTTGTAATTCGACAAGTCTTCTTCCTAGCGGTGGATGTAATCCTGCACGGAATTGTGTGACCAGTGCTATCTTGTTGTATTGGGTGAGGGAGGCTACGCTTCGGAAATTGACTACATAGTCTTCTGCTTTCAGACTTCCCTGTTTCATTGATTGGATAGTTCGACATGCCTGATCTCTTGTTTCGGTAGTCAGGAAATATTCTTTCATTTTTTCCACCATGTCGTTAAAGTTTACGAATGGGAATTTATGGGTGATGGGTGTGACCATCCATCCTTGTCCGTCTGCCGTTCTTACTCCCTCATTCCATTGCTGTCGATTATATTGTGGCACTGGAGTTCCGTCTGCACCTATCATTTCTTCTCTTCTTTGAACCTCCATCCCTGCTGCCTCAATTTCCGCTGTTTTTGCTGCTGCCCAATTTCCTGCTCGGTTACCTTGACCTTTTCGAACCCTTTGTAGTACCATTTGGATCATGACGTTGTTGTTAGAGACCCCAACTATGGCAAAATAAGAGGCCATTTGCCTCAACCAAGCTGCTATTTCCTTTGGGTCTCCTTCATAGTAATCCGGCATGTCCATTCGGATTGTAGGATGTGGTTCTCTAGGAGGATGTATTGCCGCATCAATGGCTTGTATTGCTTGAGCCAAATTGGTTCCTTGGGCGATTCTTTCATTTGTTTGAGCTGGTGTAGCCGCCCCCCAAGTTGCCAAATATTCGTGCGCGAACACCGTTATCCCTACTGTTATGAGACCGATGCATCCTTGTACTACTGCTTGGGTTATTTCAAACCCGACTGAGAAATGTCTTGTTACGGAATCATCTCCTCCGTAATATTCCAAAATGTCTGCCGCTTTTGGTAATGCATTATCCTCGTCTTTTTTATGTGTAACATGGTAGCGGCATGTTTTAGAATTCATTTTTACTTTGAATCCTAAGACAGTATTTCTCATATCGGGTTCGTATTGAGCAATAGTATGCCAGGAAGGGTTCTCCGGCCATGCGTAGCAGTTCCAGTACTGTCGCTTGAAGAGTGACAAATAGCACCACCCGTTATCACTTGGAGTGTGGTTGCCATGTCCTGGAGGGGGAAGAGAAACTTTTCGGTATTCTTGAACTAGTCGATTCCATCGTGGAATATTGATTGTTTGAACTAGTTCGATACCATTGACATCCTCTACCCAATCTTCTGCTTGAGTACCTAATCCATGAAACCAGTAATATTGTGGCTGTTCGGATTTTACGACTCCTTTTCGTTTTGTTCCTACTTTTGCAACCTGAGCATAAGTCCTTGGAATAAGGACTATGTCGCTTCCTACACGAAGGTGTTCTTCTTTATGGAGTCGTAAATCGGCCAAGAAATTCCTAATTCCCGCTGCTGACCAGAGTTTGGTAAATTTTTGTCCCTGCGCATGTGGAATGGACACGTCCTTAATGTGGATTTGTTCATTGATGAACATTTCCATTGTGTACATCCCATCCTTTCGTAATGCTTCCGGGAACATGTTGCAAACTCGTCGTAATTGATCAGCAGTGGGATTCTTTGGAAGTTCTTTCCAAATCCAAGACCTGTGTTCTGTCTTGATCATGGCTAACCAACAATAGCCGTGATCATGTTCTGTTGGAACTGGAATAACCTTTTTAACAGGTTCTTGGATACTTATTCCAACATTCGGTTTCGCATTTTCAACTGGTTTCCACACTGTGACCTTAGGCGTGGGCTTTGTAACAACAGGTATCTTTACTTCCTCTTTAGGAAGTGGCGGCATAAGAGAAGCAAGGGAGGGTTGTGCCCTTGGCCAGTACGTTAACTGGACTCTCGTCTCTTCATCGACTTCTTGCAAGTCGAGTTCTTCAATGTCATCTTCATAATCCGATTCATACGCATAAGCTTGAACGGGATTGCATTCCTCCCTATCGTCATTACAATTACAAAATTTTTCTACTCGGTTGCAGTCGACGCAAAACCGAGTAGGGACTCCTAAACATCCAGTCTTTTTTACTATTATTTGTCCATTGCACTGTGTACAGTGCCTACTAGAGACCGTCCCAGGACGAGCACCCTTCTTGTCACGGCCTTTTCCTCCCAACCTAATATGTTCCCAGAGTTCTGGGTCCGAGTTCCGAAGCTGTTCGAGGTGCTTCCATGTGTACACCTCTTCTCCGCGGCGAATAGCAGCATTCTCGACAACGTGGAACATGTCATTCCTGACGTTATCTTGAAGCGCGAAGCGGTATTTTTCATTTCGCAACTCGGGTTCCCAGTCCAGAACCTCCTTTACAGTGGGCCATGCAGGCCAGACATATTCGTTATAGTACTCTTCCTTGAAGAGCACCATGTAACAGTAGCCGTTCTTCCTATACGGCTTATTCCCCATAACTGGCATCCCGATTGGACCCGGTAACTTGGCGCGCCCTGTTGCCGCCCTTTGCCATGTCCGCACTCTATTGCGGCTTTCCCCGACGTCTTTCAAGAACAAGTCAAGGCTCATGTTGAGCCTGAGATCCAGCATCTCCCAGATCCCTTGCATTGGATCTTCGGGAGTGGGGGCGCGAGCCTTCCTCTTTGGCTTTGTGGTGAGGTAAGGGTCGTACCGGACTGCCGACCTTCGTTCTGATTGAGCTTGTTCCCGATGGAATTGGGCATATGCGGTGGCTCTGATGTTGCCATTTTCCGCATGTTTAATACGATTCCGCTCTTCTGCGGACAAGACGAGACCCCGGTGTCTCAACAAAGGTAACTCCGGGCCGCCACCGAACTGTCGGAGCAACACGAGGTTGCTCTGTGCTCCGAGGAGCGCCTCTCGTACCGGTGTGCCGGTACCGAATGTCTGGAGGCACTTGAACAATGCCTCGAACGCCGCATCTTCTTCACACATCTCACGCTCGATCTGGCGTTGTTTGCGGATTTTCTCTGCCTTCTCGTGCTGCAGGGCCTTCCAGGCCTCCTCCTGCTCCCTGATGGAAGCTTGTTCAACTTTCCACGCCTCAATGCGTGCCTTCCTCTCCCGTTGCCGCTGCTCCTTGATCATGCGCCAATATGTTTTGACATGTGCGTCATGTTGCACACGCCTTATGGGCGCGGTGATGGTGGTGATGGTGGCCTTTTTCATTTCCGTGGCCACGGCAACAACTTTCTTTGTGATGGCACGTCCACGTGCCCATCCAATCTCGAATGTGGAGGCGATCTCCAACAGTGACATCCCCGCATGGGGCAAAACATATTTAAAAGTCAGATCCATCGGGACCTGGCTTTGTGAGACCTAAAAAAAACTTCTTCAATCTATTTCCGGCCCTCCACGGACAATAGATCCTTTCATGCGGCTGTTCCGCGAAAACCAATGACATTCCTCAGTTGAGGAAGATGCTGACGTTGCCTAAAAAGGAACGAGACTCGACCTAAAGCGTGCGCCCGGCAATTCACTCGAGTGTCCTTGTGCCTAGTTATCAACAGCAAACTTAAGCACTGTTGCTAGTACAGAGGGTATCTCGAGATTTGGTATCAGCCTTGATACGGTCATGCTCTAGATTTTCTTCACCCGTTCCTTGGGTTTTTCCGATCCTCGAGGTATCGCCTGCCCAGGTGTGCCTGCCTGCAACTACCACCGGCGCGCAACGATTCTCGTCCAAGAGGACTTTGTCGACTAGCCCGTTTGAGGGAGACCTCTGTTCAGAGGGGCTATTAAGAGAGTCAGACGTGCGGATGCAACGCCTGAGACAACGAGTCTTGATGAGAGAAAGATACACCAACGCTCTCAACGAGTGCGATGGTGGTGAGAGAGATAAAAGTGTCTAACCCTAGTGTAGGGCTTCGACAAGAGTGAGACGATACGTTAACACGTGCAACGACGAGCAAGGGGATTGCTGCGTCGTGTTACGATGCCAATGGTCGGTTGTATGAGCCTTACGATTATGTTAAGACGCTGCCTTAATCACAACCGAAGGTTGGAGAAGAGGAAGATGTATAGAGTCCCTAGTAGTTGTGTAGGCAACACAAACTATCGTAAGGCTAAGGACTATGGCTCCAAGAGCCCTACTTATATACCTCTAGCCTCATGTCCCTTCCCATATACGGTTGCTTACCTAAGAAAAGAAAGAAAAGAAAAGAAAAGAAACTACGCTCTCAAGTTCTTAACAATTTGACTGATCAACATTGAATGTATTGCAACAAATGCAGATTGCAACAAGTGTGCAATAAAGTTATTTGTGTCAATTGTGTGGGAGGTGGAGGCAGTTCAAATCATGCTTCCAATAGTTGTGACTGTCCATATTTTGGGCTTAGGTTTAATGTTGAAAAACTAATCCAACTTGACAAGCCACACATAGCAGCAAGAAGAGGCTGAACAATTTGGGACTGTCTTGCAGATGTTTCAAAATCCAACATTGTGAGCATGTCAGCTTGGATCAACGCCTCAACATCATGATTGGATTCATTCAAGAATTCAGGTTTCTGTTCCTAAATGCAAGTAAATCTTTCAGAAAAGTTGATATAGTTTTAGAAACAAACCAAACATTGGTGGACATTATATTCATTCAAGAATTTCCATTTATTAAAGGGCTTTGTAAAGCCCCTAGTGCTATTCATGAAGATGGTGAAGAGGTGAACAGCGGCCTGATTCATCCAGCATGGCAACTAATTATGTCAAACAATAAGTCCCAAGTCACTTGCTACATTCATAAATGTCTCTTACATTCTTACATGGTTATGATTGATCCTGTTTCTTTTGACCATGATGACATTCTATTATTGTTGTTGACAAGGCTTTCAGATGGTAAAGTTCAAAAAATGTTGAACTTTTATCAAAATCCAAATTCATGGGGAGCACTGATGGCACTAATTTGAGGCCTTACACTCATTAATGACATTTCTATTATACAAGGTGATTTCAACTTACATTTGAGTATTTGGGATGATTTGGTTAGCTTTGAACATTTGAAAGTGTTGAATTTCATCAAGACTATGATGGACATGTGTTACAATTGTGTTAATGATACATTGGTACCCACATTTTACAGGAATAGCTGGAGAGGAGGTCAAGATTATAGCAGCATCCTAGATTTGGTGCTGGAAGATGCGCATTACATATACAATATCCAATGCAAGGGGGCTAAAATTGATCACCATGCCATTACACTTCATTTTTCCGCCAACAGACAAGCACCCTTCTGTCTGCGCACTCCATATATTCCTGGGAACTCGGATGAAGAGGCATTTTTCATTACTGAAGTTAGCAATCTTTCTTTTCTGAAAGAGGGAGTGCAAGATAGTGTCGATTGCCTGTATAAAGGAATTCAGGAGGCATGGAAAAGATATGTAAAAGTCCCAAAGGAGAATTCGAAACCAAACATGTGGTGGAACACAGCTTGTAGGAGGGCAAAGGAGGAACATTGTTACAAATTCTTTCCTAATGCCCACTGGTTACAATAGCTCTTCTTCACTTTGTTGCTACACTTTGTTACTCGTTTCACCTTTTGTCTCACTTCCCTGTTTCACTCCTTTGTTTCACTTCCATTTATACCCTCCCATTGTTCTCCAGACAGTATATAAACCCATGCATGTATCATAGTTCTTTAGTTCCAACTTAGTCGAGTATTGCTCTCATCTGAACAATCTCTTTGCTCTTGCCTTCCTCATTGCTTGAGCTACCTTTGTTGCTGTCCAGCACAGCATCAGGAGTTACCTTTGTCCATTGACTGGGATTAGACCAAGACTCTAGTTGTCACTGTTGACTCAGGACTGAAACTAAGGGCATCAACCTTAACACAAGTTGGAACTCACTGAACTGCTTAGTGCATCATCACTAGCCAGACAATATAGATCCAAAATGACCCGAAACCAGACTCTCTAACCAGAGACCACCAAACGAATCCTTTCTCTACAAAGGAACATATTATCTAGAAGGACAGGAGCTCTTTTTCTTGACACTACACAAGTGTTGGGAATTTCGAGGAGTAGGAAAGAACAGGAACACCCCAGTATCCAATGAATACTTTGAAGGGGATTATATCAAAGGAGACAAAAACTCATTACCTGGAAAGCTTTGGGTTGAGTGGAGAAATGAACAAAAAGAACCAGAAGAAGAACCAGAACTATACTTCAAAAGACCAAAAGAAACCCTCTGGTGGGAAGAATATTGCGACAATGAATTTGATTTCAATGACACCAACCCATACTATGCCCTTACTGAAGGAGCTATCACTGGGTGGTACACCTTTTTAGAACAGAAACAGATAGAACATGAATTGGGAAACCTGAAACTGATACAAAACAGATGGCATCTAACACTGAAACTACCGATACCCCAAGGGGAGATATCAAACCAGTTTCAGCACGAATCTTCACAGGAGATTGGACCAAAGCTAAATCATTCATCAATTGGTTTAGTGACTTCTTTGCCATAAACGCCCACAACTATGAGGGGAAACACAAAAAGAAAATAAGATATGTCCTCCAGTGCTTAGGAAAGGAACTAGACAACTGGAAAGAGATAATCCGCAATCAGCTGGACAAAAAAGATGGACTGACCTGGGAGAGCTGTGGCACCTTTGTCAAATGATTCCTCAAAGACTGGGGAGAAGTCAACACCGCAGTCAGAGCACTGAATGAGCTCACTAAATTACAAGTTGGAGGGGAGATCACTGTCCTGATTTACATCTGAAAATTCAGAATGCTCATAGGATCTTCTGGATTGGCTGGGATCACCACCCGGCTTCAGGCCTTCATTCAAGGTCTACCAACTACCATTGCTGCTAAAATTCTCAAAGGACAAGGCAACTTTAAAGCTATCACAGATGCCTACAGAAAGGCTGAACAACTCAATGCAGCATGGGAAATGATGAAAGCATTGGGAAAACCCACTGAAACAGGGCAACAATTCAGTAAGACAGGATGATCTAAAACAGTTAATGCCATGACAACTGGATGTCTAACTGATGGACAACGAGAGGAATACATGCATTCTGGGAAGTGTTTTAGATGTGGAACCATTGGTCACTTATCCCAAAACTGCCCAAAGAAAGATACCAAAAATCCACCTCCTCCAGAACAACTCACCAGAACCATCACCAAGGATAATGATGCCAAGAAAATTTGTGCAATGATTGCAGCACTTAACACTGAGGAACGAGACACTCTCCTCACCGACCTCAAGACTGAGGGTTTTTAAAGCAGAGGAACCAGAAAGTGGTTGGAACCTCCAAGAATGATTATGGACAGTTAGCACTTGACTCTGTAATAGTAAAATCAAATAATAATCAACGACTATCCAATCACCCAAACTACCCACTGAAATATCTGCCCTCATTGATTGCAGAGCAGAAGGAAACTTTATTGATGAAACTATAATGAAAACTATGAACAAAGAAACATTAATCTGACCAATACAAGTCAAAAATGCCAATGGAACAGTCAATCTAAATGGGATAATCACACATAAAGTCAGAATCCCATACCACATTGGAAATCAACAAATTGAGACAAACTTCCTGATCACTAAGCTAGGAGATCAGAAGCTCATACTCAGACTCCCCTGGTTAGAAAAATACAATCTGGCAATAAACTGGAAAGACCAAACCCTTTTGTTTGACCATCTAGTCCCAGAAAAACCAATAAGACGAATAGGGAAAAACTTGGACCAGGAAATCAACGAGTATTGGATCAGAGTTAAAACTTCAACTTTGCAAGCATTAGAACATACACTACACAAGGAGACCTCAACAACTCTACCAGACAAATATCAGGAATGGAAATCTACCTTCGAAAAGGCACCTTCAGAATGATTCCCAATTAGGCACACATGGGACCATGCAATCAATCTCAAAACTGGATTTACCCCAAAAGTCAGCAAGATCTATCCATTATCAATAAAAGAACAATCATCCCTCAATGAATGGATCACAGAACAGCTGGCTAAAGGATATATTAGGCTGTCCAAATCCCCACAAGCCTTGCCATTCTTCTTCATTGCAAAAAAGGAAAGCGGAGTGCTCCGACCATGCCAAGACTACCAATACCTAAACAAATGGATGATAAAAAATGCATACCCACTACCACTAATCTCTGATCTAATGACCAAACTATCTGGTGCTCAATATTTTACAAAGCTAGATCTCCAATGGGGATACAATAATGTCCAAATAAAGGAGGGAGATGAATGGAAGGCAGCCTTCATAACTAACAAAGGATTATATGAACCAATGGTCATGTTCTTCAGTCTATGCAATTCCCCATCCACCTGCCAGACAATGATGAATGAATACTTCCAAGATATGGTCAATGAAGGATGGTTGATCATTTACATGGATGACATCCTAATATGCAGAACAACAACCAGAGAATTAGAAACCCAGACAAAACACATCCTAAAATGACTAAAAGAGAACAACTTATTTCTCAAACTCGAAAAATGCAAGTTTTGCACTCAGGAAATCGAATTCCTTGGAATGATAATCAGACCTGGGGAGATAACAATGGACCCAATCAAACTAGCAGGAATAGCAGACTGGCCAACACCAACAATGGTCAAACAAGTATGATCCTTCTTAGGATTTGGAAACTTCTACCAGTGATTCATTGGAAACTTTGCAACTCTAGCTCGACCACTCACAGATCTCACAAAAAAGGATGAAGTGTTCCTTTGGACACCAGAATGACAGACAGCATTTGACAATCTGAAACACCAATTCACCACTGCCCCAGTACTTCAAATGCCAGATATCACCCGACCTTTCATCTTACAAACTGATGCATCAAATAAAGCGATAGGAGCAGTCTTAAAACAAGCTGACAAAGCAGGACTGTTACACCCCTGCGGCTTCATTTCACATGCCCTAACTACAACAGAGCAGAACTATCAGATCTATGACAGAACTACTACCAATCGTTAAAGGACTTACAGCCTGGTGACACTTCTTACATGGATCACCACACACCACCATTGTCCATTGTGATCATAAGAACCTATCCTTCTATCGAACCCCACAATGTCTTATGCCCAGACAAGCACAATGGTCTTCATTTTTAAGTGAATTTGACCTTCAAATCGAGCATGTCCCTGGAACCAGGATGTTTGAAGCCAATGCCCTATCCCAACAACCAGACCACATAGGAACCAGTGATACTCCAGAAGAAACCACTGTACTACCCCCTGAACGATTCATCAGACTCATAGCAGATGACCTAGCAGAGAAGTTGCACAAAGGCATGACCAAGGACGACTTTGGACAAATACTAGTCAAAGTAATCCAGAATCATCATGCACCACCAATAAAATTGAAACTCCAAGACTGGACATACTCTGACCACATTGTACACTATCAAGGGAAAGTATATGTCCCAGATCAGGATGGATTACACACCCAGCTCATCAAACTCACACATGAATCACCCACATCCAGACTCCCAGGACGATTTAAAACCCTAGAATTACTTAAACAAAACTACTGGTGGCCTGGAATGAACAAACACACTCAAGAATGGATCAAAGGGTGTGCACTTTGCCAGCAAATGAAAGTTAACACCCATCCAAACACCCCTGCCATACACCCAATCAAATCTAATGCAACTTGACCTTTCCAACAAGTCACAATCGACTTCATTACAGATCTACCAGTTGCTGATGGCTTCAACTCAATCATGGTCATGGTGGACCATGGCCTTACAAAGGGGGTAACCTTTTCCCCTTGCAACAAAATGATTGATGCACTAGAAACCACAAATTTATACATAAATGAGAACTTCAAACAATTTGGTCTACCCAATATCCTCATATCCGACAGAGGGCCACAGTTCACATCAAAAGTATTCCAAGAAATAGGAAAGGCACTGGGAATCAACCATAGAATGAGCACAGCCTATCACCCTCAGACAGATGGTGAAACCGAATGAGTCAACCAGGAACTAGAAGTCTACCTCCAAATGTTCTGTACAAACAAACTGCACAAATGGAAATCACTATTGCCAATTTCAGAATTTGCTCACAACAACTGATACCATGATACCATCAAAGCATCACCATTTCAGCTAATGTATGGAACAGACCCTGTCGCAATTCCCACAGCCATGCGCCCCATGACAACCCCTGCAGCTGAAGATTGACTACAAATGCTACAGAAGGCCAGGGAAGAAGCGCTCGCTGCACACGAGCTTGCCAGACAGATGGTGGTGCTCAGAACAAAGGACAAAAGCATTAAGTTTGAAAAGGGAAACAAAGTCTGGCTCAAAAACTGAAACCTCTGAATACCCTATGAATCAAGAAAGCTAGCACCAAAAAGAGAAGGACCCTTCACAATTGAACAAGTACTAGGACCTGTTACATACAAACTGAAACTCCCCAAACAATGGCACATCCATCCTGTGTTTCCACTGCATTACTAACCCCATACAAGGAAACAATGACACATGGACCAAACTTTATGAAACCACCCCCAGATCTTGTAAATGGACAAGAAGAGTTCGAAATAGAAGCAATTGTTATGCACAGAAAGTGAGGGACTGGCTATCAATACTTAGTCAAGTGGAAGGGGTATGGACTGAATGAGAACTCATGGGAACCCGAAACAAATCTCAGAGATGCTGTGGACATCCTCAAAGCATATAAGAACTGTCAAAACTTGCTATGAATACCATGGTTCAATATCACAACAAACAGATTCTCAAACAAAACATCAGACATACCAAAAACATCACTTCCCCCTACTCTCAATTCTCCCCTAGACAATCTATCCCAAAGCTCAGACACCTAATCATCCAACTCCCTAATCGAACTCACCCCCACCAAGGACAACATGCTATAGGAACGGCCTTCCTCAAATTATGCAAGATCTTGCTCTACCAAACAAAAGTACCATTGTTGGGAGGTCCCTAAACACAACCCTCAATGTCCCACAGTGATGGCTTGTTAGGCCAAAGACAAGTCAATTGCTCTGTCTAGTAATGTCTAGGTGACAAAAACTATCTAGAGACTTAAGGGCTACCTACACTAAACTACAGCCCTTATATACGTCTCTCTATGGTCTGTGCACAGTCAGCATGCAGCTAAAAACCCCTCACAATAAGAGGTGATGCACAGCAGCCAAGTCTGTGCCAATGTAACCATATCCACACTCATCTCCCCATATATGGCAGTGTCTTATTGTGCAGCACCTTCAGCTGTTCCCATGAATCCCAGTACCAGTCCCTCGGTACATGCAGGTATTCCCAAGTCACCCCTCAGGTGCCATGCCGCTGATAAGTTCACCCTGCTATTGGAAATAGCGAGGAATGGGAAGGGGTGAGGTCGCGAAAGAGTTCCCATCAACTCCGGTGTGCTTGATGACAACGGTACGCTGCGCAGAACTGGCAACTCCGTGGATAATAACATTGGTCACACAAGGTGTAACAGCGATGAACATGGGACGCGGAGTACAACAAAACTTAGAGGCACGAATGAAACGAAGAGGGCGTAGCTGAAAGGACAAGACTCGAAGGCTGGGGTGTACTATATTATTCTTCTAAGTGTTGTACATGAGCTTATATATGTTTTTCTACCCTACTAATGACGAAGTGACTCTGCAAATTTTCACCTTGCAACCATATATCCAAATCCATCTTGAAAGTCTTTGTGCAATGGGGCTAGCTGAGGGACGCGATGGTGGTATAGGAGCGCTGTGGTGAGAACCAGTATCACGACCCAACGTGGGATGCTAATAGAATCATATACTTGAAATAGATGTTGATGATCGCCATTGGCAGCAACGCCAGGATTCATCTGGCTTGACATGCCCCTGTGCTCTATTTTCCGTGGACCTGACTGGTCTATACCGTAGTTGGTCATTGGCTGATGGGTTTACTCGTCCACTAGGGGCCTGATCCGCTATGTTGGTTCGTCACTAGGGATAACATGGCATCCGTGTATGGGTGACCCTGGCATCGCAGAAGGTAGATCTGTTCCTAACGTGGATATCGCTTTGATGGCGCCTGTCCCTTCTCCAGTGAACTAAGCTGTGCTGTCTAGCAGTTTTATGTGGATTGGCCGACAGTGCACTTTATCGGGGGCAAACGACCGACTGGCGCAGGGTTTGGATGGCGTACGTGGGAGACAACTTGGTCATTGGGTGGGGGCGATGCTTGCCTTATAGCAGATCATTGCGGAGTTGGCAGAGTTGCTCAAAGCTAGTGCGGAAGACTTTGCAGAAGACCTCGGATGAGTGCAGATGCTAAGTGACGGGGTCAGGGCAAGTATAATCCTAGTGAGGGTAAGGTTTCTAATGTCTAGTGCTGGGACTAGTCCATTTGATACCTATACACTGTCACATCGGAACAATGCTCATCATCTCCCCCCCACTTAAAAATCTGACTGTCCTCAGTCAGTCACGCAAAGGGATTGGATAGCTGATTGTTGGAGGATCCACTGCAGAGCTCTTCGTGTGGTATGCCCTATGAATCAAAAAAACAAAAGAACTATACTACGAATGAGAATGAAATATAAATGAACTGAAACATGCATGGAAGCTTTCTGGGTTTGTTAACTGGTGATATGTCTTGGTCCGGCTGTGGGCAGAAGTCTTCTTCATATTCGGAACAGCAGGGTCCACAGAATTGGACCTTGACTGTGTGCACTACTTGGGTATGTCGACTTCCGGTCACAGGATTGTGCGATTGTGGCCTTCGTTGAATTAACTTTTAAACTTCATCCCTCCACTTCTTCCCATCTTCTGCTATCATGTTGTCCTCTCCACAATTCACCAGCTACAATTCCGATGAAGAAATTACACACATGGAGGCGCAATTGGAACGGGAAGAGGAGGAGAGACGAATTTGGGAGGAGGCAGAGAAGAAGGCCTGCAAAATGACCGCGGATTGCCTGGCATTACTGAAGGCTGAGCGGGCCAGGAAACTACAGGAGGCCACTGAGCAGAAGGCTCGTGAAGAGCGGGAGGCGGCGGAACGAAAGGCACAAGAGGAGGAAGAAGCATGGTGCAGGGCTGTGGAAGAGGTGGAGCGGAAGTTACGCAAGGAGAGAGAGGCTGCTGAATGCAGGGCTCAGGAGGAACGTGAAACAGCAGAGCAGCAGGTGCGTGAGGAACGAGAGGAAGCAGAGCGGCGAGCTCATGAGGAAGAAGAAGTGTGGCAGAAGGCTCACGAAATGGAAGCCGCAGAAGTCAAGCAGTGATGACAGGAAGCCGAGACGCATCATCAACAAGTGTCATTGCCCCGGGTACGACTCTGCTTGCCTGAGCGTCAACCAGGCTCCTCTTTGGACGTCGCAACTGTTTGGGCGCAGGTCGAGGCGGAGGAAGTGACGATGGAGGAGGTGGATGAAGCGACGTTGGCAGCACTGGTTGCTGTGAATCAAAAGGAGACCGCATGGGCTCAGCGGAAGCAGAAGCAGGCGCGGGGGTGGAGGCTGGTCCATCCAAGCAGGCCAAGTTGTGGTCGCCAAATGAGCCGCCTTGCGACTGGTGAGTTTCCCTCTTTTTCGTGTAACGCCCTTCTGATCATTGGTTAGGTGCAAGCTGGCAGGCATAGCCTGCTACCCGGCTCCTGGGCCAAAGAGTCAGGTCTGTGCAGAGTGCCAACGCCTCTGCCAGAAGTGCTTGATAGGTGGCATTCCCGCATCTGGGTGGGACAAGAAGAGAGTCAAATCAAAGGCCGTTGTTGTGAGCGACAATGAAGATGAAATCCGGGTCACGGAAGAGACCGTTCTGCGGAACATGAGTGACAGGGTCCAGGTCACAGAAGATGGCCCCACAACGAAGTGGACGAGGGAGGCTGTCTCCCTCCTTCAAGAACAAAACCGGCTCCTTTTTGAGCAGAACCAATGCCTCTTCGACCAGACATGGCTCCTTACCACGCTTTCTCAAACTTTCATCAGGTCGTCGAACATGCAGACAGAAATGCTCTGGGAGCTGAGCTCCCTCCACGGATTGTCAAGTCGCGTCGAGGACCTTCTTGAGAGGTCACTGGGGCGCCTGCCTACTCTGTATGACAACGGGGGTGGGTTGGGCTATACAAGCACATCCGAGGTGAACTGGAGCCCCATGCCACCCAGCAAGGAGCTGGAATATGTCGACGAGGAATGGGTGGTAGCGGGATGAGCAGGGTCTTCCTCAAGCGCGGGGGCAGGGGCAACAGTGGCAGTAGCGGGAGCGGGGACAACAGATGGGGGTGGTGACTCTGTTATGGGGCCCCCTTCTCGTTTTTCACCTGTATAGTCAGTTTCTCCATGGGCCTCCTTATGTATTTTTCTTTTCTTGTATCTTGTCGTAATATAACTGTTCCTGCTTTTTGTGAAACGAATTAGTAGTCTAAGTCAGAAAAGATAGTGGCCTGGAAGCCTGTATTGAAATTATGGATGAGACAAAGGTAGGTAAAAGTAGACGAAAGATGAAGAAAAACGTTACTAGTGGTCCAGGGTGTGTTTTCAAAAATTAAATAGTGCAGAGTTGGCAGAATTGTAGCGGAATTGGGAGTTGTGGTTATCTAGGTATAGTACATATCTTCATCTTCTTCTATGTCAGAAAGATGGCCAGCCAAGTCTTCATTGTCTCCATCATTTGCTTGTGTCAGGTCGATTGGGTTGTCGTCACCTAAGGAACTGGAGTTGGACATGTCCCAGATGTGTTCCTCGGAGGTGTCGAGCACATTCTCTGGTATGGTCAGTTTCTTGTGGGCAAAGTAGGGGATTACGTGGAACACCACGTATGGCCTGTCAAGTACTGTACCATCAAGCTCGCAAATGATATAGGCTCCTCTGCGGTTGTGGGATAGAACCATGTAGGGACCAATGTACCAGGGGCGCATCTTCTTATTAAGTGACTTCTCTATGGCCATGTTGCAGACCAAAACTAAATCCCCTCACTGGAAGTCAAAGTCTCTGATGACTGTCAGGTGCTCTTGCTCGACTCGTTTTGCTGCAGCTATGTGGGCTTGATAAACCTTGTCTTTAAGAGCCTCTGTTTGGGCGCGACGCTTCTGCAACTCCATGGTGTGGCAGGCTATTAACTCCATGGTGGACAAGAACGCAGAGGGTGGCAGGAGCAGGTAGGTGGCCTCAGTGATATCTAGCGGAAGTAGCGGCTGTGTCCTGGTAACTGCAAAGTAGGGCGACACCCCCATGCGACACCTAGCTGTGACACACTCTGACCAGAATACCGAATGTAACGATGTAGGCCATTGGGATTCATTACCCTCAGTTGCCTTGTACAGTGCCTGTCGGACATTGTAGTGACTGTGTTTGACAATTCCATTAGCGCAGGAGTTGTAACTGGAGATGCGGATGTGGTGGATGTGGTACTTATTGGCGAGGTACTCCGCGGCTCTCAGTATTGGCGCTCTGTTGTCCGTGACTATCTCAACCAAGCTTCCCCAACGACATATCAAGTTTTCAAAGATCCAATCCCCAATGGTGTTGGCGGTTTCTCGATGTAAGGCGCGGTATTCAGGGTAATGCATCAGAGAGCAGTGGGCTTGAATCAAGTACTTGTACTGATTAGATGGTGGGAGGTGCATTGTATCCATGTACACCTTAGCAAATATTGGTGCAGGGACAGCGATGACTGGCAGAATGCGGAACTGTTGTAGTTGTCATTCTTGACATGCATGGCAGGACTTGATGTACCACTTGATATCGTCCTGCATCTGTGGCCACCAGAACCATTCCATGATCGCTGCATGAGTAGCGTAATATCCACGATGTCCCAAACCGTCGTGGCAGTCAAATAGCACTCTAAGCTGTTTCTGCGTTTCTACCACCACTTTGTGAGCTCCGTCCCTGTCCCTATACCATAATCGTTCAGCGTGGATGAAAAACTTGACACAATACTGCACGAAGCTAGGCCACTCCTCATCCGATACCTCTGTGGGTTGTTCCAACTCCATTAAAAACTGCTTGATGAGTAAGAGTCGTGCCTCATCTTTTCCAGAGGTGTTGACATGCCACGGGAAGACTTCTTCGTATGTCCTGTCTATTATATCTTCAGTGGGCAGTAGCACGGGGTTAGTGGAGTTGGGCGGAACTGAGTCGGAAGTGAAGGTGGCGGCTGGGTGACAATCATGGTGTTCCCTGTTGGTTTCATAGAGCGGGAGGGTCTTCTGAAGGTTGGGGTTGATCTTTTCGTGTCCGTGGGGCAAGTTTGATGTGCAGTCTCTAGAAACCTTGTTAATCTGATGCATGAACCCATACAAATTATCGATCCAGTCGTCAAACTCCTCATCCTCGTCCCTGCTTGGCGGCTCATCGAGTGGCTGTTGCGGGCATCTTGATAATCCATTGGGGGCATGCAACTTTCCGGGAATGTGGACCAGCTCAAAGTGGAAAGTGAGAATTGAGAGGATCCAATGGTTGATAGAAGCTGAGGGGGCGATATCCGGGTTCTTGAGCATGTCTTTGATGTAGCGGGCGTCCACTTCTATGATGAGGTTCTGTACTCCAATGAGATACAACTTTAGTGCCTTCAGGGCGTGATAGAGCCCGTAGATCTCGAGCTTGGGCTGCGAAAAGCAGGCTTCTTGTTTGTTCAGCATGATTGATCCAAAACGATTGTAATAGCGAACTGCGGGCCTGTCAGGGTCGCACTGACATAAGAAAAACCCTACCGCAATATAGGAAGTGTCGACGGATAATATAACGGGTGTGTCGGATTTGTAGTCGATAGGGCACAGTGCTGGTGACGCGATGAGTGCCTTTTTGAGGTCCTCTTGTGCCGCTACTTCCACGGGGCCGAATGTGAATGGCGTGGCCTTCCTAGTTAATGTTACAAGCGGGTGCGCATGCTTGGCGAAGTTCTTGATGAATATCCAGCCAACCCCAATGGTGCCAAGGAAGGCACAGACTTCAGACAACGACTTGCAGGGTCCCCAGTTGGTGATGGTGGCTACCAAGTCCTTCTCGGGTTTGCAGCCTTCGTATGTGCATAGGTGACCGACTACCATGATTTCTGGTGCGCAAAGGACAAGTTTCTTCCCCGAGAATGTTCTGCCAGCATACTTCATGCATTGAACGATGCGGTTGAGCCCCTGGAAGTGTTCCCATACGAAACATTGAATTCCGGGATTAGTGGGGATAGTCTCATATGTCCTGTCAAGTTGTTGGTAGCGGGTTGGGGGGCCTTTCACTGGGACGTTGTTGATGTATGGAATGGTGAGATCTGGGATCTCAGGCTGCAGGATAGAGGTGACGTTGTCATGGAAAATAGGGACGGAATTCGTCCAACCCATAGGCAGCATTGTTAGGCGCATGGCTCCAAAGGGCATCTGAAAGGTCATCAAGTCGCAAGAACCTTCTGCAAGTGGGTGTTCATCATATCCAACATAGAGGTCCAGCATTGCCCCGCAGGCCCTACCAGCAAAGTTCTCCGCGATGTGTTCCGGGATAGGCATGACACCAGAGTGGCGGATGGTGACGGCGTTGAGGGGCTCAAGCGAGTGTACTAGGTGCAGCTTACCATTTTTCTTCTGCACACAGAACCAGCGGGATCGGTATGAGGAGTTGGATGGCTCGTAAACACTGGCGTCGATCTTGGTACAGATGATCTTGCAGATTTGGTTGTATAGTCCTGGCGGAATTGGGATATTGTGTTGAACCCATGGTGTATGCAGAACTGTTGGAATGTCAATAGGCGGGAAATACTCTGTTTTGAACTGTCTGCATTCACTGTTGTCCCAGGCGAATGCTTGGTCATGCTTGGTCATGAAATGGTGCATTAGCTTCCGTTCCTCGGGCCACAGGAAGTTCAGGTCATGTTCTTGGTCTAGGTTTTCCATACGTTCCTGCGTATACCTTCCAACAGGTACAAAGTCTGGTGGGTTTGTGCTGAGTTCCAGTAGACTGGCTAGTGGGTCGCCTTTAATTTCTCGAACGATTCTGAATTCTTGTGGTAGCTGGCTAATAACTGGCTTGACTTTCTTGTCAACTGGCTTGTACTTCTTTTTCTGCAGGGATAAAAACACTGGTGAGACGTTATCATGGTGAGGGTTGCAGGACTTGGGGCAGGATGGTTCTGCAGAGTTGGACTTGCTAGGGCATTGTATTGTTTCGTGAAGGTAGGCATGGGTTATCAGGTCGCATTTGGTCATGTCGCATTCGTTAAAACTTAGTGCAGCTCCGAGGTACAAGCAAGCAAGGTTTGGATTGTCTGTGCTACTGCTATGTACATCGGGGGCATGCTGTATCGAGGGGACGGGGGTATACGCTTCTATTTCTATGGATTTCTGAGCTCTGTCAATTGTGATGATACAGGCTACCTCTCTGTGATTTTGAATCAGTTCCTCGAGGCTACTTGAAAACCCTCCTTTTCCTCATGCATTTTGACGAAACGCGGTGGTCCACAGGGTATAGTTGGGATGGTAACAACGGCGTCACTGTTGGGATCATGTATTGTGATGGTTTGTTCTTCATTTTGGTAATTTTTGACCACTGATTGGGCAAGCACATCGAAGGGGCAGCCGAGGAGGATGTCGTAGGCGGGGGAGCGGATGATGTGGACTTGAAAGTATAACTCAATGTTGCCCACCTTGAATGGTACATCCTTGGCCAATCTGAGCGACGTGTCGACCTCGCCGTTTGCTGCTTCCATGTCGATCTTGATGGTGGGGTTGTACGCGATTCCGAGCTGGTGGCTGACAGCATCGGACATGCAGATTATTGAGCAGCTTGGGTCCACGACGCAGTCGACTACCGCACAGTTGTCAACTCTAGCCTGTATGCAGTGCAGCGCGTGAGACTCCTTGCTGACCTTGAGGCATGCCTTGTGGTGGGGGTCTGCTGCATAGTACACTTCTGCTATGTCCGGTGATAAGTTCACCCCGCTATTGGAAATAGCGAGGATCAGGAAGGGGTGAGGTCGCGAAAGGATTCCCGTCAACTCCAGTGTGCGCGATGACAACGCTATGATGCGCGGAACTGGCAACTCCGTGGATAATAACGTTTGTCACACAAGGCGTAACAGCAATGAACGCAGGACATGGAGTACGACAAAAGCTCAGAGGCGCGAACGAAACGAGGAGGACGTAGCTGAAAGGATGAGACTCGAAGGCTGGGGTGTACTATATTATTGTATTAAGCTCGTAACCTATTGTACATGGGCTTTATATACTTTTTCCTACTCTAAATAATGAAGTAATACTTGTGAAATTTTCACCTCGCAACCATATATCCAAAACCATCTTGAAGGTTTTCTCGCAATGGGGTTAGCTGAGGGACACGATGGTGGAATACGAGTGCCGCAGTGAGAACCAATATTGTGATCCTGCGCGGGATGCTAATAGACTTGTCGGATTGAAATAGACTCGCCTGATTGCCGTGCGCGGCAACTCCGGGGTTCATCTGACTTGACATGGCCCTGTTCTCGATATTCTGCAGACCTGACTGGTCTATACCATATCTGATCATCAGCCGATGGCTTTATTTGTCCGCTAGGGTCCTATTCCGCTGCGTTGGTGCATCACTATGGATGACGTGGCTCTTGGATCTTGGACTGTAGATCTTCCTAACGTGGATGTGGCTTGATGGCGTGGTCCCTTCTCCGGTGAACTAGGCTGTGCCGGCTGACAATTTTCATGCGACTTGGCCGATGGGGTGCTGACTTCGGGTGCAAATGACTGACTGGTGTGGGGTATGGATGGCATATGTGGGAGGCGACTTGCTTGTTGAGTGTGGGTGATGCTTGTCTTACTGCGGAAAAATGCGGAGTTGCACGGAATTGCGTGGAATTGCGCGGAGTTGCTCGTTGCTATTGCGGAATACCTGCGGATGACTCCTTTACACCCCTAGCTTGGAACGATGCTCATCACCAGCAGGACGAAGATGTTGCACATGTCTGCGGGGTTGGCAGGGTTGGTAGCGGGATTGGTGGAGTTGGCAACTGGGATGTGACGCAGAGTCAAGAACTCGCACATCTTGTGGCAGACGTCGGGCGAGGCTGCTAGCAGCTCCTCGAAGCTAAGGTTGGCGGTGGGACTTGTGAGGACATGTTTGAAGATTTGATCGATGGCCTGCAGGTTTTGCGCAGGAGTAGTGGTGGTGTACGAGGGGTCCTTGCTTTTGGGTAGTGCCCCAAATGGCTGGTCTGTCAGCGGTTGGTAGTTGGTGTCACGAGTGTTGGCAAAAGGGTGCGTAGGTGGCTGGTCGTGGGCTTTGGCAACTCCCAGCAAGGTGATTTCTTCTGGTGGCAGGGCTGGTGCTGCTGCTGGTGGTTGCAGTTCCTTTCCTCTGGCGCGTAGCGGAATTTCTACTCTGTCAAATACTACCTTGTTTTTCTTGGCAGCTTGCAACGCTACCAGGGTCCTTTGTACGCGTTCAATCTCTTCGTCAATGTCATCCATGGGGTTCGCTGCGGTTTTGTAGCTTAGGATTGGCGCGGCACTTAGTGAAGTCATTAGCTCCTGGTGATTGTCGTGGGGTGAGTAGAACATGGCGGGGTGGATCCCGGATTGCTGGGTTGGCTGGGCATTGACTTGCCAGTGGTACTCATCGACACGCTCCTTCATGTTGTTCCCAGGTAGGTACCGTGACACATAGTTGCCAGTTGGCAACACTATGCGTCCCTCGAGGTTCCTCGTGATTTTTCCGCTTGCGATGTAGCCGTCAACTTCTGGGCATCGACCGATAAAGTGGGCCAAGTTGCCACAGAACGTGCAACCTGGAATGGCAGGGCATGTACCAGAGTTGGATCCTAGCAGAACTGCATTGGAACCAGTAGCTGGCGTCATCTGCGACCAATTCCATGGGGCTGGTGCATGCATCTGGGTTGTTGTGAGTGACTGCATGAGGGATTGTAACATCGTTTGTGTCTGTAGGGAACTCTGGACCATTTTTTCCATGAGGCTGAACATGTCTTCAGTCTTCATGCCAGGCGTTGCTACTGGCTCGAGTTTGGCTGGCAGGGTTGATGCGGGGTTGGCAGAGTTGGTGACGGGGTACTCTGGTCTAGCAGTATGGGGCACGGTGGGTTTGTTGATTAGTTTATCGTAAAACGACGCACCCTGGATGACCTCTTGCACAGCCACTAACGTTTGTTCGAGGGAATAGGGGTCGTCACGATGCACGTTTGGGTACTGGCTGTGCATATACCTGTACATCTCCATGCTGACATGAACCTGGAACCCTTTGAAGAAATACTCGCTTTGCTGGCACATCGAGAGCCACCTGTTTTTGATGAGATACTTCATTATTACCAGGAAGTGCTGGTAATAGCTGCATAGGTCTTCTGCGGTTTGGATTCTGAGGCGGAGCATTTCTTCAATTAGGCGGTCCAAATCCGCCTGCGTGTGTTCACGCTTGTTTATTACTCCAGTGTACAGCGTGGTTACTGATGCCTTGAAAGCCTCATACGTAGAGGTGGCGTCGAAGGTATCTACTCCTCCCCATAGATTGTATTCCGTGTCATGGAGGTAGCACAGCACGTATACCTTTTTCTGTTGCGCAGAGGTGATGCCAGCTTCACTAAACAAAAGTTCTAGCTCATCGAAATAGCACAGAAGGTGGCAGGGTTGGTTTGAATCAAAGCGGGGTGCGGCGGAGGCATATCACATGGGCATGGGCTTGGTTTGTGCATGGTCGGCCATCTTGACTATCGGTGGTGGTACTAGGTTGTCGAGGTTTGAGGTTGAAGAATGGGAACTGGAACTGCTTGAACTTGAGGACACTGGCAGTGGGCTTGGCGACGGTTGCGGAAGTTCTGATGGCAACGAGGTGAGCGGGCTTGATTCATTGGAGCAGGGCGGATCTGGCAGGTTGGCTGGCGGGGTGCTGGTGGAAACGTCGAAGGAATGGAATGTCTCGGATTGATCTGGCAGGCTACAAGAGGATGTTGAGGGTTGGTGGAAGGCTCTGTCGATGTCATCGATGGCTTGGAATTCCGGGGCGAGGCCTAGTCGTCTGCGGGATTGGCATTGGAACATGTTGGTGCTTTTGAATATTTCGCTCAATGCCTTGCTAGGGTCTTGGTGCAAAAGTTGCTGCGCGTTCTCGGCTCTTCGTTTCAGCGAGTTATACCAATCGGCAAAGACGCTGGCAGACAACGGGGATGGGGCATAGTGGCTGGGGAATTTCTGGTCCCGGGGTGACTCGGGCGGTGTTGACGGCGTAATTCTTTCAATGCCTCACTGGGGCAGCCAATATGATAAGTTCACCCTGCTATTGGAAATAGCGAGGAATGGGAAGGGGTGAGGTCGCAAAAGAGTTCCTGTCAACTCCGGTGTGCTCAATGACAACGGTATGCTGCACAGAACTGGCAACTCCGTGGATAATAATGTTGGTCACACAAGGCGTAACAGCAATGAACATGGGATGTGGAGTATGACAAAACTTAGAGGTGCGAACGAAACGAAGAGGGCGTAGCTGAAAGGATGAGACTCGAAGGCTGGGGTGTACTATATTATTCTTCTAAGTGTTGTACATGAGCTTATATATGTTTTTCTGCCCTACTAATGACGAAGTGACTCTGCAAATTTTCACCTTGCAACCGTATATCCAAATCTGTCTTGAAAGTCTTCGCACAATGGGGCTAGCTGAGGGACACAATGGTGGTATAGGAGCGCCATGGTGAGAACCAGTATCGTGACCTGATGTGGGACGCTAATAGAATTGTATACTTGAAATAGACGTTGATGATCGCCATTGGTGGCAACGCCAGGATTCATCTGGCTTGACGTGCCCCTGTGCTCTATTTTCCGCAGACCTGACTGGTCTATACCATAGTTGGTCATTGGCTGATGGGTTTACTCATCTGCTAGGGGCCTGATCCGCTATGTTGGTTTGTTGCTAGGGATAACGTGGCGTCCGTGTATGGGTGACCCTGGCATTGCAGAAGGTAGATCTGTTCCTAACACGGATATCACTTTGATGGCGCCTGTCCCTTCTCCGGTGAACTAAGCTGTGCCATCTAGCAGTTTTATGTGGATCAGCTGATGGTGCACTTTATCGGGGGCGAATGACCGACTGGCGTGGGGTTTGGATGGCGTACACAGGAGACGACTTGGTCATTGGGCAGGGGCGATGCTTGCCTTATAGCAGATCATCGCGGAGTTGGCGGAGTTGCTCAAAGCTAGTGCGGAAGACTTTGCGGAAGACCTCAGATGAGTGCAGATGCTAAGTGACAGGGTCAGGGCAAGTATAATCCTAGTGAGGGTAAGGTTTCTAACATCTAGTGCTGGGACTAGTCCATTTGATACCTATACACCGTCACATCGGAATGATGCTCATCACCGCCCATGATTCCTTTCATGGCATAGGCCCATCATTGGGCTGTCATCCCAGTTGGCACTCGGTATGTCCTATAACTGATGCTGACCTAACCACCTTCTTAATAAGGGCTGCAGTGTTCGCATAGGCATCCTATAGTGAAGTCTCGTCATCCAGCCCTCATATCTAAACATTTGAGTCCAAAGAAATAGATAAAAAGAAAAAAAAAATATAACCTGACTCTCCAAGTCCGTATCTTCATAAGTGTCATCGACCTCATTACTGTGAAAATAGTAGGGAATGAGTTATGCTCATAACATCACCCCCCCCTTAAGGCTGACATCTCCGCATCCACATAGTGTGGATCATTCTTCATTTTTTCATAAAAGTGGTCCAACTGCTTGCTCTGCTCCTCAGGCATCAAGCCCGACTGTTCTGACTCTTTGTCTTCTACTTCCTCAACAGTGGTCTTCCACTGAATTAATTTCCTTGTAGGGCATCCAATGCCCTTAATTCTTTTCTGTTGGTCCTCTTCTGACTCACTGCTCTCCTTAGCAGCTTCCGGCTTTGCTGTCTTTTCTAAGATTTTCTTTTGAAGGCACTCAGTGTCCTTCTCATGTGCTCAGCGCTCCTCCTCCAACTCCTTATTATTCCCCTTCTGTGGGAAATTAAGCACAGGTACAACCCACCTGCTGCACTCCAGATCTCTGGAGAATGTCCCATTGGTATCATCCAGCAACTCCATAATTGCATTCCAGGTTCCTTTCCAGCTGCACCATCTGCACTCCATGTTTTTGAGGTACTCTGGTCCAAAATGACCATCTTCCCATCCAAATAGTCTCTGTCTGTCCTTCCAATGGGTTCCTCAACTTTGTTTGTGCCATGGTGCACTAGGGGTTTGTCTTGGATTCTTTATTTTGGCTTGGACATATGCCTTTCCTCTGATGTTCCTGATGTGCTTAGGCACATTGGGATTCTCTTTGTGAAACTTTTTGACTTTCACCTGTGCATTGGCGACATTTTCTGCTGGTTCCCAGGTGGATTCTTCCACTGGATAATTTTTCCACTTTATGAGGTACTCCAACCTCCCACCTCTGCTGATAAGTTCACTCTGCTATTGGAAATAGGGAGGAAAGGAGAGGTGTGAGGTTGTGAAAGGATTCCCGTCAACTCTGGTGCACTGGATGTCAATGCTACTAGGTGTGGAACTGCAGAGTTCACAGAAAATAATGCTATAGCACACCAGTGCATAATGGCAGCAACACAGAACATGGAGTGCAACAAGACTTGAGATGTAAATGAGACAAGGAGGGCAAGGCTAGAGGCTGAGGCTCGAAGGGATACTGTATTCTGGGATCTAATCTGGTGCTGAGCTAATGGTACATGGGCTTTATATATGATTTTCTACTCTAGATAATGAAATAACACTTGTAAAATTTCTCCTTGCAACTGTATATCCAAATCCATCTTGAAGGTCTTCTCGCAATGGGGCTAGCTGAGGGACATGATGGTGGAATATGAGTGCCATGGTGGGAACCAATACTGTGACCCTATGCAGGATGCTAATAGACTTGTCAGATTGAAATAGACTTGCCTGATTGCCATGTGCAGCAACTCCAGGGTTCATCTGACTTGACGTGGCCCTGTTCTCAATATTCCGTGCACCTGACTAATCTATACCATATCTGATCATTGGCTGATGGCTTTATTCATATGCTAGGGTCCTATTCTGCTGTGTTGGTGCATTGCTATGGATGACGTGGCTCTTGGATCGTAGAATGAAGATTTTCCCTAACACAGATATGGCTTGATGGCACGGTCCCTTCTACGGTGAACAAAGCTATACTGGCTGATGATTTTCCTGCAACTCGGCTGATAGAGTGATGATATTGGGTGCAAATGACCAATTGGCACTGGGTCTGGATGGCATATGCAGGATACAACTCAATTGTTGAGTGTGGGCGACACTTGCCTTACCGTGGAAAAATGCGGAGTTGCACGGAGTTGCATGGAATTGCTCGTATGACCTGCAGAAGACCTGCAGAAGACTCCTCTACACCCCTAGCTCAGAACAATGCTCATCACCGCATCCACTGATGCAACTGTCCATGATTTCCTCCACTTCGTATTTGTCCTCTAGGGACTCTTCCACCATTTGCATGTCCTTGCACGCTGCTGCCTTTGCTTTTTGTCAGGGAAACTCCAGTTCCCTATACAGTTTCAACAAGACTTTGTTGAAAACATTATATACTCTCCAGGATGCTGGGATTTTTAATTTATAGGACAACTCACCAACTTTGGCAACCACTTCCAATGGACCAACAAACTTGCCATTGAGCTTCTTTGTTGCTCTGATGACCAGTAAGTTCTCTGTACTGAGATAAACCTTGTCGCCAGGTTTATACTCATGCACCTCTTGGTGATGTATATCATAGCACTCCTTCATAATTAGAGCGGCTTTCTCCAAGGCACTTTTCACCTTTGCATGTACATTTTCTAGCTCTTTAGCTAGCTGTTCCACTGCTACTGCCTTCAGTGCATAGGTGGGGTCCAACCCCTTATTGGGATGTTGTCCGTAATTCATAAAGAATGGGGTGAATCCTGTTGCTGAGTGAACTCAATCATTGTGGCAGAATTGTGCCACTGACAACCAATCGCTCCAGTTGGCCTGTCTGTTGTTCACAAAGATAGTCAGGAACTCTTTGACCTCCTGATTCACCCATTCTGTCTGCCCATCTGTTTGGGGGTGGTAGGCTGTTGACCTGTTAGCCTTTATCCCCAACATCCCATAGAGGTTGTCCATAAATTTGGAGGCAAATTGAGGCCCCCAATCGCTAATCACTTTCCTCAGGAGTCCATGCTCCCAGAACACGTTATCTCTAAATAGAACTGCTGTCCCTTGTGAGGTAATCTCTGATGTGGTGGGTAAGAAGTATGACTTCTTAGTGAACCTGTCCACAATCACCAAGATCATGTTGTTGCCTTTTGACTCTGGCAACAGTCCTATGAAGTCAGCTGATATGACTTCCCATGGTTTGGAGGGGACCTCATTTGGTCATAATGGTGCCACATGTGCTGTTCTGTCCAGCTTTGCCTTCTGGCAGGTTTCACAGCCAGGAATGTAGTGCTCTATGTCTTCACGCATGTTTGGCCACCAGAAGTTTCACATCAAAGACTCCAATGTCTTTGCGACACCTGAATGCCCCCAAGAATGATGAATGGCAATGATATCTTCTCTCAACGCCACTGCTGCCAGTACATAGACTCTCCCTTTCCAGGTGACGAGTCCCTTCTCCAGTTTATAATCTCCTCCAGCCTTCTTGAGGCCCTTGACAACCTGTGCCTCCCATTGCCACCTGGGCACTTCTCTGATATCCTTCATGATGTTGTCTATTGCACGATCATCATCAAATATTCATACAAAGAGGTGTTCTTTTAGCAGAACTACCCCTTCATTGTCATTTTCTCCTTGGGCATGTCCCACCTGCCTTGACAATAAGTCCACCTTTGTACGGACTTTCCACTTCTGTGTTTGATTACAAAATCATAGTCTTGTAGGTCCATGACCCAACATGCCTGTCGCCTGTTCAGGTTTTGCACTTTCCTGAAGTATGTGAGGTTTTGATGGTCTGTTAAAACCTCCACTGTTTGCTTGGCTCCCTTTAGGTAATGGGACCATTCATAGAAAGCATGCATAACTGTGAGCATCTCTTTGTCATAGATCTTGTAGTTTCTCTTGGCATCATTAAGTAATTTTGAAATGAAGGCGACTGGTTTCCATTTGTCATCCTCCACCTGTTGTGACAAGATTCCCCTGATGGCAAAGTCTGAGGCATCCACCTCAACTTGGAATTGCCCATCTTCATCAGGAATTCGCAACACCACCTCTTCCACAATTGTCTTTTTTAATTTCTCAAAAGCTACATCCTGTAGCTCCATCCATCTCCACTCATCTTTTCTAGTGAGACAAGTCAGGGGTTTCACTGCTTTTGTGAAGTCTTTTCAAAATTGGTCCCTCTAGATCAAAATACACAAGATCCCTAGAGGGGAGAGCAATCACATCCAAAGTGGGAGCTGGTGCTCAACCAGCGATGGCATAGTGAAGCCTACTCGTAACACCAACCTCGTTTACAACTTAAGCAAGTTCGGAAAAGATTCCACTACTCCTTCGGACTCATGCCACATGGGCAGCCTGGTGGTAATTTAACTTCCCCTACTAGTCACCAATGTAGAATATGTCCTCTCAGGTTGGTATCACCTCCTGACCTCACCAGTTTGGAATCGAACCAATCCTGATGGGCTTTCCAGATACTGCTTGGGCTCTTGGCCACTCAGCAGTCCAGCAGGAGGTTAGCACTCAGACAGCTCTTCCCATGTCTGCCTGAAGCTTCATACCACCACAGCTCGGGTCCCTCTCAGGTACCTTTCCTGTTGCAAAGTCTCCTTATGGAGTAAATTGCTCTTACGTCTTGCCTTTTACAGGGGTGCAACTCCCCAACCTCTGCCTGAGGATACAGACTAACCAAATTGCCCACTGGTGTCTGACCAGTCACAAGCAATCCATGGGTGTCCTGTCTACTGGTCTCTGCATTGGCACTCCTGGCCCGCAGTCCCTACAGTAGTCAGATGGTTTTTATGCAGACTGGCACCAGAATCTTTCCCCTGTGCCTGTGTGAGCTTAAACACTTCAGCACAGGCTCTGGGCCAGCATGTATTCCACAAAGTGCCTGTAGAAGTTTATGAAGCCCAGAAATTGCTGGACCTCCTTCTTGCACATAGGCTTCGGCCATTCAGTTACTGCCTTAACCTTGGCAGATTCCATCTGGACCAAGTTTTCACTGATGACAACCCCCAGGAAGTCCATCTCTGTTTTGTCAGAGAAACATTTCTTGGGTTTCAATGATAGTTTGTGCTCCTCAAGCTTTTTCAAGATACGGTTGACCTGAACTGTATGCTCCACCTGATTTTTTGAGAAAACAAGTATGTTGTCCATGTAAATGACAACCCATCCCTCTGCTATCTCGACTCGGAAAATATCATTCATCATTGTATGGAAAGTTGCCAGTGAGTTTGTCAATCCAAAGAACATGACCAGAGGTTTGAAGAGTCCTCTGTTGGTTTGGAATGCCACCTTCCATTCATCTCCCTCCTTGATGCATACATTGTTGTAGCCCCAATGAATGTCCATCTTAGAGAAGACCTTTGCCTGTGATAGCTTGTTGACTAACTCCCCTATGAGTGGGAGTGGATAGCAATTCTTTATTGTCATCTCATTTAACTTTCAGTAGTCCTGTACCAGTCTTAATTTTCCATCCTTCTTCTTGACAAAGAAGAAGGGAGATGCCATCAGCGATTTACTTGGCTGGATTCATCCAGAGTCCAAGTTTTCTTTCAAGAATTCATCCAGTTGCTGCTGTTCATCCCTATTCAGTGGATATATTTTGCAGTCAACTGGGTTAGACCCAGGGATCAACTTGATAGCATGATCCCATCACCACTGTAGTGGTAGTTCATTGAAGGTTTCTTTCTCGAAAACCTTTTGATGACCCAAGTAATGTCTGGGGACTGTTTCCTCCAGAGTTTGCTTTTTTATTTTCTCCACCTCCTCTGCTGCTATCTTTGTAGCTGTTGAGGCATATGCCTGTATTCGTAATTCTGGTTCACCAATGTGAACTGCCAACAACTGCTCTCCCTCCTCGAGGCATCATGCCGTATCTATTTCGTCTTCTGGTTCTTGAACCGATGAAGACTTCCAGCATGTTCCCGGACATCAGTTGAACTCCAACAATTGCTTTTTCCAATTGATTGTTGGGTTGTGATGTCTCAACCAGTCAAATCCTAGGAACAGGTCTGTCTTTCCTATGCATGTTACAGCGCATTCAATGACTTCCTTGTGGTTTCCTATTTGTAGTTTTACTTGTGCCATATACTCTAGCTGCCCCATGGAGTTTCATGTTCCATCAGCATTGTATACTGGCACAGGTCGCACCAAGCGTCATTTTGCTATTTGATGTCTTTCAACAAAGTCCTCACTTATGCAGGACCCTGTCACTCCTGAATCTAACAACATTTTCACCTCGATGGTTTTTAGCATATCCATGGTGGTGATTGTTCCTTTTAGATCCAACTCTTGTTTGCCTGTTCCCTGTACTACCTTTTCCTGTAGGTGTACTAGGTTCCACATAGCTTCCATCTCTGTCATGGCGTTCAGCTGATCCACCAGCTGTCCATCTGCCTCCTTCATTTGTTTTTTGTGTACCCACTGTTGTAGGCACTCCACTGCTATGTCTTTGGGTTGCTCCCAAATTCTTCTTAACATCCACTGGGGCATCCATGCTTTCAGACATTCCCCTCATTTTGCACTCACTCTTAGGTTCCTTAAATGATGTATGCTCCCACTGCATTCATAGAGTAAATCATGCAGTTTGATTTGGGAATCTTTGTATATGGGTACATCACTCTTCGAACCCTGAGTAGCAGCCAGCAGCACTGAGCGCTCCCCTGCTGGCTTTTTGCAAAACCCTGGAGCTCTCCTAGCTCCCTATACTCTGCTGCTGTCATGTCTCCAGCTACAATGGTTCATACAGCTCATTTGCCTTTCTTGCCCATTGTGATTCTCTTTTGTTTGGTACATGTCAGTACCATGCGGTCATCTTCTCCACAGTTGTAACATGTCACCATTCATTTGGGTGACTTACACTCTTCTCCTGAGTGTCCTTTCCTGTTGCAGTTGAAACATATAACTGCCTTTTGCTTTCTGTCAATGTCCATTGCATCAGGATCCTTTTTGATCCACAAAGCCCCTGCAGGGGGCGGTGCTCGAAATTGATACTGAGGATGGCTACTGGTGGTTGGCTTTTGCTCTTTGTATTCCCTTTGTGACTTGGGGAATCCATAAGCCTTGTTGGCCTTTCGCCAAGCTCATGCAAGTGCCGTTACTCTTGTTTGGATTTGGTGCAAAGTGGCACCATCCAGTAGCCCTCCATATTGAATCAACTCTCTTCCCAATGCTGGGTTGAGGTTGTTTTGGAATTGCGAGATTAGGGCTTGGTCATTCCAATTGGTCAACAATGTGAGGGAATTGAATTTGATAATGTAGTCCTCAACTATCATTGTTCCCTGTTGTAACTTTAAAAGCACCTCAATTGCTTTTTCCTTTGTTTCAGTGGACATGAAGAACTCATGCATCTGGTTCTTGAAATCTGTCCAGTCCATAAAAGGAAATTGATTGTTTAGAGGTTGCCTTCTCCAAGACCAATCATCATTGGTGGCTTCTCCCACATTTAGCTGAGCCCAGTCCAATTCAGGACTCCAGCCACTGGTGTCAATTTTGTCTTGAAACTCCTGCTGCACTTCTTGGAATGCCTTGAGTTTCACCCCACTCCAATCTGTTGCCCTGTCTCCCTTTCCACCTTTTATTCTGTATAGGCAGATTGAGATTTTTCATGATGGCTCCTTTTCTCGAGCCAACATAAAGTACATCTCCATTTGACATAACCATCCATCCACAGTTCATGGATCCCCTTGATAATAATCAGGCATTTCTGCCTTCATAAGAGGACCAGGTTCCAACTGATTCGACCACTGATATTCAGTTATCATATCAGCAATGGCTTGACCTATTTCTGCCACTGCCATTTGTCGATTCTCAGTTTGTCTATTGATTGCCTCCTCTACTGCTATCCTTGTTGCTACTGGTCTGGTTGGCAAACAAGGTCTAATGGTTCTGGAAGTACTCCAGTGATGTTCCCAGCCATTCATGGCTCTGTATATTTGTTCAGCCATCCTGGCTGTGAACCTAAATGCTCCGATTCAATGTGACCCATTGCCTTCCACCAACATTTCTTTTACTTGTGACCAGCCAACAGTTCCTCCTGATACTTGAACAAGATGCCACATGTTGTGACACCCCTTTGTTTGTCTCCAGTATATGGGTTGATATTTATTCCTGAGTTCAGGATCCCATTTGTATACTTCCTGGAGTGTAGGGTATGCTGGCCATTTGTACTCATTCCAGTACTGTTCCTTTATCAACCAAAGGTAACAGTATCCTGCTAGTTGTGGGTTTAGGTTGTTTCGTCCCCACTCATTTATTGTTGGACACCCATATAGATTTTCACCCAGAGCTGCCGCTTCAACTTCGCACACTGGTTGCTCTGCTGGTGATATGTTTCCATTAAGCACATGCATTAGTGCATTCCAATTGGCATGCTCCATTGTCATGCCATCATGCTCATACAACTCTTTTGTATGGCATTCATATCATATTTTTTCTGGTGCCACTCCATAGTTTTGGATGGCCTTCTCTCTGTCAATGACTACCATAAGCCATTGGTTATATTCTGATGCCATGAGCGCCTTCCATATGGGACTGGATGCGTCCCCTTTGAATGTGTTGTTTAACAAGTTAGTCAGGGTTAAGTATTCCCTGTGTGCTCTCTTGAGGGCTCATTTTGCCCGTAACACAGCTCGACTTGCTGCCTGTTGTTCCAGTAGAGCATCCCATGCCTCTGACTGAATCCGTGACTCCTCAGCTTCACATTGCTGGATGATTTTTTGCACAAGTGTGTGCCTCTCTTGTCATTGTTCTTTCAAGAACACCCACCACAGTCGTACATGGTTGTCATAGCAGTGGTAAATAGTATCACCGGTTATCTCTGTAGGTCTAATCGAGACCTTGTCGCTATCAGTGACCCAGTCCACTTCGAAGATGCATCCAATCTCCAAAAGTGTCGCCTGGGCATGAGGCAATATGTAGTTAAACAAGCACTGCATGGCTCTCTCATGTGTGTTCCTAAAAATAAAATCTTCAACCAACTTCAGGCCCTCCACGGACAATCAGTCCGTTCTTCTGGCTGTCCGGTTCATATCCATGCCAATCAATGATGCCTCTTGGGAAACAAGAGGGTTACTGTCTGCTGTGTCATGGGTCCGCAAGCTATCAAAATGTGTGTGCCCAGCAATTTGCCTCACTATCTTTGTGCCTAGTTATCAACATGCAGCTTATTTCATGTTGCTAGTACAGGGAGTGTGTGAGGAACTTTGTATCAGCCTTGATACACAACACAAATCAAATGTCTTTGCTCATTCCTGAGCTCTTCAGCAAATACAGTGTACTGTACCCAGGGCACGTCTATGGACTCCTGCCTACACTCTCCTGGCAATACCAGTACTCTTGTCCATAAATGTGTGTAGACTACCCAAGTAGGGTTTGTCATCAGGCCCAATGGGGCATATTGAGGATCTCTCATTCGAGACCCATTGACAGAAAACACTGTTGAAGTTGATGTCACCTGGAGAGGTTGCAGGCTACGCAATTACTACCTCTCAGTAAGAAACTAGGCCGTTTGTCTCAGTGAGCAACAATGAGCAAAACAGCTTGGTGCTATAAGACCAACGGGGTAGAATGGTAAGTCTCTAGATTATGTTAGGAGGTCCCTAAACACAACCCTCAACGTCCCACAGTGATGGCTTGTTAGGCCAAAGACAAGTCAATTGCTCTGTCTAGTAATGTCTAGGTGACAAAAACTATCTAGAGACTTAAGGGCTACCTACACTAAACTACAGCCCTTATATACATCTCTCTATGGTCTGTGCACAGTCAGCGCACAGCTAAAAACCCCTCACAATAAGAGGTGATGCACAGCAGCCAAGTCTGTGCCCATGTAACCATATCTGCACTCATCTCCCCATATATGGCAGCATCTTATTGTGCAGTGCCTTCAGCCGTTCCCATGAATCCCAGTACCAGTCCCTCGGTACATGCAGGTATTCCCAAGTTGCCCCTCAGGTGCCATGCCACCCATGATTCCTTTCATGGCATAGGCCCATCATCAGGCCATCATCCCAGTTGGCACTCGGTATGTCCCATAACCAATGCTCACCTAACCACCTTCTTAATAAGGGCTGCAGTGTTTGCATAGGCATCCTATAGTGAAGTCTCATTGTCCAGCCCTCGTATCTAAACATTTGAGTCCAAAGAAATAGATAAAAAGAAAAGAAAAATATAACCCGACTCTCCAAGTCCATATCTTCATAAGTGTCATCGATGTCATTACTGTGAAAATAGTAGGGAATGAGTTATGCTCATAACAACCATCATTACGCCCTGTATATGGACCACTGACTAGCCCCAACCATCAAACTATAGCTGAGGCCATCATCAGAAATTGCTATACCAGAGAAGCACAGAGAGCACTAAACTTATGGATCATTGACTGAACAAGAGACCTAGAAGCAGTGGGAGTGACCTGCCTACACCATGCAGCCACACTATTCCCTGATAGGATCAACTTCCCATCTAGTGGACCACTAGACCTTGACCTCCCTCCAAACTACCTGTACATTCCCCATGGGGGAATACCACCTCCATATCCAAACCTGCCACCACTGCCCCACTACCAAAACTTTGAATGAGAATCAGGATACCCCATGATCGCTGGTATCATCCATCATACAAATCACAGAACAATTACACATCAAATTACACCTAGACCACTACATGAACCCCATTTAGCCAAAAGAATCCCCATGCAACCTAATACTCCCAGACCAGAAACACTAGCCAATCAACTCTTATGAGAAATCTTCTCTATTGACACAGACAACTCATTTTGGGACATGGAGTACTTTGATGGAAGTACTCTCACACATAACTCATAAAAGACGAGATTCCTACTTCCTAGTTTTCCAACCAACATCGCATACACAAAGATGTTCTCTCTCATCACAATCCTCATCATCCTTGTCTCAACCTTCTTCCCCTCAGTTATTGTTGGGGGACTCGTCCTTGCCGCCCTGCTTGCCATACTCACCCTCACCTATTCATTCCCTGCCAAACTCCCCAAGCTCAATGTCTTCACACCTCCCCTTGAAATCTTTGTCAAGACCAACACAATGACCTACGCTGACAATGACTTGCACATTCACCCACCAGAACTTGTAGAAGAACCACCCATCAAAGAAGAAGTTGTCCCCACTCCCATTCCCTGATCCAACCCCCTCATCGCTGCTGCCTCACTAGAAGCCTCGTATATTGTAGCCAATCTCCATGATCTTTCAGCCCCACTTGGAGCCCTTACAGGACTCACCCTTACCACCAACCCAAATGCCATGACCTATGCAGAGCATGACCTTGCACTTCGAGAGCTTCACCAACTGAAAGTCACCCTCAACTCCATGCAATGGCATGTAGATACAGCACAGAGAGATATTGAAAACATCATACTCTGGTACGAGTCTAGAAGAGATCATGCCTGGATAACCCAGGGCTGGCCTTGAGAAGTTGGTGACTTCTTGCATAGAAGGGGGGTAATGTTACAAATTCTTTCCTAATGCCTACTGGTTACAATAGCTCTTCTTCACTTCATCACTACACTTCATTACTCATTTCACCTTTCATCTCACTTCCCTGTTTCACTCCTTTGTTTCACTTCCATTTATACCCTCCCATTGTTCTCCAGACAGTATATAAACCCATGCATGTATTGTAGTTCTTTAGTTCCAACTTAGTCAAGTATTGCTCTCATCTGAATGATCTCTTTGCTCTCACCTTCCTCATTGCTCAAGCTACCTTTGTTGCTGTCCAGCACAGCATCAGGAGTTACCTTTGTCCATTGACTGGGATTAGACCAAGACTCTAGTTGTCACTGTTGACTCAGGACTGAAACTAAGGGCATCAGCCTTAACAAACATATTCACAACCCATCTGTTGAAAACAAATGAAAGCTTTGGCAAGAGATGAAATTGGCCAAGAGAATTTTCTTTGATAAAAAATTGGACAAAATGGTTGCCAAAGGAGAAATGTGGAATGTGGTTCAATGGACTAGAGAGAGAAAACCAGCAGCATTTCTGAAAGTAGTAAATGTGGATGGTGGTGCTATTCAGAATTTCGAGGAGTTATGGGACGTGGCACATTATCAATTTGTGGGTCAGCAAGTGTTGAGAAATGTGGACTGGGATTTCATTAATGATTTGCCAAAATTACCAGAACATCAATGGCACAAACTCTCAAGTTTAGAAATCCTTGACACCATCAAGCTAACATCCAATTCATCAGCTCCAGGCCCAGATATGATTAGTTGGCACTTATTAAAACTGTTATTGGGAAATGAACAGTTTCTAAGCCAACTTACAGAGGTCTTTAATGCGATTTTGGATGAATGCATCTGGCCAACTCAATTTAAACAGTCCATCACTATTGTCATCCCCAAGCCAAAGAGAGACGATTATTCAAAGATAAAGAATTATCAACCCATAGCATTTCTGAACTGTCTAGGAAAACTATTCATGAAATTGATAGTGGCATGAATGCAATATGACACCATACAATACAACTTGCTTCACCCTTTGCAATTTGGAGGAGTATGCCAATGTTCAACAACAGATGCAGGCCTTTTCATTGTCAATTGGGTTCATCAAGCACATCAAGTGGGAAAATTTATGTTATGTCTAGGAGTAGACATTGCACAGTATTTCCCTTCTCTTCAAAGCAAAGTTATGGTGGTCATGTTGGAAAAACAGGGTTTCCCTGCAAAATTGGTCAATTTCACAAGAGTTTTCTATTCAAATTGGCTCACCAAGTTTATGTGGGGTGGAGGCATTTTGCTGGAACTTTCGGCAGGGGAGGGTGTGCTGCAGGGTAGTCTGGATTCACTGATCATGCTAAATCTTTTAGTTGCACTGATTCTGAAGAAGGAGTTTCCTTTGGACTGGAAAGAAGAAAGAGCTCTGGTCACATACATGGACAATGGTAATTTAATGGTCTCATCATTTTGTTTACAGGATGGAATCAAAAAACTGCAAGTTTGGTTTAAAGAATTCTCAATGGCTATGGGATGTATTGGGATGGTGGTCAAAATGGAGAAGACAGATTTTTTTTGCTTTCTTCCTTTTAAAAGAACGATTAAAGAAAGGGTATTAAAGGAAAACAACATTAGCCCTAAAAAGAAAAAGAAAAAGAAAAAGAAAAAGAAAAGAAAAACAACATCAGCTAAAGAGTTTTGGAATTATGTAATGAACTTCTCAATTAATCATGCTTACGATCAACAGATTGAGAATCTATGTATTGAACTAGAAGACACAAAAGGGAAAAAGTCATCAATAAAGTGCAAGAAGATATGGAGATACTTAGGTTTCTTTTTCGATCTGTGTTTGAATTTTGACTTTCATATTAATTTCTACACTAATAAAGCACTTTCATTGATTAGTGCACTATGCATGATAGGCAACACAATTTAGGGCTTAGATGTCAAAAGGCATTTGCAGATATTCAAAGCATGCATATGGCCTATCTTGTCATATGGCTTAGGACTGTGGTACCACTTGGACAGCAAAGGTGTAAAGAAGAAGGTAGCCAAACTGGAGAGAGCTCAGAGAAGGGCGATTTTATGGATGAGTGGCACTTTCAGGACATCTCCTATGGCAACTATCAAACTCTTACTAGGGATACTGCTGGTTTGCATCTACTGCGACTTACTAGTCAAAAGATTGGGCCTGCATATAGCAATGTTAAATGAAACTCATCCACTTTGCTTAATGAGACTTTTCTATCTGGTGTTGCCATCAGTCTCTAAAGCTCTCAAATTCCAAAAATCACAATGTACCAATATTGCTGGAAATCCCATTCACCATCTCTTTGATATTGTGAATGAAGTGGAAGAAGAATTTTAAATATGCAATGAGGATAATGTTCCTGGAGCAAGAGTTCAGGAAGTCTTTCCAGAATGAATTGTTTTAAAAAATCTTGCACATCCAAAAAAGGAAGACTCACCACTATTTTGAGCGTGGTTGGTGGGTTTCATATGCGAACTTGAGGCTTGGTGAAAAGACTCTAGTATCTTCACATCAGATGGATTGTTCTGCAGAGAAGTCAGGGTGGCAGGTTTCTATGGACCAAATGTCAGGGAGGCAAGAGTCTTTGAAGCAAGTTCAGCTTACAAAGTGGAAGTGCAAGCAATTGAAGATGTATTTTCACATCTTATCAAATGGCAGATTGAAGGGTGGGTGGTAGTGCTTGTGGACAATCAAGTGGCATTGCTGGGAATTTTCAATATGAACATTAAAGATCATCAGTATTTGGCCATCAATACGATGAAGAAACTACATGCATGGTTGGGAGAGAATGAGAACAGATCAATTGTTCTGTCATGGTGTCCAAGTCATTCAGGAATCAAAGAAAATGAGGAGGTGGATGCCATTGTGAGGAACAAAGGAGAGAAAGCAAATCATTGCAGCCTAGTCACAAGAGCAGCATGTGAGAATCATTTCAAAAAAGAGGTGGGAAGATGGTGGAGGAATATGTGGAAACATTCAGTGATAAGTTCGCTCCACTATTGGAAATAGGGAGGAAAGGAGAGGTGTGAGGTTGTGAAGAATTCCTGTCAACTCTGGTGTGCTCAATGTCAATGCTACTATGCATGGAACTGGCAGAGTTTGTGGATAATAATGTTCTAGTGCAACAATGGCAAATGCAGGATGTGGAGTAGAACAAGACTCAGAGACGTGATTGAGATGAGGACAGCATGACTAAAAACTGAAGCTCAAGGGGAAACTGGGATTCTTGACTGTGGTATCTTAATTTTTCTATCATACTGTACAGGGACTTTATATATGTTTTTCTCTCTAACTATCGAAGTAACACTTGTAAAATTTTCACCTCGCAACCATATATCCAAATCTGTCTTGAAGGTCTTCATGTGATGGGGCTAGCTGAGGGACATGATGGTGGAATATGAGCACCACAGTGGGAACCAATACCACAATCCTGTGCAGGATGCTAATAGACTTGTTGGATTGAAATAGACTTGCCTGATTGCCATGCATGGCAACTCTGGGGTTCATCTGACTTGACATGGCCCTGTTCTCACTATTCTGCAGACCTGACTGGTCTATATTGTAACTGATCATTGGCTGATGGGTTTATGCATCCACTAGGGTCCTAATCTGCTGTGTTGGTGCGTCACTATGGATGACTTGGCAGCTGCATGTGGGTGACCCTTGGAACATAGACCTTCCTAATGCAGATATGTCTTTGATGGTGCAGTCCCTGCTCCAGTGAACTAAGCTATGCTAGCTAACAATTTTATGCAACTCAGCTAATAGAGTGCTAACATCAGATGTGAATGGCTGACTGGGTGTGGGGTTTGGATGGCATATGTGGGAGGCAACTTGTTTGTTGGTCATGGGTGATGTTTGCCTTTCCATGGATAATCACAGAGTTGCTCAGAGTTGCTCATGACTATTGCGGAATACCTGCAGATGACTCCTCTACACGCCTAGCTTGGAATGATGCTCATCATCAGCAGTACAAGGAAGGAGCTTTATTCATTTGAATAACAGTCAAAAGAGAGAAGTGTTGCCATCAATGGGGTTGAGAAGATGGAGGTTTGTGGATGTGTGTGATGGAAAGGTCACACATTTCTCTCACTTTGTGCGAATGGTTACAGGTCATATGCCATCGGCAGATTTCCATTCAAGATTTTTCCCTGAAAGCAATCTCAAATGTCCTTTCTGCACATCTAAGCCTTGGTTTTTGCAGGAGCAATGTCTAGGTGCATGTACTATTCTCATTCTTTTTTTTCAATTTCATCTTTGTCTCGGAAAAGAAGCAATTATTTGCTTCTTGCTAGCTTTTTGAAAGAGAATCCAATGGCAGGTTCTTTTGAAGATATAGATTTCAGTGTGTTATAAATGCCCATTGCAGTAGTGACAACTGCAGTAGTTTTTCCTTTTTTCTTTTTGATTATGTTTTGGTTTCAATGAGTTGTTTAGTTTTTCTGGCAGTCAATCTGACCGGGTGTGTTACTAGCTTGTAGCTATTTAGACTATACAAAATACATGTCTATTCGGAAAAAAAAAAAGACAGCACATGTCAGCTGCGTGTACCTGATTTGGAATATCACGCTGTCACATCTATGTCACGTGGTTCAAGGGACTGTCTATGTGCGATACCATAACGGCGTTTAGGGTAGTTTGCGGCCACGTGTGTGACCGCTCGCCCGTTACTGTCACAAGCTGTCATGCCATTGCCGGCTTCTCTACATTATTGACTTCTATGACGTAACCTGGACTCTCGCTCAGTCACCGTCACCCCCTTCAGTAGTGGTCGTTGGGCAAAGTCCCTCGAAAGCTTACCGCTCAGCAATGTCCGATTTTAATCCCATTTTCATTACAAACGACGCAGCCGCTGGCGCGCGGGGCTGGTTCACCGGCTAGGCATATTCAGGCGCGTCCCAGAACAGCAGAGGTGGCAAAGCTCTCTGTCCTCTGCGCCCTACTGCCAGGCCTCCCCAGGACTTCATTGGCCAGAGAATACACTCGCGTGGCTTGGCGAGGCCCCGGTTGTGCACTCCCCGCCTCGCCGTCTCCCCACGCACCCCCATTACAGATGTGCAATGCAGTTACAAGTATCCAAACGCTGGGGGAAAAAAAGAATTTAAAAAAATGGAACAGAAAAGAAAAGCGTCCGTGTCCGCTGGGTATATGACAAAACTGTGACGAGTGTCAGATGAGAATGAAAGCTGGCGGCGTGGCACTTACACCAACTCGTCCTCAATCAATACATCTCGTCCAAAGGACCCTCATTGCCAAACTCAAGCTGCAGCCTCTCCAGTATGGGGTCCGTGTCGGTGACAATGATCTGCGGCACAATCACCGTAACCTGCTCTTCCTCTTCCTCCTCCTTCTCGTCGTTAAGGAGGGGCATGCCAAACCTCAAACACCAATTGTGGTACGAAGCGTCCAGAAGAAAGTACTTGTGCACGCCGTACTCGATCACTTTCTCGTCAAACACGAGTGGCTCCCTGTCTGGCACCTGTACAATGTCGCCATCGCTCGGACTTGTCACGATCAGGCCTGGGATGCTCGGAGGTGCTGCGACTGCTTCGATTTTGGACTTTTCAGGGCTAAGGACTCTCGCATCAAACGTCGGCGCCCAGCTCTGCAAGGGAAGGTCAATAATACACTCATTCTCTAGGACGCACCAGTTATTTTCTTTCTGAGCAGAAGCTGTTTTCTCTTTATTCTCCAGAGCCTTTTGAGCAGCTGCCTTCCTCTTCATGTCGCGCTTGTACCTGGCAACGAAGATGTGCGGAGGGCGGCCAATAGCAGTATCGGGGAACTCGCGGTCGTAGTCAATCTCGACCTTCATCAGCTCAGAAAGGGATGTGTCCAGCAAACGATCCTCTCCCAGAATAGGTGTGTTTTTATCCAGAAAGCCGGAAAGGTCAAAGGTGTCATCTGCCCCTTCCGTCGTAACAGGAGCAGGAGCAGGGACAGTAGGAAGGGGAGGAAGGGGACCGGCCGGGGGAGCGCCCAGGGGAGCCAAAAATTCGGAGAGGTCAAAGGTGCCGTCAGCCTCTTCCTCGTCGTCATTGTCAATGATGTACTGGACGCCGAGTATGCCTTCAATGTCCGACTCGGGAATGTAGTCGAGTGAGATGGAAATTTCGTCGTCGTCGGCTGCTCTGCCCAAACGGCGCAAGAATGTCGCCCGTGTTCTCTTGAGCGTCACTTGAATGCTGTCGTTGTGACGAGCGGCCAACCGGGCGTTGATGTCATACACTCTGTCGTCATCGATGACATTGCAGTCAAAGTCCTAGAAAACGAGAATGTTAGATGCAGCAAGAGGAGAACGGGAGGACATACGATTCGAGAGTTGTCGTTGGCATCGACGATCATAGAAGTCGATAGGTCCGCGAGCACAGGATAAATGAAGGAAATGTCCTTTCCGTCCTACGTCGTCATCAATCCAAACATTCTCAGAACGAATAAAGCAATACTTGCCTTGTACTTGGATCCGACGCACTGTACGTCCTGCAGGTCGTCACCCTTGTTGCTATTCTTCTTTTCAATTTCGTGCTCGCTGGCACCATTAGAAGAGGCAGTGGACCTAGCAGAACCCCTAAACCGCACACGCGAGCAAGTCAGCCATTGGCAGAGAAGCCAAAAAAGGAGGCAAGGACGTACTGCTTTTTGGAGTCGGAGGCAACGGGAGGAATGTTTTCTTTAAGGGAGCGGGAAGAAGAGCTGGTGCTTTTCTTGTTGGAGGAGGTGGGAAGGCGGGAGGTAGGAAGGCGGGAAGCGGAGTCCAAGACCGGCTTGAACGCGGACACGGAGGAGGTCTTTCTAGGAATGCCTGTGTGCATCGTCAATGATATCAAATCAATTAACAAATGAAACGTATGCGGTTTGTATATGTGCGTTGTACGCTAGGAAAGAGAGGGTTATCTGGAGAGGCGGATTGTAGGTGTGGGGTTATATACAGCCACGGCTTGACGGATTCTGAATGCGACCGACCGATAGTCTAGGAGGTGCGAGCTAGGGGTAGGCGCACCCCTTTTTTGTTTCCAGAGCGCGGGCGCATTTTCCAGCACGTCAATCGCGACATAGTCAGGAATCCAATCCGAGTTCGTATTATGGGCGCCCCGTAGCTACTAATTTGCCATCAGGAACGCGTGGCTGTGCTGCACCGTCATCTACACCCAGCCATGTCTGCTGACCCATCAGGGCCGCTTTTCGGGTTCCTGCCTCGAAAAGTCAAGGGCAATCAGGTCCGGAAGGCTCTGGTGAGCCCATCGGACATGAAAATTAACTTGGGTTTAACTTGCTTTCGGCTGGGATACAGGAACACAAAATAAACCCGTTCACCAAGCTCGAATACACCCCGCAATACCACAATATCCTCGAATCGCGGAAGATGCTGCCTGTATTTGCGCAGATGGATGGGTTTTACAAAATGGCACGTCGCGCGGTGCTCGATCCGGGGAGGGGTTTCAGTTCTGCTTCCTTGAGAACTGCGCCGACCTTCTCCTCGTTCCCTCATTTTTCGCCCACTGACCATTTGTTCAAGCCAGTTTAGCGAAAACCAGATCATCATTTTGGTCGGCGAGACGGGCACTGGAAAAACGACTCAGTGCGTTGCGTCTTTCTCTCGCCCCAAGATACTACATACGGGTTTGCAGGATACCGCAATTTGTGGCCTACTTTGATTTACCGCACATCAGGGGAAAGTTGATCGCTTGCACCCAACCCAGACGAGTTGCGGCCATGTCGGTGGCGAAGCGTGTGGCGGACGAGATGGATGGTACCTATCTATTTAGTGACGTTTTCCGAAATCAAATAACACTTCTTCAGTACAGCTCGGCCGTCACGTCGGGTATTCCATCCGGTTCGAAGACATGACAGAGCCAGGGACCACTTTTCTCAAATACATGACAGACGGCATGCTGCTTCGTGAAGCGATGAACGATCCCGACCTCCACCGGTACTCGACCATCATCCTCGACGAAGTGCATGAGCGGACGCTCGCAACCGACATCCTCATGGGCCTTTTAAAGTCGCTCGCCAAAAAGCGGAGGGACCTCAAAATCATCGTCATGTCCGCCACGCTCGATGCGCTCAAGTTCCAGAAATTCTTTGGCCCCCGCTCGGGGCAGATCGCGCCCCTGTTCAAGGTACCCGGGCGCATGCATCCTGTCGAGGTATTCTACACCCAGGAGCCCGAGGCGGACTACGTCGAGGCCGCGATCCGCGCCGTGCTCATGATCCACCGCTTCCAGAACCCGGGTGACATTCTCCTTTTCCTCACGGGCGAGGAGGAAATCGAAGAGTCGTGCCGCAAGATCAAGTTCGAGGCGGACGATCTGTCGAACTTGGACCCTTCCGTGGGCCCGCTCATGTGCATCCCGCTCTACTCGTCCCTCCCTCTTCAGCTGCAGCAACGCATCTTCGATCCCCCGCCGCCGGCGCGTTCACCGAATCGAGTACCGGGGCGCAAGGTCGTGGTGTCGACGAACATTGCTGAGACGTCGCTGACGATTGACGGAATCGTGTACGTCATCGATCCGGGCTTCTCGAAGCAAAAAGTATACAACCCGCGGATCCGAGTGGAGAGTTTGATGGTGAGCCCGATATCCAAAGCATCAGCGCACCAGCGCGCAGGTCGGGCGGGCCGGACAAGGCCTGGCAAGTGCTTCAGGCTGTATACGGAGAGCGATTTTATGAAGGAGCTAGAAGACCAGACGCCTCCCGAGATCTTGAGAAGCAACTTGAGCAATACGGTGTTGGAGCTCGTCAAGCTCGGAATCAAGGTGAGGCCCCTCATGCGCATGGGGCGCGTGATTCTTATTGCTTAGGACCTTGTGCATTTCGATTACGTCGACGCTCCTGCGCCCGAGACCCTGATGCGTGCGTTGGAATTACTCAACTATCTAGCGGCGATGGATGACAATGGGAATCTGACTACGCTTGGGAGTATCATGGCCGAATTTCCTCTCGATCCTCAGGTGCGTCCGCTACCGCTGAGTTGGGGTTGGCGAATTGACCGTTTGGGCTGGCTAGCTTTCCAAAATGTTGATCACGAGTTCCGAGTTCAAGTGCAGTAATGAGATGTTGACCATCACCGCTATGCTATCGGGTAGGCGTTATAGCCGAGTGTGCAAGCAGATGTTGACAATATTTTTAGTACCGAATATCTGGGTTCGGCCGAATAACCAGAGGCACGAGGCTGATAATGCCAAGACCAGATTGACTATACCAGACGGAGACCACCTTACGCTCCTCAATGTCTATAATCAATATCAACAAAGTTTGTCTTTATCACGATCACCCTCACACTTACTCATCCAGTTGCTAATCTTGACTAGATTTGTACAACAAGAATTGGGCTTGGCAGAATTATGTGTCACAGCGTTCGCTCGTGGAGGCGGCGAACGTGCGCAACCAGCTGCAGCACGTGATGGAGCGGTTCGGGATTGAGCTCATGTCGCTGCAAAATGAGAGGGAGATTTATCGGAATATCCGCAAGGCGCTCGTTTGTGGCTTCTTTATGCAGGTTGCGCACAAGGAGGATAAAAAAGGGAATTATTTGACAGTAAAGGATAATCAGGTGCGGAAGTCGGCGGTATGGCGAGATAGGGCGTTCACCCGTTACAGGATGTAGGGCTCCATCCGTCGTGCGGGCTGGAAACGCGGCCTGAATGGGTTATTTTTAACGAGTTTGTATTGACCACGCGTCCGTTCATTCGGACCGTGACTGAAGTGCGACCAGAATGGTTGCTCGAGTATGCCCCGAGTTACTATGATCTCTCCTCTTTCACGGACGGGGAGACGAAGCGGGCGCTAAACCGCGTTGCTGATAGAGTTCCGGATGCGGGTTCGAATGGATCAGCTGCGAAACAAAGGAAGAAGGCAGCGAAAAAGAGGTTGGCAGCGTCATAATTATACAACCCAGATTGGGACTATTAAGCCAGTGTTACGTAGGCCAATGTACCCTTATGCGTTGTTCATAAGCGACACAGTTGGCATGCAGTTCCGGCTGCTTAGCGGCGACTTGCCACCTTCGGAGCGGTACAAGGACCATCCGAGTAGATCAGGGGAACTAATACGCATTCGAGAAGGTGGGAGAGAGTGACAAAACTGCGATTGATTGTTGCTTGAGTATTAATGATGGTCCATTTTTATAGAAACATAGTACAATTTGCCCCGCTATCCCACGGCGGCACAAGGACAAGTACCCACCTCTGCATGAAGTCTCCTATCACCTGAATATGAAAACTAGATAAAAGCGGAGTAATGTCAGTGGTGGTAACCACTGACCACCTTGAGTGAAGTCAGGAATGCACATGCAACGTAGGCCACTGATCAGCCTGAAAAAGGAGATCGCAAAGCCTCGACTTACAAATATCGGCAACGGAGTCGGTACTACAATCGAGGTGGAACATATTACTGGACGGGAGTCACTATACACGAATGACGTTTTCAAGCGTTTGCATACCGACACCCGCTACACCACGCGAGACAACAATTTACCCAAAAGCATTGCAGGCACTGCCAGTACATGCGATCTCTGTGGAATTATCGTAACGCAAGCACTCTATAGATCGGGACGCTACAGACATATTGATAAGCCGTTTCTTTCTGAGTCCAGGGTCGCAACTTGACATTCATAACCCCCTTCTCATCTGAGCGTGAGCGATTAAAAAGCTCGATGCATGTTGGCAAATTCACGCTCTGGATGCGGAATACGACGTTGGGATCAGGTTGGACGATTTTGATCCTCAGCGGGGATATAATTGCCGTGGTCACAATTGACAGTACTCAAACGTCTGAGATATGATAGCAAGAATGGGATTAGCAGATAGATACCGTCGCTCTCACTCGGCTGGTTGAGCTGAATTCAGGCAATAGATTCAACAAATCAGGATTCCGGCGTAAAATCGTCTATTGCGTATTACGCATAATTAACTGTGGACTGTGGACAGCAAATGACGAACAGATATTATTATACTGAGCAAGTTGCCCGTTGCAGTAGTGCTATCTGCAGTACTTTTTCCTTTTTCTCTTGATCATGTTTTGTTTTCAACGTGTCGTTTAGTTTTTCCGGCAGTCAATCTGACCGGTTGTGTTACATAGCCTATAGCTATCTTCTAATACAAAATCTCTATTCGGAAAAAAAAAAAAAAATACTGAGCAAGTAAAAGGATTGTCTATCCGCGAAAGGAAGGAATGGTCACATGGTCACGGTCACATACGAGTGTCTTTTTTTTTTTTTTTAATGGAAATGTATTAGTCATGTCAACCTATGTACCACATATTCCCCAGTCATAAGGGGAGGACAGAGCAATTGTAACTACGCTGTTTGAGAGGCCAAAACCAAGCGGACTTACTCAGAAAGTTTATATACACTACAGGGCAGGGTCTAGACCTGTGCTCCAAACCAGACAACTAGTGAGAGGGCTTTAAGAGGCCTCTATGGGATTGGGCGGCTGACAGGTAAGGCGTGCATTGGCACGCTGACGAGATCTAACAAGTCGATGGGCTTTGACACGTTCGAGGCACTGGGCTTCAAGGGCAGCCAGCGGTTTTGGGGTAAATCGTGCCCCGTAGAATGGGCAGAAGTGGGAGATGGTGGAGTGTGGGCCATCGCAGTTTAGGCACTTCAATGTGAGCAGGGATTTGCTCTCAGCAGCTGCAGCACTATGGGCCGAAGAGGGGTGATTGCTGGCACAGAAGGTGCACCATGGAAGCCGGGAGACACACTGATGAGAGGTGTGTCCCCATCGAAGGCAGACCCCGCATTGGGGGGTAGGTTTATCCATTGTCCACGGTTGCATGCAACGGGGTGTTCCAATGAAGGAGACGTCAGTCTGGAGGAGGCAGCGGGCTCTGGAGCCTGTGTGATCGTCGTAGATTTCGCACTTGATGGTGCCTGAGAGGGGGACAGCGCATCCCACCTGCTTGGGGAAGACAAAAAATGGTGGTTTGAAGAAGATGATATTGGACCACTTCGGATGGGCCGCTATGCAGGCTTGGACGTCAGTATTGGTGAATCCTGTTCCATCTGGGCGGGAGGTGGGAATGTGGAGGAATTTGATGGCAGATGTTGTGGGGTGACCGAAGCGGGTTACTTCTCCAGAGGTAGTGGTTCGCAAGGCGACTGTGATCCTGTCAACATCGGATGAGGAGGGGGGTTTCTGGAGGATGACTTCAAAATCTCCATGCAGTGTCCAGGCAGCAGAAACCATGCGGTTGGTTTCCAGGGAGGTAGCGGCCAAGATGGATGGAGCTGGTGGTCGTGGGGTAGCACCATCCCCTGAGGGACATAAGACTACCTTGTTGGTCTTCATGCCTTGAGTAAGGCAGGACTTCACGTGCTTTGTCATGGTGGAGACGACCAGTTTCATGTGAAGGGGAATGGCAGGGGGGGTGGCGGGTTGTGCCAGCGGGGGGATGGTGGCTACAGCTGCATAGGAAGGACCCAGAATTCTGGCTCTTCCAGGAGTGGATGGCATGCGAGGAGGGCGCGGGGTTCCCCTTGAAGGGGCTGGGGTGGCTGGGTGGAAACGCGGGAGGCTCGGAGATCCAAGGTGTGAAGGAGTGGCTGGGGGGGGAACCCTGAGTCCACCCGGGGTCATTGGAGTGGCAGGTGGGAGGGGAACAAAGTCCCCCATCATCATCTGCTGTAGCGGTGTGGTGTCTGGGAGTACCACAGTGGGAACTCCTGTAGCCCTAGGAGTTGCCAGAGAGGAGGACATGGTGTTGGGGCCAAAGTGGGAGTTCAATAAGGCCCACAAAGATCGCAGTTGAAGCATCCCTCGTAGGGGGGTAAGGTCCACCTGGTGGAGGGCCATTTGCACATATTCCAGTGCCATGAAACAGTTCATTGCCAGTTCCTCTGGATCAACGTCGGGGTCGTCATCGTAATCATAGCCTGGCGAGCCCTCCTCATAGGGCAAGCCAAGCAGGGAGGCCTCTTCGCGAGAGATCTCCGGGGAGAGCGATGGGTCAATGTAAGCGTCTGAGAGCCCCGAGGACGAAGCTTCCGAGCCTTCTGGCCAGGAGACCCCAGCACGAGCCATTTCATCCAGCAGCACCGGGGGCACAGAATGCCCCCTAGCCACCAGATTTCTGGCTGCACCGAGTAAACTCTCAGCCATCCGAGCAAGAGAAGCCGCGTCCATACCATCCGTACGCTGCGAGAGGGAAGTGATACGATCTCGACGACCTGGAGGGGCCATGAGAACTTTCACTCAAACGGGAAGGTGGTGGTACGGATTCAAGAGGCGATGCACATACGAGTGTCTGGATGGTTCGTCGACGACTGCCGCATTGCAACCTCGCACTGGAGCTTCCGACTGAAGTTGTCCACCTAATACTTGCTTCATTTGGTACAAGGCTTTCGACTGGGAAGCTTACGCTATTTCCATGGTTCCTGGGCCACATTTGCTCGGCTTGGAGGTCCATATTCCTATCCATGACTGCAGAATTCTGGTGCAGCATCTCAATATCGTTTGGTCAGAAGAAGTGCGAATGCGCTGAACACGTCATTCGTTTCTTCCTGGCCCGCGATCCCACAGCTCCATTTGCTTTCGATATGGTGGATAATTCACTCTTGCACTGTGCATGGGAAGCAGAACGCGAATTATCATTATCCTCACTACTGCGTTCTTCAAGAACAGTTCATATACACCAGACACTGGATATGCTGACGGATGCATCGGCGCGTTGGCGGAGTGCATCATTCACAATCGACGCCCGATATCTATTGCCATTGACGCGTTTAAAGAATCGTCTTCCCCTGTTGCAAGAACTCAAGATTTACAGTCCAGGAGAACCACCCGATGTCCTATCGGACGTATTTCGAAATGCCCCATCCTTGGTCGCCGTCAATGTGAACAATCTTGACGGTTGGAAATTCAACTTGTTGAATTTGAAGGCCATAGAGGTGTATTCGTTGGGACCTAGCATCTCCAGTTTCATCGCTACACTACCACAGATGACAAAGTTGGAACGGCTTCGCATAAAATCGCAGACCGTGTCGAATTCTGCCATACCCTCGCGTATCATCCTCCTTCCCAATGTGACCGAATTGCGTTGTGAGGCCGGTTGGTTGCGCTTCATGAAGGCCCCCGCACTCAAAACACTCCAGATCCATAATCGGGCATCTGACTTACCCAGTGCCGGCATCGTGCTGTCCTTTCTACGCAGGTCCTCCTGCGAAATGAACATTTTGCGTCTCGGTATCATATTTGCTGAAGCAACAATGGCCATCGAAATCATCGAGCACACTCCCCACATTGTCCATTTAGAGCTCTCATTTATCAACAGAATATGGAACGTCTTCAAACAGCTTACCAACCCAGCACGAGAACCGCTAGCTTGTGACATGCTGTCGTTGTCTGTTCGATATTTTACCAACGCTACTGATGACGATATAAACCTTTTGTCTGATTTGATTACTTCGCGGACTGTCAGGAGCGCAGCTGACGACTGTAGTTATCGGGGACTACAGAGGTTGGCGGTATCCGAGTTTGGACTCGAACTGTTCCCATCAAGTTTTGCAAAGCAAAACCTAATTACGCTGTGCGAGGCAAGGGGAGTTCAATACATCGAAATGAACGAACAAATGTGGTAGATGGTGAGTCAGTCGTTTATATAATGGAGAACAATGTAACGAGGAAGTAATTTTTATATTTCTACTCATCTTTTCCAGTGCTCCTGGCTTTGTCATACCCAAACTACTCATTCCATCAGGCAGTTCTGAATACATCTGTAGAATACGATAGTCGTTTATCCTCTTGTAAATCACGTCGTTCACCCGGCTCTCTGGAAATTTCTTGCATGTCCTGAGCAGAAGTAATCGGATCTTATACTCGATCCCGCTAGAATAAAAGCGTAGGGGACCGTTGGCCCATCGCTCCAGTGTAGAAATTGGTGACTGTTACAGGTCATGCCACGCACCACCAACGATCCGTTAGCACCAAGGGGGTGTGCTTGATATTCTGAGTCGTCCGTTTCACTGATGCTGGACATACCACTACCTTCGTCGACCAGCACAACAACCGCCTCGCTTAACAGACTGCCCTCGCTCGGTGATGTCGAGGTCACCGACCCGTTTCCACGTTCAAATGTCGAACCAGCCCTGTACATACCAGCCACGAGGTCAATCCTATATCATATCTGAAAACCTGTGTATATTCAACTTTTCGAATCTCGACTTTGACCCCTACTGAATTGCCCTCGAATACCGATTTATAGCAATTAGTATTTTGCCTGAGGAAGAGAAATCTGTAGGCATTCCTGATGACAAGATTGCGGCTTACGCTGCAGAATCTAATCGCGAAATACCCGACCAAAATATGTTGTCCCCCATACGGCTCGCCAAAAAACGGCCAGCCAAAAAACAAATTCACTTATCAAACCCGCCCGCGCACATCTCCCTAAATCTTTACGACAGTCTTATTTTGAGGGGATTCGATGATAATTTAATCATTACTAGGCGTATATACTTTGTACATTGCAATAGTACATACTTTTCCAGTTACTCTTGTTGATCGTTCCGGCACTAGCGGCATGTCACCAATTTTTCCCATCAGCTTCCTCCGTGGTTCATCAGTGTCCAAGATCTGAATCGGGCCGACTGAAGTCGCCCACGTAATATTCGCCACGACGATTTCAATTACGCTGTTTCCATGGTTCCTGGGTCATATTCGTTCAACTTGGAGGTCCATCCATGACTGCGGAGGTCTGGTGCAGTGCTAATCCCGAACTTATTGCGTGAACGAGAAGCAGATTGCGACTCCTTTTCATTCCAGTATCACATACACCAGACACTGGATATTCTGATGGATGCATCGGAGTGCATCGTTCAGAATAAATGCCCGACACCTGTTGCCATTGACGCGTATAAAGAATAAAGAATCGTCTTCCCTTGTTGCAAGAGCTCAAGCTGTACGGTCCAGCCTGTCCTGTCGGACGCGTTTCAAGATACTCCATCCTTGATGTTAATCGTCTTGACGATTGGAAAATCAAGTTGTTGAATTTAAAAGCCCTCAATGTGTCCGCGACATCACGAAGTTGGAACAGCTTTGGATAAACATGCAAATCGTGTCTATGTAGTGATTATGGAGTATCATCCTCCTTCCTAACGTGTCTACGTTCGCGAGGCTAGTTGGTTACGTTTCATGGAAGCTCCCACACTGAAGGAACTCGTATTTTATAATCGGATACTTGGCTCGTCCAATGCTGATGTCATGCTTTCCTTTCTACGCGTGTCTTCTTGCGAGATGAATATCTTGCGTCTTGGTATAACACTTGCTGAAGCAACAACCCCAGTCAAAATCATCGAGTACATTCCCCATGTTGTCTATTTAGAGCTTTCACTTGTCACCCAAGTCGGGAATGTCTTCAAACGGCTTCCCAACTTGACAAAGGCAGCACGAGAACTGATGGCCCCACATGCCATCGTTGTTTATTAAAATTTCAGACAACTCTTTGTGCTAGTGATGTAGACCTTTTGTCTGATTCGATTTCTTCGCCAACTGCTAGGAGCGCAGCTGACTGTGGTTATCAGAGACGACATAATTCAACTATATCCGAGTCTAGACCCCGACTGCTTCCACCAACCATTGTGAGGCAGAACCGAAGTTACTTAAATTGGTCTTTTGTACTCGACGTATTGAACTTTCATTCCTTGCACAGCGCAATTAGGTTCTTCTACGCATCTCGTCTTGTTCTTCCACCCTCTGCAAAAATTCTTTCTTTTCAAATAACTCTGCCACGTCGATTACTTCCAATTCATCCTGCAGCTTGATATGGCCCGTCGATTGCATGCACTTTCCAGTCCATAACCGACTTGTTGAGCATCGTCAGTTTGTCTTTCTTTCTGGTGTACTGCGTCCCGGTAGCTCCGCGAGTTGTGTTTCTGTTTTCAAGAACACGGGCGACTACAGGGGACTTCTCCATGATGTGGGTGTGCATTACCGACTTGAACTTCATGAGAGTGCCCAGACATGCAATTCTGCAATTCATCCGACAGGACCAAGCTCTCTATGGAGATGCAACGAGCAGTGATAGGAATGACATAGGTATCATCTTGTACTTCATCCTGCAGACGTGTCCATTGCACTTCCTGCCATACCTTTCATCCATTTCCTGGGCTTCGGAGTTTTTCTGGCACCACGCGCGGAAGGACCTGCCCCCCAGAAGCTGCATCTCAGCATGCTTCACTTTCTCATTTTGTTGCAATAGGACGCTCTTGAACGTGACGCGCCACGAGTCGTCACGTCGAGTGGTTGCTTTCTCGTCGATGAACATAAGTTCTATCCGATTTTTGCTTTCAGAATAGCTCTGGATGTGAAAAAGCCTCTGTTTCTGCGTTAAGATGCTATGACTTGTTGAACGCTATCTGGACGCGTCACCATATATCATGTCACGTCGCAGTCGTCACACCGAACAATCAATGGTATCCCGTAAATAAAAATTTTCTGATCAGAAAAAACGATCTTCTTATATTTTTCCCACGGCTTGTTACTGTATAAGTCACGATCGCGTGACATATGTGACAATTTCATCAAAAGGAGCGTTTTTTTTCACTGCTTCGCCAAATTTTGGGGGTCGTCAAATCCAATCTTCTTGAATTTTCGAAATCAGAAACGGTGCAAGGTGGACAAAATCAAGCGATTCGGATGGTTTTCATTCAGATCATCAATGTGTTGTTGTGGACTCGGAAATTTTGCATCTGTAGTACCCGCCGATTCGTCGACAAATGCATCATTGCTGCCATGTGGATGTGCGCATATAATATATCATCTGTCTCAACTTGAATTTGTTCGTTCAGCCCCTCGCAATCGATCACGCCGTCGGTAAGGAAATTCAACCGGAGGATGGCGCTAACTTTGGATACGTGCAACATCATGATGTCAAGCTTTCTAGCTATGTGCGCACAATATAATACAAGGCATTTCCTATCTTTTGCGTGGTGAGATTTTCTGCCACTTTTTATATCGGATACAATGGACGTACGGCTCAATGATTCGAAGCATTGTTGAATTTTTATTTCTTCGGTCACTTAACGTATCTGACATCGTTGACCAGTTACGGCATGTACCAGTGCCTGTGTGGCCCCTTTCGTGGCCTTCTTCATGAGCTTCGCAGTGAGTTTTGCAGGCAGTGCCGGAACCGTATGCTTGAGGATCAGGTAAACTACCTCTTCGCCTCCTGGCAGAAGCTTGATTGCAGTAACGACAAGGTACCCAGCTTTTTCCCGTCTTTCTGCCTCGGCTAATGCCTTATAGCGCGTTGCTTTAGTTCCGACAAAAGTTTCAACAGTGACTTTTTCGCCTTTGTAGACTGAGTCGAAAACCTTGTTTGCGAGTAATTTCGCTTTCTCATGAATGGCTTGCCGTATGACATCTGAACACGTAGGAAGGCTTGGCTACATGAAGCGGGCATCAATGGACACGGAGTCAGAGAGAAGGGATGCATACGCCGTCAGCTTGTTTATTACCGAACAGCGTGTTCTTCATTGCGCTTAACAATTCCCGCTGGGAAAAGTTATTAGGGCATGCAAGGGACCCATTGGAGGGCAAAGGCTTACCGATGACGAGCCGTTGTTACGAGGTGTGATATAAAGCGAGGCAGTGCTCGCGGTGCATGCAAAGAAAAGCAAAACGATAATTGAAGTGAACCGCATCACAGTTGCACGAGAGGTCCGGCCTCTGGAGACAGGTCCACGCAATAGCGATGGTTATATATCATCCACCCCCAAAACCTTAGGTACCAGTTCGTTACCATAATGGCTAACTGGGGTACTCGATCTTGCCCAGGTCAAATGTCGCGTCCCTAAGAAACAATGATCTCGTCGCTCTCATATTCTTCATCGAGCCAAACCCTTCGATATGCTTATATCGGCGTCGCCATGGGCATCCATGACCGTCAGAGCTCATGTGTGATTTATATGGAGGTGAGCACCACATGGCACTTGCAACGAACTGATACAGCAAACGGATCAGTGTCTAATCCTGTCACTGTGTGGATTACACGCGTATCATCTGTCTCATCTCGATGCTTCGGATGTTCTTTCAATTTATCTACGCAGACGATGATACCTCCGACATTGACAAAGGTAATGCTAAGGTCGCTAACCCTTGGATACGCGCTATGCAGACAGACATCAATTGCTCACATTCCGACCAATAAAATTTTACACGAAAAGCCTAACAGGTGACACATGACTCAATGATGCGACTTGGTACCCTCCTGAATCGGATCCAGAGATACTTCATGGCATGGTTCACCATTTATGGCGGGATATACTGCTTCTGTTGAATACCCGTGTACCCAATCTGCAAGATCAGGGACAAAGTCTCTCCTCTTATTATCCAACCGCCAGAAGTAGTTTGCCGGATTCAATTTATCTTTCCTAAAGACCGACCGAAAGTCAGCTTATCCGCGACTGCGATTTGATCACGCACAGATAATTGATGCCATAGTTGTTAGGATGACTATTCAAAGCCTTTTTCATGGCGTCCGTGATTTTTGAAGATAAACTCGGGATTTTGTGCCTGAGGATAATGTAAAACTTCTCGTCATGTCCCTTGCCCTTCTTTGCAGTACCGACTAGGTATTTAGCATCATGCCATTTTTTGGCCTCTTCCCTTGCTAGGTTTCCAGTTCCCGTGCTACTTTTCACCTGGACTTGCTGGCCTTCGTACGTTGATTCGTAAACCATGAAATCTCCCTCCGCAAGTGTCACTATTTCGTCTCAATGGTTTTCTCTATGACCTGACGTGTGCAAACGGGAGTGATTGGCTATAAGTGAACATTAATACCGATACAATATCGTAGAGGAAAGGGAAACATGCAATGTAAGTCTGGGCACTGGGTTCGCTGGACTTGCCGCTGGACTTAAGCCCGAACATCCTCTGAAAAACATGGTCAGGGCCGTCAGGCCATGTCGGTAACTCGTAGAAGAGAAAAAGACTTACAGATGACAGGTGATTATTCTGAGCTCTGATATATAGTGGTGTTGCGCTTGCTATGCATGCAAATAACGAAACAACGATTAAACTGAACCGCATCGCAGCCAGATGATTGAAAGGTCCTGCCTCTGGGGCAGACTCATGCGGGCGTGATCCTTTTATTTCATTATCGTACTGCGCCCAGAGCGCTAGATGCCCAGTCTGCCACCTGGATCAGGTATAGGTACTTGGCATCAATGATGAATGATGCCACTTACTGAGGACTCGGACACTTTGAAACGATGACCCCAACCCACCGCCTCACATTAGAGGAACCAGTAACCACTGGTCTCAGTCCTCACTTCCCGGGCGTCTCGGTTCCCAATTGCAAGCTTCGCCACTAATTTGATAAATTCGGTCGACAGCCACAGCGATGTTGTCATGCTGTCCAGGAAAATAGTTACGATCTTTGATGGCAAAGGTGAAGTCCGTGATATGCTGTTCCGTATCATGTTTCAGGTTCAGGTTGCAATGCCCACCGGACTTGACGGCCATGGCTGCGGAGATGATCCTACTGTTAGGGTAAATACTGTCCTGGTGACAACCTGGACCTCTCCACAACGTCTAAGAGTGCGAGGGGAGAGTAGTGATGACAGAGTATATAGACTGGGTCAAACCGATAGGGAATCACCCTACTGGTTGTCTACCTATATACATTTATGTTATCTACTCGAGGTAGCTTACCGGGGTAATCTGTGGGTAGCATATATGACAGATAGCAAAAATAGTTTACTCTGGAATCTAGATTCATGGTCCTATCAATTAGATCGTGTCTCGAATTCCAACACCTACTAGTAGTACAGCAGCCAGCTCGGGCTTTGGATTCGACTGCTGTGCCCGCTTTGGCTTTGCAGATCTTGGTCGGGGTGGCATAGGTAAGTCTTCTTGTTTGTCGAGCGCTCAGCTACTACTGCGCCAACTCCACTGCACGCCCGGGCTTGGGTGCGGTCCTACTGCGCCGGACTGCCGCTATCATCATTCATTGCTTTTATTAATGCTGCTCCATTAAAATTTCCACATATGATTCTTCCCATGTAGAACATCATGTACTCAGGGTGTGAAACTTTGTTTGCATGTTGACAGTGGTGATAATATGCCAGACTCTGAGGAAGCAACTAACACTCTGCCATTGCTAACTGCCAAATTGGAGAAGATATCCTAAAGGAAAACGCGCAATAGGAATGTCGCGTGAGAAGGTGATGGTCCTCTGGAACTCGTTCCACGTACTTCGCGACGCGTTTTGCCTCTGACTTATACCACCTCTCCTCTTCTCCACGTAATTCTTTCCACACGCGTCCCGTCGGTCGCGCCATCCCCAAAATGTCCGTCGATCCCTCACCGACGAACTGAACCTGGGTCTTCCGATTCAAAACTCATAATAATTTACGCAGCCACTTTTACTGAATGAATTCGACAGAGATCGCGAATGCTGTTTGATCCTCGCTTCTCACCGGTACCGTGCGTTGTTTATTATGTGCCATTCTGGGACTCGGAACTTGCCAATCGCAATTTTGTACACGACAAAGTCCGTTTTCAATGGCGCTTCACATGCTCGTCGCTGTGAACTCTCAAGACGATTTACGAGAGGTCCAATCCGGAATTCCACGTCTCGCGCAACCCGAGGGTAACCACATGCGTTCTTATATTACCAGCATAGCGCAATAACGTTTCCCTCCGAATCTCTACTTGAGGATGAACGATGTCGACAAACAGGCAAAGCTGGGCGACAGCCATTCCAAGCTTGTTCATACGCCTCCCCCCCTTCGTCCGCCTATCGACTACTCTTCTTGCACCGCGTTTTTCAAGAGTCTAGGTACTCGCTGGAAGAGTATCTGGACCAAACAATTCGTATTATCACTTTTATACGGCCAGATCCTTTCTGTGTGCATAACATGTACCAGCGTAGGCGACCACCGAGTTGGTCAATCGAGGTCTGTCCCTTCCTACAATGCAAAATAATTTTCTGTAAGGGAAAGCATTCATCTCCCATCGTTACATTGACAACACCGGTTTTGCAGATATTTCTTGTTATTCGCGACCTATACGCCCTATACGATCTACAGATGTGAGTTAATTTTTAGAATATTGGCCACTAACGAGTTGACTGAAAACGCCTTGAGATGGCCTCAGGGGGTGGGTCAAGCTCGTCAAGCAGGACGGATGGAAATGTTTTGAGCTGCTTTCAGAATATAGTTTTAAGAAACTGAGATGCTTTTAGATTTCATCTTGGCTGCCTGCGATGTTGAAGGCAACTTCTTGGTTGTAAAAGTGAGTAAGAGTGAGCGGCCACAAACTCAAGGACCTGACGGAACGTATTTAGGCGTTTTCATACACAGATCTATTATCCTGTATGCTTCTCGATACGTACGTGGCTATAAAGATGGTATCTGCTCGTGTTATTCATAACTTATTCTAGATGGGCCATACCCGTATGTCTCTTCTTCTCGTGGGTGTACATGAGAGTAAAATGCCATTGGACGCAAATTTTGGTAAGCTATTGAGATACCGTCCTTCCCGCTCATACGAGCACTCGTTAACATCCAGAGCGTGATAATCTGCTTAGCTGGAATGGGATTATTAGTCACTTCTGATATTTTGACCGGCAAGAATTGGTCTGGACCCAGCAGATGGAAAGGCGATGCTTTGCTGATCGCAGGCGCGACTCTTTACGGATTCTGTATGTGAACCACATATTCGTGCAATCAAGGACACTCAAATCATTGCAGCCAATGCTACGGAAGAATTTTTAGCTAGGAAGCGGCCTCTATACGAAGTACGCTATCTAATCCCTTTCGAGTTCTAAGCACCGACGCAAAGGAAGGTTATCGGCCAGCTGGGGATGTTTGGCTTCGTTATCAATGGAATTCAAGCATCCGCACTAGAGTACAAACTTGTCAAGGAAGGTAACTGGAACAGAGCTACGGGTGAGAGCTGCTCAAGGTGATCACGAACCACGACTTACATGCATGTGAAAGTTGGTTTGCTCCTAGCGTATACCTGTTGTCAGATCCACTTCCTTCATCTACGCGCATCCAACGTTCATAATTTTCTAGCGATGTTAATCTTGTACACCGTCTCACCGATTCTTTATCGGCTATCCTCGTCCACATACTTTAACTTGAGTTTGCTTACAAGAAACTTTTATGGATTGCTGTTTGGTAAGTCTGTACGCTGCCGAATCTTTTATGTCTCAGCAGGCTGAACTTCAGGTTTACTGTTATTCGTATGTTCCAAGTCGTATCGGATGCGTCTCTTTGATTGTTGTGTAGCATTCCGCGCCGTATTGGTTATATTTCGTATCACTAGCCATTGTGATGATTGGACTAGTTACCTACTTCTGGTCCTCTGCTCGTGAGTGGATTTGGGTGAAAAGCAGAACTATTCATCGCTCACGGAGGTTAGCTGAGGAACAAGGAATAGTTGACCCCCAGGCACCCGAGTACATTATCATGGAAACTGGAATGGTTAAAATGGCAAAGAATGTCCCCACCGAGGGTGGGGACACGATTCTCTCCGGTAAGACAACTGCGGAAATTTGTTTCGTGTAGCTTGGCACGGATATATTACAACGACGTCGGCGCTCTAGCGGTGCCTAAAGACGGAACCGACGTTTTTTTATCAGTTTGAGATAGAAGTCTTGCAAACACGCGACGGCTTTTGCAGGTTCGTAGCCTGAATCAAGTTTGCTGATAATCCATTTTCGATGTCCTCCATAATAGCCTTGCCATTTTTCCTTGGATGGTTGTCGGTGCTGATTTTTTTTTGGTTGGTAGCGAGGGCAATGAGCGCGCCGACCGCATCTCCGAGGGTAGCTGCCTCCCTCGTGACTGTGACTCGTAAACTGTGCATAAAGCACGCCTTGTCATTGCTTCCTTGTTGTTCTTTGTCCATTCTTTTATTTTCTTCTGCTCGTCATCATCGGCGGGGGCATCCTCATTCTTCACTTTCTGAGCAGCGGCATAGTTGAGTGGTTCATAATCCGGCCACTGAGCGGTCTTTGTGGTATATGGCGTTTAAAAGGTAGTTAGTTCAAGGCATTAGTGGGAGCCCACATCGATTCGCTGTCGGCGTGATGTCACTGAGTCCTGCCTGCTACGATCATGCCTCCCAAATTGACCCTCATTGAACTTCCCGAGCGTATGACTACTCGACCCAGCAACAAAACTAAGCATCCGGGCCATGTCCTTCTTCCAGAGAGCCAGCGCCGTCAACTGGCTCAGGCTACCAAGTCGCCTCAAGAAAATGAGGAAGCGGCGCAACAGGAACTGGAGGAACGTACCACGAATGTGAAGACAGTTGCAAATCTTGAAGATGGATATATGCTTGAAGGCCAGTAGCGCAAAGCCAATAGGGATGCCGCTTTCCATGCGTCGTCGTATGATTGAGGCAGCGAATGGGACAGGTGGCTCCGCCCCTTCCTTCTCCTCCCACGAACTGACCAATGGACTCCCCATGTCCATCCTATCGGCCAAGCTCAACGAACAAGGATGGCTCGACGAGTTGGCAGATTACTCAAAAGAGAGAGCGGGAGGCATGCCAGATCTAGCTTTTCAGTCCCTGTACGATGATGTGTTATTGTTTGCTCATACTAGTGAGCCGGCTAGCTTGTCTGTTCATCGTTCCTTATCAACCGCGGACAACATACCCTCTTCGCCACAAGTCATCCCAGCTACGCTCAACACTTGCCTAACGTGCACTTATATCTTTCTCTATGCCTCACTACCTCTGACGATATCGAAGATGGCAAGCATCCTCGACGCCTGGTCTATACGTTGCCCTTTTGACCGATCATCTTTGCCTCTGGGATTTTCTTCTACAAAGGCGTTACGTACGCCAAGCTTGTGGTGAAATCGGTAGACGGGGTTTGTGCTTCTAATTCACCCGCATTCTCTTTTCGCGGCTGACTGTCATATTGTCACAGGCCGACCCATATCATTGATATGCAACAAAAACAACCTCTTTTCACTCGTCTAGCCAAGTCTTCGAGGGTACGTATCTCTCCAATCCCTTATCATCAACTCTGACCCAGAAAACAGGTTCGTCCCGTCATGACAGCAATGGTAACTGTTAGGCGGTCGGGGGCTTTTGGGCTCTCATCCATACGTACCATAGGTTTCATGATGATACGCATAGACACTATTTTCTCACATACCAAATTCCATGTCAGCCACTTCCCTCTGCCTCGCGCCTTCGTGACCTGATCCTCTATCTTTTTCTTCCAGGAGGCAGAAGAGGTTTAAATATGTCATAGGCGTCACGCTCGCTCCCGGGAAACTTGTAGCAGCAAACTCATGAGCATCTGCACGTGCGACAAAAGGGTCTTGTCAGCCTTGCCAGCAGCAGCCCATGTCAAAACTGGCTGACAGTGGGCTGACAACCCCTAATATGTTACACCTTATTTAATACTGGTCTACTCGTCATCCGCAACCGTCCCTTCTCAACCACCGACAACCATCTCTTCTCTCAGCTATCATCGTCCGCTCGACACCACCGAACGCATACTTGTCTTGGTCTCTTTCCACCTCGTGACCTGTGATGGTAAACGTTTACACTGTGCTTACGGCCTGCCTGTATGCGCTCCTCTTGGTCTTCTCGCTCGCCTTCGCCGCTTTCAGCTGTTTCCTGTTCCGCAAATGTATCACGCGTGCCAAGGTCACCGCGAAACTGGCAGACGTCGAGGTGAGCGACTCCCATTCCCTCTCTTTGATATTTCGTGGCTGACGACCAATGTCATGTCATGCACAGGCAAACGCCACTTGTATCACGGACGACAAACGGAAACAACCTCTGCGTCTTCTCACTCTTCCTGCCAAGCTCCATCTGGAACCTGTCGTCTACCCGTCTGCAAGTAGAAGATCAAAGCGTCTCCCTTCCTATCAACGCGTTATCCCCAATCCGTTCAGGGCCCGTTCTGGAGATAAGCGTCCTTCAGTTGTTGATACCACGATAACCGAGGCGGATGCGCCCAAGATTGGCAGCACCGGCGGCGACAGTTCTAGTCACCACACCAACGACAGCGGACCATCCACGACGTCTCCCATCCCTATCCCCATCCCTCCGTGTCGTCCTCCCCGTCCAACTCTCCTAGAGGACCTCCTTGCTGGGTTTCCTTACGACCACGAGGTTGCGAGAGACATGTGGTTCCCGCTGATGAACGCGGAGACGGGTCGCTTGGAACTGGGTGTTGTCCGGGGCGCTCGTCCAGCCTCTCGATACGTCCAACGAGATGGGAAAGAAGGCCGTGTGGACTTTGTTCTCGCCCTCAAACAGGAGGAAGAGGAGAAGAAGAGTGTTTTCTCTATTGACGAAGAGGAAATTGACACTACTCCACTTACGCCTTCAAACACGCTTGCGGAGATTGTCGTCGTCGAGAAGAGCAGAAAGTCCAGGAAGCGTGACGAGAAAAGGAGGAAGAAGAAGAGGAACGGACGGTCTCGGGTGCACGTTCTCGAGGTTCCGGAGCTGTATGTGAATGCGAGGCCGTATGAAGAAATTGAGGCTGAGGAAGAAACGCGCGCCGTCGCCGCCACCCTTGCTGCCAAAGAGGCGGAAGATGAGGAGATGACGATTGAGGTGTCGATTGAGGTTGAGGCTGGTGAAGAAGAGGCACTCGCTGCGGTTGCTGCTACCGCACTCGCTGCAAGAAGTACGAGAGATGCAAGAGAGGAGTGCAAGTTTTTGCAAGTTCCTGAACGGTTTTTTGGATGAATATTTTGACTGGCATCTAGTTTCGGTTTTCAGTTTTCGGTTTTCGGTTTTCTCTTTTTTTTTTTTTCTTTTCTTTTTTTTTTTTTTTCGCTCGGTTTCTTGTTATATTATCTAGATTTTATGCCTTATGCCTTATGCGAAATCTTTTTCTCTTCTGCCCACCTTTGGTCAACGACTCGGACAGTTGTTTCAGCGCCGAAAAGATCATGTACGTTTACCAAACGCCAGGTTTGTACACAGCGGTGGATACGGCGCAAGGGCAATGGACAGAGACTTATGCTGACAATGAAACAGAAATCTATGTATCCGTGTGCTATCATACGAGATGATGCTAGTAGACTAATCGCGATGCAGACCGGCACACAAACGGCTGAATTTCCATATTTGTCGACCTTCGCACAAGCGGATATGATCGGGCGTTCCTCATGGCACCGAAAGGTTAATCGTAACGAACTTCCTCATTGGGACATGTCTTTTCGCACGGTTTTGATAATACAGCGACCGCGCCGTACATCCTGCTCTTCCACACCATGTCGGGGATGAACATGGGCACAGGCTCGGGCATGAGCCAAACAATGTCCGTCCTTCACTCCACCCCCCTCGGCGACACGCTCTGGTTCCAGGGATGGACACCCAGCTCTCCGGGGGCGATGACCGGCGCTTGCATGGGTCTCTTTCTCCTCGCCATCTTCGAGAGGTACGTCGCCGCAGCACGGGCGGTAGCAGAAAAGGCATGGCATCGGAGGTACGTACGTACGTCCCGCCCCCCCTCTCTCTGGATCTCCGCAGCAAGAAGAAGAAGAATTCTGACACTTGACCACACCAGTACGCAGCACGGCATGTTCGAAAAGCTCAACCAATCTGGGCATCACACATCTCCTCTTGGCGTGCATGACCATCCCGTGATGGATTCCCTCTCCCTCCGCATTCACACACCCCCTTTCATCCTACCGCAGGACTTGGCGCGGGGCGCTATCCACGCAGTCCACACTGCGCTCACCTACCTTCTCATGTTAGCCGTCATGTATGTGTTCCCCGTATCCCCACAACGATGTTGAACGCGGTCATCACAGGACGTTTCAGGTCGGCTTCATTATATCCATCTGTGTTGGAGGTGGCGTAGGGCAAGTGATATTTGGTCGGCATATTGGGGGAGCAGGCGGCCACTAGTGTTGGTATCAAATGTATTGTTTACCGCCACGTGGCTGTGCCGGAAGAGCCAAACAGCCGTCCGCCTCTCGCGCCTTTAGAACTTCATCACAGCCAGGGGCAGCCTTCGTCGCCCATCATCCATGGACTCTGCCGCTCCGCCCGTCATCCCAACCGAACTGCGACCCTACAAGTAACGTTTGCACATCGACCCTCTCCGCACGCTGGACATTGACGACCCTTGCACAGTTCCTACGTCCAAGACCCGAAATGGCAGCGCAAATTCACCATCGTTTGGACGTCCGTTTTGGGCATCTTCGTCCTTCTGGCGTTCCCCAGGTTGCTGAGAAGGCTCAGGAATGGGACTGCCTTTGTCGGGTGGCTAGGTATGACCGAGAACAAGAAGCCGTACGAGCGCGTGGCAGAAACCGAAGCGTCTGACCATCATGCCACGGCCCGACGGACCGTCAACAGGCACGCGAAGACGGCAGCTCTATACCATGCCTTGAGCGCTTTGGGATCGTTCTGGCACTGGACACTGCCAAAGGTCGGAATAACTGCTGGACAGCGTAAGTCGTTCCCCTGCACACACGCACACACACACAGAGAGGTCCGTTAACCGTCCAACAGTCTTCATCATCTCTGCCTATCTCGCCCTCACGGTGACCTGTATCGTATGCAATGTCCCCCTAATCGACAATCCAAATCGTGCAGGTCAGTATCATCCACGCGCACCTATTATATTCTCATGCCATCGTTCCCAGGTTTCATTGCCCTCGCCCAACTCCCTCCCGTCTTCATCTTCGCAACCAAGAATTCAGTCCTCTCTTTCCTCCTGGGCCCGGGCGTCGGGTACGAAAAGCTCAATTTCATACACCGCTGGTCCAGCCGCGGGCTGTATCTTGCGGGCCTCGTCCATGGCTCCCTCTGGATCAGAAACTACGTCTCATATGGGTTGCCGATACTAGGCCACCAAAAGCAAACAAGCGGCTTGGCTTGCTTCTCTTTGCTGTCCATCATCGTCTTGACAAGTTTGCGCCCCGTACGACGTTACTTGTGGAATGTGTTCTGGATCGTCCAGTAAGCGCTGCCCCCCCCCTCTACCGACGATCGGTTCTGCTCGCTAATGGATGCTCAAGCTTCTTGTGTTACATTGCCTTTTTCATCACCGTGTGCCATCACACGATACACGCCCCGCCATGGATATACCCGCCACTCGCGTTCTTTGGTCTCGATCTTGTGCTGAGAATGATCAGGATCAGATTAGAAGACGCCTTTTTGGTTCCTGTCGACAATCAAATGACGTTGGTAAGTTATCTTACACACAGAGAGAGAGAGGAAAGACGACTGCGAAACTTACCCCATCAATATCAGGTCCATGTGCCCTACAAGACGTCGGGGTGGACAGCAGGACAGTTTGTCCGGTTGCGGGTCTTCTTTCGAGGCCAGTTTTTCGAGTCGCATCCCTTCACGATCATGAATGCTCCTCCAATGCAAGGCTGTCTTGCGAGACCTTTGCCAACGGTGTCTGGCGAAAAAAGCGATGTGATGGAGGAACATACGGGTTCTGGCTCGGGACATGCGGGATCCACCGGACTTGGCTTTGTACTCGGCGTCCGTGCCGCAGGTGACTGGACGAAAGCACTCAATACATTTGCCCACGAAGAAGGGCAACGATTAATAAAGGCTTGTCGTGACCAACGTAAGCCCCCCGATTTAATTTTTTTTGTAATCTGAAACGGGGAGTGACTGATGTGGCCAGCGGATGTGGCGACGACACTTGACAATGTCCCGGTTCCTGCGTATATCATGATTGACGGCCCCTACGGTGGATGCAGCATAGATCCGTCTACTTGCGGGACGGTTCTGTTCGTGAGTGGAGGTAGCGGGGCGACTTTCACTATTGGCTTGCTGGATGATTTAGTGGGGAAGTGTATCAGGACGGGTCAGGCGGTGACCAGGAGGATAGAGTTTGTGTGGTATATCCGCAGCTTTGGTTGAGAATATTCGCCCCATTTTTCATATCGCATTTTTTGAACTGACGAGTATGGATTTGACAGGCACGATGTGTTGGTTCTCGAATTTCTTGAACACGATGGCTCGTCATGCCGCCAGTTGTCCGAATCTGGATCTCCATATCACCGTTTACGTGACGTGCTTGTGCGATCCTGATAGGGTGCCTGATATTCCAAACTGCGATGTGCTGCTTGCGCGTCCGGGCGTCTCGGAGGTCCTGAGAAGAGTCGTCGATGGGCGCCCGGATGAGGATCCAGCCAAGGTGGTGGAGGAAGGAAATCTCGTGGTTGGCGGGCTGTCCTGCGGTGAATCCAGCGCTGCGCACGACGACACCTACACGCCGAGCCCTGCCGCGGGAGGTCGTGGTTTAGCCGTGTGTGCTAGCGGACCGCAGGAGCTGGTGAGCGAGGCTGCGAATGCTGTCGCTGCGCTGAGGTTAAGCAAGAGAGGGAGAGAGTTGGGTTCGATTGCGGTGCATACTGAGGTATACGCTATATGAATGTGTTGTTTTTGTTTTTGTTTTTGTTTTTTGTTTTTTGTTTTTTGGCTCGTTGTAAATGGAGACGCTGTCTCCAACTGTCCAACTGTCCAAGTGGTCGTGGTTGGGAGTGACTGTACGTGAATTTGCAGTCACGGCTTGGCCCAGCAGGTCCGCATCGGACGTGAAGATCTTGCCAATCCGTATTGCGTTGATTGGGTAGCGATGTCAGTGAAAACGAAGCTCTTGGTGACGTTTCGTTAACGTGGGTGTTGCGATGGGTGAGGCGTTTCTGCGGCGTGGCGTGTGAACAAGAGAGCCATTTTTGCGGTGATGCAGTGCTCCTCGCCTTTAATGTATTTGATATTCGTATTGGAATGGTGGATCTTCAAAACGACATCAAACCCCCACTTAATGACTCAGGCAAGCACGGCCACGAGTTTCTCGAATTCGAGTACTCTCATGGACGTCTCCGCTATGCCAACAATTCCAACTACCGAAACGACAGTCTTATTCGAAAAGAAAGTGAGTCCCCTCCGCCGCCTTCAATTCGAGGTGTGCTCATGCAGGTTTGCAGCGACAGTGTGGGTGGGGCCGCTCTTGTCGTTAAAGAGTTGAGAAGGATTGTCGAGGCAAGCGAGATCACAAAGTGCGTCCAGATTCGCGTTTCCCATCATCTTACTGACTCGTGGACGTGTCTAGAGAAGATAATGCCAACTGGCCAAAGAAGAACATTGTAGGCAAACAGGAGCTTGAGATCCGGGTCGGCAACGACCACATCTCATTCGAGGTGCGTGCTCATCCAGAAATTCAGACGTTCGGTCTCTAATCGAGTGGTGAATAATGACAGACAGCAAAAATCGGCTCGCTGGTCGATATTCAGGATAGCGAGGACCCAGAAGGCCTGCGCGTATTTTACTACCTCGTACAGGACCTCAAGGTCTGTCACCTGCTCTTTCCGTTTGATCGTCCCTCAATCTCATGTTTCATTAGTGTTTCATTTTCTCCCTTATCTATCTGCATCCCAAAAAAAGAAAGAAAAAAAACGACGACTTGTCACGCTGACGCCAATAGCGCCATCAAGCCATGTCCAAAGTCAAGATCCAGTCGCCGCTAGCGGCTGACCATTCTCAAGAAAGCGTACAAATCGTATAGTAGGTGAGTACCGGTTAGCAGTTGCCGCGACGTGCAACAGTGGCTCAACGAATCTTACAGTTGTTGTGTATCATTGTAAATCAAACGTGGCTTGGTACTGTGCAAGATGTGATTAAACTTGAGCGCTATGGTGCATTGCGAAAACATGCTAAACAAGTCGAGCCCACCTGCAGACAGGTTCGCAACTTCGATTGACTGAAATGGTCAAGCATAGTACGGTTTACCGGGTGAAGCAGTCGGTGGATAACTGAGTGTCCTCCCACTCGCACTATTCCCACTGTAAACTACCATTGCTGTCACAAGGATGCTTCTGGCCGGTGTCTTCGACTGTTCCCCTCGACTGTCAATCCTGCCCGCTCACTCCATTGGTGCATTACCTTTTCTCGCCGGTCGTACTTCGAGAGCTGCATTGCTCATAAACATAGGTTTATTGCGAATGGTGGTTCTACGCCCGGGCGCCCATGGCGGAGTATTTGGGATGTCCTCAAGACCAACATATACCTTGATGCCTAGTGTACGGTGAAGCCAGACTGAAAGCCGCGATTCAAGTATCAGGGTCTTATAGATTGCTCTTTGGTAAGATTTCCAACTCCCGTCATGTTCCTATCTTTTCTCATCACTATCCCTGACTGTAACCCCAGGAACTGATCATCCTTTCTTCCCTCCATTATCTGGTCAAGAGGGTGAGCCTTGGCTTCAGTGTTCGTTGTCTCTGCTGCAGTGCTTGCGAACGAGGACGGGTAAGTTTCCCTACTATTTGCTTGTCGACTTTTCTAACTGGTACAGGGTTTTATGTCAGCATAACAAGAGCATTATGCTGTGATGAATTGACCCATCACCTGAGGTCAATACTGGGAGATGGGTGTACTCTTATGGCGCGATTTTGGAATCGATAACTCCATGGACCAATGCTTCGGTAACAAACAAGATGCCTCCAGTAAAGGGAGACAAATGTGTCCACTGCCTCTCACAACTCAGATACTCCAAGTGGTTGGTGTTGGATACTGGACACCTGGTAGGTGTAACTGGTCCATTGTGGCTTGCTTGTGACATTGGTGAAGACACTGGAGGTTAGAATAATTCATTCCATACATCTAACTCTGCTTTTATAGATTTCCATGCAGGTCTTCTGTTGGCATCAACAATCCTGGCTTTGCAACCAGTACTCCAAGCACACTGGTGTGACTTGCAGGCCATCATGCCAAGTTCTAAAGAGTTGGACACCATTCACAACCTCACAGATGACTTCTTTGCATATCATCCATGGTTCAAAGTCAAAGACTGCAAGTGGATAGATAATCCCATCATGCACTTCTGACTCTTCATGGAATCTCATGGCTGGTGGAATGTCAAAGAGTGGAGCAGCTCAAGTCATGACTCCACAGAGATGTCACATCATTCTCAAAGCTTGACCCTCATTTGATAAGCTATATCACAGCTGACAATTGTCATAAACTAAGAAGAGGTTGGCCCTGGTCAGTGACTGAGTTCATGTAAAATGGAAACAAATGACAACACATATCATGCATCAACCATTCCTTAATACTAGCAATAACAAAATGACATTTAGAATCATGATGATCATATCTGTACATGAAACACAGATTCAAACTCAGCTCCACCTTTGGGTAACATTCTCTGCCTGGAAAAAATAGTCAGCAGCCAACTTGAAGGAAGACATCACTTACTAAACTTAATGCATGTCTTATTCTATCTAATATTTCCATGAGTGTAATTATAATGGGATGCTGGGGCCCCAGAATATCTTTCAACTTGTTGATGGTAACAGAAAGTAAGGATGCTGCTAAATCAAGTTTTTCTTGCTTCCAGTAGATCATGGCAAGAGTTGCCATGATCTTGAGAGTGTCTGGATGGCCCTGCCCAATAAATGCCTTGTAAACTTGCAACATTTTCACCTGCAGCTGCTCTGCACCATTCCAGTTCCTCTTTCTTACATAGATTATTATCAATCTTATTGTGTATTTCAGAGCATTTGGATGATCTGGTCCAAGTTTTGCTTTCCAAGCTTCCACAATGTGCATCAACAGCTTCTCTGCTTCTTCCCATTTCCCCAATTTACCATATACTGAGCTCAGATTGCCCATGTAAATAAGAGTATTTGGATGGTCTGGTCCAAGTTTTTCTTTCTGAGTTTCCACAACATACATCAATAGCATCTTTGCATCTTCCCATTTCCCCAGCTGTCCATATGTTAAGCCAAGATTGCCCATGTTAGCAAGAGTGTCTGGATGGTCTGGTCCAAGTTTTTCTTTCTGAGCTTCCACAACATGCATCAACAGCTTCTCTGCATTTTCCCATTTACCCAGTTGTCCATATGCCCAGCCAAGATTGCCCATGCTATTAAGAGTGTCTGGATGGTCTGATCCAAGTTTTGCTTTCTGAGTTTCCACAACATACATCAACAACTTCTCTGCATCTTCCCATTTCCCCAGTTGTCCATATGTCCAGCCAAGATTGCCCATGCTATTAAGAGTGTCTGGATGGTCTGATCCAAGTTTTGCTTCCTGAGCTTCCACAATGTGCATTAACAACTTCTCTGCATCTTCCAATTTTCCCAATTGTCCATATGTCCAACCCAGATTGCCCATGCTATTAAGAGTGACTGGATGATCTGGTCCAAGTTTTGCTTTCTGAGCTTCTACAACATATATGAACAGCTTCTCTGCATCCTCCCATTTCCCCAGTTGTCCATATGCCCAGCCAAGATTGCCCATGTCAATAAGAGTGTTTGGATGGTCTGGTCTAAGTTTTGCTTTCTGAGCTTCCACAACATGCATCAACTGCTTCTCTGCATCTTCCCATTTCCCCAGTTTTCCATATGCCAAGCCAAGATCACCCATGTTATCAAGAGTCTTTGGATGGTCTAATCCAAGTTTTGCTTTCTGAGCCTCCACAACATGCATAAACAGTATCTTTGCATCTTCCCATTTTCCCAGCTTTCCATATGCACAGCCCAGTCTGGCCATGCTTGCAAGAGTCTGAAGGTGATCTTCTCCATGTTTGGCCTTCTGAATTTCAATGATGTCCACCCATAATTTTTGCTCTTCATCCCAGCATCCAAGTTTATTAAATACATCTGCAAATGAAATGCTTTCATTCTCATAAGAAATATTTTCAAGTTTCAACTCAGCAATATGGTCATTATTGGCTCTAATGTGGGATGCAAGCAATGCACAAAAGGTATGATCATCCTCAGATACTGAGCATGCTAGTAATGCCCTTGTCTTATAGCAATAATCACCAAGCTCCTCCTTTTGTATCTTGCTTCTACTCCAGGAGTGTACAAGTGGATGGATTGAGAAATTGAATGTACCACTTTTTCTGATCAGAGAAAATGAGAGCAATAGTTGAATGCCAGAATTGAATTGGATTTGATCCCACTCTCCTTTACCATCCAAGAACAAAAACTTAGAATTTAACAATGTGGCTGATATTTGGATATTAGAATCTTCTGCATGTTCAATGTTTATTTGTTTGTAATTTTGGGCTGCATTCTTGAACAACTTTCCAGTTATGTTTTCATGATGTAAAAATGCAAAAACTCTCAAAAGATTCACAGCACTTTGAGCTTCAACATCATTTTTGGCTCTGGCTTCAATTTCTTGCATTGACAAGTCCCATGTACCATATGTAGAAGACCCATAGTTTGATGCACCTCCAAACTTGGTGCCTGACATCAATTGATCCTGCTGCTTTTCATACAGTGTAAGATAATCTTCAATACTACAGTGACATGATGCCATGTATGCCCTAGCTTGATCAATGGCAAGTGGAATGCTCCCTAATTTTGATGCAAGCTCCTGTGCAGCTTCATACCCATTCTGTAACTGTATGACTGAACCCAACAGCAAAGAAAGTGCCTCTTTTGTTTCCATTTGAAGAACCTCCATTTTCTCCTTTGTAACTCTCATCAGTTCCTCATTCCTACTTGTTATCAAAATATTTCCATTATTTCCAGGTGGCAGGAACTTTTCAACCACCCAATACTCCTCAGCATTATCATACACAATTAACCAGTTGACCTTGTTAGAAATCCATTTCAAAGCAGATGCAGCAGATGAAACAGCATCAGGAGGCCCATTATTGGTACAGGCAATTTGTCTGAGCCTGAGGTCAATGTCTGAGGAAGCATCAATCCAAAATATATCAGTGAATCTGAGCTAGCTTAGGATCAAATACAAATGTGACTTGATTAACTCACTCACAGGTTTGCATAATCTTCAGTAAATTTGAGGCATATTTGAGTTTTTCCAATACCACCCAAGCCATAGAGAAGAAAAGATTTCCTTTGTCCATCAGAATGAGAGCTAAAAAAAAGTTTTAGCCTTTGGAGGTACTGATCACGACCTGTGAAAAGGGTGCTAGAATGCCTCTGGGGAGGTAAATAAGGAAGAGCAGGTGCAGCAGAGGGTGGAATATTCAAGATCTAGAGTTGTCAATGTTATCATCATTTTACAACTGGAAATATTGACATACATTGCCCACATCTATGAAAGTTGCTGTTGTCATAGTAAAGTTATTTGCACCAGCAAAAGCACCACGGCCATTGGCTGGGGTTTGAAAGTCAGGGTTTCCTAGGGGCAAGTTGCTTGTCATGATGAGAAGGCTGGAGTATCTCGAATAGCTAACTGTAATGAGCCAAAAGGTAGGGTGATGAATGCATACACTTACATGGTGGTCGAGAAGAAACCACGATTGTCACATATGTCACACCTTGACACGACAAACTCTTGAGATTCACAATAAACACAACAGAGAGAACTTATGGTATTTTCAAGACGGGACATGGGAGTCGGCGATAACATGCACAAAAGGTGACTTCACTGCTGACAATGCCATATCCGCAGTATCTAAGAAAGAGCTCATTAATGTGCCTATGTGCCTACAACAATCTGGCCGTTCACTTACTGGAGAGCCAACATTTTAATCCAGATCCTTTCGCTCATGAGAAGCATGTTCTTCCAGGTACCACCGTGTTGCAACGTGATGACTCAGAACTGGCGGGCAGCCGATCGACGCAGTAATATGTTCGTGGAATTGACGTTCTTCCACGTTTCTTCAGCCTCATCCCACACTTTGAGCGAGCCCCCGCTTTCGAGCAGGATCACAGATGTCGTGTGCGATGTCGATTAACCACTAAGGAGGCAGGTGTAAGCGAAGTCTGAGACAGCAGTCGTCCCGGTCATGGCAGAACGCGCGTCTTGGTCGCTCGTGATGTTTCCGGGTGGCTGAGGGTATAAGCCTACATGGCTGGTGAGAATGCGCAGGTCAAGGGCCCACCATGGACTACCATATCTATCAGGCTGGCATAAGGACTACTCTACGTATATATGCTCATATACGACGGCATTCTCGACCTGTACGAACAACTCGTTCAGTTGCGACGATCATTCCGAACAGCAGACGTACCAAATAAGAGGGAGGTTCTCCACACTGATTACACCAGCGAGACGAACTTCCCTTCAACACTATAAATGAAAAATAACCATTGTTCACCAGAGATGATGCAACATCGCAGGACCCCAGGCTATACGAACAACCGAGATCACGTCTCACCCAGGTGTGATGGAAGCGCGAAAACACACTTATGTTGTTTGCAATATGATGCTACTTGGGACAACGCAAGTGAGAAAATGATCCTTTTCGCTTCGATAATTGCCAGAGTGAGAGGACCGTTTATTCGGGTCGGGTTCGTTATCGCATTGATGGGGATTGTTCAGTAAAAAAAAACCCTACATACGTCAAGAATACACTGTACGCTCGCAAGCAGATAGTCAAGGACACCGCTGAAAGAACGCTTGCCCGAACCCGCCATAAAAGCTGTCTTCGGAATGGGAAACTCGGAAAATAATACTCACTTCGCTCATTCTGCCATGCAGAGGCCATGAAGCGCAGTAATACAATTATTAATCAATATACGACACCAACATGGGGCAGCGCTGGTTGCGAACCGGCTGGATGGCCGTGGCATCAGCCTTCCCAATGGCCTCGATTTCCTCCCTCTTTTCTTCGGAGGAGTACAGAGGTCCAACCTTGTTGAATTGCGACGAGAGTGTAGGGATCTGCCTTTGAGAACGACATGTGCTTAAAATGATCTATCCCGTTAACTTGGACAACTTCCAACTTTCCGCGTAGCGCTTCAAGAGCAGGAATAAGTTCCAGTGGTAGATCGTCATGGTGGATTGGAATGTTCCCAAGGCAGCGAAAAGCACTTTGATTCTTTGACCCAGTTTAGTTTCGTCAGCGGAAAAATCGAATCCATAAAGGGACCTTAAGCTACACGGTTCAAACTGCTCAAAGTGTATCTCCCAACGCACACAATCATAATATCCGTGGTTCAGTCTCCATCGATGGCGAGTTACACAAGAGGGATAGGCTTGTTGTTTTGCAAGACATAGGCTTATGTGAAAGTCGGAGATGGTGGTTTCCGGAAACGGCACGTTTTCCGTAAACGTATCCGCCAATACCAGAATGACATGACCGTCAAGCACGCTCAGTAATCTAACTTGGATCACATCCCGCTGACTACCAAGGAAATCCTTATTGCGTCTCCTTCAGCCCGGTATCAAAAAAGAGATATTCAACCCTGCGGCTAGATTAGTGCAAGGAGCGCATGACAAGAGGCCGTATCGCGAGGTAGCGTTTCCTGCAGAGTGTGCAATAGACAGACAAAAAAGTCAACTGCCAATAGATTGCCGCCTCTGATTGGCACCAGCGGGAAATATATCCCATGTGTCCAGCAAAGTTACTTGTTCGATAAGCTTAGTCAAAGGGGAGAATCATATAATCATGCATTCTCTCCTGCCAAGCATAGTTGGTACCGATGGAAATAATATACATTGGATTTACGTAGCATCCAAATCGTAGTTTGTACGTGAACCAGGTGACTAGTTAGTCAACACATAAAATGTTAAGCATACAGGTCCAAGAGTGATTTTTGTAATACAGAAAGCCCTAAGATACGGCAGACGCCAAAAGGAAAGCGGTTATTGGATTGAACAAAAAAGCGTGATTGTTTTGTTGGAGATGAATCAAAAACGTCTCCAGTGGCGGTTGGTAGCAGTACCGCGCTGTCTATCAAAGACAGAGGGCGGTATCCCAGATCCCGGCCTGTCATTGCCAGTCACTTGAGCCGTCTTCTTGGCTGGTCCGAGCATGACGCCGCCGGTGAGTACCGTGCTAACGCCACCCTGATATAAATACTTTTGGACATGTTTATTGGACGTATCGACGTGAACATGCAACTCGTCCGCGTCTTCTGGCTCAGGAACGCCATCCGATCTCAGGGATCTAGAAGAACGGGAGACGATGGGTTTAATTGAAGCCTTTTCTATAGAAACGGATGACGTGGATGACAAAGACGTCATGCTGTCCGTCGAGGAAGCCAGGGAGAAGAGGGAGAAATTCGAAGATCGGGAGCTCGGGCGCGAGCTCCCTGGTGAAGAAACGGGCGATGGATCATCGAGCTGGAATTGATCATGGGTAGGTGTAGGTGTGACGCCTGTCACGTTAGAAATGAGAGCGAAAATTTCGTCGGCTTCTTCCTTGCCATTACACTCGAGAAGCTCCTGGGCCCTTGTCCGTCCTTGAGGTCTAGAGATAGCGGAAGCGACGGTGGCATGGGGCGAAGCTCGCAATGAGACGGGAGACAGGTCCTGGATACGGAGCTGAGGGGGACGATATGCTTTAACTTCCTGCCAGATAGTCTTGATTGGACCGCCTTGGACGCCATACTGAATGACAGCGCGGGAAGGCTCGATCAGAATATTCAACTCCTTCCTCCCTAGGACGACGATCCAATCGACCCATCGTACACCGGCGGCAATACATGCAGCTAGAATAGGAGGGGGAGGCTGGACGGCTGAAAGTGTAAGGAACAGCCGAGGTTCGCGTGAAGAGAAGTAAGCTGTCGCAAGAGTCGCCCCCAGTACGGCCTGAAGCATTGTAACTTCGTCAGGCGCGTAGAACATGAGCAATGGACGTGTAAGGAACAGAATAGCTTCCGTCAAACTTTTGGGAATGGCGGGTGTAGAGTCAAGGTTGCGAGTATTGATGGGCATCATCTTAGCTTCGTAAAAAATGCGAGACAGCTATGTGGCGTTGAACGTAGATGTAAAGTGGGTCGGCCGGCGACAGGATAGCAATGGTCTGATGATACAAGCGTAAAGATCGGTCGAATAAGATTCCTGACTGGAAAAAAAGTAAGTGACATGGCATCTTTATTGTTTCAACATCTGTAGTTACCTTCTCGGATACAAACCAGTATTGGCAGGAAAGAACAGAATGGGAATCGTGAAATTGGATACGCGTCCTGGGGGATGGTCCGTCGTAGGATTGGGGAGCATGGTTTTGAATTTATACCGCATCGCCTACAATAAGAGGCAAGACAATGATAAGGAACAAAGAGCCGTTGCCAACAGCAAGAACAAAGGCGTTTACAATGCGGCATTTGTTTGCATGCTATTTCTGTTTGTACAACGCTTATCATACGTCACATCGTCACACCCAGCTTAGCCGGGATATCACGAGCATGGCAACATACTGATTAGCACTCGAAGTACATTATGCATAAATAGGTCATTTGCAAACGCTTATATCACTGTTATGTACTGATCTCCCGGCCGACGCACAGCTCGTCCTTTCTTGTCGCGGTAGAAAACGATATTGCCTAACAATTATCAAGAACCGCACCAAAGAACGTGTTCCTCTCACCTTTATTATCTACAAATTGACAATCATTATAATTATCCCAAAGGGCTTTGAAGACTGGTTTATCGGAACGAACGTAATGCTTGCCCAGAAATGCCTTAAGATACTGCGTAGCTTCGGGTCCATGATCTGGCATAAAATCAATCTCCTAATTTCCAGATTCAACAAAACGCACAAAATGGCATTTTAGGAAAGAACTAGACAAAAGATGGACATCAGGGCCGTCAAAATCGAGGCAACAGAACTTACGTGATGAATGACATGATAGTGAGCGACGTCATGAAGGAAAAATCGACCTTGCCATCCAAGGAAATTCCTATCAATGGTCGCAGCTGCACCACGTTGGAAGTTCCACTCCTTGCCGCGAAAATGCGGCAGAACGGGATCCGTGTGATGCAGATAAGTAATCATGATAACTGCACCGAAAGTGGTTCAGGCATGAACCGCATGAAAAGACGCACTTACACCAATGTGTCACCATAAGCCACGGTATACCATAGAATTTGATCACTTGAGCTGCGCCGAACACTACACAAGCGTCTGAAAGTATCCACAACATGACAGCAATCGCGACGTTTGACAGAATGACTCCTCCCCGCTGCTCCCTCGTAAACAAAATAGATTTCGCTATGTGCAGCCGTTTCACAGCAATGGAAAAGCATCTTAACCCGCACTCACGGTTAATATGATTTGTTCCTTTCGGGTAACCTTTCTGGCCCGAGACGTTGTAGACTTCAAGGCGTTGAACGCATGGTAAATTTAATGGCGAGCGGTACTCACGAAGATACGCTGGAAACGCCAACAGCTGCTGTCGAATGAGCATGTACAGAGTGTATAGGGGCGTATCGCCAAATATTTCATCGTAATCAAACCCGTCGCACGCTTCTTCGTCCGCAATACCAAGATCAGCCCTCGTCTTCGGCACGTAAACCTCATCGCGTTCCATTGACGCGTGGTTTCTGTGGTGCCGATGGTGGGATATTTTCCAGCTAAAATAGGGCGTCAAGAGGACGGTATGTGTAGCCTGAAACGCATTGTTACGGTTAGAATTAGTCGGTACACAAAAAACTTACAAATCCAATTATATCATTGATAAGCCCACAGTCCGAAAAGGCGCCATGTCCGCACTTGAGAAAGAAGTCAAATCCCAGAAAAACGTGCGAGAGTTTGAACTCACTTCATGGCCAATCACCCAAAGTCCCGTAAATATCAGTCCTTGAAACCACCAGCTAGCAGAAGCAAGTTACATGGTAGAAATATCGTTAGTGATCCACACTTACTATACATGCCATATGGCACATCGAACGAGCTCAGAGGCATAGGGAGACCATTTTTGACGCACGACTTCATTAGATAAAAATGCATCCGCGAGAAATATCGCTTTCCAAGCAAATGCAGCCATGGAGAGATCGCGAGCAAAGTATAATAGACCTCGTTTCGTATCCCTCATGAACAAATGCGGCGGGATAGCATCTCTGATTTGCTTCACAGACCTAGTAATTTATGTAACGTATAGGAAAATGTTAAAACGCTAACGTCGTACATACCAGTTGAATGGCGTGAACGGGGGGAGGCTTTCATCCGAATAGGTTTGGTCGGAGGTACGATTATGGCCCATGACCACCGCGGTTTAGCTTTGGTCAATGGATAGAAAGGCAGCACTAAAGGAGATTCTAGCACTCGTAGAGTGTACCTGGATGCACGATACGTCCCTGTTATATAGTCGAAGCAAAAGGCAGGAAGCAAAAGCCTATGTTGCATTTGCATTATACTTTATTGTCCATTTTGGGACTCCATCGGTCCTAGCCATTATTCTCGTTTCACGGTGGAAATTTGGGAACATGGATTAGTTTCATGCCACAAGTTTTTTTTTCCGGAAATCTTCGCCATTCAAAGAAGCTCAGGTAATTGCCAGTGATTATCAAAGAATGCATGAGAACCCAACTTCTGTAGATGATGCGCGCGATGAGCAGATCTTTGAACCGAATAGTCAGCAGCTGGAGTATAGAACAATCTCGATTTGCGGACTTTTCGTAAGTTTGGAATCATGAGCACCTTTCTGAGCAGGCTCCCAAGTTTGCCCTGGGGATTACCGCCAATATGCCAATTAGACCTTTCCATGACAGGTCGCCATCATCCCGATCATGGTTTTGGTAGAGAACACGGTTATAAACTCAGAGATAATCGCATGGGACTGGCGTGGTCATCTGTCGACTCGATCATGATGGAAATCTTGGAATGGCGGGATGCCGTCAAAGTGCAAATATGGAAAAGAGCAGTACCCGGGGTCTTTTCTGACCTTGGAATTCAATATCAAACGATGCTCTGCCGCCCGGATACCCGCCTTGCAGAAGAAGGGCCTTTACTAACCTCAAACGAGTGTGACAAATACATATTTTCTTGCGCCACCTCGCAAACCAATGGCTTAAAAGACCGAAGTAGTAGCACCCGGTCGATGTCCCCAGATTCGTGCCCAATGGTATCCTTAGCTTCCCTGTTTCATGACAGTCCTGAATACGAGAGGCGACTGGCTACGCCTTTCAAGCCAACAAAAGTACGTCCAGTGGGTTGAATAAATCACGCTGAGTTATCTAACGCGATTATTGAGGTGACTTGGGCGGAGGTCCGTGCCGTCGTACCGAGCCACCTGTTTCAGAAAAGCACGTCCAAAGGGCTGTTCTATGCCGGCAGAGATCTGCTCTGTGTTATTCTCATTTACCAGTTTGGCAGCCACATCGATCCTCTTTCAGCCTGGTTTGCACAGAAAGTGAAGTTACCCAGTCTTGCAACCGCCCTCAGATCGGCACTATGGCTGTTCTACTGGTACTGGCAGAGTATTGCTTTCGCCGCTTGTTGGTGTCTCGCGCACGAGGCAGGGCATGGCAATCTATCTCCGTACTCATGGGTCAATCATATCATCGGCTTTACGTTTCACACTGTAAGGTTCTTTGGGTCTCTCGACATGATCCGCATAACTCATGGGCGTAATTTAGGCTGTATTTGTTCCTTACTTTGCGTGGAGATCGTCCCACAGAGCACACCATCAAGCGACGATGTCGGTTGAACGAGATGAAAATTACGTGCCTCGCACTCGTTCAAACTATAAGCTACCTCCCGCGAATACTGCACAACTCAGGGATTATCACGAGGCCTTTGAGGAAACTCCTATCTACACTTTGGTTCGAATGATGGTAATGCAACTCCTGGGATGGCAAATCTACCTTTTCACGAATATCATGGGCAGTCCGCGACATCCTCGGGGAACCAATGTAAGTGAAATGCTTAATTGTGAAGACAGAGGACTCATTATACTCCAGCATTTCTCGCCGAACTCTTCGTTATTCAAGTCAGACGAGACATACGGCATTATTGTATCAGATATGGGTCTCATCTGTATGGCATACATACTATATACATGGGCAACCCAGATTGGTTTTGTCAAGTTTTTGATGATATATTTCATACCCTACGTCGTAAGTATCCACCTGAATTCTCATATCCTGTGCTGAAGACGATCATTCAGCTAACCCACCATTGGATTGTCATGGTCACTTTTCTACATCACTCCGATCCTTCAATCCCGCTTTACAGGCAGAAGGAATGGTCGTTTCTTAGAGGGGCATTATCCACCGTTGATCGCCCGCTTCTGGGTTGGGTCGGTCGATTCTTCTTCCATAACGTGTCCCATGACCACGTCAGTTTTCATTGCTACAGCTTTACGTGTACTGACAAATAATAACCAGATTGCGCATCATCTATTTTCGACCATACCTTTCTGTACGCACACTAGCTTTATTTTAGTCATTTAATCATGACGCATTTGGAATAGACAATCAGCCACAAGTCACCGAGGCGATCAAGAATGTTCTAGGAGAAGACTACAATTACGACTCGACGGTGAGATGCCCCGGTAGCGTTGCTCGTCGGATGATCCTCCTAATCAACAAGCTTAGAACTCGTTTCGAGCGCTTCACCGTTCTTTTACCCAATGCCTATTCATCGAAGACGAGGGTGATATCGTTTTCTATAAGAATAAGCACGGACAGTCAGCGCACGTGCTCGCGGAGGACATTTAAATAGTGCATGGAGCTCAAAGTGATCGCCAACGCCACACGGAGCAGAATATCAGTTGCGTCGAAGGAGTGTTTTGAACCGATATACGACACGTACTAGGTACTAGTAATGCTTTGCGGTGTACTTATCGTTCTCTTGGATTGGCTTTCTTCGTAAGTATTGCCTTGGTCTCTTGGTCCATTGATCCCGGCCTCGTTGAGCTCTTGTTCGATCCATCAGCGGGAGAAGTTGATGATCTCACAAGCTTCCCGCGTCGAAGTCCTTCGTCTATCGGTACTTCCTATCGGCAAATGGCATGATGTGACCATCAGCCACGAGTGATGCAGCTTTACGCGATTTGCAGTCTCGTGAAATCTTACTTCTTAATCGTTCGACTAATGAGAGTCTCTATTTTATTACCTTTGTCGTGCTCGGCTGACCGTATAGAAAATGAAGCAATGCGGCTAACCGCCAGTCTGGCTATACGCCATCGCCGTTAACCGCATTCGGACAAGGCGTCCTCGTCTGAATTTCCCACACATCCCAGGAAGGCAAACGTCGCCGCCAGCGACGACAGGTCTTTCAGCTTTTCTTTGCGAAACGAGTTGCTTTCTTCAAATTTTTCCATGGTGCTGAATAACAAATAAAAGACGCTACAAAGGTGGCAGTAAAGTTACTGCCTGGAGTGAATATCCACGGAATGAAGTTGCGAGGACCAAGCATCCACATTCACCATCAATGCATGTCGGTGTTTCCGTATTAGTAGTTCTAGGGACTAAACCAAAGACAACTACCGTGGTCCAAGATATTGTATTTCTCAACATTGAGCAAATTCTTGGAAACTGAACACGCGGTTTATGATAGGTGCGCTTCATAAACCTCTCGTGTTTCAACATAGTACTTAACGTATTAAGTAGATCAGCCTCGAGACCAGTTGACACGAGAATTCGATAATCGGATTGTTATAATACTATCTGCTCAATGACTGCTGTCTTGATTTAGGTCCAAAGGTTGATCGTTCCGACTAGGCTAGAGTAAGTCTGGTGGTGTTCGAGAATTATGCCCTGTGATAAGTCGAGAGAAAGTCAAGATAAAGCTGACTGGGATAGAAACACCTGACCGAGGGCAAGACCGTGTCTTCTTTACTACACACCTGGAGCTCTCTGTCGTGGCGCTAAAAATGGAAAGGAGCCAAGGTTATGTTCTTCTTTGACAGGATATGCAACGACTGTACCTTCACACACCAGGTCTTTGCGCGATATATTTCACTGCAACCTCCATAAATTTAATGCTGTTAGTGTATCGACCCCTCACACGAGGGCTCCAAGGCATCGGCGAGGCAGATATCATGCCTATTCATACAGTGCTAATCAGAAGATGCCTGCGGATTCACTATTCCTGCTACGCCGCGCTGGCAGGTGGCTTATAGTGCTAGGAATATCCCGTGGATCAGGGATCTTGATTATCTGTTGCCACGGTCGATATCTTGTTCAAATGATTCATGCAGCACGATATCCCCATCGAGGAAGGTGTTTCCGTATTTCTCGGATACTAGTTCCACTTGGCCACGCCGTATCAATCCGACTCGAACATGCTGCAAAGTCATGCACGAACATGATGTTGCTAGTACTCACGTGTGTTAGCGCGATAAAGAGCTGTGACAGTCTCCAATTATTCTGGCCTGGCCTCGGCTATTAGTGTGCTACGCGTGGTAACGGTGACTAGAAGATAAGACGTCATTCCCGGTGTCCTGATTGTCTTGTAAGCCGCTTGTGCTCATAGTTTATTTCGTCGCTTCACGTTTATTTCACACTTGTCCTTGACCAACGCACACGTGCCGAATAACTTATAACAGCCCGGTGTGGATCCCTGCATGCCTCAAAGCACGCTCCCTCCGTACGCATCCTGCCTTTAGTTCCTCATCCTCAGGCAGCTCAGATACCAAAAAATGAATACCATGCTTACTATTGAAACAGCCCTTCTACCCCTCCAGGTGATTCAAACTTGCCATCCTCATTTCTCGTCTCCAGATGCAGATATCTCCCTCCTGTCTGTCGACGGCACGGTATTTCGCATACATTCGTATGTTCTTCGAACCACATCCGGTTTGTTCCAAACTATGTTCAGCCTTCCTCAACCGACACATTCCGTACCATGCTTGGATGAACACGAAAAGCCAGTTGACAATGCTCTGCCAATACATGCCGCTGCCACTGACACGATCCCAGTCTACGAAACATCGTTCCTTCTATCTTATCTTCTGCCACTTATAACCGGGAAAGTCCCACCACAGCCGTTGCACTCCCTCCCTCTGTCGACACTCACGCGCTTACTATTCCTTGCCGAGAAATGGGATACTCCAGGGCCCATCTCCCAAATCCGCAATGTGATAAATGGCTCTCGGTCCGCATGTGATTTGCAGCTCTTCTCCCTGAATTCAATATTCGGTCATTTTTCCCCCCTGTCATCCGTCGCCTTGCATATACCCCCTCCACCATCGGCACACTCTTCACGACGCAAGCTGGGGCCGCCTACCGGCTTCTTCCATACCGATCCTTTACGTATTTATATACTCGCTCGACACTTTGGCTGGAGGAAAGAGGCGGAGCGCGCTGCGGCGAGTTTGCTTGCGCACAGTATGGACGAACTCGAGAAAATGTGGGAGGAAGTGCAGGAGGGTAAAGTAGATAGGCAAGAAGGGGAAGAAAACGACATTATCATGTTTGGGGCAACAAAGAAAGACTGGGAATTACTGACCGATCTGAGGAGGCGACGGTGCGAAGCATTCAAGGAATTGATCAATAGCCAAGAAAAATTCACAGCTGGGAATAAGTAAGTCTCGTTTTGTTGCTATTGTTCTTGCCTGAAACAACCAAATAACGGTCATAGTCCTGGTTATAGTTGTGTGCGGTGTGGCCACGCTAAGATTGACAATTCACCTTGGGAAGCTCTTAAAAAAGTCATGATGATCGAATTCGAAGCACGGCCATCGGGTGATACATTACTCGCTGCGCTGGTGATACCACAGCCGGGTTATCATAGAGGGTTGGAGGTCACTGCTGTGTTATCACGCGTCACGGCGCCTGCTATAGGAAGCGTCAACGTGCCCCATGAAAGATTATGGCCGGAATTAGTATCATGCTTGAGCGCGAAATGTCCGGACAAGGAATGTGGTGCTCCAAATTACGACTCACTTGCGACCATTAAGCAAATCAAGGCATGCGTGGAATTGTTGCCGTGGAAGGTTTTATGGGACGAAGGAGGGTCTGGTTAGCTGCAACGGCAATGTAAAATACGAACACGATACCTTGTGCGTACTCAGGCATTAGTAGTATACATCTAATATCCGTGATAATAAACATATGAACTGCGCACATTATGCAAGGGAAGTGATCACGATCCATAAGGAAAAAACAGATGTCATTTAACTCGGCGCGTGAAGCTGAGGGTTATTCTACTTGCTCCCTTGCTGTATTTACAGGTCCTGATTGTACCACTTCACCTGCTTGTGTTGCATTTCTGCCCTTGCCCGGGGGAGGAGGATGATACACCTTTTCCTGGCATGATCGTCAGTCAACCAGGCGCATTGTACGAAAATTGGTAACCACACCTTCTTTTTCTTCTTCTCCGGTTTTGCATTCGGATCTGGGTACGCCAACTTTTCAATCTCCTTCCATTCCTCGTTCTCATCGAACGCTTTCCTAATAGGCTCTAACAATCTCACAATCGCGCTCGCCACTGCCGTCTTGAGATCTTTAGGATGTATTACCTTCTCCCTAAAGTCGATCTTTATCTCTTCGAATGACTTGTAGTGTAGTGACCCGCCGAATTTCTCGTCTCGCTCAATGGAGAAGACGGCACCCTCGGGTGCGTTGTCCGAAATGAACGGCCGCTGATCGCCCAATCCGCTCTCCAGCAGAGTGTCTCCCTTGAGCCGGTCAATCCGGAGTTGGCTGACAGGGATCAAGACCTCCTCGACAAATGACAGTAGACCATTGTCCTCCACGTTTCCCTCTTCACAGAAAGCAGCCTTGATCTTTTTCCGAACGAGTTCCGCAGTGTCCAGAATGTCAATCTTCGAATTGGGGTCCGATGATGACATCTTCCCACCCGCTAACCCAGGTACCATGGCATTCATCAGATGTGCGCGTTTGCGGTAGCCGAGCCTAGGGAGGTAGAGCTCTGCAAAGGTGAAGATTTTCCGCTATATCAAGCGAAGATCAACTTGGGTCCACGTAGGATCAAAGTACGAATCCGTACCTGGTCAACGCCTCCGAATTGAAAGTCCACTCCTAGGTACTCTTCATCCAGGGCCTGCAGGCCGGGGTAAAGTAAACCACTTAATAAAGGACTCTCTACTTGTTTCACTACTTCTGCACCCGCCTTCTTTGCGTCGTGCTCCGTTACGATAGCACACAATTTGTAGTTGTCGAGGTTGTACTCCTTTGTCAATTGGTAAGAAGAGCCCTCTACAAAACGTAGTTTTGATGTTGGAATTCCCAGAGACGTAAATACGGCGAGCAAAATATGCTTGTAGTATTTAGTTCGGTGCGCAACGAGCTCCAGTGGAGCTTTAAGGTTGTCCAAAAATGCATGGACGTCTGTGAAGCGATTAGCTGATTTGTTTGGGTAGAGGAAGAGCCGAAGATGAGCGCCGCTACAGGACGTCGATTTCCGACATTTTCAGAAATGACAAACGATTAAGATACTTTCCTGCCAAAAGAATAGTTACCTTGAGGCGAGAAGGAAGTGGTTAGCGAAATGTCAGACGAAATCGCCATCAGTCCCTATCGGTCGACGCTGTCCCTTTTACAGAGTGAAGAGAACAGGGTGGACGGGCTGCAGAGAATATACTGAATGGTGAGGAACTTGGACGCACCTCGACACCTGCATAAAGGAAATCGGCGATCTTTGTCAATGACACAAAGTAGCCAATGTGGGCTAGATCAGTATCGGGTGGGCGTTGATCTGCATTTCGAGGCAGAATGTATGCTCACGTCGTCCAGTGGGTGCAGTACCTGTTGTTAACGTCGAGAGCATCAACGCGCCAACAGGATTGAGACGGAGATGTCGCGTACCCCAGTAAGCTTTTGGTGAACGTCCCTCTGCAAGGATAGCCTTTATCGATTCACCACCTAGCACTTCCTTTAACCGTCTTGTAATAATTTCGTATTTTTCCTCTGGCGATGCCATGACGGTCTTATAAAATTATCGTTGAGAACTTGTGACTCGACTCGGCTATCGCCGACTTATTTTCGACTTATTTATGTTACTGCAAAAATAATAATTTTACTATACGGACTTCGATTACAGACTTGATACAGCCATCCAGTAGTATATGATACAGATGAACTAATGCCCTGCACCTTTTTCAAAGACGGTGATGGATTCTACTTCATCGAAATTGTACAACGGGGTGAGAACCGCATTCCTGTTGAAAAAGACCCAGCGCTTGATCCAGTAGGGTAAGAAGGTGGTCAACTGGTAAGACGCGTGCTTGCTCATGGGTACCGCAAACACGTAATCGAGTTCTTCCAGAGTCCGTTGTTTCGTTTCTTGTAGGTAACAAGGCAAGTTAGCGGTTGTTACAATACTAAAATGATTGACATACCAGGCATGAGGAAGAAAATCATTATGAACGCCAAGCAGTTAAGACCAGCATAGAAGCCGAAAGCTGATAAAAAAGTCAGCTCAAAATCAGGAAAGAAGAATCTGAAGACATACATCCAGTGGTGCCAAGAGCACCGAGCATACGTGGGAATGTGAGAGAGAGAACGGAAGCCCAGAACAAGTTGGTCGCGACAGCCCACGACCTATATAAATCATCTCGGTCTCTGCTCTTTCATCAGAAATGTATTGAAACTCACATTCCCATCTCACGGTGTGTCAGTGGGAAAACTTCAGCGGAATAGGTAAAAGGCACTGGCCCTTCACCGGGAGAATAGAATGCTAACGAAGAGCCATCAGTGGATGATCATGTTCTAAGAACGCTTACATACCAGCAAACAGGAAAACGAATAAGGCAATAAGGGGTACTCGTGCCGCATTAGATCCGGAAATAAAGAAAGAGAATCCTGCTGCGAGAAGCGTCCAAGCCATGTTCGGGAAAGTGAATAACAAAAGGTTGCGACGACCAAAAGTATCAATAGTCTATTTGCAATCCATAAGCTGGGCGGACATCGAGAACGTAACTTCACCTACCCAAACAGCAGGGAAAGCGAAGACCCAGTTCACCAGACCGAAACCCCAGGAAGCCAACAAGGCATTTTTCGTGGAATAGCCAGCTTCAGAAAAGATCGTGGACGAGTAGAAAGCAATGATATTGATGCCACACATTTGTTGCGCGATCATCACGACGAAGCTAGCAAGGGTAGCGCGGCGAACACGAGGGATGGTGAAGAGCTCGAAAAACCGCTTAAAGTAATTGGTACCATGAAGAACAGCAAACTCTGCGGTGATTTGGCAATGAACATAGTACAAGTCACGAGCAGCTTGAAGAGGGCTATTGCGCAGACGACAAAAGGAGTCGTAGGCTGCCCTGTAACGACCCTTCTTCAACAACCAACGAGGCGATTCTGGAAACAAGCTAAGCTTTACTCTGGCAATTTAACACATGAACATACCGGGACAAAAGTAGATACCAATGGTCAATGGTACAGCAGGCAAGAAGGCAGACGCGATTTGTAGCCGCCATGCAATTCTACCAACCTGGAAAAAAATCAAGTTGGCGGAGAAACCAAGCATGATACCGAAAGCGGTCTGGCAACAAGTTGTCAGTTTCAACTAGATTGAGATGGATAATGGTACTAACCCACAGCTGCCATGACATGACTAATCCACCACGGACATTGGCAGGAACGTTTTCAGCAGCAAAAACGGGAGAGGTCGAAGCTTTGGGGCCCATTCCTAGACCAAGCAAGAGACGGCACACCTACGCAAACATTCAGCAACTGATGCCAATAAGTTCTCTTGAGACCTACAAAGAGCTGGGGCCAGGTCTGGGCGAAACCTTGACCAAGGACACTGAATATGCAGAAGATGCCACACCAGAAAAGCGTTCCTCGACGGCCAAATAAGTGATTCAATGGGTCAGTTAACCAACACCCAATAAGACACGAAGCGATGTATGGCCTATACGTCCCATAAGCAAGGGGTGTGAGTGCATACAAGTCAACCTACCCAGAGTTGATGAGACCGACTATCCATTGATTGCGTGCTGCTTGTGGTGAGTTGGCGGCAGTGGATATACCGAATTCGTCCGGAAAGCTGAGGTTGGCGCCGTTTGATCCCGTTTGATCCCAGCCCCTGGGATAACGGCATGAGAACTTGATGCACTAAATTGGATGAGACCTGCTTACTGTACGGCGGCGGCAAGACTGCAAATAACGACCGTCATGTAGAGCGCCTTTGGCTGACTCCATCTATCTATGGACAATATTTGGGTTAGATTAAGCGCCAGATATCAAACAGTGAACAATACTGACGGGTAACTTCACGGCGAATGATTGCTTTGTCAGCTTCGTCAAGCTCGGGAATGTTTTCAAAGTCTCTGGGGTTCTGCGCGAGTAAAGCACCCTTGCGCAAGAGCGGAAGGATGTCCTCCAAGTCTTTCTCATGAGCAAAGTGGTCTACTTGGCGGAGCAGTTTATCTTTTGGGATACCGTAAAGGGGATTTTGAATCCTGTCGTGCCAGGTGATAAGCGTCGAATGCCTTAAAAAAATTTTATGTACATACTTGGCTTGCACATTGTTTGCCAGGTCGACATGTCGTTTCTCGTGTTCGTGAACGGAGCCTTTGTCCTCGTACAACATCGTTATCACAACAGACGTCAAAGGAGAACAAGAGAGGGTGGGTCGGTTTGGCAGTTGATCCACCTACCAACTCTCTTTATATTTCTGCGACCCATCATCGTGTCACATCGGCTAGCGATTAGCCCCCCTTTACGGACTCCTCCTCGTTATGCAACCAACCCAATTGATGGATCCGGAGAGCCATCAAACCCGAGCTGCAGACCTAATGACCTTCTTCCAGCGCGGCATATGAAGATTTCAGCATGGTTACAGTAGTTCTGCAAAGGACTCGTTACACCTACTCTCATATCCGGTGAGATCGGACCGGCACAGCATCAATAGGACCGTGTGATATGCATCACACGCTTCCGGAGTTGCACCGTCATATGCGTCGCAACTGGAGAATCACCTCCGCGAGGAATGAATCAGGCAATGTTGGTACGTCACAGAAGTATTTAGCCTGTCCGCACAAAGCCAGTCCACAAGCGTGGCTGGCTGCATAGGTCCGCATGCTCGAGTATCGGCGACCTGCGGTGCCGAATGGAGTAATTCCCCGGACTATTCACCGAGGCTCCGGGGAACGGTGATCCGGGCGTTCCACATGCTCTCTCTCTGCTCCTGTCGACGTTCTCCAATACTTCCCCGGTTTTATCTCTGCCCTGGTGCCCCGGTGTCGCCCTAACGATACCGAAACGCTACGACAGGCGCTTCTCCTGAGCTTTGATGCCTGATGATTGTGGAGCGTTCTTGGGACCAAATATATCCAAACAGTGTGCTGTGAGCTATTTTTGGGTATACTTGCTCGAGGCTGTTCGAGGACCTATTCTGCTTTTGGATATCAATGCTACGATCAAAACCCGCAAACTCAGGCTCAAGCTCAAGCTCGATGCTTGTAAGCTATCTCTTCAGCTGTTCCGCAGATATACACCGTTAACGCCTATGCTTGTCCTGATCGGATAGTCCTGCCATCCGCCAAAGTCGGGCGCCTGCATTTTTTCGACGTGCGATTCATCTTGACACCCGTTGTACGCCTGACAATCATTATTCAGCTTTTCTCCGTTGCCATATGCCCGTAGGATCAATCGTGCAATATCTGCGTGCCTATCAGTTCAGTTATGAGTGCCAGGCACGGCATCGCTTAGCACAACTGGTGGCTTCTCCATATTCCTCCTGTAACATGTTCTCTTTCGCGGATCTTGCCTGTAGCAACACAGACGACGGGTCCTACGAGGTCCTGCGGCATCCACGGCAATACATATCCCATCTCGAATGTACGATCATCTGACGTCCCCTTCTGCGTCATTGATCCATTCGAATCGCTCACTTCCGGGAATCCGCAGGACTTCTTTGCGGCACCGCGTTTCAATGCCCATTTCGTCTTCCTATCCGCAAATTGTGAGAGACATTGTGACGTCCTCGGCTATAATCGGGTCTTACGACAGGCTGAGCACGTGCAGTGAGAAGCACATATCACTCGGGCACCGCAGGCAATGCGTGCTATGCGTTGAAAATGGTACATTCAGGTTTATTATAAAGTATATCCGCGTGGCGGGCGGCACATACTCGATCCATAGCACATATAAATCATTGAATTCAGGCCATCGATTATTCCTTCTGGTCAGTAATTCTTTTTTCGCCCTTGTGCGCGCTACATAAAGAATCGCAGAGTGACTATCGGCCATATTCTTTTCATTTTGAGGCATCAACAGCAATCATGGTGGAACGTGATTCTGCCAAGACCACATTCTATCACACAATGTAGTTGATAAGGAAAGGGAACGGTAATCTGTAGATAACAGAGTGACAATCGCGTATGTGGTATGTTCCAATTACAACGAGTCTGGCCATGGGAGAATTGATCGTATCGAAAGGCACAAAATTCCCGCTCATTCATGGCGTGCTGATTTCCTCTAGGTCGAAATTGCTACTTAACGTCAAGAAGCCAGACATCAATTCATTGTGTTTTGGGATCGGTAGCAAGCGTATTCGATGTATCTCGAACACCCCCCCCCCCATGCATCATCTCGTGTGGATAGGCCCTGAGGCAAAATTCAGCTTATGCACGTCCCGTCAATGATCACCCACATAGGAGTGGGTTTTGGACGCGGGGGGAAGACCGGCTTCGCTGTTTTGCGATCGGTAGCAAGCGTATTCAATTCGTCTCGAATACCCCCCCCCCCCATACATCATCTCCCATATGTCGTGTGGATAAGCCCTGATGCAAAATTCAGCTTATGCACGTCCCGTCATGATCAGCTACATAGGAGCAAGTTTTGCACGCAGGGCGAAGATCGGCTCTGCTGTCCAGTGATTATCACCCTTCTCCTTGTCTGGATACACTTTACTCCATCTGTATTCTTGCGGGTTGGGTCTATATATTTTTGCCATAACGGCGGAAGCGCATTTTCCAGAACCATGTAAAATATCTTTTTGTTCATGTCACTTCCAGTAGTAATAAGGAGTCCCACAGTGAACTCCCATTTATCGCACTCGTCCATGATTCCCTTGATATCAGCACGAGTGACTTTAGTGTACGTTTTCTCAGTGACGGGTTCGCTGTCGAAGGTAGCCCGTGCAATCTCGAAACCATCCATGCTTATGACTGTAACCTCGTGTTGGATATATGGAGTGTCAGGTAGTTACACGTCGGCCTCAGAACAGCCGCTTGAAGATGAATTAATCGATCACGACTGTCAACGCGACCAAACGCTATCACGGACCGCCAAACCCAATTCTCAAATCTACAGTCACGACGCATCCTCCTTCCGTTGCATACAGTCCAGGAAATTGTAAAATCGATTCCTCCTGAGAACGGAATTGCCATTCGAATGGCCCTGTTGACACGGTCTTCTAGACAAAAGGCGGAAAGGGAGCCCTGTTTGGAAGTCGTCGAGTCGTTGTACCGTTCCAAAGGCTAACTAAGCTAGTACTTGACATAACCTAGCTCCAGCGATTCTGATCGCATTGAAATAAATAAAATTTCTGCTCATTGTAAGCGGCATGTCTTACTGTCTCTGTGTTCCGGTGACGTGCTATTAAACCGCCCCGGACCCCGTCTGTGGCGTTGCCGGGAAGCACCATGTTCCAATGGATCCTGGCTACGACGAGTAAGAATCAGCATACCCATCCCTACATGTCTTGATTGCGTGGCAAATATCGACCTTGCGACCGTAGGACGAAAGCCATGGGGCCGATTCCTCCATCTGAATTCAGCTGCAATAGAGCAAAATTCAGCCTACCCTAACATCTATATCCACATCTCAATCACCTTAGTACACAGCATGCATTTCGTTCTCCGAGTCGTCACCGATAGCCTGTCTGATAGCCCCGATCATGACAGTTGGAAACATTGGTGCTCGTAAGTTGATGAATTGACCTTAGTACCAAGGCGTCGTCCTGCCTTCGCCCACTTCTTGCAATCGTCCTAAATCTTCTGCGACCCGGTAGTTCCCAGGTACGTTTTCACGGTGATCATGGTTCTCTTGTATTTAGCCCGCAAGATTTCAAAGTCACTGCTTTTTATAATTTTTAGCCTCAAATTGAAGAGACAAGGCACGCTAGCCGCATCCACGCCGCGGACACGGTCAAGCTCGTCATCATCTTTTGCCCACCCGCGCGGCAGCCATGTTTCCATAGCGTAGCTATATATAGGCCATAGGCCCTAACGGAGTTTGAAACTTAGCGGAGTTAAAACAACCTACCCGTTTTGGTCCCTCTCATTCCCGCGCCTTCTTGCCGAATTAATTATTTAACTAATTAATTATTTTGCATTGCCACCCGCGCTTTCTCTTGGGCAGTTGCGAACGCATCACCGAGAGTCACGTGTCTCTGAACACAGGATGCTTGTTTCGCCCCTCGTTCTCAGCTAGCCGGAGCCCGTATTCCACAGATAGTCAGCACACCACCACCCAGATAGGATGTATGTAAATACACCCGTTCACTTAGATATCGCGAAACTACCGAACCAAAGATGAGGCCACCGCGCCGCCGACCTCGCTTCGAGGAACTCTACCAAACTTCTGTCCAGCAATATAGCTCGGCCATGGAGAGCGATGGAAGGTGGTGGATGGCGGTAGTGGCGAGGATGGCGGCGGTGAAGAAAGGGTGACAGCAGTGAGAAAAGAGGCTGGCTGTTAGGAGAGGGTGGCAGCGGCGGCGAGGTTGGCGGCAGTAATGAGGATAGGTCAGCAGTGGGTAGGAGAGGGTGGTGGCGTGAGGAGGGCGGCGGCGATGAGAAGGCAGCGGTGTCTGATGCTGGGTCTTGCACGGCCTCCCTCGCTCGACTCAACTACTGGTCCGTAAACGTTGGCATGGTCAGCACTTGAAACCAGAAACTGCATATACAGGGTCAGTTCACTACGCTCTCAGTCACACGTACCTTTACCGGCAGATAATTACCCACAATTCGGTTTCTAATCACTTGACAAGGCACGGATACTCTTGACGGCAAGGCAGCGCTGTTTGGAGGTTGTCGACGTCGTTACACCGTTTTAAAAGCTAGCTAACTAGTACTTGACATATCCTAGGTACAGCGATCCTCATCGCATTGAAGCAAAGTTTCTGCTCATTGTACGTGGCATGGCCTATTTTCTCTGTGTTCCGGTGACGAGTAAGATTCAGCAGGTCCACACCCACGTCACAATCACTTACTCAGCATGGGCCCTTACACGTCTCAATTGCGTGGCAAACTGTATCGGATATGCGATATAGAGGATATTATCCTCTGGCGTAGGATGAAAGTGAGACCGAAGCCTCCATTGGAATTCATGCGGATTGTAGCTGCAATAGAGCAAAATTCAGCCTACCCTAATACCTATATCCACGTCTCAATCACCTACACAGCGTTCATCTCGTTCTTGTCACCGATAACCTTTCTGATAGCCCCGACAATGTCAGTTGGAGGCATTACATGAACGCCATTTTTTATAATTAGGTGAAATTGATTTCCTGGCCTGTCGGCTATAGTACCAAGGAGGAGTTTTGCCTCCTCCCATTTCTGGTAATCGTCGTCAATCTCTTGCGAGGATACAGTTCCCAAGTAGTACGTTTTCACGGTGATCATGACTCTCTTGTATTTAGCCCGCGAGATTTCAAAGTTAGGGGTTTTTATAAATTTTTGCCTCAGCTGGAAGGCGCCTTCAATGGTGTCACGACTTTCGGGAACCTAGAAGTGGAATATAAACGGCGAGGCGACATCGTTAATAGTGGCACTTGCCAACGATTCCAAGTTGTTGGTGTGGATGAAATAATCTGGGTATGCACTTGCGACGCATGTAAAGAAAAGTAGAACAATGATTGAGATGAACTGCATTGCAGAGAAATGAGAGGTCCAGCCTGAAGGGACACATCATACCAGCGTAGTTGTTTTAAATCGTCTGGCTTCGGCCTTGATGTGCATCGAGCAAGTGTTGGAACGGTGCGGAATCCGAGTCACCCGACTATTCTACCGTCACGCGCGCCGTCATGCATTCTTATTGTATAGTATATGTTTCAACTGCGTCGAGCTGACTTACCATGTTTCTCGTCGTTGAGCTGTTATATGCCACTGGACATTGCCAGGTCTGTTAGAAAGGTGCAAGAACTCGGATCAATTTTTGATATTGCAACAGGGAACGTTGATGCCGCGACGAAACACATCTATGTAGTACAGCCAACAGGTCATCATTGAGGATGATCGTGATAAAAAACTTTGTTGATATTGATAGACATTAAGCAGCGTAAGATGATCTCTGTCCAGTACAGTTAGTTTGGCCGCATCAGCCTGGCGCCGATTATTTTGCCGGAGCCAGATATTCGGCACTAGAGACACGCACCAGACAACATGGCGGTGATGGTCAACACCATGATCTCATTACTGCACTGGATAGCTAACGAAACGGTCAGTTCATTTCCCACCCGCGAGTGAAAGTGACCAATGTTGGTGCTTCCTTTTACGATAGCTGATCTGTCGTGTTTCCACATTGTGGGTTTTTCTTTGTTTTATTTGCATCATCAGGTCGTTCCGGAGCTTAGGCTACCGGTAGTTACAGTAGCATTGTATGCTACCTAGTTTTCATCAATCGAATATTTCTATGCTTAAAAAAAAAAAGGAGTGAAAGTGACGGGTAACGCGGGAGTGACCCGTGCACCGTGCAACCCCTCAAACGAGTCAAATCTCGTGATCAATCACCAAATTTGGGTCATCATTCCAATCAGCGGCCATCGTTCCGCCGTTGTAACGCCCAGGTATTCTCTATGTCTCCTGAATATCGAATAGGACCATGGTGATGCGATTTCTTTTTGGATATAAGATTCAACTGGGAATCACCATCTACGCTAGCTCCTAGCAGTAGCCCAGACTCTCCATCAAAGAACACGCAATAAGGCATCACCTTAATTCCAAGCTTGACGAGCTCCAAGACCGTATTGCCCAAATTACTCCTCAAAATCTCGGGATGCGTCTACTTCTCCAGCTCCTTCATAAAATCGCGCTCCGTATATAGCTTCAAACACTTGCCCTGTCTCGTCTGGCCCGCTCGTCAGTAATTTAGAATTTAAGATGTTTAACAAGCGAGGCTAACTCAAGAGTTGTCTCCTGCCATCCCGGGCCGGGGAACGAACCTACGTCGATAGGGTTTCATTCCAAAATTTCGACTACCCACCACGTAACTCGGGTTTGTTCCAGCCATGGATGGTCGAGTTTAGAGCTAAATTACACAAGTGGAGACGAGATTTTACCATTGCAGATATGCACCACGTACACCGGTACACACCAGTCCACACCGCTGTGCACTCCCGGCCCTTCCCATCTTATTTTTGTCCCATACGGACCGTCATAACATATTCCAGCTACTAGCAGCGATACTAGCAGTGGTCGCATTGAAATAAATAAAAAATCTACTCATTGTAAGCGGGATGGCCTATTTACACCTCTCGATCGCCTAACAAATATCGGATCTGCGACCCACTCGAGATTATGATCCGGCGTAGGATGAATCCGAGACCGATGCGTCCATTGGAATTCATGCGGATTGTAGCTGCAATAGAGCAAAATTCAGCCTATCCTAATATCTATATCCACGTCTCAATCACTTACACAGCATTCATCTCGTTCTCCGAGTTGGCACCGATAACCAGTGTGATAGCACTGGCCATGACAGTTGGAGACATTATCGGAACGCCGTTGTCTATAATCATGTGAAATTGGTTTTCTCGGTGGTCGCCCTTGATAAGAAGGACTCTCTGTGTTCCCTGCCATTTCCGGTGATCGTCCGAAACCCTCTGCGACGCGGTAGTTCCCAGGTACGTTTTCACGGTGATCAATCTTCCCAGTAATCGAGCCCGCGCGACTTCAAAGTCACTGCTTCTTATAAATGTTACCTTCGTATTGAAGGCGTCTTGGAGGGTATTGGTATCGACGGGGATCTAGAAGCGGAATGTGAATGGCGAGACGATATCATCAATAAGTGGCACTTGCCAACGATTCCAAGTTGTTGGTGTGGATGAAATAATCTGGGTATGCACTTGCGATGCATGTAAAGAAAAGTAGAAGGATGATTGAGATGAACTGCATTGGGGTGAAATGAGAGGTCCAGCCTGAAGGGGTCATACCAGCGTGGTTGTTTTAAGTCCTTCGGCCTAGTGCCAGGGGTTTGGTTTTGTGAAATTTTGCATCAGTGACAACCACGTTGATGCATCGTCAACGCGACAAAACGCGAGTCCATGTCGCGACTCCAGGGTCCCTGATAATCAGAGGGCAGGCTGGTTTGGATTCCGGACAAAAATTGCCTAGAAGCCCAGATCAGGTTCGGACAAAGATGCGGCGGAGCCCAGAAGTGTAGTCCGGACGAAAACTAGCCGGCCGCTGTACTAGTGGCAGGGCCAGTCCTTGGGCACGCCACACAAGAAATGTGCCAATGAGCATACCACTCTGTTCAATCCTGTTGAATGGATAGGTATCGGGGAGAAGTATAAAGACGTGCCTCTATGTGTAGCTCTTGCTCTGCAAGAAACCATGGCCATACCCATCCGAGACACCTTTTCCTCAGCAGGATGAGCCAATCCTATACTTCATCCAACAGACTCTTCCCATGCAATCAAATGGTTTCGCAGTACAGTTCAGCTGCGAGGAGCCAAGCGCTGTTAGTTATGTCCTGTGAAGTGTACGTAGCGTGAAATCATGTTATGCCTTACACCGCTCGAATCCGGAGTTCTGGGTACCCTTGATAGCCAGTTCGAGCGAAATCTGGGAAATTCCATCCGGACAAAAATGGCTTGGTTTGCCAGGTTTCCGAACCAGCCTCGCCTCCGATTATCAGGGGTCTACCCAAGTGGGCCGACGCCGTCTTTCTCCACCCGCCTCCGTGGCAGACTCCACCGCTGAACAGGTCCTCAAGTGTCTCAACTGCCAAGGCGCGCATGTTGTCACAGTGAGACCGTCGCTGCCCCTTCTATGCAGCCCGCTTCCGCCAGAAGACCCTCGCGCAACTTGATGCGCAACGGCTTTCCTCGGTTCAGCAGTCTCGGACTGCCCGACGCCAGCAGCGCTACGATCCCTTCGTGTTTAGCTCTCGTGCTCCTGTTTTTTTGTCCTTTTGACCCTCGGCCTGTCTGAAGCCCTTTTATATATATACGTGGTCCCTTGGAATTACTGTCGTTGCCATCAGCGGGGGTAGTATAGCTTGGCCCGCACCATCTCCTGGTCCCTAAACGTTGAAAGCACTTGGGGATTCTTGATAGGACATGTTCTGCCATGCTTCGGTTTTATCAGACAGGGAGAAGATGCGTGAGTCCTTATACTCTGCGTTGCGATCATGGGTTGTGGCTTGCCACTGTGCGAGGATGGTCGCACAAGGAAACCGCGGTTGTCATCGACGTCGTCACACTGTTTCAAAAGCAGCTACATATTCTAGCTACAGTGATCCTGATCGCATTGAAATAAATAAAATTCTGCTCATCGTAAGTGGCAGTCTTACTGCCTCTGTGTTCCGGTAACGTGCTATTAAACCGCCCTGAGCCCCGTCTGCGGCGCTGCACCATGATGTTCTAATGGATGCTGGCTACAACGAGTAAGATTCAGCATGTCCACCACATCCACGTCACAATCACTTACGTATTAAGTATCGGCTCTACGACCCAGGGGATATCAGGATCCGTATGATGAATCTGAGACCGATGCCACCATTTGAATTCATGCGGATTGTAGCTGCAATGGGGAACAATTCAGCCTATGAGTCGTAATATTTATATCCACGTCTCAATCACTTACACAGCATTCATCTCGTTCTCCGAGTCACTGATAACCTGTGTGATAGCCCTGACCATGACATTTGGAAACATTATCGGAACCCCATTATCTATTATCATGTGAAATGGTCGGTGGCCCTGGCAAAGAAGGACTTTGTTTGTCCTGCCCCATTTCTGGAGGACATCATCCAAACACCTCTGCTGCGCGTTAGTTCCCAGGTACGTTTTCACGGTGATCATTCTTCCCATGAACTTAGCCCGCGAGATTTCGAAGTCATTGGTTCTTATAAATGTTACCCTCGAATCCAAGGCGCCTAGGAGGGTATTTCTATTGACGGGGATCTAGAAGCGGAATGTAAACGGCGAGACGATATCATCAATAAGTGGCACTTGCCAACGATGCCAAGTTGTCGGTGTGGATGAAATAATCTGGGTATGCACTTGTGATGCATGTAAAGAAAAGTAGAACGATGAATGAAATGCACTGCATTGGGGCGAAATGAGAGGTCCAGCCTGAAGGGACACATCATACCAGCGTGGTTGTTTTAAATCATTCGGCCTAATGCCAGGGGTTTGGTTTAGAGTGCCAGTGTGAAATTTTAGCATCAGCAGCCTCGACAACCGCGTTGATGCATCGTCAACGCGACAACTCTCACGGCCTCTGCACACTGGCGCCTAGCATGGCTCTCGCACGCGTATCGAGGACGACAGCTCTTGCCCTTCCGCGACTCTCGACGCGCTATACGTCCCATTTTGGGATCCAGCCGTAACCGATTTATCACCGCCTGTGGTGGCTCCCCCGGCCTTTTACTCCTACCGCTACTGGCCATATGCCGTCTGCCGACTTTCGCCGGCGGTTTTTCCCAGCATCGCCCCCTCATGTTTGGTCTGCGCCCGCCGGCGGGACCCCCCGCGAACATATCATGTGCCAGTGCACTCGGTATAGAAATTCCCCCCCCTCCTTTTCCTTTTTATGCTGCGATAACAATTATATAGGGCTTATTGCTTTCTTGAAAGTGAACCCCTCTGCAGTGATGTTTCCATTGGAGACATCGACCCGTTGGTTGCGCCACCTGTCCCATTATTGCAGCAAGCCATGTTTCACCACCTTTTTTGATGACTAGGGTTCCTCTTAGATTCCCCTTTCTGCACTATGGTCTCGTTCGTACCATATATATGTGTGCCTCTTGGCCCCGTCCGACGGTCTCACTTTCATTACCTAGTTTACTATGTTTTTGATTACATCCCCAATAACAAACACATGTCTATTCAGAAAAAAAAAAAAAAAAAAAACGCGACAACTCTGCTGAACAGGTCCTCAAATGTCTCGGCTGCCAAGGCACGCATGTTGCTACAGACCGTCGCTACCCCTTGTATGCAGCCCCACTTCCGCCAGAAGACCCTCGCGCAGCTTGATGCGCAACGGCTTTCTCGGTTCAGCCGTCTCGGACTGGCCGACGCCAGCAGCGCTTGCAAGAGCGCCTACGAATCCCTTCGTGTTTAGCTCCCTAGTCACCTCGTGCTCCTATTTTTTCCTTCTTGACCCTCGGCCTATCTGAAGCCCTTTTTTTCACTGTCGTTGCCATCGGCGGAGTAGTATAGCTCGGCCCGCGTCATCTCCTGGTCCCTAAACGATGGGGATTCTTGACAGGACATATTCTTCCATGCTTCGGTTTTATCAGACAGGGAGGAAATGCGTGAGTCCTTATACTCTGCGTTGTGATCATAGGTTGTGGCTTGCCACTGTGCGAGGATGGTCGCACAAGGAAACCGCGGTTGTCGTCGACGTCGTCACACTGTTTCAAAAGCAGCTACATATTCCTAGTTACAGTGATCCTGATCGCATTGAAATAAATAAAATTCTGCTCATTCGTAAGCGGCATGTCTTACTGCCTCTGTGTTCCGGTGACGTGCTATTAAACCGCCCTGGACCCCGTCTGCGGCGCTGCAGGGGAAGCACCATGATGTTCTAATGGATGCTGGCTACGACGAGTAAGATTCCGCATGTCCACCAGATCCACGTCACAATCACCTACGTCGATCGCGTATCAAATATCGGCTCTGCGACCCACTCGATATCATGATCCGGCGTAGGATGAATCTGAGACCGATGCCACCATTTGAATTCATGCGGATTGTAGCTGCAATGGGGGAAAATTCAGCCTACTAGTCGTAATATTTATATCCACGTCTCAATCACTTACACAGCATTCATCTCGTTCTCCGAGTCACTGATAACCTGTGTGATAGCCCTGACCATGACAGTTGGAAACATTATCGGAACCCCATTATCTATTATCATGTGAAATGGTCGGTGGCCCTGGAGAAGAAGGACTTTGTTTGTCCTGTCCCATTTCTGGAGGACATCATCCAAACACCTCCGCCGCGCGTTAGTTCCCAGGTACGTTTTCACGGTGATTATTCTTCCCCTGAACTTAGCCCGCGAGATTTCGAAGTCATTGGTTCTTATAAATGTTACCCTCGAATCCAAGGCGTCTTGGATGCCACCGGTATTGACGGGGATCTAGAAGCGGAATGTAAACGGCGAGACGACATCGTCAATGGTGGCACTTGCCAACGATGCCAAGTTGTTGGTGTGGATGAAATAATCTGGGTATGCACTTGCGATGCATGTGAAGAAAAGTAGAACGATGATTGAGATGCACTGCATTGGGGTGAAATGAGAGGTCCAGCCTGAAGGGACACATCATACCAGCGTGGTTGTTTTAAATCATTCGGCCTAATGCCAGGGGTTTGGTTTAGAGTGCCAGTGTGAAATTTTAGCACCAGCAGCCTTGACAACCACGTTGATGCATCGTCGACGCGACAACTCTGCTGTAGTATTACAACAGGGAGTGACACGCTACTCCTGAAAATAGAAAAAGGAAAATGAATCTCCGGTGTTATGTTCGGCACAACGAACATCAAAAAAAAAAAACTCAACAAAGACCCTGGGCACCGACCAATAAATATTGAAAAATAAAATAAGGAAATCAAATGCCTTTGGACTGGATCAACTTTACATGGGACAAGAGGTTACTGCGAGCAGCGAAGTAAGTGGAAGGACTGGAGGTGTACAACCAAAGGGTGGAGGTGGATTTCTCACACACTGCTATAATCAATAGGATATAATGACTTGAGAATATGCGTGATCACGCATGCCAGTGAGCATGCAAATGCATACTTGAATCTGTGGGACTGATCAACAAGTGGCTAATAGCTGCTAGCCAGTTTAGCTTAGCTGGTTTTTAGTAGTGATGTCAATGGCTACAGCCAGTTTTTTTAAACAATTGCTATATATAATTGTAGAAATTACCTAAATATCTGAGATAATTTGAGCAGATAGTTCAACCAAAAAGACAATGGGTCCTCTGCCAACACTAAGTGATATATGAGGCCAATGTGGAGAAATTTGACTTTAGCTGATTGCTTAGCTGCTATGGCTTAGCTGCTAAGCAATCAGCTTTTTAGAATAATTGTGTGAATATAATTGAATAGGATGAGGGCATGTAGCATGTGAATAAAGGTGGGATGTTACATGTGAGAACTGGTCTGAGATGGTGGTGATGTGGAGCCGAAGTTATATTTAGTTCAGGCACTATGTACCTTATATAGCTAATTCTGATTTACTTCACCACTTATGGAAACTCGCGTTGATGAGCATTGTTCCTATGTGGCAGTGTATAGGTATCAGACAGACTAGTCTCAGCACTAGATGTTAGAAACCTTACCCTCACTAGGATGATACATGCCCTGACCCTGTTGCTTAGCATCTGCACTCATCCAAGGTCTTCTGCAAGTCTTCTGTGCTAGCTATGAGCCACTCCACCAACTCTGTGATTACCCACTAGAAGGCAAGCATTGCCTATGCCCTATGGCCAAGTCGTCTCCCACATATGCTATCCAAGCCCCATGCCAGTCGGTCGTTCACCCCTGATAAAGCACACCATTGGCCAATCCACATAAAACTGCCAGCCAGCACAGCTTAGTTCACTGGAGAAGGGACAGGTGCCATCAAAGCAATATCCATGTTAGGCAAGGATCTACCTTCTGCAATGCCAGGGTCACCCATACATGGATGCCATGTCATCCCTAGTGACGCACTGACATAGTGGATCAGGACCCTAGCAGACTGAGTAAACCCATTGGCCAATGACCAACTATGGTATAGACCAGTCAGGTCCATGGAGAATAGAGAACAGGGATGTGTCAAGCCAGATGAATCCTGGAGTTGCTGTGCATGGTGAATCAGCAACATCTATTTCAAGTATACAACTCTATTAGTGTCCTGTGTTGGGTTGCAATATTGGTTCTCACCATGGCGCTCCTATACCACCATCGTGTCCCTCAGCTAGCCCCATTGTGTGAAGACTTTCAAGACAGATTTGGATATACAGTTGCAAGGTGAAAATTTACAGAGTTACTTTGCTATTGGTAGGACAGAAAATGTATATAAGCTCTTGTATAACACTTAGAAAAACAGAATAGTAGTACACCCCAGCTTTTGAGTCTCATTCTTTAAGCTATGCCCTCCTCAGTTTTGTCTGCACATCTTCATACTCTGCATTCCACATTCATCACTGTTATGCCCTTGTGTGATGAACATTATTATCCATGAACTCTGCCAGTTCTGCACATCATAGTGTTGTTGTCGAGCACACCAGAGTTGACAGGAATCCTTTCACTGCCTCACACCTTCTCTTTCCTCCCTATTTCCAATAGCAGAGTGAACTTATCAAATTGGCTGCCCCAGTGAGGCTTCTGAAAGAATTACGCCATCAACACCACCTGAGTCACCCCAGGATCAGCAATTCCCTGGCCACTATGTGCCATCCCTGTTGTCCACCAACATCTTCTCCAACTGGTACAACTCGCTTAAACGAAAGAGCTGAGAACACACAGCAACTTTTGCAGCAAGATCCCAGTGAAGCACTAAGCAAAATTTTCAAAGCTACCAACATGTTCCAATGTCAATCCTGCTGACAACTAGGTCTTGCCCCAGAATTCCAAGCCATTGATGACATTGACAGAGCCTTCTGCCAACCTGCAACATCCTCCTGTGGTCTGCCCAACCCCAATCAATCTGAGACATTCCATTCCTTTGACATGTTCCACCAGCACCCTGCCAGCCAACCCTGCCAGAACAACCCTGCTCAGAAGAATCAAGCCTGCTCACCTCATCGCCATCAGAACTTCTGCAACCATCGCCAAGCCCACTGCCAGTTTCCTCAAATTTGAGCAGTTCCAGTTCCAGTATTTCGAATCTCAAACCCTGACAACCTAGTTGCCACTGACTAGTCAAGATGGCTGACCACACACAGAAAACCAAGCCCATGTCCACTTGTTATGCCTCTGCTGCACCCTGCTTTGATTCTAACCAACCCTGCCACCTTCTGTGCTACTTCAACAAACTTGAGCTATTATTTAGCAAAGCTGGCATCACCTCCATGCAGCAGAAAAAGGTATACACACTGTGCTATCTCCATGACATGGAGTATGATCTATGGGGAGGAGTAGACACCTTCAATGCCACCTCTATGTACTGAGGCTTTCAAGGCATTGGTAACCATGCTATATACTGGAGTAATCAATGAGCGCGAAGCACACACAGGCAGATTTGGACTGTCTAATTGAAGAAACACTCTGACTTGGAATACAAACAGCAGAAGACTTGTGCAGTTATTACCAGCACTTTCTGATAATCACAAAGTATCTCATCAAATATGGATGGCTCTTGACATGCCAACAGAGCGAATACTTCTTCAAGGGGTTCCAGGTCCATGTGCAGCCAGTACCTGAATGTACACTGCAACGACCCCTACTCCCTCGAGCAAACATTAGCAGCCATGCAAGAAGTTATCCAGGGTGTGTCTTTTTACAATAAGCTAATCAACAAGCCTGCCTGTGCCCCATACCACTAGGCCAGAGTACCCCGCCACCTACCCCACCAACCCCACATCAACCCCACCAGCCAAACCCGAGCCAGTAGCAATGCCTGGTGTGAAGACTGAGGATATGTTCAGTCTCATGGAGAAGATGGTATGGGGTTTGCTGCAAACACAGATGATGCTACAATCCCTCATGCAATCACTCGTGACAAACCAGACACATGTGCCAGCCCCATGGAATTGGTTGCAAATGACACCAGCTACTGGTTCCAATGCAGTCCTGCTAGGTGCTAACTCCAGTACACTGCCCTGCTATCCCAGGTTGCACATTCTGTGGCAACTTGGCCCACTTCATCAGTTGATGCCCAGAAGTGGAAGGCTACATTGCAAATGGGAAAATCATGAGGAACATTGAGGGATGCATAGTGTTGCCAACTGGTAACTATGTGTCAAGGTACCTACCTGGTAACAATATGAAGGAGTGCGTCGACGAGTACCACTGGCAAGTCAATGCCCAGCCAACCCAACAATCTGGGATCTGCCCCACCATGTTCTACTTGCCCTGTGACAATCACCAGGAGCTAATGACTTCACCAAGTGCTGTGCCAATTCTAAGCTACAAGACAGCAGCGAAACCCTGTGGATGATGTTGATGAGGAGATTGAATGGATGCAAAGGGCTCTTGTAGCATTGCAAGCAGCCAAAAAGAATAAGGTGGTATTTGATGGAGTAGAGGTTCCAGCTATGAGCAAGAGGAAGGGAATCATGACCAGCAGCACCACCACCAGCACCAGCCCCACCACCCGAAGAAATCACCTCACCAGGAGTCGCCAAAGCCTGTGATCAGCTGCCTATGCACCCCTTTGCCAACGCTTGTGACACCAACTATCAGCTGCCAACAGACCAGCTGTTTGGGGCAACACCCAAGAACAAGGACCCCTCGTACACCACCTGCCACCCCCACGCAGAACCCACAAGCAGTTGAGCAAATCTTCAAATACATCCTCACAAGTCCTGCCACAAATCACAAGATTACAAGACGATGGCCAGGCAAGGAGCCATCAGTATACTAGGAAGGAGGGTGACACCCCTATCGTTACGGGCGCGTTATGTCAGTGTCACGAGTCACTATCAGGATATGGCATGGGTACAGCCACAGGGCCAGACAGGGCTGAGAGCGCGCAAGCATAGAAGTCCAAAGTCATTATGGACACAGCCACAGAAGCCCCTATGAGGGATTAGCTCAGCACCTGCCATACAAAGACTCGAGGGAACCAATTAGTCAAGGAGCACAGCCACTGGGACATATATGGATAAAGGCATCGCGGGACCAAGACCAAGGATCGTTTAGCTATACAAAGAGCACGCAGCAATAGCGGCTCTAGGCGATGGGTCTATGAAGGGTCCAGAGGAGTCCAGACACAGGCACAGCTCAGACGAACCCAAGACAACAGTAGAGGGAGAAGGTCATCAGACCAATAGCGGAAATGCCGCATGACAACGAACATGAGGCAGCGCTCATACTTAGCGCTCACGGCATATGCCAAGAAGGAACAGTCAGCCGATAGGACATCGGACACAGACCTGACAATAAACTCAATAGCCAGGGGAAGGCATGAGTACAGAATAGGCCAAGCGGCATAGAAGGATAAATGCGCGCTGATGGGCACCAAGAGTCGGGATAGTCTAGAGAAGTCCGCAGAGAGCTAGGCATGGCTAAAGGCAGCCGGTAAAGGATAAAGTCATTGCAGGAGGATCGCGCTCATATGCGCTCACATGAAACATGCGCCCTACAATAGGGATGGGCGTTGTAACGCAGTAGGAGTGTTATTGGTCAGAGGGAGGTACCAGGGGGTTCTCCTTAATAGTATATAAAGACAGACGATTGTAGTCTTGAGTCCTTAAGACTCAAGATGGTTTAACTCTCACTAGGAGTTAGTTCTCTCTAGTAGAACCATTCTTGTAGTATCATAGGGCTTGGAATATAGCCTGTGTTTTGTCTCCAGACTAACAGTCTACTCTGCAAGGCTTCTGGGTTCTGTTTATGAGTGGGAGCTCGTAACAGTGCTGCATTCAGGCAAGAGTGAACAATTGTGCCATAGTCAACTGTGTCGTGGACCCAGGCTGCTCCATAATATGCATGTCTGATGCCATCAGCCACAAGCTAGGGATTGCATACAACCCCACCATCAAGATCAACATGGAAGCAGCCAATGGCGAGGTTGACATGTTGCTTGGATTGGCCAAAGATGTACCATTCAAAATAGGCAACATCAAGCTATACTTCCAGGTCCACATCATCTGCTCCCCTGCCTATGACACCCTCCTCAGCTGCCCCTTCGACATGCTTGCCCAGTCTGTGGTCAAAAATTACCAAAACGAAGAGCAGACCATTATGATCCACAACCCCAATGTTAGGAGGTCCCTAAACACAACCCTCAACTCCCACAGTGGTGGCTTGCTAGGCCAAAGATGATTCTGATTGCTCTGCTAGTAATGTCTAGGTGACAAAAACTATCTAGAGACTTAAGGGCTACCTACACTAAACTACAGCCCTTATATATGTCTCCCTATGGTCTGTGCACAGTCAGCACACAGCTAAAGTCCCTCAAGCTGGGATCAATGTGCAGCAGCTGAAGTCTGCACCCATGTAACCTTTACAGGAGTATTCCTCCCACACCAACACACTGTCTCCTTCCATATGCAGCTGTGCTATTGTCTTGCACCTCAGCCATTCCCATGAACACCAGTACTGTTCCCTCAGTACCTTCAGGTATTCCCATGTTGCCCCTCAGGCGCCATGCTGCCCATGATTCCTTTCATGGAGTAGGCCCATCATTGGGCCACTGTCCAAGTCGGCACTCGGTCTAGTCCCATAGCCGATGCTGACATAACCACCTTCCTAATAAGGGCTGCAGTGTTCGCATAGGCATCCTATAGTGAAGTCTCATTGTCCAGCCCTCATATCTATATGTTTGAGTCCAAAGAAATAGATAAAAAGAAAAGAAAAATGAATCCCAACTCTCCGAGTCTGTATCTTCGTAAGTGTCATTGACGTTGTTACTGTAAAATGATAGGGAAATGAGTTATGCTCATAACACCCAACAGCGACATAATAGTAACAATCCTGACCATACCCTGCAGACCACCATGTTTCATCAAAATGCATGAGGAGAAGGAGGGTTTTCAAGTAGCCTTGAGGAACTGATCCAAAATCATGGAGAGGTAGCATGTATCATAATGATTGACAAAGGTCAGAACCCCATAGAAATAGAAGCATATACCCCAGTCCAATCGATACAGACTCCTCCGATGTACATAGCAGTAGCACAAACAATTCCAACCTTGCTTGCTTGTACCTCAGAGCTGCGCTAAGTCTTAATGAACTTGACACAACCAAATGTGACCTGATAACCGATGCCTACCTTCACGAAACAATACAATGCCCTAGCAAGTCCAACTCCATGGAACCATCCTGCCCCAAGTCCCACAACCCTCGCTGCAATAATGTTTCACCAGTGTTTTTATCCCCACAAAAGAAGAAGTACAAGCCAGTTGACAAGAAAGTCAAGCCCATCATCAGCCAGTTACTGCAAGAATTTAGAATCATTTGAGACATCAAAGGTGACCCACTAGCCAGCCTACCAGAACTCAGCCCAAACCTGCCAGACTTCATACCCATTGGAAGGTATACACAGGAACATATGGAAAACCTAGACCAAGAACACAACAAGGACTTCCTGTGGCCCAAGGAATGGAAGCTAATGCACCATTTCATGACCAAGCATGACCAAGCATTTGCCTGGGATGACAGTGAATGTGGACAGTTTAAAATGGAGTATTTCCTGCCTATTGACATTCCAACAGTTCCGCATATGCCATGGGTTCAGTGCAATATCCCAATTCTGCCAGGACTATATGACCAAATCTGCGAGATCATCTGTACCAAGATTGATGCCAATGTTTATGAGCTGTCCAACTCCTCGTGCCAATCCTACTGGTTTTGCATACTGAAGAAAAATGGCAAGTTGCATCTAGTACATTCACTTGAGCCCCTTAATGCCATCACCATCTGCCACTCCAGTGTCATGCCTATCCCGGAACACATTGCAGAGAATTTTGCAGGTAGGGCTTGCAGTGCAATGCTAGATCTCTATGTCAGATACGATGAGTGCCTGCTTGCAGAAGGATCCCATGACTTGACGACATTCCAGATGCCCTTTGGAGCCATGCACCTGACAATGCTGCCTATGGGTTGGACGAACTCTGTCCCTATTTTCCATGATGATGTCACCTCTATCCTACAGCCTGAGATGCCAGATCTCACTATTCCATACATTGACAATGTCCCAGTGAAAGGCCCCCCAACCCACTACCAACAACTCGACAGAACTTACGAGACTATCCCAGCCAATTCCAGAATTCGATGTTTTGTATGGGAACACTTCCAGGGGCTCAACTGCATTGTTCAACACATGAAGTACACTGGCAGAACATTCTCGGGGAAGAAACTCGTCCTTTGTGCACCAGATATCATGGTAGTTGGTCAGTTATGCACATACAAAGGCCACAAGCCTGAGAAGGACCTAGTAGCCACTATCACCAACTGGGGACCCTGCAAGTCATTGTCAGAAGTCTGTGCCTTCCTTGGGACCATTGGGGTTGGCTGAATATTCATCAAGAACTTTGCCAAGTGTGTGCATCCACTAGTAGCATTAACCAGGAAATTCACATTTGGCCCCATGGAAGTAGCAGCTCAAGAGGACCTCAAGAAGGCACTCATCACATCACCAGCCCTATGCCCTATCAACTACAAATCCGACGCTCCTGTTATATTATCCATCAACACTTCCTATATTGTGGTGGGGTTTTTCTTATGTCAGTGCAACCCTGACAGGCCCTCAGTCCACTATTACAACTGTTTTGGATCAATCACACTGAATGAATGAGAAGCCTGCTTTTCGCAGCCCAAGCTCGAGATCTATGGACTCTATTGCACCCTGAAGGCATTAAAGCTATATCTTATTGGGGTACAGAATCTCATCATTGAAGTGGACACCTGCTACATTAAGGACATGCTCAAGAACCCAGATATCGCACCATCAGCTTCCATAAACTGCTGGATCCTATCCATCCTCACTTTCCACTTCAAGCTGGTTCACATTCCTGAAAAATTGCATGCCCCTGATGGATTATCAAGACACCTGCAACAGCCACTTGATGAGCTGCCAAGCAAGGATGAGGATGAGGAGTTTGATGATTGGATCAATAAATTGTATGGGTTCATGCATCAGATTAACGAGGTTTCTAGAGGCTGCACATCCAACTTGCTCTGTGTACGAGAAAAGACAAACCCCAACATCCAGAAGACCTGCTCGCACCATGAAACCAACAAGGAACACTGTGATTGTTGCCCAGCTGCCACCTTCACCTCCGACTCAGCTCTGCCCAACCCTGGTAACTCTGCGCTACCACACACTGAAGAAATAATCAACAGGATGTATGAAGAAGTTTTCCTGTGGTGCATCAACACTTCTGGAAGAGACGAGGCACAACTTTTACTTGTCAAGCAGTTCTTAATGGAGTTGGAATGACCTGTGGAGGTATCAGATGAGGAGTGGCCTAGTTTTATGTGGTATTGTGTCAGGTTTTTCGTCCACACTGAATGATTATGGTATAGGGACAAGGACGGAGCTCACAAAGTGGTGGTGGAGACACAGAAATGGCTTGGAGTGCTATTTGACTGCCATGACAGTTTGGGACATTGCAGATATTACACTACTTGTGCAGCAATCATGGAATGGTTTGGTGGCCACAGATGCAGGACAACATCAAGTGGTGTACATCAAGTCCTGCCACACTGTCCCCATGCCAATATTTACTAAGGTATACATGGATACAATGCACCTCCCACCATCTAATCAGTACAAGTACCTGATTCAAGCCTGCTGCTCTCTGATGCATTACCCTGAATACCACACTTTATGTTGAGAAACTGCCAATGCTATTGGAGATTGGATCTTCGAGAACTTGATCTGCCATTGGGGAAGCCTAGTCAAGATCATCATGGACAATGGTGCACCAATACTGAGAGCCACAGAGTACCTCGCTAACAAGTACCACATCCACCACATCCTCATCTCAGGTTACAACTCCCACACCAATGGAATTGTCGAATGCAGCCACTATGATGTCTGACAGGTGCTGTACAAAGCAACCAAGGGTAACAAATCACAGTGGTCCACAGCATTACATTTGGTATTCTGGTCAGAACGTGTCACAGCTAGGCATCACATGGGAGTATCACCTTACTTTGCAGTTACTGGAACACAGCCACTACTCCCACTGGATATCACTGAGGCCACCTACATGCTCCTGCCACCCTCTGTGTTCTTGTCAACCATGGAGTTGCAGAAGCATCATGCCCAAATGGAGGCTCTTAAGGACAAAGTCTATCAAGCCTGTTTAGCCACAGCAAAACAGTTCGAGCAAGAGCACCCAACAATGATCAGAGACTTCGATTTCCAGCGAGGGGACTTAGTTTTGGTCTGCAACATGGCAATAGAAAAGTCACTCAATAAGAAGATGTGGCCCTGTTACATTGGTCCCTACATTGTTCTATCCCGTAACTGTGGAGGAGCCTACATCATTTGCAAACTGGATGGTACAGTACTTGACAGGCCATATGTGGCGTTCTGTGTAATCCCCTACTTTGCCTGCAAGAAACTGATCATACCAGAAAATGTGCTTGACACCTCCAAGGAACACATCTGGGACATGTCCAACTCCGGTTCTTTAGGTGACAATGACCCAACCGACATGATGCCAGCAAATGGTGAAGGTAATGAAGACTTGAATGACAATCTTTCCAACATAGAAGATAATGAAGATGAGATGTACTATACTTAGATAACTACAATGTTCAATTCTGCTAGAAGTCTGCCAATTCTGCCAATTCTGCACTGCTTAAAAATTTAAAAACATACCCCAGTTCATTAGTAAAGTGTTTTGCCTTCTTTTGCGTACTTTTACCTACCTTTGTCTCATCCATAATTTCAATACAGACTCCTTGACCATTATACTTTCTGACTGAAGACTACTAATTCACCCCACAGCAAGCAAGAAAAACATATATTGATAAAAGTACACCAGGAAACAAAATATATACAATATGACGAAGGCTGCAGAGAAATACTAGCTAGGAGAAAAATGAGGAGGCAGCTCCATAGCAGAGTCACCAGTCTCATCTGTGGATGCCATTTGTTCTGCTACCACTTGATCTGGCTCTGATTCATTGACATACTCCAGCTCCTCACTAGGCAGTACAGGGCTCCAACTCACCTCGGATGTGCTAGCATGGCTCACCCCACCCTCATTATCGTACGGAGTGGACAAGTGCCCCAGTGACCTTTCGAGCAAGTCCTTGATGTGACCAGAGGACCCATGGAGAGAGCCCAACTCCCACAGTATTTCAGTTTGCACATTGGAGGAACTGATAAACATTTGTGAAAGGGTGGTGAGGAGTCACATTTTATTGTGCAGCCACTGGTTCTGCTTGCGGAGGAGCCAGTTTTGTTCTTGGAGCAGGGAGATAGCCTCCCTCCTCGAGCCTGAGGTTAAGCTGCTTTCTGAGATCAGGACCCTAGCACTTGTGTGTGTGTGTGTCCTGCAGAATGGCCTCTTCAGTGGCCTGGATGTCGTCTTCAGCATTGCTCACCACGATGACCCTCAATTTCACCTTCTTCTTGTCCCGCCCAGACATGGGAACACTGCCTACAAAACATTTCTGGCAGAGGTGCTGGCACTCTGCACAGACTCTGCTCTTGGGCCCAGGGGCTGGGTAACAGGCTATGCCTGCCAGCTTGCACCTAACAAGATGATCAGGAAGACATTTAAAGGGAAAGAAAGAAACTCACTGGTTGCACAGCAGCTCATTTGGTGATGTTGACTTGGCCTGCTTGGATGGACCAGCCTCCAACCCTGCACTCGCTGTGTGCACCCACTTCTGCCTCCGTTGAGCCCACATGGTCTCCTTTCAATTCGCAGTGACCAGTGCTGCCAATGTCGCTTCATCATCTTCCCCCATCCTTGCTTTATCCACCTCTACCTGCGCCTGGACCATTGTGATGTCCAGAGAAGAATCTGGTTGAGGCTCAGGCAGGCAAAGTCGTACCCGAGGCAAGGATACTTGCTGGCAATGTGTCTAGACCTCCTGTTGTCTCCACTCCAATTCCACAGCTTCCTCTTCTGCAGCCAGCCTCTGTGCCTCTTCCTCTTCGTGAGCCTTCTGTCGCACTTCCTCTTCCTCTTGAGCCCTCTTTTCTGTGGCCTCTTTCTCCTCTTGCCACTTCCACTCTGCCTCCTCTGCAGCCCTTTGCCATGCTTCTTCCTCTTCTCGGGCCCTTTGCTCTGCTGCCTCCCACTCTTCATGAGCCTTCTGCTCAGCCACCTCTTGCTGCTTGCAGGCCCACTCAGCCTGTAATACAGCCAAGCAAGCCATGGCCTCTTCGTGGGCTTTCTTCTCTGCCTCCTCCCACACTTGGTGCTCCTCTTCCTCCTGTTCCAGTTGCGCCTCCATGCACATGATCTCTTCATCAGAGTTGGATTCAGAGAGTTGGTGAGGTGAAGACATGATGGTGGAGATGAAGGGGAGTAGGAGAATGAACTTTAAGCTAATTTGACAAAGGCCCCAATTGCATGATCCTGTGACTGGAAGTCGACATAATTGAGTAGCACACACAGCCAAGGCCCAATTCTGCAGACCGTGCTTTCCTGAATGTAGAGAAGACTTCTGCCTGCAGCCGGACCAAGATGTATCACATGTTATAAGCCCACCAGGCATCCATGCATGTTTCATTTATATTTCAGTCTCATTCATAGTATAGTTTTCCTTTTATTTCATTTATAGGTCTCACATTGCACAAAAAGCACTGCAGTTGAACCTCCAGCAATCAATTATCCAATCCCTTTGCATGACTGACTGAGGACAGTCAGATTTTTAAGTGGGGGGGAGATGATGAGCATCATTCCTATGTGGTGGTGTATAGGTATCAGATGGACTAGTCTCAGCACTAGACATTAGAAACCTTACCCTCACTAGGATGATACATGCCCTGACCCTGTCGCTTAGCATCTGCACTCATCCAAGGTCTTCTGCAAGTCTTCTGCACTAGCTATGAGCCACTCTGCCAACTCCATGATTACCCACTAGAAGGCAAGCATTGCCTATGCCCTATGGCCAAGTCATCTCCCATGTATGCTGTCCAAGCCCCATGCCAGTTGGTTGTTTGCCCCCAATAAAGCACACTGTTGGCTGATCCACATAAAACTGCCAGCCAGCACAGCTTAGTTCACCAGAGAAGGGACAGGCACCATCAAAGCAATATCTGTGTTAGGAAAGGATCTACCTTCTGTGATGCCAGGGTCACCCATACATGGATGCCATGTCATCCCTAGTGACACACTGACATAGCAGATCAGGACCCTAGCAGATGAGTAAACCCATTGGCTGACAACCAACTATGGTATAGACCAGTCAGGTCTGCAGAGAATAGAGAACAGGGATGCATCAAGCCAGATGAATCCTGGAGTTGCCACACATGGCAATCAGCAATGTCTATTTCAAGTATACAACTCTATTAGCATCCTGCGTCAGGTTGTGATATTGGTTCTCACCATGGCGCTCCTATACCACCATCACATCCCTCAGCTAGCCCCATTGCATGAAGACTTTCAAGATGGATTTGGATATATGGTTTCAAGGTGAAAATTTACAGAGTTACTTCGCTATTGGTAGGACAGAAAACATATATAAGCTTTTGTATAACACTTAGAAAAACAGAATAGTAGTATACCCCAGCTTTCAAGTCTTGTTCTTTAAGCTATGCCCTCCTTGTTTCATCTGTGCATCTGAGTCTTGTCGTACTCCGCGTTCCGTGTTCATCGCTGTTACACCCTTGTGTGATGAATGTTATTATCTGCGAACTCCACCAGTTCTGCACATCATAGCATTGTTGTCGAGCACACCGGAGTTGATGGGAATCCTTTCACTGCCTCACACCTTCTCTTTCCTCCCTATTTCCAATAGCGGAGTGAACTTATCAGTGTCATACATGGATATATCTGATGCTTGCTTATTCCCAACACTCCCCCTTGAGCTTAGGATATTCCTAGCTTATGTTTATGTTGTTGAAATTTATCTTTAGGGAGTGCTTTAGTTAATATGTCTGCTGTCATGAATCTCATAGATTGATATTGTGAATTAATAGAATGATCTTTGATCTGTTCTTGTATGTAATGATTCTTTATTTCAAAATGTTTAGTTTGTTTATGATATGCGGGATTTTTCACAATGGCTAATGAACTCATATTATCCCTGTAAATTAGTGTAGGTTTAGAAATATCTGATCCTAATTCTTTGTGAAGGTTTTGCAACCAAGCAGCCTTGAATGTGGCATCTGATAGACAAATATATTCAGCTTCCATCAACAATAATGTAGTTGATGTCTGCTTTTTAGATGCCCAAGTGATTGCGCCCTCTGTGGCTATAAATGTATAACCCAACACTGATATTGTGTCATCTTTTGATGCATAACTTGCATCTGAGTAACTGTAAAATGACAGTTCATTATTATTTTTAGGCAGTCTATAAGTTATTCCTTCATGCCATGTTCCAGATAAATATCTTAATATTTGTTTAGCTGCTGTCCAATGTTCTAAATCTGGTTTAGCAGTATATGATGCTAAGTGGAAGATGGCAAATGCTATATCTGGACGTGTTGCAACTGCTATAAACATTAATGACCCGATTAATGATGCGTAAGGGTTACTATGATCCTGAGGATCATTTGACTTTGATGGTGGAGCAAACTTATAGTCAGGATTCATAGGAACTTGTATGCCATTTGCATTATCCATTCCATATTTCTGGAGAAGGTTCTCAATATAATGTGTTTGAGTAATTTTTACTTCTCCAGTTTCTGGATGAATAATTATTTCAATCCCAACAAGTTTGCTTGGTTTGCCTAAGTCTGTAACCTCAAACATTTTATTTAGGTCATTTACCATTTGCTCCATCATTTGATCATCACTTGCAAATAATATTAAATCATCTACCCAAATGGTAACTATGCCCATGCAATCGTTTTTGATGCACTTATAGATGCAACAGTTGGAAATAAATCTATGATAAATCTCCTGATCTGTGTCAGTTAGTTTATCATTAAATTCATTATTCCATTCACACCCGGCTTGTTTTAAACCATAGATAGACTTTAACAATTCACAAGCTTTATTGGTTCTGTCTTCAAAACCACTTGGCTGTTCCATGTAGAGCTGTTCATGCAAGTGCCCATTTAAATATGTGCCTTTGACATCCATTTGATGCATTTTCCAGCACTTCTGAACAGATTCTGCCATGAGTGCTTGTAGTGTCTCTAGACAAACCACTGGAGCATAAGTTTCTGTAAAATCTATTCCAGGGATTTGAGAATATCCCTTCACAACTAAGTGTGCTTTGTATTTAGTGAGTATTCCTTCTTTATTATATTTTTTGATGAGTACCCATTTATTTTTAATCAGCTTTCTATCAGGCAGTGATTCTGTCAATTGCCAAGTCCCCATATGGTTAAGCTGTTTTAATTCAGCTTCAATAGCTTTTTGCCATTCTGGCCATTCAGGTGAAGCTTTAGCTTCTTCTAGAGTATTTGGATTACTGGATGTATTGTCAATGACCTCACATCCCAAATGGACAAATTCTTTTTTAGTTAAAGGTAAATCATCTATTTCTTCATCATTTATGATCGCCACTAACTCTTCCAGTAAATCTGGCTCATTAAGCTGACAATAGTCATGTAATTTATTGTTAGGATGACCCTAAACACAACCTAAAAGACTTTGAAGAGATGGCTTGTTAGGCCAAAGACAAAACTGTTTGCTCAAGAAGAGGTGTCTGGGACACGAACTATCTAGAGTCTTAGGGACTTGCTACCTAAGACAACAACCTTTATATACCCACTCCCTGGTCTGTGTGCAGTCAGCACACAGCTAAAGTCCCTCACAATAGAGACGATGCACAACAGCCAACTCTGCGCCCATATGACCATACCTGGAGTCATTCTCCCACACCAACACACTGTCTCTTCCATATACAGCTATGCCTATTGTTCTTGCACTCGGCTGTTTCCCATGTCACCCCTCAGGTGCCATTCGGCCTATGAATCTGTCATAGCCTAGGCCCATCATTGGGCTGTGTTCCTGTCAGCACTTGGTCTATCCCCATAGCCAATGCTGACCTAACCTCCTTCCATATAAGGGTTGCAGTCCTAACATAGCCAATCCCTGCAACTGTGTCTTGTTGTTCATCCCTTGTATCTATACATTTGAGTCCAAAGAAATAGATAAAAAGAAAAGAAAAATGAATCCCCCTTCCCTGGGTCTGTATCTTCATAAGCGTCATTGATGTCATTACTGTGAAAATTGTGTAGAGTGAGTTATGCTCATAACATTTATGAGGTCATTTAGACCATCAAGGAGTTTCCTCTTGATCAGTGTCAATAGAATTATATTTTCTCTTTTTAGTTAGCTCCCCCTCAATAGAAATGGGTTCCTGAACTAATACTGGTGCCTGAGGGAGTTCTCCCAGCATGTCTATAATATCATCACTATTCTCCCCCTTGCGCTGAGCAGAGAAAGAATAATTGCATGTTGTTTTAATTTGATGCGTATTCTTATCATAATAACGGATTGAAGATATTTGATCTTCAAAGCCCACAAATATATGTTTGAGAGCTTTTGGCTCTAATTTAGATTGTGTAGCCAGTTGTCTTAAAATCCAAACCAGCATGCCAAATTCATGTAGATGTTCTACATTAGGTTTTTCCCTATGCCACCATTCATAAGGTGTTGCATTAGGTATAGCCTTAGTGTAAGTGTGATTGTGTAAATAAACAGCATGTGACACTGCTGTTGTCCATAGAAATATTGGAAGATCTTTAGCACTGAGCATTGTGCATGCTAATTCAACTAGTGTCCGATTTGCTTGTTCCACAATACCGTTTTGTTGTGGTGAGTAAGGTGCCATTAATTCAATACTGATGCCTTGTTCATGGCACCAATTTATTAGTTCTTCATTTACATATTCCTTGCCATCATCCATGCATAAAGCACATGGCGTATAATTATATTGTACACATATTTTAGTTAAGTATTGGATGATGCTTTGTGCCACTGTATTTTTATGTTTTAAATATGTGACAGTTGCATAGCGACTATAGTCATTTATAAATATCAAATAATATGATGCATTGCCAATGGATGTTGTGGATGCTGGCCCCATAAATCAGTATGAGTCTGTTGTCCTGGTTTAGTGGTTGTTATTTTATATTGATTCAAAAAGGGTCAAGTTGTTAACTTCATGGCCTTACATGTGCAACAATCTAATATGCATGTATTAGAATTGACTGTAAAACCTTTAATCATTTTGTTTTTATATAAATATTGCAAAGAAGGAATGTTTATATGTCCAAAGCATTTATGCCAATCATTCCATGACAATAACTGTTTGGTCAGTGCATATGTGTGCTCAATTATTTTTGGTGCTACATCAATTTTGTATAACCAATTTTGTAATTTACCAGTTGTAATCAATTGACACACATTATTATAAATGTGCATATGGCCATTGCTGATGAGAGTTAAATAACCTTGTAGATCAAGGTGCAGTATTGATATCAAATTATTTGTCAACATTGGAACATAAAAAACATCATGAATAATGAGTTGGTTTTTGAGACTGAGTCTCTAAATAATTGTTCCATGACCTTGAGCTTGAACTTGATTATCACCAATTCCCTTGATATATTCAGGGTTAGGTTGATAGTCCCTTATTATTTTCAATTGATTTGTTATATGAGATGTCATTGCTGAATCTCCATACCAGTCATAAAAAGAACTAGTGACATTGGAGTTTTCAGCTGCTACATTTACATTTTCATCAGGTAGTTCAACTATTTTAGACATTTCGTTGATGTCAATAATTATGTCCTCATCAACAATATGTGTGCATTCCTTTTTAGCATGTCCATCTGATTTCTCTTTTCCCTTTTTGGTCCAGCATTCTTCTGTGGAATGTCTGGGCCTGTGACAAAAGCCACATTTGGGTTTTCCCTTATGCAGACACTTATTTGTAGTATGATTGGCACATCTGCATATGGTACACACTGATTGAGTAATGTTGAATTTATGCTTTTTCCCAGCATTGTATGCCTGATTGGCTGTCTCAGCACTAGTAGACTGAGTGCCTTGACTTTTGTGATGGCACAATTCACTGTGTATGTGTTGTATTAATTGTCCCATGGACATGGGAATATTCTGTAACTCTGTGATGGTGCTGACTGTGGAATTAACCCATTCATTCCACATTGGCAGCAATGAGCATAGGATGTGAAGTTTAAATAGATCATCACTGATTTCCCAGCCCATCATTTGAAGTTCCATGTGATATTCCTTCATCCAATTGATATGAGTTATGATGTCATCTCCTTGAGTAGCACACTTGGCCCAAAAATCACCAAGCATAATGAGTATGGCTACCACACCTTGTGGCTAATTTGCCTCCCTGAGCGCTTTCCATAACTCTGCAGATGTAACAGGTGTGCTGTTGAGTTGCCATTTTGGAACATGGATCATTTGTTCATCTCCTATCCTGGTAATAATCAGGGTTGAAATGGTGCTGTCCATTTTCTTCCACTGTTGTGAAGCAATGGGACTAATTGATATATCTGGCTGTTCAATTAGACCTGTAGCAAATCCAAAAGTGCCACAAGTGTCAAGCACATATAACATGCACTCCTTCCATGCTAGCCAATTATTTGGGCTGAGCTTCTCCATTTTAGTCATGGCTGATGTATAACTGGCTACATCTTTATGGGAATATATTTCATCAACCAGCACATCATTGCATGTGAGAGCATTCACCAACGAAGAAGGTGTAGCGGCTGTGGCTGGTGCTGATGTCAATGATGTAACAGTCATGTTACTTGGATTGGGCTGATTAATTGGTTGAGACATATCGTAATGATGCTTCTTTTCCTAATAATAGATGAGCAACTTCTTGAGGTCATTTAAAGTGCACAACCAGGGCCCATAACCTTTTAGAATAATTGTGTGAATATAATTGAATAGGACAAGGGCACATAGCATGTGAATAAAGGTGGGATGTTATGTGTGAGAACTGGTCTGATTTACTTCACTGCTTATGGAAACTTGCGTCATACATGGATATATCTGATGCTTGCTTATTCCCAACACAGCTAAAGTCAAATTTCTCAACACAAGCTTTGCAGAATGCTTAGTGTTGGCAGAGGACCCATTGTCTTTTCGGTTGAACTATCTGCTCAAATTATCTCAGATACTTAGGTAATTTCTACAATTAGATATAGCAATTGTTTAAAAAAACTGGCTATAGCTGTTGACATCACTAGTTTTTAGCTGAGCCATAGCCTATTTTTGGCTATGGCTATAATTGGCTAAGCTATAGCCAAATAGCTGCTTTTCTGGCTCACTACATGCTCACTGCCCTCTCCCCACATTGGCCTCATAGGTCACTTAGCATTGGCAGAGGACCCATTGTCCTTTTGGTTGAATTATCTGCTCAAATTATCTCAGATGTTTAGGTAATTTATACAATTAGATATAGCATCCACACAAACTATTCATGTACCCAGATTGTGCACTGAGGAGGAGCCAGGAGCAGTGGTAACACTTGATTTGGATTCAGCTCACAACTGAACCAACAGAACAACAACATGAACCCCTTATCATTAAAATACCAGCTCAACCATCTACAACTAATGTTGTGCCCACTACCACACCACACCAACCTTGTTCCACTGTATTTGGATTTGGTATGCAAGCCAGACCAACAGCTCACAACTGAACTGACAGAACAACAACACAAACCCCTTATCATTAAAATACCAGCTCAACCATCTACAACTAATGTCATGCCCACTACCACACCACACCAACCTTGTTCCACTGTCAAACATATTGACTACAAGCTACTCCACAACCTGGATGCATGCAAACCAGCTGATCACTTTGCTGACCAATCACATCAAATAATTGATCATGTTGATCATTTGGACAAGCCACTTGACATTGTCTTTTTATCCAATACAGAGAGAGTGCTGAAGAATGTAGGAGAAGCATTGGAAAGTGAGGACTTGGAGGAATGGAAGAAGGCTATGGATGAGGAGATGGGTATGTTGGATAAGATGGAGGCATGGAGATTGGAGAATATTCCAGAGGGATGGAATGTGGTGGGGAGCAAATGGGTGTTTACACAGAAAACTGACAAGCATGGGAACACCATTAGGTTCAAGGCTCAACTCATCACTCAGGGATTCACTCAAAAACTGGGATTCAATTATGGTGATTTCAACACCTATGCACCAGTAATGTGTTATAAAAGCCTCTGTGCTTTACTCACCACTGCAGCACAGCATGGTTGGCACCTCACACAGTATGATGTCAAGAATGCTTATCTTAATGGCATACTACAAGAGGAAATCTATATGCAGCAACCTCCTGGTTTCAATGACAGAAGTAGCCACATGTGTCACCTTCAATGATCACTATATGGATTAAAGCAAGCAGGGAACATGTGGGACAATACCCTTACAGCAGCACTCAACTTATCATTCAGACAACTCAGAGCTGACTACTGTGTATTTATCTGGCAGAATGATGATAAGTTCTCTATTCTGCTTGTTTGGGTTGATGACATCATTCCCATCACTAATGCAGAAGCAGAAATTGATCAAATCACTTCGGACCTCAAAAGGAAGTTCGAAATTAAAAGTCTTGGCATCCCAAAATATCTCCTTGGGATTCAAATCAATTATAACTGAGACAAGCATACACTTTCCCTTTTGCAGACACAAATATAATATTTGATCAAGTGTTAGTTGAACTAGCCCTATATCAATTCCACTTGATCCCAACATCAATCTCAATTATGAAGAAGGAGAAGATGATGACAGCCATTCCAATCAAGTGACATATGCTTATTCAGCCCTAATCAGGAAATTACTTGAGGGAGTGGCCACTGCAGTGCATGGCATGTCTGAGATCATCAATCATCATGAGACAATGAGACAAGTCTGGTGATCTAATTTGGCCAGTGGATCAATGTGGGTGCAAATATGTGTCTCATATACAGGGAATTGATTGTTGGATCAAGGGGCCAGAATGTAGATGGCAGCTGTGGCCTGGAGATTCCCTTGCTGTCAGATGTCTGGCAAAGCCTGGAACAAACCCTTGCAATCTAATGTAGTAGGTTTACTGGCAAGTCCATCATGGAACCAGACAACATTGTGCCCATCAACAGCTCAGGCAGTGAAGTGATGATGGGAATAGAAAATGACACCTTTCAGCTGATAGAGCACAGAACCAATGTTAGATACAGCAATTTCCAGATTGTTGTTTAGTCTTGGACAATATTGGCTTAGATCAAATGCAAGCAGTGATTGGAGTTGTGGTAAAGGTGAACTGCCTTACAAGAGTTGTACCACATGACTGACAACAAGCAGTGGACAAAACTGCCATATGGTTATCGAGGTAACCCTGAATGTCATTACATTAGGAAAGAATTGTTATACATGAAGAAGAAGAGGATTGACAAGATTGGTTTTGACAGGGTGGTCCGAGGGGCATGCATGATGAGAGGATATATTTGGAGAAGCAGGACTGAATAGAAAAAGTAACAGGGATTGAACACTGACTTCCTACCCCCAGGCAAATTTGTTGGGTCTATTGGTGGCAAGATGCAGATCCAATAAGTCCTGCACATCATTGAGATTGGAATCACTGTCAAGCACATTTTGAAAGCAGGGCACCATAAATGCACAGTGCAAAGGGTTGATGAGTCAAAAATGCTCAGTGTTACTGACTGGATTCTCATGCCTGGGCATTATAGAGTATCATCAATGTGGTGTTGTAAGCACAGCTATTCTCTCTCCAAGTTAAACCCACAGGCATGACCAGGTGCATGGCCAAAGGAATTGGGTTGCTCAGACCAGAGAGTTTGGCCTTTTTCAGTGCAAGAGATTCGGAGATAGGGTATGGGATGGGACAAGGTCTTTTTCTCGGTGCTGGGCAGGGATCAGAAGGGTTTCTTTGGCCCTTTATTTTAGTAAGTCCTGACTGTGTCATGGTCTGATCTCTTTTATAACTGCCAGGGTCCATGTTGCAAGACAGTGTTGTCATCAATTACAACATTGTTGAGCCAAGGGTCAAGGGATGTCCATCAAATCACTCTGTGAACATGGGTAGGTATGAAATCTCTGCCTTTCCACAGCTGGAAAGAGTTAATCAGTTGGCCTCTTGTATCGCCCATGACAGTTGCAGGCAAATGAGATTCAAACCACATCAGATTGATGTAATCAAGGATTTCCAGAGCACAGAATTCCTGTCACAAGGCCCCAGATGCACCACTGGTGATGACAGACAAGTTGAATCCCTGCAAGATCAACATTCCCTTGGCAGATGCACTGCAAGACAAGGTGGTGTAGTAGGCCTGGTGGGAGCAACAATTATTCAGGTGCACAACATTGATGTCTCTAGTCTTGCCCTGGCAAGTGTAGTCAGTCATGGCAAAGTTAGGTAAGATCTTGACCTGACTGTGGGAGATCCAAATATTGGTGTCATCAGGTAAGGAGCAAGTTACTGTGTTTGTTGTTCTTGGAAATGGCACAACATTTTCCAGCAGACCATCGATTTGCACACATCAGGGTGGGTCTGTGAGTTTAATGAATAAAGTCTCCAACATGAGCTGATTGTGTGAACCCATATCTGACTGCCACCTGTATACAGTCCCTTCTTGTCCTTTGGTTATGCATAGCTTGGTAGTGTTGTTTTTTCGAAGCATCACAGGCATTCCTTTACAGAGGGAGAGCTTCCCAGGGATGAATCCAGAGGTGGTGCTATGTACAGCATTACAAAGCAGATTCTGCAGCTCATATGTCAACTCCTGTATGTCAGTCACATGCTTGTGCTTGCCCTGTCTGTTATTTTTGTCAGTTCTCACATGTAGAGAATCCTCTGAATAGAAGTTCATTATTTGCTGCCCAGTCTCAAGGCTGAAATGATGACACCCAATCAAGTTAATGGTGTCTTTGTGAATGTTCAAAGTGGTAATTACTGAGACATCTCTGAACTTCTCATCAACAATATTGGGAAAGCTGGGGATTGAGGATGAGATATGGGAATGGAGAAAAGCCAAGTCACAGGCAGTAGAGTTTTTGTAGCACATATTCTCCAATGTGATCCTTAATGCACAGTCAGTGTCTGATTGTATTCATTGATGCATGTTCTAGCACAAGATGACAACAGTATTCACTTGATGCCAATAAATCTTACCTAGCAATGCTTCCTGGTCAGCCTTTGAAGACTGTGCAGTTCCAATGGTGCAGCTGTACAGAGATGCAGCCTCATGGCCAATGGGGGGAGGAAGCTGAGCAAAGTTGCTGGCAAAGGTTAAGTTAAGATTCCCAAATGGTTCCTTCGAATTTGTTATTTGAGTCAAGTGCAGGCTTATCCAGAAGAGATCACAACAAGAGAGCATTGAAACCTCATCAAAGAAAATATAGTCCACCCCATGGAGCTGATCTTTAACTGCAGACAAGACAGACATTGAGACAGAATGATGCTTGTGGATGCCAAATGCATGATGGTATGTTGAACTGCCCAAGAGGGCAGCTGCATTTCCTGTGGGAGCAACAATGAGCAGCTGAAAGGACTCATTCCTACACTGGAAAAACCATATGAGACTTTTGAGAACCTGAGACTTTCCAGTGCTGGCCATGCCAGCAATGTACATTCTGAGTGGGGAGGGTTCAGATAAGGATACATGGTTTGCAACAATGCAAAAGGCATGTTCTTGTTCTGCATTGAGCTTGAAATGTGTGACAACATCCTGTAAAGGTTGATACCACATAGGCAGTTTACACCATTTTTCAAAATACCATTTGTTGGCAACCCTCACATCATTTGATATTCTGGCAAACAGAGCACATTTTGCATTGCAAGAGGCTTTGGGTATGTTGGAGTGCCACTCATCAAGAAGCTTGTGTCTTCTTTGGGCAACAGCAGTTTTCCATGACAAGCCTGGGAGATGTGGTATATTGTGGTTTTCAGGACACAGCCAATTCTGGCATTTGAAGGGGGCAGGGACACTCCATTGTAATTGCATCATGATCTCAGTTGTAACATTCAGAGCAGCCTGACATCCACATTCTTTCAAACCAATGGTGTCAGATAACCATTGTTGATCTGAAAAGTCACTACTAAACTGCACATGTACATCATGGTCCAAGTTGGCACATGTTTCCATATAACTTTGCACATTTGAGTGTGGAAGTCATCCTGAGAGTCTAGACATTCATACCTCAAATTGAAGTTATCAATGCAGGCCAGTTCAAGTGGAGTAAATGGGTGTCTGCAAAATACCTCATCCCATATCTGTTCACAGGTTTTAAGATCCTGTCCTGACCTCCATGGCTTGAAAAAGTGAGCATAGTCACACAATAAAATTCATGGTCTCCATTTTCATGATGAGGCAGAGTAGGGCCCAAAAAATTAGGTATAAGAGCATTATGGACAGGCACACAATGTGTTGCATGACTATCATTCAGATGATGATCAGCAGTGAATTGGTGTAAAGATGATTTGTTATCATCCACATCCATGTTGACCTGTGAGAAGACATTGTTGTCTGTGCAGTGCTGTACAGGTACATCTATGTCATCATTGGTCAAACCAGAGTCAACATTGATGTCATCTACACTTATGCATGAACAAGACTTTGACTTCAATTTTAGTCTCCTGCACCAGCATATCCATGTATATAGATTTATAGTTTCCAGGGCAGGGGCTTGGTACATATAATCATAAACAGGTGATAAACCAATAACACACCCTTTTTTTTTGACAACAATGAGTTTTTCACTGACAGAGTCATGTGATACTGGAGTAGGCCAAGGATGGGGAACTTCTTGCACATATTGATTCCAATAGAAAACTGTAATGATCTGGATTTCCAAGCATATACATTGAGATCATAGGACTTCCAAGTTCTAATTTGTACCAATGTTATTGACCAGTTTTGTCAGAAGCTGACATGCCTTTTCTTGGTGAGAGATGGAGGGTGAGATAAACACAGGGTCTTTCTGGAGTACTGCTCTCAAGGCATCAAAAATAGCCCATGTCTTTAGTCTGGGCTTTGTAATGTAATCAGTGCAGTAAGAAAGAACACCCTTGATAGCAGTGCCAGACCTTAAACAAGTGACATTGGTGTTACAATGGAGAAGATAGGACAGAATGGGGGATATTGTGTTTAGCAAAGCCTTGCATTTTTTGAGATGTAAAGCCCCAGTTTTGGGATCAACTATAGTCACAGGATATAATGGTCACAGAAAACATGCCTTACATTTCCCCCATTTGTTATCCAGGCAACCAACATACTGGCATCTACAGCCCTGCATGCTGTCCTTTCATTTGGTAGAGTGGCATGAATGGATATTGGACAGTGCCAAGACATGATCAACAGTTAACCAGAATCTCTTCCACCAGTCATGCACAGAGTCACATAAATTGCAGGAGTTGCAGTCAGAAAGGTGACAGTAATCAGGCAGAGGTGTTGGCAGAGTTAGAGTGGGATTGGGCATGCCATCCAAGTTGGGATTGTCACAGATGCAAGTGGCATTAAGCATGCTAAGAACTTCATCTTTGGTACTGGTCAGGAATTGCCCAACATGCATGCTCTCAAGGTATTGAATGAATTCCTGCCAGAAGTTTGAATCTGGATCTAAAATATTCTTGTGTGTCTGATCAGGAGACAGACAACCATCAATCCACAAAAGAAGGTGGAGATGTAACGTGAGTCATCCTTGCTGTTCAACAGTACCATAGTATGCAGCTGTGTTTCTGTTACAATTCCTACGTTGCTTCTTTTCCTTTTCTCATTTATGTTTCATATCCATAACTATGATACCTGTTTTACCTCCTTGTTTCACCCTTAGTTTCACTTCCTTTTACATTGTCCCATTGTTCTCCAAACAGTATATAAACCCACTCATATACCATAGTTCTTTAGTTCTAACTTAGTTGAGTATTGCTCTCATCTGAACAATCTTGTTCTTGCCTTCCTCATTGCTTGAACCCACTTCTTCACTGTCTAGTATGATGTTGAAGGCTGTCTTTGTCCATTGACTGGGATTAAACTGAGACTTCAGTTGTCACTGTTGACTCAGAAACAAACCAAGGGCATTGACCTTAACACAAGTTAGAACTCACCAAACTGCTTAGTGCATTGTCACTAGCTAGACAACATTGATCCAAAACAACCAGAAACCAGACTTGCCAAGGAGAGACCACTGAATGATTCCTTTCTCTACAAAGGAACATACTACTTAGAAAGACAGGAGCTCTGTTCTCAACTCTACACAAGCATTGGGAATTTTGAGGAGTAGGAAAGAACACAAATACCCCAGTATCTCACAAATATTTTGAGGGGGATTACACCAAAGGAGACGAACACTCATTACCCAGAAAACTTTGGGTTGAGTGGAGAAATGAACAAAAAGAACCAGAAGAAGAACCAGAACTATACTTCAACAGGCCAAAAGAAACCACTGTGAAAATGAACTTGACCTCAATGATACCAACCCATACTATGCTCTCACTGAGGAGGCTATAACTGGGTGGTATACCTTTTTAGAACAGAAACAGATCAAACATGACTTAGGAAACCCCAAACCTGAAACTGAAACTGAAACCAACATGAAACAGATGGCAACCACTACTGAAACCACTGACACTTTGAAAGGAGACATCAAACCAGTTTCAGCATAGATCTTTACAGGAGATCAGACTGAAGCCAGATCATTCATCAACTGGTTCAGTGATTTCTTCACAATAAATGCCCACAACTATGAAGGGAAACATGAGAAAAAGATAAGATACATTCTCCAGTGCCTAGGAAAAGAACTGGATGACTGGAAAGAAATAATTCACAAGCAATTAGAAGAAAAGGATGGACTCACTTGGGAAAACTATGACACTTTTGTCAAACAATTCCTTGAAGACTGGGGAGAAGTAAACACTGCAGTCAGAGCACTGAATGAGCTTACAAAGCTATGAGTTGGAGGAGAAATCACAGTTCCAACCTACATCTGAAAATTTAGAATGCTCATAGGATCCTCTGGACTAACTGGAATCACTGCCCAACTTCAGGCATTCATCCAAGGGTTACCAACTACCATTGCTGCTAAAATCCTTGAAGGACAAGGCAACTTTAAAGCAATCACAGATGCCTATAGAAAAGCTGAACAGCTTAATCCAGCATGGGAAATGATGAAAGCATTGGGAAAAACCACTGAACCAGGATGCCAGTTCAATAGGGCAGGGGGATCTAAAACAGTTAATGCCATGACAACTGGATGCTTAACTGATGGACAACAAGAAGAATACATGTGCTCTGGGAAGTGTTTTCAGATGTGGAATCATTGGTCACTTATCCTGAAACTGCCCAAAGAAAGATTCCACCAAAAGTCTGCCTCCTCCAGGACAATTCACCAGAGCAATCACTGAGGACAACAACACTAAGAAAATGAAAATTCATGCAATGATTGCAGCACTCAGCACAGATGATTGAAACACCCTCCTCACCAAACTCAAAACTGAGGGTTTTTGAAGTGGAGGAACCAGAAAGTGGTTGGAACCTCCCAGAGTGGTTATGGGCAGTTAGCACTCGACTCTGTAATAGTACAATCAAATAACAACCAACAATTATCAATAACTGTCCAATTGCCTGAATTACCTGCTGAAATATCTGCCCTTGTTAATTGTGGGGCAGAAGGAAACTTTATCAATGACACAATAATGAAAACCATGAACAAAGAAATGTTAACTCGGCCAATATGAGTCAAAAATGCCAATGGAACAGTTAATTCCAATGGGATGATCACACACAAAGTCAAAATTCAGTACCACATTGGGAACTGACAAATTGAAACCAACTTCTTGATCACTAAACTAGGAGACCAAAAACTCATACTCAGACTCCCTTGGCTAGAAAAACATAACCCAGTAATAAACTGGAGAGAACAAATGTTTCAATTCAATCACTTTACACCAGGTGAGAAACCAATAAGACAGATAAAGAAAGATCTAGATCAAGAAATTGATGAATACTGGATTAGGGTCAAGACATCAGCATCACAGAACCTAGAACATACACTACACAAACCCCAATAACTACCCTACCAGATGAGTACCTGGAATGGAAACCCACATTTGAAAAAACAGCCTCAGAACAATTTCTGACTAGTTGCACATGGGACCATGCAATAGATCTTAAAACAGGATTCACCCTGAAAGTCAGTAAAATCTATCTGCTATCAATAAAGGAATAATCATCTCTTGATGAATGGATTTCTGAACAACTGGCCAAAGGATACATTAGACCATCAAAGTCCCCTCAGGCATCACCATTCTTCTTTGTTGCAAAAAAGGAAAGTGGAGTGCTTCAACCATGCCAAGACTATCAATGTTAAGGTTGATGCCCTTGGTTTGTTACTGAGTTGAAAGTGATGACTAGAGTCTTGGTCTAATCCCAGTCAATGGACAAAAGTAACCCTTGATGCTGTGCTAGACAGTGACAAGGGTAGCTTGAGTGATGAGGAAGGTGAGAGCAAGGAGATTGTTCAGATGAGAGCAATACTCAACTAAGTTGGAACTAAAGAACTATGATACATGCTTGGGTTTATATACTGCTAGAGAACAATGGGAGGTATAAATGGAGGGGGCAAAACAGGGAAGTGAAATGAGTAATGAGATGTAGCAACAAAGGTAAGCATTAGAGAAAGAAATTGTAACATTACCCCCCTTCTATGCAAGAAGTCACTGACTTCTCAAGGCCAACCTTGGGTTGTCCAGGCATGATCTGCCCTGGACTCATACCAGTGTAGGATGTTCTCGATGTCTTTGTATGCTGTATCTATGTGCCATTGCATGGAGTTGAGGGTGACTTTCAATTGGCAAAGCTCCTGAAGCACCAGATCTCATTCTGCATATGTCATGGCATTTGGGTCAGTGGTGAGGGTAAGTCCTGTGAGGGCTCCAAGTGGGGCTGAAAGGTCTCAGAGATTGGCTGTGATGTATGAGGCTTCTAAGGAGGCAGTGGCAATGAGGGGATTGGATTGGGGAATAGGTGCAGGGGTGATTTCTTCTGCAATGGGTGGTTCTTTGACAAGTTTGGGTGGATGGATGTGTAGGTCATCATCAACATAGACCATCGTTTCGGTTTCAACAAAAATTTCGAGGGGTGGAGTAAGGATGTTGAATTCAGGGAGTTTTTTGGGGAATGAGTAGGCAAGGGTGAGTACAGTGAGCAAGGTGGCAAGGACAAATCCTCCAACAACAACAGAGGAGAAGAAGGCGGAGACAAGGGGAACAAGGATGGTGATGAAGGAGAACATTTCTGTGTATGCAACAGTGGTTGGAAGGCTAGGAAGTGTTACAATTTCTTTCTCTAATGCTCACTTGTTACAATATTTTCTTCACTTCATTGCTACATTCTGTTACTTGTTTTACCTGCCCATTTCACCCCTTGTTTCACTTCCTTTTATACTTCTCCATTGTCTTCTAGACAGTATATAAACCTGCACATGTACCATAGTTCCTTGGTTCCAACTTAGTTGAGTATTGCTCTCATCTGAACAATCTTCTTGCTCTCGCTTTCCACGACCACTTGAGCTACCTTTGTCATTGTCTAGCACAGCGTCAAGGCCTACTTTGTCTATTGACTGGGATTAAACCAAGACTCTAGTCATCACTATTGACTCTGTAACAAACCAAGGGCATTGACCTTAACACAAGTTGGAACTCACTGAACTGCTTAGTGCATTGTCACTAGCCAGACAATATAGATCTGAAATGACCCAAAACCAGATTCTCTAACCAGAGACCACCAAACAATTCCTTTCTCTATAAAGGAACATATTATCTAGAAGGACAGGAGCTCTTTTTCTTGACACTACATAAGCATTGGGAATTTCAAGGAGTAGGAAAGAACAAGAATACTGTTATGAGCATAACTCATCCTATACAATTTTTACAGTAATGACGTCAATGACATATATGAAGACACAGACTAGAGGAGTTGAGACATTTTTTCTTTTTCTTTTTATCTTTTCATTTGCACTCAAACATTTAGATACAGGGCTCAGATGATACTACAGTTGCAGGGGCTGGCTATGTTAGGACTGCAACCCTTATATGGAAGGTGGTTAGGTCAGCATCGGCTATGGGAAATACCAAGTGCTGACTGGGACAGCAGACCGATGATGGGCCTATGCTATGAAAGGAATCATGAGTGGCACGGTGCCTGAGGGGCGACATGGGAACGCCGAGGAGTACCGACAACTTGGTACTGGCGTATGTGGGAATCGGCTGAGATGCAGAACAATAAGCATGGCTGTAAATGGAAGGACAGTGTGTTGGTGTGGGAGAGTAGCTCCAGGTATGGTCATATGGGTGCAGGCTTAGCTGCTGTGCATCGTCCTTATTGTGAGGGACTTTAGCTGTGTGCTGTCTGCGCACAGACCAGGAGAGTGGTATATAAGGGTTGTCGTCTTAGGTAGCAAGTCCCTAAGACTCTAGATAGTTTTGTGTTCACTAGACACAACTATAGAGCACCATTTGTCTTTGGCTTAACAAGCCCCCTTCTCATAAGTCTTGAGGTTGTGTTTAGGAGCAGTCCTAACATAATCTAGAGTCTTTTCTATTCTACCCCGTTGGTCTTACAGCACCAAGCACGCCTTGCTCATTGTTGCTCACAGCACCAATGGCCTAGTTTCTTTCTGAGAGGAAGTAATTGCATAGCCCACATCCTCTCCAGGCAACATCAACTATGACACACACACTGTCAACGGGTCTTGAACGAGAGATCCTCAATATGCCCCATTGGGCCTGATGACAAACCCTACTTGGGTAGTCTACCAACAGTTACGGACAAGAGTATGAGATTGCTCGGGTGATAGTGTAGGCAGGAGCCCATAGATGCGCCTGGGGTAATGTACACCATAATTGCAGAAGAGTTCAGGGAACGAATGAAACAAACTGGCTGTTAGTGTGTATCAAGGCTGAACTAAAGTCCTCTCATACCCTCTGTACAAGCAACCCTACCTGATTTCGGGTTGATAACTTGGCACAAGGACATTGAGGCGAATTGCCAGGCACATGCAGTTGGAAGCATCAGGTTCCCATGACAATCAGACAGTAACCCTCTTGTTTCCCAAGAGGCATCATCGACTGGCATGGATTTATTGCCAGAGGAACAGATCAGGTGTTGGTGGAGGCCCGAACTTGATTGAAGATTTTTTACAGCAGAATCAACAGACAGGTGCAATGCAGTGTGCATTCACATACATTTTACCAATCATGTCTGGTTATATTGGAAACACCAGAAGGAGTCATGATGACTCGAATGTGCTCAGGTGCAGTTACTCCTTAGGCAATGAGAAGCCACACAGGAGTTGGAACAGAAGGAAGCCTGGGAGGCTTTACTTATGGAAAGAGCCACCACTCATGCAGTCTTACGAGCAGAGCATGCTATGAAGAAGGCAGAGAGGGAATATCAAACCCTCATGCAATTATTGGAGGTCCAATACAAAGGCAACACCTCCAACCCTATCTGGCTAGTGCTGGTCTCGTCGAAATACAACCAGTGGCTAATGTTAATCAATGATGGCAACAAGGCTATCCGGCGGTACAGGATAGCAATAGAACAATTACATTGCGAGCACCACATACAGGAATTGTATGAGCACAACAGCATGACAATGAGTCATGAAGATTGGAATGCATGGATGCACACAATAAATGGAAACATATCACCAGGCTTCTGGTGGACCATTCGCATGGGTCCCATACCAGAGAAACTCGCACCATTGGTACCAGGGTTCTGTTACCTCAACCTTATCCAACCAAAGTACTGGAATAAGTACAAATGGCCTGCCTATCCTACAATTGCAGCCATCTGGGAAATAGAGGCAGAATTCTGAAATGAAGGAGTTCATACGAGGTGGACTACCACAGAACGAACAGATGTGGTGCACGTAGGCCTAGAAATGGCCAATGTTAATGGATGGGACATGGTAGAAATATTGTTCACCAGTAGCCACAAAGAACTCCGAGTCGGAGCAGAGCAGACAATCAACCCCAAAGTAGGCAAAATCATAAGCCTAAAGGAAGATAATGGGGAGGAAATATCAGAGCAACCAGCGTGTTCAAACGCAGCAGCAGCTCTGGTAGAAATAGATCCATGTCTACAAAACGAATGACCAGGACTCTCCGAACAGGCACAAAACAAATTGCATCCAAAACATCCTGGATACTGTTACCTCTGGTTGGTAAAAAGAGAATATTGGAACACTTACAAATGGCCAGCATACCCAACCATCTGAGAAATCTACAGATGGGATCCAGAACTCATGGACGAGCATTGACCTATATACTGGAGACGAACGAAAGGGTGCAATTGCATGTGGCATTGTGTCTGAGTCTCAGGAGAACTGGGCGGGTGGCCGTGGATGAAGGCCATGATGTAGCAGGGATATGGCTCACACCAGATTGGAGTTGGAACATTCTGACTCACAGTTGATATGATCACGCATGCATATCACGCCTTACTCGGATACAGAGAACACTGGCAGGATACCCAGACATTGGAACCCTTACCAGTCACACAACCAGTGGCAGCAGTAGCAGCAAGGGAGGATGAAATAAATCGTCAACAAGAAGAAAGGCAATGAGCCATCACAAATGCTGGACAAGCCCTAGCAGCTATGATAAACAAACACCAATGGTCCAACAGTTGGGAACTGGGCCCCCTTACCAAGGCAAAAATGCCTGACTTCTATCAAGGAGATCCAAGAACAGTAGATGGGTGGTTACGCCAAATGGAAACATATTTCATGTTGGCAAACGAGACAAAGGACCTACAAAAAGTTTCGATCTGCCTATACTGGATTAAGGGCAGAAAAGGCGACCGAGCAGTGGATTGGAGCGGTGTTAAACTCAAAGCCTTCCAGGAAGCTCAGCAGGAGTTCCAGGACAGAATAAACAACAATGGATGGAGCTCTGAGTTAGATTGGGCACAACTCAATGCAGGAGAAAGCACTGCCAACGACTGAGCATGGATTAGATGACCACTGGAAAACCAGTTTCCTTTCACGGATTGGATGGACTTTAAACAGCAAATGCATGACTTCTTTATGTCAACAGAAACCAAGGAGAAAGCTATTGAAGCTTTGCTAAAATTACAACAAGGGACAATGATAGTAGAAGACTACATCATCAAGTTCAACTCCTTTACATCCTTAACTGACTGGAATGATCAAGCATTGATCTCGCAATTCCAGAACCATCTTAACCTGGCACTGGGCAGAGAACTAATCCAGTATGGGGGGTTGGTGGATAATGCCACTTTACATCAGATCCAGGCATGAGTTATGGCGCTCGCAAGGGCTTATCAAAAAGCCAACGAGGCCTATGGATTCTCTAAAGTTCAAAAAGAATACAGAGAGTGCCCCCCAGCCCCTAACGGGCGACCCCAGTGGCAATTTAGAGCACCACCACTGGTCGCATCAGGAAGTTGATCAGACCCCAATGCCATGGATGTGGATAGAGAGAAAAAACCTGTGAGCAGGTGTTACAATTGTGGAAAGTTATGACATGCAGAAAGGAACTGTCCCAAGCCACAGAAACCCAGACCACCCCCTATATGCTATAACTGTGGAAAAGAAGGGCACATAGCATGGAGATGTAGGGAACCAAAAAAGATTGCAGCAGAAGATAAAGGGAAACAGGTGGTCCGATACATTGAGAAAAGGGAAATGACCCCAATAGCACATATAGAAGAGGTCTCGGATTTTGCAGAAAGCCAGTAGGCAAGTGCTCAGCACTGCTGGCTGCTACTCAGGTTTCGAATAGTGATGTACCATACATAGACTCCCAAATTAAAATGCATGACTTACTTTATGAATGCAGAGGGAACGTACATCACTTGAGAAACCTAAGAGTGAGCACAAAACAAGGAGAGAGACTGAAGACATGGTCACCACAATGGGTGTTGAGAAGGATTTGGGAACAGCCCAAACAAATAGCAGTAGAGTGTTTACAACAATGGGTAAACACTAAAAGAGTGAATGAAGCAGATGGACAACTGGTCAATCAGTTAAATGCTATGACTGAAACAGAGGCTCTGTGGAACCTGGTGCACTTACAAGAGAAAAAAGTGCAGGGAACAGGAAAAAATGAGTTGGACCTAAAAGGAACCATAACCACCCTGGATACATTAACAACCATTCTTATAAAAATGTTATTGGATTCAGGATGTACAGGGTCTTGCATTAGCAAGGAGTTCGTGGAACAGCATCAAATAGCTAAACGACGATTAATCTGACCAGTACCAGTGTATAATGCGGATGGAACCACAAACTTGATGGGATTGCTAGAATATATGGCTGAAGTTAAACTCAGGATCGGAAACCACAAAGAAATCATAGAATGTGTGGTCACGAACATTGGAAAGATGGACTTGTTCTTGGGATTTGATTGGTTGTGACTTCGCAACCCAACCATCAATTGGAAAAAACAATCCCTGGGGTTTAGTTGGTGTCCAGGCACATGTTGGAAATCCTCATCAGTTCAAGAACCAGAGGATGAGATTGACGTAGCTCAGTTCCTTGGGGAAGGAGAATGATTGCTGGCTGTTCACATTGGTAAACCAGAATTATGCATCAGAGCCTATGTGTCAACTGCTACAAAAATAGCAGCAGAGGAAGCAGAGAAAACTAAAAAACAAACTCTGGAGGAAGCAGTCCCCAGACATTACCTGAAACATCGAAAAGTCTTCGAGAAAGAGACTTTTGATGAGTTACCACCACGGAGGCGATGGGATCATGCTATTGAGTTGATCCCCAGGTCTAACCCAGTGGACTGCAAGATATATCCGTTAAATTGGGATGAGCAGTTACAACTGGATGAATTTCTGAAGGAAAATCTGGATTCTGGAAGAATTCAGTCAAGCAAATCGCCTATGGCATCTCCTTTTTTCTTTGTTAAGAAAAAGGATGGGAAACTGAGACCGGTGCAGGATTACCGGTGACTTAATGAAATGACAGTCAAGAACTGGTACCCACTACCATTGATAGGAGAACTAGTGGACAAACTGTCACAGGCCAAGGTCTTTTCGAAGATGGATATATGTTGGGGATATAACAACGTATGCATCAAGGAAGGAGATGAGTGGAAGGCGGCATTCTGAACCAATAGAGGACTCTTTGAGCCACTAGTCATGTTCTTCAGACTCACAAATTTGCCAGCCACCTTCCAAACAATGATGAATGACATCTTCAGGGTCAAGATAGTGGAAGGATGGGTTGTCATATACATGGACAACATCCTCGTATTTTCAAAAAGTCAGGAGGAGCATACGGTACAGGTTAACTGTATCCTATTGAAACTAGAAGAGCACAAGCTGTCCTTGAAACCAGAAAAATGTTTCTTTGAAAAAAAGGAGATGGACTTTCTAGGAGTAGTTATCAGTGAAAATTCAGTCCAAATGGAGTCTGCGAAAGTGAAAGCAGTGACCAAGTGGCCTAAGCCAACTTGCAAGCGGGAAGTCCAACAGTTAGGATGCAGCATTTGATATGCTAAAAAAGACTATCGCAGAGGAGATAGTACTGCGAATCCCAAATGAGGATGGACAATTCCGAGTAGAGGTGGATGCCTCTGACTTTGCTATTGGAGGGATCTTATCGCAGCAGGTGGAAAATGATGAGTGGAAGCCAGTGGCTTTTATCTCAAAATCTCTTAACAAAGCTGAACAAAACTATGAGATCTATGACAAGGAGATGCTCACAGTGATGCATGCCTTTTATGAATGGTCCCACTATCTCAAAGGGGCTAAACAGACAGTTGAGGTTCTGATGGATCACCAGAACCTGACATACTTCAGGAAGGCGCAAAATCTAAATCGACAGCAGGCATGATGGGTGATGGATTTGCAGGATTACAATTTTGTCATAAAACACAGAAGTGGAAAGTCCAACACAAAGGTGGACTTATTATCTAGACAAGTGGGACATGCCCGAGGAGAAAATGATAATGAAGGGGTGGGTTTGTTAAAGGAACACCTCTTACAGACACAAGTATATGATGATGATCGAGCATTGGATGACATCATAAAAGACATTAAGGACATGCCTAAGTGGCAATGGGAGACACAGGTTGTCAAGGGCCTTGAGAAGGCTGGAGGAGAATACAAATTGGAAAAGGGACTTGTTACCTGGAAGGGATGAGTATACATACTGGCAGTCATGGCATTGCGAGAAGATATCATTGCAATACACCATTCATGGGGACACTCAGGAGCTGCAAAGACATTGGAGTCTTTGACAAGGAATTTTTGGTGGCCAAATATGCGAGAAGATATAGAATGCTACATTCCAGGTTGTGAAACATGTCAAAAGGCAAAACCAGATCAACAGGTGTGCACAGCACCACTCTGACCAAACGAAGTCCCAACAGAACCATGGGAAGTCATCTCAGTAGACTTCATGGGACCATTGCCCAAATCAAAAGGCAATGATACGATCATGGTAGTTGTGGATAGGTTTATGAAGAAGTCATACTTCTTACCTACCACAAAAGAAATAACATCACAAGGAACAGCAGTGCTGTTCAGAGACAATGTTTTCAGGGAGCATGGAATCCCAAGAAAAGTGATAAGTGACAGAGGACCCCAGTTCGCTTCAAAATTCATGGATGACTTATATGGGATGTTGGGGATCAAGGCTAATAGATCAATGGCCTATCACCCACAGACAGATGGACAAACCAAACGAGTAAATCAGGAAGTAAAAGAATTCCTGACTATGTTTGTGAACAATCAACAAGACAACTGGAGCGATTGGTTGTCTGTGGTGCAATTCTGCCACAATGATAGAGTCCACTCAGCAACAGGCTTTACCCTGTTCTTCATGAACTATGGTTGACACCCGAACAAGGGATTAAATCCTACCTATGCACCAAAGGTGGTAGTGGTGGAGCAACTGGCAAAGGAAGTAGAGGACATGCATGCTAAGGCAAAAAGGGCTTTAGAGAAAGCCACTCAGATCATGAAAGAGCAGTATGACAGCCACCATCAAGCAGCACGAGAATACAAACCTGGCGACAAGGTTTACCTCAGTACAGAAAACCTCCCAGTCATTCGAGCAACCAAGAAGCTTGATGGAAAATTTGTCAGTCCATTGGAAGTACTCGCCAAAGTCAGTGAGTCATCATATAAATTAAAAATCCCAGCATCATGGCAGTGATAAGTTCACCCTGCTATTGGAAATAGCGAGGAATGGGAAGGGGTGAGGTCGCAAAAGAGTTCCCGTCAACTCCGGTGCACTCGATGACAATGGTATGCTGCATGGAACTGGCAACTCTGCAGATAATAACGTTTGTCACACAAGGGCGTAACAGTGATGAACGTGGAACGCGGAGTACGACAAGACAGAGGCGCAAACGAAATGAAGAGGGCATAGCCTAAAGGACGAGACTTCGAGAGCTGGGGTGTACTATATTATATGTTAAGCTGGTAACCTATTGTACATGAGCTTTATATACTTTTTCCTACTCTAAATAACAAAGTAATACTTGTGAAATTTTCACCTTGCAACCATATATCCAAATCTGTCTTAAAGGTCTTCACGCGATGGGGCTAGCTGAGGGACATGATGGTGGAATATGAGCGCCGTGGTGAGAGCCAATACCGCGACCCTGCACAGGATGCTAATAGACTTGTTGGATTGAAATAGACCTGCCTGATTGCCATGCGCGGCAACTCCGGGGTTCATCTGTCTTGACATGGCCCTGTTCTTGATATTCTGCGGACCTGACTAATCTATACCATATCTGATCATCGGCCGATGGCTTTATTTGTCCACTAGGGTCCTATTCTGCTGTGTTGGTGTGTCGCTATGGATGATGTGTCTCTTGGATCTTGGACTGTAGATCTTCCTAACGTGGATATGGCTTGATGGCATGGTCCCTTCTCTGGTGAACTAAGCTGTGCCAGCTGACAATTTTCATGCGACTCGGCTGATGGGGTGCTGACTTTGGGTGCAAATGACTGACTGGTGTGGGGTATGGATGGCATATGTGGGAGGCAACTTGCTTGTTGAGTGTGGGTGATGCTTGTCTTACCACGGAAAAATGCGGAGTTGCACGGAATTGCACAGAATTGCGCAGAGTTGCTCATTGCTATCGCGGAATACCTGCGGATGACTCCTCTACACCCCTAGCTCGGAATGATGCTCATCATTTCCCCCCCACTTAAAAATCTGACTGTCCTCAGTCAGTCGCACGAAGGAGCTGGCTAGTTGATTGCTGGTGGTCGAAATGAATTAAAATAAAACCTTGACAATGAAAAATGGCAAATGGTGTGGCTATGTACTGGGTATCTTGCGGAATTGCATGTCATCTGTCTTCAGTAGCTGCCTCCTGGGTCGGGGTCATTGTCTATGTCTGGCCACTTGTCAATTACTGATTCGTTGTCGCTACTGTCGCTGTCACTGCTGATGTCTTCTTCATCATATGTTGCCCATAGGTGGCAAGCGGAATGGTGGCGGTGGCGTGGTGCTTGCATGACTGGAGTGGGATACCTAATGTTCTGTTCTCGATGTGTCAGAGTTGGGGCGGAATTGACTGGGGTGTGATGGGGTTCGACGGGGCAACTAGACTTGACAATACTTGCTTCTGGGGACTTGGTGGCTGCTACAGATGACTTGACTACTGGCAACTCGACTGAAATTTGCGAAATTGTGGGACTTGATGGTGGACTGAACTTGATGGGCTGACTATCAAGGACGGAGGCTGGCGGGGTTGGTGCGTAAATGTCGGAATCTGTCTTGTGGTGGCTGATGCTGGTCGATGGGGTATATTTGTCTATGTTGCTGGGTGTCTGCTGGGCTGGTTCAGTGGTGGTGCTACAGTTTTCCTCTCTGTGACTTGCAATCATTTCCTCGAGGCTTACTGAAAATCCTGCTGCTTCTCCTCGCGTATTTCGACGAATCTGGGTGGTCTGTGGGGTATGGGCGGAGTTGGTTCTGGCATTGGCATTGGTGCTGGTGCCAGTACTGATGCTGGTGGTCGTGATTCTGTTCCTTTCACTTGTAGGGGGCTCTCTACTCCGTCAGATACTACCTTTTTCTTTGCTTGCAATGCTAGAAGGGACCTCTGTAGCCGCTCGATTTCTTCGTCAACATTGTCCACAGGGTTCACTGCTGCAGTCTTGTAGCTTAGCATTGACGTGGTACTTGCTGTTGCTGTTAGCTCCTGATAGTGTTCGCGGGGTGCATAGAACATTGTGGGATGTGATCCGGAACTTGATCCTAGCAAGACTGCATTGGCACTAGTGGCTGGCATGGCTTGTGACCAATTCCGCGGGACTGTCACACAATTCCGCAGGGCTGTCACACGAGTCTGGTTCATCGCAACTGACTGTGTGAGCGATTGCAGCATCGTTTGGGTCTGTCGTGAGCTCTGGACCATCCTTTCCGTCATGCCAAACATGTCTTCTGTCTTTATTCTGGGCATAACTATTGGCTCAGGTTTGACAAGCGGAGTTGATGCGGAGTTGGGATAGACTGCGGAATTGGTGGGGTACACTGCAGAGTTGGCGGAATTGACGGGGTACACTGCAGAGTTGGCGGAATTGTCAATACAGGGCGCGGTGGGCTTGTTGATCAGTTTATTGTAGAATGACGAGCCTTGAATGACTTCTTTCGCAGCTGCTAGGGTCTGCTCGAGTGAATACAGGTCGTCATGGTGCATGTTTGGTTAGTAGCTCTGCATATAGTGATACATTTCTATTCTGACGCAGACTTGGAATCCCTTGAAGAAATATTCGCATTGCTGGCACATTGTGAGTCGTCTGTTCCTAATGAGATACCTAGTGAGCACTAAAAATTGCTGGTAGTAGCTGCATAGTTCTTCCGCGGATTTGATTCCGAGCCGGAAAGTCTCTTCCACTAGTCAATCCAAATCTGACTGAGTGTGCTCGCACTTGTTGATTACTCTGGCATATAGCACGATGACTGATGCTTTGAACTCCTCATATGTAGATGCCGCATCATAGGTTTCAACTCCTCTCCATAGATCATACTCTGTGTCATGGAGATATCGTAGCACATAGGCTTTCTTTTGCTGCATGGAGTTGATTCTGGCTTCACTGAACAACAACTCGAGTTCATTGAAGTAGCACGTGAAGCGGCGGGGTTGGCTGGAGTCGAAGCAGGGTGCGGTGTCATCATAACGAGCAGGCATGGGCTTGGCATAGTTGGTCATCATGGCTTTCATAGAACTAAACTGTTGGGACTAGAGATTGCCAATCTGAGACTGAAACTGCTTGTACTGGTGGAAACTGGAGCTGTTGAACAAGTGGAATTGCTGGGATTGGGGCGTGGAACTGCTGATCACGGGGTAACTTGGGTGGGGTTGACGGCATAATTCTTTCAAACGCCTCACTGGGGCAGCCAATATGATAAGTTCACCCCACTATTGGAAATAGCGAGGAATGGGAAGGGGTGAGGTTGCAAAAGAGTTCCCATCAACTCCGGTGCGCTCAATGACAACAGTATGCTGTGCGGAACTGGCAACTCCGCGGATAATAACGTTTGTCACACAAGGGCATAACAGTGATGAACACGGAATGCAGAGTATGACAAGACAGAGGCGCGAACGAAATGAAGAGGGCGTAGCCTAAAGGACAAGACTTCGAGAGCTGGGGTGTACTATATTATATGTTAAGCTGGTAACCTATTGTACATGAGCTTTATATACTTTTTCCTACTCTAAATAACGAAGTAATACTTGTGAAATTTTCACCTTGCAACCATATATCCAAATCCGTCTTAAAGGTCTTCACGCGATGGGGCTAGCTGAGGGACACGATGGTGGAATATGAGCGCTGTGGTGAGAGCCAATACCGCGACCCTGCACAGGATGCTAATAGACTTGTCAGATTGAAATAGACCTGCCTGATTGCCATGCGCGGCAACTCCGGGGTTCATCTGTCTTGATGTGGCCCTGTTCTTGATATTCCACAGACCTGACTAATCTATACCATATCTGATCATCAGCTGATGGCTTTATTCGTCCGCTAGGGTCCTATTCCGCTGTGTTGGTGCGTTGCTATGGATGATGTGTCTCTTGGATCTTGGACTGTAGATCTTCCTAATGCAGATATGGCTTGATGGCACAGTCCCTTCTCTGGTGAACTAAGCTGTGCCGGCTGACGATTTTCATGCGACTCGGCTGATGGGGTGCTGACTTTGGGTGCAAATGACTGACTGGTGTGGGGTATGGATGGCATATGTGGGAGGCGACTTGCTTGTTGAGTGTGGGTGATGCTTGTCTTACCACGGAAAAATGCGGAGTTGCACGGAATTGCACGGAATTGCATGGAGTTGCTCGTTGCTATCACGGAATACCTGCGGATGACTCCTCTACACCCCTAGCTCAGAACAATGCTCATCAGCGGGTCTATAATGTGTTCAACAAAGTCTTGTTGAAACCATACAGGGAACTGGAATTTCCCAAGCAGAGGGCAAAGGCAGCAGCATGCAAAGACACACAGATGGTAGAAGAGTCCCAGGAGGATGAGTATGAAGTAGAGGAAGTAATGGACAGCCACGTTAGCGGACAAGGAGGTGGGAGGTTGGAATACCTCATAAAATGGAAAAATTACCCAGTGGAAGAGACCACTTGGGAACTGGCAAAAAATGTGGCCAATACACAGGCCAAAGTCAAAAAGTTTCATAGAGAAAATCCTGATGCACCAAAGTGTGTCAGGAATCTCAAGGATGGGAAGGTCTACATACAGTTTACAGTAACAAAACCTCGACAAACCCCTAATGCACCAAGGCACAAACAAAGTTGAGGAACCCACTGGAAGGATAGACAGAAACTATTTGGTTGGGAGGATGGTCAGTTCAGACCAAAATACCTTGAAAACATGGAGCGCAGATGGCACAACTGGAAAGGAGACCGGAATGCAATTATGGAGCTTCTGGATGATACCAATGGGACATTCTCCAGAGATCTGGAGCATGGCGGGCAGTCACCTGTGCTTGATTTCCCACAGAGGGGAGAAAAGGAGGAATTGGAGGAGGAGCACTGAGCGCACGAGAAAGACACTGAGTGTCTTCAAAAGAAAATCTTAAAAAGGGCAGGAAAACCAGTAGCTGCGAAGGAAAGCAGTGAGTCAGAAGAAGACTGACAGAAAAGGATCAAGGGCATTGCATGCCCTACACAGAAACAAGTTCAGTGGAAAACCACTGTAGAAGAAATCGAAGATTAGGAGTCAGAACAGTCAGGCTTGATGCCTGAGGAACAGAGTGAGCGGTTAAACCGCTTTTATGAAAGGATGAAGAGAGATCCACACTATGTGGATGCAGGGATGTCAGCCTCTCGAGATGCGAGGCCTTAAGGGGGGGGTGATGTTATGAGCATAACTCATCCTATACAATTTTTACAGTAATGATGTTGATGACATATATGAAGACACAGACTAGAGGAGTCAAGACATATTTTCTTTTTCTTTTTATCTTTTCATTTGCACTCAAATGTTTAGATACAGGGCTCAGACGATACTACAGTTGCAGGGGCTGGCTATGTTAGGACTGCAACCCTTATATGGAAGGTGGTTAGGTCAGCATCGGCTATGGGAAATACCGAGTGCTGACTGGGACAGCAGCCCGATGATGGGCCTATGCTATGAAAGGAATCATGAGCAGCACGGCGCCTGAGGGGCGACATGGGAATGCTGAGGAGTACCGACAACTTGGTACTGGCATATGTGGGAATCAGCTGAGATGCAGAACAATAAGCATGGCCGTAAATGGAAGGACAGTGTGTTGGTGTGGGAGAGTAGCTCCAGGTATGGTCATATGGGTGCAGGCTTAGCTGCTGTGCATTGTCCTTATTGTGAGGGACTTTAGCTGTGCGCTGTCTGCGCACAGACCAGGAGAGTGGTATATAAGGGTTGTTGTCTTAGGTAGCAAGTCCCTAAGATTCTAGATAGTTTTGTGTTCACTAGACACAACTATAGAGCACCATTTGTCTTTGGCTTAACAAGCCCCCTTCTCATAAGTCTTGAGGTTGTGTTTAGGAGCAGTCCTAACAAATACCCCAGTATCCAACAAATATTTTGAAGGGGATTATACTGAAGGAGACGAAAACTCATTACCTGGAAAACTTTGGGTTGAGTGGAGAAACGAACAAAAAGAACCAGGAGAAGAGCCAGAACTATACTTCAAAAGACCCAAAGAAACTCTTTGGTGGGAAGAATATTGCGATGCCAAATTTGATTTTGACAGAACCGACCCATACTACACTCTCCCTGAAAAGGCTATAACTGGGTGGAATACCTTTTTAGAACAGAAACAGATCAAACATGAGTTAGGAAACCCAAAACCTGAAACAGACACTGAAACAGATGCAAAACAAATGGCAACCAACACTGAAACTGCTGATGCCCCAAGGGGAGATATCAAACCAGTTTCAGCATGGATCTTCACAGGAGATTGGACCAAAGCTAAATCATTCATCAATTGGTTTAGTGACTTCTTCACCATAAACACCCATAACTATGAAGGGAAACATGAAAAGAAAATAAGATATGTCCTCCAGTGCTTAGAAAAGGAACTAGATGACTGGAAAGAGATAATCTGTGACCAGCTGGATGAAAAAGATGGACTCACCTGGGAAAACTATGACACCTTTGTCAAATGATTCCTCAAGGATTGGGGAGAAGTAAACACAGCAGTCAGGGCACTAAATGAACTCACAAAATTACAAGTTGGAAGAGAAATCACTGTTCCAATCTATGTCTGAAAATTCAGAATGCTCATAGGATCTTCTGGACTCACTGGAATCACCACCCAACTTCAGGCCTTTGTTTGAGGCCTACCAACCACCATTGCTGCTACAATTCTCGAAGGACAAGGTGACTTTAAAACAATTACAGACACCTACAGAAAAGCTGAACAACTCAATGCAGCATGGGAAATGATGAAGGCACTAGGAAAGTCTGAAACAGGGTGTTGATTCAATAAAACAGGAGGATCTAAAACAGTTAATACCATGACAACTGGACATCTAACTGATGGACAATGAGAGGAATACATGCATTCTGGAAAGTGTTTCAGATGTGGAACCATCAGTCATTTATCCCAAAACTGCCCAAAAAAGATACCAAAAATTTGCCTCCAGGATGCTTCACCAGGACAATCACGGAGGACAATGATGCCAAGAAAATTCACACAATGATTGCAGCACTCAGCACTGAGGAATGAGACACTCTCCTCACTGACCTTGAAATGGAGGGTTTTTAAAGCAGAGGAACCAGAAAGCAGTTGGAACCTCCAAGAATGATTATGGACAGTTAGCACTTGACTCTGTAATAGTAAGATCAAATAATAATCAACAACTCTCAATAACTGTCCAATTGCCCAAATTACCTGCTGAAATATCTGCCCTCATTGACTGTGGAGCAGAAGGAAACTTTATTGACAAAACCATAACAAAAACATTGAACAAAGAAGCATTAACCCAACCAATACAAGTCAAGAATGCCAATGGAACAGTTAATCTAAATGGAATGATCACACATAAAGTCAGAATTCCATACCACATTGGAAATCAGCAAATCGAAACAACCAAACTGGGAGAACAGAAACTTATACTTGGACTCCCCTGGTTAGAAAAACACAACCCAGCAATAAATTGGAAAGAACAGACCCTTCTGTTTGATCATCTAACCCCAGAAAAACCAATAAGATGAATAGCGAAGAACTTGGATCAGGAAATTAACAAGTACTGGATCAGGGTTAAAACTTCAGCATCACAAGTTCTAGAACATACACTACACAAGGAAACCTTGACAACTCTACCAGACAAATATCAGGAATGGAAATCTACCTTTGAAAAAGCAGCTTCAGAATGATTCCCAATTAGGTGTGCATGGGACCATGCAATCAATCTCAAAAACAGATTTACCCCAAAAGTCAGCAAGATCTATCCACTATCAATAAAAGAACAATCATCCCTCAATGAATGGATCACTGAACAGCTGGCTAAAGGATATATTAGACCATCCAAATCCCCACAGGCCTTGCTGTTCTTCTTTGTTGCAAAAAGGAAAGCAGAGCACTCCAACCATGCCAAGACTACCAATACCTAAATGAATGGACAATAAAAAATGCATACCCACTACCACTGATCTCCAATCTAATGACCAAACTATCTGGCACTCAATATTTTACAAAGCTAGATCTCCGATGGGGATACAATAATGTCTGAATAAAGGAGGGAGATGAATGGAAGGCAGCCTTCATAACCAACAAAGGATTATACAAACCAACTGTCATGTTCTTCAGTCTATGCAATTCCCCATCCACCTTCCAGACAATGATGAATGAATACTTCCAAGATATGATCAACAAAGGATGGCTGATCATCTACATGGACAATATTCTAATATGCAGAACAATGATCACAGATTTAGAAACCCAGACAAAACACATCCTAACATGGCTAAAAGAGAACAACTTATTCCTCAAACTCAAACAATGCAAGTTTTGCACTCAGGAAATCAAATTCCTCAGAATGATAATCAGACCTGGGGAGATAACAATGGACCCAATCAAACTGGCAGGAATAGCAGACTGGCCAATGCTGACAACAGTCAAACAGGTGCAATCCTTCTTAGGATTTGGAAACTTCTACCAGCAATTCATTGGAAATTTTGCAACTCTTGCTCAACCACTTATTGATCTCACAAAGAAGAATGAAGCATTCCTCTGGACACCAGAAAGAAACAATGGCACATGGACCAAACTTTACAAAACCACCCCCTGACCTTGTAAATGGACAAGAAGAGTTTGAAATAGAAGCAATTGTTACACACAGAAAGTGAGGAACCGGCTATCAATACCTAGTCAAATGGAAGGGGTACAGACTGAATGAAAACTCATGGGAACCTGAAACAAATCTCAGAAATGCTGCGGACATCCTCAAAGCATATAAAAACCGTCGAAATCTGCTGTGATCACCATGGTTCAGTATTGCAACAAACAGATTCTCAAACAAAATATCAGATATACCAAAAACATCACTTCCCCCTACTCTCGATTCTCCCCTAGACAATCCATCCCAAAACTCAGACATCTAATCATCCAACTCCCTAATTGAACTCACCCCCACCAAGGACAATGCACTATAGGAACAGCCTTCCTTGAATTATGCAAAATCTTGCTCTACCAAATGAAAGTACCATCACTACACCCTGTATACGAACCACAGACTAGCCCCAACCATTGAACAACAGCCAAGACTATCATCAGAAATTGCCATACTAGAGAAGCATGAAGAGCACTAAACTTATGGATCATTGACTGAACAAGAGACCTGGAAGTGGCAGGAGTGACCTGCCTACACCACACAGCCACACTATTCCTGGATAAAATCAACTTCCCATCTAGTGGACCACTAGACCTTGACCTCCCTCTGAACTACCTGTACATCCCACATGGGGGAATACTGCCCCCATATCCAAACCTACCACTACCACCCCACTACCAAAACTTCGAATGGGAACCTGGATACCCAATGATCACAGGCATCATTCATCATACAAGCCAGGGAACAATTACACACCAAATCCCACCTAGACCGCTACACAAACCCCATTCAGCTGAAAGGATTCCCACATGACCCAACACTCCCAGACCAGAAGCACTAGCCAATCAACTCTTATGAGAAATCCTCTCTATCGATGCAGACAATTCATTTTGGGACATGGAATACCTTGACAAAACCACTCCCACACACAACCTATAAAAGGACAAGATTCCTGCTTCCTAGCCCCCCAACCAATGTCACATACACAAAGATGTTTTCTTTCATTGCCATCCTTGTCACTCTTGCCTCCATCCTCACCACCCTGCTTGCCATACTTGCCCTTGCCTATTCATTCCCTGCCAAACTTCCCGAGCTTGATGTCTTCACACCCCCCCTCGAAATCTCTGTCAAAACCAAAACAATAACTTACACTGACAATGACTTGCACATTCACCCACCTGAACTTGTCAAAGAACCACCCATTGAAGAAGAAATCACCCCTGCTCCCATTCCCCAATCCAACCCCCTGGTTGCTGCCACCTTGCTAGAAGCCTCATATATTGTAGCCAACCTGCACAACCTTTCAGCCCCACTTGGAGCCCTTATGGGGCTTACCCTCACCACTGACCCAAATGCCATGATGTACACCAAACAGGACCTTGCACTTCAAGAACTCCGACAGCTGAGAGTCACCCTCAACTCCATAAGATGGCATGTAGATATGGCACAAAAGGATGCCGAAAATATCATCCACTGGTACAAGTCTAGGAGGGATCATGCCTGGACAACCCAGGGTTGGCCTTGAGAAGCCAGTGACTTCTCACCTAGAAGGGGGGGTAATGTTACAATTTCTTTCTCTAATGCTCATTTGTTACAATAACTTTTCTTCACTTTGTCACTACATTCTGTTACTCATTTTACCTGCCCATTTCACCCCTTGTTTCACTTCCTTTTATACTTCTCCATTGTCTTCTAGACAGTATATAAACCTGCACATGTACTGTAGTTCCTTAGTTCCAACTTAGTTGAGTATTGCTCTCATCTGAATGATCTTCTCACTCTCACTTTCCATGACCACTCGAGCTACCTTTGTTGTTGTCTAGCACAGCATCAAGGCCTACTTTGTCTATTGACTGGGATTAGACTGAGACCTAGTCATCACTATTGACTCTGTAACAAACTGAGGGCATTGACCTTAACATCAAGTATGTTTGTTCATTCTGGGCCACCAGTAATTCTGTTTAAGTAATTCCAAGGTTTTGAATCATCCTGGGTGTCTGGATGTGGGTGATTCAGGTGTGAGCTTGATGAGCTGAGTGTGTAGACCATCCTGATCTGGGATGTATACCTTCCCTTGATAGTGTATGATGTGGTCTGAGTATGTCCAATCTTGGAGCTTGGATTTTATCAGTGGTGTGTGATGATTCTGAATTACTTCAACTAGTATCTGTCCAAAGTTGTCCTTGGCCATGCCTTGGTGCAACTTATCAGCTAGGTCATTTGCAATAATTCTAATGAATCATTCAGGAGGTAGTACAGTGATTTCTTCAGGGATGTCATTGGTTCCTAGGTGGTCTGGTCATTGGGATGCATCTGCTTCAAACATTCTGGTTCCTGGGATGTGTTCAATTTGAAGGTCAAATTTGCTCAGAAAGGAGGACCATTGTGCTTGTCTGGGGGTAAGCCACTGTGGGGGTTGATAAAAGGATAAATTTTTATGATTGCAATGGACAATGGTGGTATGTGGTGACCCATGTAAGAAATGTTGCCAGGCTGCGAGTCCTTTAATGATTGCCAGTAGTTCTCTATCATAGATTTGATAATTTTGTTCTGTTGTAGTTAGGGCATGCAAGATGAAGCCGCAGGGTGCAAGAGTCCTGTCTCATCAGCTTGCTTCAAAACAGCTCCTATCGCTTTATTTGATGTGTCAGTTTGTAAGATGAAAGGTCAAGTGATATCTGGCATTCAAAGTACTGGGGCAGTGGTAAATCGATGTTTCAGATCATTGAACACCCTCTGTCTTTCATGAGATCAGTGAGTGGTCAAGCCAGAGTTGCAAAGTTTCTGATGAATCACCAGTAGAAGTTTCCAAATCCTAAGAAGGATCATACTTGCTTGACTGTTGTTGGCATTGGCCAGTCTGCTATACCTGCCAGTTTGATCAGATCCATTGTTATCTCCCCAGGTCTGATTATCATTCCAAGGAATTCAATTTCTTGAGTGCAAAATTTGCATTTTTCGAGCTTGAGGAACAAGTCATTTTCCTTTAGCCATGTTAAAACACATTTTGTTCAGGTTTCTAGATCTTTGGTTGTTGTTCTGCATATTAGCATGTTGTCCATGTAAATGATCAGCCATCCTTCATTGATCATGTCTTGGAAGTATTTGTTCATCATCATCTGGAAGGTGGATGGGGAATTGCATAGACCAAAGAACATGACATTTGGTTCATATAATCCTTTGTTGGTTATGAAGGCTGCTTTCCATTCATCCCCCTCCTTTATTCCCCATTGGAGATCTAGTTTTGTAAAATATCAAGCACTGGATAGTTTAGTCATTAGATCAGGGATTAGTGGTAGTGGGTATGCATTTTTTATTGTCCATTCATTTAGGTATGTATCAGTAGTCCTGACATGGCCAGAGTGCTCCACTTTCCTTTTTTGCAACAAAGAAGAATGGCAAGGCTTGTGGGGACTTGGACAGTCTAATACAGTGACCCAAAAAAGCATTGCAATGTTTGGCTGTTTTGCATTGTATGGTCTGATAAAAATCAAATAAATTATGTAAAATGCTACAAATATTTGACAACAATATAGACCTTCTTGGCTTCAAATTTCATTAAAAATTAAGTAATTTCATTACGTTATCATGGAGTTATGTCTATTTTAATTGAGCAGTCTCATTGCAACAGTTTTTTGGCTGACATACTTCACCAATTAAATTGCACTATGTCACATCTTGACATGGTCCAAACATGTACAAATTGATGGAATGTTTGTTGAAAAGTGTAAACAAGGCCAAACAACTGTTGAACTTGAACCACCATCACTATGAGATCCCTCTCTCCTGCTCAGACTGCCAACATCCTCTCCCTGCTTGACTCTGGTGTCTCAGCTCATCAGATTGCTGCCAGGACTGGAGTACATGCTTCCACCATCTCTAGACTGCGCTCCAAGCACTGTCCTAACCTTGTGAAGGACACTGGTGGTCGTCCATCCAAGCTTACAGAAGCCAATATCCGCTATGCACTCCACCTTATCACCTCTGGGCAAGCTGAAAATGCTGTCCAAGTGGCCAAGAGGCTTGAGAATGTCATTAACAAGCCTCTTGCATCAGAGACAGTCAGATTGCACCTCAAGAAGGCAGGGATGAAGGCTGTGGTGAAGAAGAGGAAGCCACTTTTGACAGCCAAGCATAGGAAGGCTCGATTGGATTTTGCTCTGGCACACCAGGATTGGACTGTAGAGGACTGGAAGAGGGTGGTATGGTCTGATGAGACTAAAATCAATCGTCTTGGGTCAGATGGGAGGATATGGGCATGGAAGAAGGACAAGGAGAACCTCAGTGACCGGTTGGTACAGGGAACTGTCAAGTTTGGTGGAGGCTCTGTGATGATATGGAGTTGCATGCTGTGGGAAGGGACTGGATATGCAGTCAAGATTGATGGGAGGATGGATGCTGACCTCTATGTGAGGATTTTGGATGAGGACCTTGATGGCAGCATCAGGTTTTATAACAGAAATCCTGGTGACATCATCTTTCAACAAGATAATGATCCAAAGCACACCAGCAAGAAGGCAAGGAAATGGCTTCAAGATCATGAAATCAATGTCATGGACTGGCCAGCACAGTCTCCTGATCTCAATCCCATTGAGCATCTCTGGCACCATCTTAAAAGAAGGTTGGGATCATACCCAGTACCACCCAAAGGTGTCCTGGAGTTGTGGGAAAGGATAAGTGAAGAGTGGAATGCAATTGATGCAAGGGTGTGTCAGGAGTTGATTGAGAGCATGCCAAGGAGGGTGGAAGCTGTGATTAAAGCCAAAGGAGGCCATACCAAGTACTGAAAACCCAAGTTATTGATACCAAATATACCAGCCAAAAAACTGTTGCAATGAGGTCTCTCAATTAAAATAGACATAAATCCATGAGAACTTAATAGAATTCCTTAATTCTTGATGAACTTTGAAGCCAAGAAGGTCTGTATTGTTGTCAAATATTTGTAGCATTTTACATAATTTATTTGATTTTTATCAGACCATACAATGCAAAACAGCCAAACATTGCAACGCTTTTTTGGGTCACTGTATATCCTTTAGCCAGTTGTTCAGTGATCCATTCATCAAGGGATGATTGTTCTTTAATTGATAATGGATAGATCTTGCTGACTTTTGGGGTGAATCCAGTTTTGAGATCTATTGCATGGTCCCATGTTTGTCTAATTGGGAATCATTCTGAGGGTGCTTTTTCGAAGGTAGATTTCCATTCCTGATATTCATCTGGGAGAGTTGTTGAGGTTTCTTTGCATAGCATATGCTCCAGTGCTTGCGATGTTGAGGTTTTAACTCTGATCCAGTACTCATTGATTTCCTGATCCAAGTTTTTTCCTATTTGTCTTATCGGTTTTTCTGGGGCTAGGTGATCGAACAGAAGGGTTCATTCCTTCCAGTTTATTGCTGGGTTGTATTTTTCTAACCAGGGGAGTCCAAGTATGAGTTTCTGGTCTCCCAGTTTGATAATCAGGAAGTTCATTTCAATTCATTGATTTCCAATGTGGTATGGGATCCTAACTTTATGTGTGATCATCCCATTTAAATTGACTGTTCTGTCAGCATTTTTAACTCATATTTGTCGGATTAATGTTTCTTTGTTCATAGTTTTCACAATGGTTTCATCAATAAAGTTTCCTTCTGCTCCACAGTCAACAAGGGCAGATATTTCAGTGGGTAATTTGGGCAATTGGACAGTTATTGATAGTCATTGATTATTATTTGACTTTACTATTACAGAGTTGAGTGCTAACTGTCCATAATTGTTCTTGGAGGTTCCAACCACTTTCTGGTTCCTCCACTTTAAAAACCCTCAGTTTCGAGGTCAGTGAGGAGAGTGTCTCATTCCTCAGTGCTGAGTGCAGCAATCATTGTGCGAATTGTCTTGGCATCATTATCCTCAGTGATCATTCTGGTGAATCATCCTGGAGGAGGTGGGTTTTTGGTGGTATCTTTCTTCAGGCAGTTTTGGGACAAGTGACTGATGGTTCCACATCTGAAACACTTCCCAGAGTGCATGTATTCTTCTTGTTGTCCATCAGTTAAGCATCCAGTTGTTATGGCATGAACTGTTTTAGATCCTCCTGCTTTATTGAACTGCCACCCTGCTTCAGCAGTTTTTCCCAATGCTTTCATCATTTCCCATGCTGTGTTGAGTTGTTCAGCTTTTCTGTAGGCATCTGTGATAGCTTTAAAGTTGCCTTGTCCTTTGAGAATTTTAGCAGCAATGGTGGTTAGTAAACCTCAAACAAAGGCCTGAAGTTGGGCAGTGATTCTGGTTAGTCCTGAATTTTCAGACATAAATTGGGATGGTGATCTCCCCTCCAACTCATAGTTTGGTAAGTTTGTTTAGCACTCTGACTGCAGTGTTTACTTCTCCCCAGTCCTCAAGGAATTGTTTGACAAAGGTGTCATAGTTTTCCCAAGTGAGTCCATCTTTTTCATCCAGCTATTCACAGATTATCTCCTTCCAGTCGTCTAGTTCCTTTCTTAAGCACTGGAGGACATATCTTATCTTCTTTTCATGTTTTTCTTCATAGTTGTGGGTGTTTGTTGCAAAGCAGTCACTAAACCAATTGATGAAGGATGATTTAGCTTTGGTCCAATCTCCTGTGAAGATTCATGCTGAAACTGGTTTGATATCTCCCCTTGAGGTGTCAGTGGTTTCAGTGTTGGTTGCCATCTGTTTTGTATTGGTTTCAGCATTGGTTTCAGGTTTCAGGTTTCCTAGTTCATGTTTGATCTGTTTCTGTTCCAAAAAGGTGTACCACCCAGCTATAGCCCCTTCAGGGAGAGTGTAGTATGGGTCAGTGCCATCAAAATCAAATTCAGCATCACAGTATTCTTCCCACCAAAGAGTTTCTTTGGGTCTTTCAAAGTATAGTTCTGGTTTTTCTCCTGGTTCTTTTTGTTCATTTCTCCACTCAACCCAAAGTTTTCCAGGTAATGAGTTTTTGTCTCCTTCAATGTAATCCCCTTCAAAGTATTCGTTGGATACTGGGGTATTCTTGTTCTTTCCTACTCCTCAAAATTCCCAATGCTTGTGTAGTGTCAAGAAAAAGAGCTCCTGTCCTTCTAGGTAGTATGTTCCTTTAAAGAGGAAGGAATTGTTTGGTGGTCTCTGGTTAGAGAGTCTGGTTTCGGGTCGTTTCAGATCTATGTTGTCTAGCTAGTGACAGTGCACTAAGCAGTTCAATGAGTTCCAACTTGTGTTAAGGTCGATGCCCTCAGTTCGTTTACTGAGTCAACAGTGATGACTAGAGTCTTGGTCTAATCCCAGTCAATGGACAGAGATGGCCTTGGTGCTGTACTAGACAGTGACAAAGGTAGCTCAGGTGATGGGGAGAGCAAGAGCAAGGGGATCATTCAGATGAGAGCAATACTCAACTAAGTTGGAACTAAGGAACTATGGTACATGTGTGGGTTTATATACTGTCTAGAGAACAATGGGAAGGTATAAAAGGAAGTGAGACAAGGGGGTGGAATGGATAGGTGAAACAAGTAATGAGATGTAGTGACTAAAGTAAGCATTAGAGAAAGAAATTGTAACAGGGGCTGGCATGTATCTTCACTCAGCCAAATGTCTGCAGCACAGATTACCACAGGCAGACTGCATATATGTGCCCATCAACCCAAATGCCATAATCATTCCCATGAAAATCATTCAGGCATTGCAAGCAGGCATGCCACAATTCATACTGCTCTCACTACTGACAGCCCAGGCTTGCAAGGCAGCTGCATGCTCCACCTTAGTTGACACTATGGCCAAGCAATCACTGCAACTGGATGGTGACCACATTATGCTGAAACCCCCCACATTTGATGTATCCAAGGAGCACCTCCTCATGCCATTGGAATGGCTGGATGCCTCAAATTGATATGTCAGCTTACTCAAACAACACCTGCTGGCAGGTGATGATACAGCTCCAGGGGGCCCTACAGCACATGCACTCAGTGACTTGTGGGATCAGCACTTTAGGCACATACAATTACATGCAAATTTCGAATCCCAGTTTGAGGTGTACCTGTTATGAGCATAACTCATACCCCTATCATTTTACAGTAATGACGTCAATGACACTTATGAAGATATGGACTCAGAGAGTTGGGATATATTTTTCTTTTCTTTTTATCTTTTTATCTGGACTGAAATGTATAGATACAAGGGCTGGGCAATGAGACACTACAGGGGGATGCCTATGCGAACACTGCAGCCCTTATTAGGAAGGTGGTTAGGTCAGCATCGGTTATGGGATACACCGAGTGCCAACTGGGACAATGGCCTGATGATGGGCCTATGCTATGAAAGGAATCATGGGCAGCATGGCACCTGAGGGGTGACTTGGGAATACCTGCATGTACTGAGAGACCAGTACTGGGATTCATGGGAATGGCTGAGAGTGCTACACAATAAGATGCTGCTGTATATGGGGAGATTGGGATGGATATGGTCATATGGGCACAAGCTGGCTGCTGCACATTGTCTCCTTATTGTGAGGGACTTTAGCTGTGTGCCAAATGCGCACAGACCATAGAGAGACATATATAAGGGCTGTAGTTTAGTGTAGGTAGCCCTTAAGTCTCTAGATAGTTTTTGTCACCTAGACATTACTAGCAGAGCAATCAGAATTGTCTTTGGCCTAACACACCATCACTGTGGGAGACTTGGGGTTGTGTTTAGGGACCTCCTAACATAATCTAGAGACTTACCATTCTACCCTGTTGGTCTTACAGCACCGAGCGGTCTTGCTTGTCATTGCTCACAGTGCCAATGGCCTAGTTTCTTTCTGAGAGGTAGTAACCACACAGCCTGTGACCTCTCCAGGCAACATCAACTTCAACAGCATATACTGTCAACAGGTCTTGAATGAGAGATCCTCAATACACCCCATTGGGCCTGGCAACAAACCCTACTTGGGTAGTCTACACACATTTACAGATGAGAGTACTGGTATTGCCAGGAGAGTGTAGGCAGGAGTCCACAGATGCACCCTGGGTACAGTACACCATATTTGCCAAAAAGCTCAGGAACAAGTGAAACAACTCGATTTACATTGTGTATCAAGGCTGATACAAAATTCCTCTCACACTCCCTGTACAAGCAGTGACTATTTGGTTTTGTCACTGATAACTTGGCACAAAGATAGAGAGGCAAATTGCTGGGCACACGTATTTTGATAGCTTCTGGACCCACAACGCTGCAGACAGTATCCCTCTTGTTTCCCAAGAGGCGTGATTATGACAGGCACAGATTCGAACCAGACAGCTGATAGAATGGACCAATTGTCAGTGGAGGGCCTGAAATTGGTTGAAGATTTTTTGTTTTAGGCATAAACCTATGAGAGAGCATGCGCTGCTCATTTGAATATATTTTACCTCACACCCAGGCAACACTTTCGGAGATTGGATGCATCTTTGAAGCAGATTGGATTACCAATTGCAATAGGGTCCTGAATGGACCAGCAGAAGTTACCAGCAACACTATTTATTGCTGCTATGATAACCATGTACAACTGTGGTGGGCATTCTTGAAGGAACAATGACAAGAGAAGCATGCTCATGCACAAAAAATAATCTGGCAACAGGAAGCCAAGGAGTCATGAATCCAGGATGAGGCATGGAACACCCTACTGGAACAATGAGCAGCAAATCGAGCTGCCTTATGGGCAAAACATGCCCTCAAAAGAGCTACCAGGGAATACTTGACCCTGACAAACTTACTGAATGGAACATTCAAAGGGGATGCATCCAGTCCCATATGGAAGGCACTAATGGCGTCAGAATATAACCAATGGATCATGATGATCCTCAATGGAGAAAAAGCCATCCAAACTTATGGAGTGGCACCACAGAAAATACAATATGAATGCCATACAAAAGAGTTGTATGAACACAAGGGCATTGTCATGGAACCTGCCAATTGGAATGTGCTAATGCATGCACTGAACAGAAACATCTTGCCAGGATTCTGGTGGACCATATGTATGGGACCCATACTGGAACAACTTGCACCATCAGTTCCAGGGTTCTGTTACCTCAGCCTCATAAAGCCTGAGTACTGTAACAAGTATGAATGGCCAGCATACCCAACCGTTAAAGCAATCTGGGAGATGGAAGCAGAATTCCGAAATGAAGGAGTTCATACAAGGTGGACTGCTACTGACCGAAAAGATGTAGTGCATGTAGGCCTGGAGATGGCCGATGTAAACGGATGGGACATGGTGGAAATACTATTCACCAGTGGTCACAAAGAACTCCGAGTCGGAGCAGAAGAAATGGATGACCCTGAAGTAGGCGAAACCATAAGCCTAGGGGAGGAGAGTGATGTGGAAATACTAGAGCAACCAGCACACTCAGACGCAGCAGCAGCTCTGGTAGAAATTGATCCGTGTTTACGGAATGAAAGACCAGGACTTATGGAGCAGGCACAGAATAAACTGCACCTGAAACATCCTGGATATTGTTACCTCTGGTTGGTAAATTGACAATACTGGAATGCCTATAAATGGCTGGCATATCCAACAATCAGAGAAATTTATGGATGGGATCCAGAACTCATGGATGAACACCAACCCATATACTGGAGGCAAACAAAGGGATGCAATCGCATGTGGCATTGCATCCGAGTATCTGGAGAACCTGGTGGATGGCTGTGGATGAAGGCCATGATGTGGCAAGGATATGGATTGCACCAAGTTGGCGTAGGAACCTTCCAACTGACAGTTGACATGATCACCCATGCATACCATGCCTTGCTCAGGTACAGAGAACATTGGGCAGACACACAGACATTGGAACCTCTGTCTGCCACACAACCAGCTGCAGCAGTTGCAGCAAGGGAGGACAAAATAACTCAGCAAGCTGAAGAAAGACAGTGAGCCATCACCAGTGCAGGACAAGCGATAGCCACCATGATAAATGAATATCAGTGGTCTAATCAAGCTGAACCTGGTCCTCTCACAAAGGCAGAGATGCCTGATTACTATCAAGGAGATCCACAAATGGTGGATGGTTGGCTATGTCAAATGGAGATGTACTTTATGCTGGCTCGAGAAAAAGAGCTGTCATGAAAAATCTCAATATGCCTTTACAGAATTAAAGGTGGAAAAGGAGACAGAGTGGCAGATTAGAGTGGGGTGAAACTCAAAGCATTCCAGGAAGCACAACAGGAGTTTCAAGATAAAATCGACACTAGTGGCTGGAGTTCTGAATTGGATTGGGCTCAGCTAAACGCTGGAGAAGCCACTGATGATGATTGGGCTTGGAGAAGGCAGCCTCTAAATAATCAATTCCCTTTCACCAACTGGGCTGATTTTAAAAATCAGATGCATGAGTTCTTCATGTCTACCAAAACAAAAGAGGGGGCAATTGAGGCACTTCTAAAGTTACAGCAAGGGACAATGATAGTTGAAGACTACATTATTAAATTCAACTCCCTTACAGCTTTAACTGATTGGAATGATCAAGCCCTAATCTCTCAGTTCCAAAGCAACCTCAACCCAGCACTGGGGAGAGAGTTGATTTGATACAGAGGACTACTGGATGGAGCTACCTTGCACCAGATCCAAACCAGGGTGACAGCACTTGCACAAGCTTGGCAGAAGGCCAATGAAGCTTACAGGTTCCCTAAGTCACAAAGGGAATACAAAGAGCAAGCACCGACCTCTAACAATCATCCTCAGTACCAATTCCAAGCACCGCTAATAAGTTTGCTCCACTATTGGAAATAGGGAGGAATGGGAGAGGTGTGAGGTTGTGAAAGGATTCCTGTCAACTCTGGGGCACTCAGTGACAATGCTATGATGCATGGAACTGCAGAGTTCGCAGAAAATGACGCTATAGCATGCAAGTGTGTAATGACAGCAAATGTGGGATGTGGAGTAGAATAAGATGTGAGGATGGGAATGAGCTGAGGAGGACATGACTAGAAGTGAAACTTGAAGGGAAACTCTATTCTCAACTGTGGTATCTTCCTTTTCTATTGTACTGTACAGGGACTTTATATACTTTTTCCTACTCTAAATAATGAAGTAATACTTGTAAAATTTTCACCTCACAACTGTATATCCAAATCTGTCTTGAAGGTCTTCACGTGATGGGGCTAGCTGAGGGATGCAATGGTGGAATACAAGTGCCACAGTGAGAACCAATATCGTGATCCTGTGTGGGATGCTAATAAACTTGTCAGATTGAAATAGACTTGCCTGATTGCTGTGTGCGGCAACTCCAGGGTTCATCTGACTTGACATGGCCCTGTTCTCGATATTCTGCAGACCTGACTAGTCTATACCATATCTGATCATTGGCTGATGGCTTATTTGTCCACTAGGGTCCTATTCTGCTGCATTGGTGTGTCGCTATGGATGACATGGCAATGGATCATGGAATGTAGATCATCCAAATGCAGATATGTCTTGATGGCAATGGTCCCTTCTCCAGCGAACTAAGCTATACTGGCTGATGATTTTCCTGTGACTCAGCTGATAGAGTGATGATATTGGGTGCAAATGACCAACTGGCACTGGGTCTGGATGGTGTACACAGGATACAACTTGATCATTGAGTGTGGGTGATGCTTTCCTTACCACAGAAAAATGTGGAGTTGCATGGAGTTGTGTGGAATTGCTTGTTGCTATTGCAGAATACCTGTGGATGACTCCTATACACCCCTAGCTCGGAATGATGCTCATCACTGCCCCCTGCAGGGCCATCATGGGTCAAAAAAGATCCCAATGCAATGGACATTGATAGAGGAAAGAAGACAGTCACCTGTTCCCACTGTGGCAGGAAGGGACACTCAAAAGAAGAGTGTAAATTAAAGGAACGGACTGTTCACTGTTACAACTGTGGTGAAGAAGGCCACATAGCACCAGCTTGTACCAAGCTGAAGAGAATCACAATGGGCAAGAAAGGCAAACAAGCTGTACAAACCATTGTAGCAGGGGAAATGACCCCAGAAGAGTATAGGGAGCTAGGAGAGCTCCAGGGTTTTGCAGGAAGCCAGTAGGCGAGTGCTCAGCACTGCTGGCTGCTACTCAGATCTCTAAAGACAATGTATATGTAGACTCACAAATTAAAATGCATGATTTACTATACGAATGCAGTGGAGATATACATTGTCTAAGGAATCTAGGAGTGAGCGCAAAACGAGGGGAATGTTTACAGACATGGACACCCCAGTGGATGTTAAGGTGAATCTGGGAACAACCAAAACAGATAGCCATAGAGTGCCTACAACAATGGGTACATGAAAAACGAGTTTGAGAAGTCAATGGTCAATTAGCGGACCAGTTAAATGTGATGACAGAAGTGGATGCCATGTGGAACCTAGTCCACCTATGAGAGAAAATGATACAAGGAACTGGCAAGCACAAGTTGTATCTTAAAGGAACAGTCACAACTATGGATACCTTGAAAATGATCAATGTCCAAATGTTGGTGGACTTGGGAGCTACCAGATCCTGTATCAATGAGGACTTCATAGAGCAGCACCAGATAGCAAAATGACACTTGGTGTGACCCATACCAGTATACAATGCCAATGGGACTAAAAACTCTATGGGACTTCTGGAATATATGGCAGAGGTCAAACTACGAATAGGCAACCATGAGGAAATAATAGAATGCACCATCACATGGCTCGGAAAAACAGACTTGTTCTTGGGATTTGACTGGTTAAGGAATCACAATCCAACAATTAACTGGAAGAAACAATCATTAGAATTCAACCAATGTCCTGGAACCTGTTGGAAATCTTTGTTGGTCCAAGAACCAGAAGATGAAATAGACGTAACCCAGTGTCTCGAGACAGGAGAGCAACTGCTGGTGGTTCACATTGGAGAACCAGAGTTGCAAGTTTGAGCATATGCCTCAACAGCTACCAAAATAGCAGCAGAAGAGGCAGAGAAAACAAAAAAGTGAACTCTGGAGGAAGCAGTCCCCAGACACTACTTGGGTCATCAAAAGGTTTTCGAGAAAGAAACTTTCGATGAGTTACCACCATGGAGGTGATGGGATCATGCAATTGAGTTGATCCCCAGGTCTAACCCAGTTGACTGCAAGATATACCTACTGAATAGGGATGAACAGCAGCAATTGGACGAATTCTTAAAAGAAAACTTGGACTCTGGACAGATCCAGCCAAGCAAATCACCAATGGCATCTCCTTTCTTCTTTGTCAAGAAGAAGGATGGAAAATTAAGACCAGTACAGGATTACTGGAAGTTAAACAAGATGACAATAAAGAATTGCTACCTGCTCCCGCTCATAGGGGAGTTAGTCAACAAGTTATCACAGGCAAAGGTCTTCTCCAAGATGGACATTCATTGGGGTTACAACAATGTGTGCATCAAAGAAGGAGACAAATGGAAGGCAGCATTCCAAACCAATGGAAGACTCTTTGAGCCCTTGGTCATGTTCTTTGGATTAACAAACTTGCCAGCCACCTTTCAAACCATGATGAATGACATTTTCTGAGTCGAGATAGTGGAGGGATGGGTCGTCATTTACATGGATGACATACTCATATTCTCAAAAAATCAGGCAGAACACACAGTTCAGGTCAACCGTATTTTGGCAAAGCTTGAGGAGCACAAACTGTCTTTGAAACCAGAGAAATGTTTCTTTGACAAAACAGAGATGGACTTCCTGGGGGTTGTCATCAGCAAAAATTTGGTCCAAATGGAATCTGCCAAAGTAAAAGCAGTAACTGAGTGGCCAAAGCCTATGTGCAAGAAGGAGGTCCAGCAATTTTGGGGCTTCGTAAACTTCTATAGGTGCTTTGTAAAAGACTTTGCCAAGGCAGCGAAACCCTTAACCCGACTGACTGGGAAGGACGAGTGGAGGTGGATGGAGTTGCAGGATGTAGCTTTTGATAAGCTCAAGAGAACAATTGCGGAAGAGGTGGTGTTGCAGATTCCTAATGAAGATGGTCAATTCTGAGTAGAGGTTGATGCCTCAGACTTCACCATCAGAGGAATCCTGTCACAACAGGTAGAAGACAACAAATGGAAGCCAGTTGCTTTCATTTCTAAGTCACTCAATGATGCCGAATGTGTTAGGGAGACCCTAAACACAACCTTTGAGTCTTAGAGTGGGGCTGGTTAAGCCGAAGAAAAGAAACTGCTTGCTCAAGAAGAAGTGTCTAGGACACAAACTATCTAGAGTCTTAGGGACTTGCTACCTAAGACTACAACCCTTATAAACCTCTCTCCTGGTCTGTGCGCAGTCAGTGTGCAGCTAAAGTCCCTCACAATAGAGACAATGCACAGCAGCTAGATCTGCGCCCATATGACCTTACTTGGAGATCCTTTCCCACTGTCCTTCCATATATGGCCATGCCTATTGTTGTGCATCTTGGCCGATTCCCACATACACCGGTACCTAGTCGTTGGTACATCTTGGCATTCCCATGTTGCCCCTCAGGTGCCATGCCGCTCATGTATCCTTCCATGGCGTGGGCCCATCATTGGGCCGTTGTTCCTGTCGGCATTCGGTCTATGTCCATAGCCGATGCTGACCTAACCTCCTTCCATATAAGGGTTGCAGTCCTAACGTAGTCTGTCCCCGCAACCAAGGTACTGTCTGAGTCCTGTTTCCTATTGTTTGAGTGTAATGAAATAGATAAAAAGAAAAGAAAAATATATCCTGCTTCTCTAAGTCCATATCTTCATGAATGTCATTGACGTCATTACTGTGAAAAATTAAATGGGACGAGGTATGCTCATAACATCACCCCCCCCTTAAGGCCTCACGTCCCGAGAGGCTGATCCTGCCAAGTCCACATAATGTGGGTCTCGCTTCATTCATTCATAAAAGCGGGCAAGGTGCTCTGCTTGTTCCTCAGGCATCAAGCCTGATCGCTCTGAATCGATATCTTCCACCTCCTCAATGGTGGTTTTCCATGTTTTCTGTGTAGGACATGCAATGCCCTTGATCCTTTTTTGTCGGTCCTCTTCCAACTCACTGCTTTCCTTAGCAGCCACTGGTGGTCCTGTTCTTTTTAAGATTTTCTTTTTAAGACACTCGGTGTCCTTCTCGTGCGCTCTGCACTCCTCTTCCAACTCTTCTTTTTTGCCCCTCTGTGGGAAATTAAGCACGGGTGACTGCCCACCATGCTCCAGGTCTCTGGAGAACGTCCCATCGGTGTCGTCTGGCAACTCCATAATTGCCCTTCTGTCTCCTTTCCAATTGCGCCATCTGCGCTCCATGTTTTCTAGATATTTCGGGCCGAACCGGCCATCATCCCAGCCGAAAAGTTGTTTGTCCTTCCAATGAGTCCCCTTACTTTGTTTGTGCCTTGGTGCACTAGGGGGTTGTGGGGGAATTGTTTCGGTGTACTGAATGTACACCTTTCCATTTTTCAAGTTCCTAATGAGCTTAGGAGCCTTGGGGTTTTCTTTGTGGAATTTTTTGACTTTCGCCAGTGCATTGGCGATGTTTCCAGCCAGTTCCCAAGTGGATTCCTCCACTGGATAGTTTTTCCATTTAACGAGGTACTCTAGCCTTGTGCCTCCTCATCCGCTAATGCGGCTTTCCATAATTTCTTCAACTTTGTATTCATCCTCCTGGGACTCCTCTACCATTTGCGCGTCCTTGCATGCTGCTGCCTTTGCTTTTTGTTTCAGGAATTCCGGTTCCCTATATGGTTTCAACAAGACTTCGTTGAAAACATTATATACCCGCCATGCTGCTGGGATTTTAAGTTTATATGACGACTCGCCAACCTTGGCAAGAACTTCGAGTGGACTGACAAATTTTCCATCAAGCTTCTTGGTTGCTCGGATGACTGGGAGGTTTTCTGTGCTGAGGTACACCTTGTCGCCAGGTTTGTACTCTTGTGCTGCTTGGTGGTGGCTATCATACCGGTCTTTCATGATCTGAGCAGCTTTCTCCAAAGCCTTCTTTGCCTTTTCGTGCACATCCTCTAATTCTTTTGTCAGTTGTTCCACCGCTACCACCTTCGGCACATAGGTGGGATCCAGACCCTTGTTTGGGTGTCATCTGTAGTTCATGAAGAAAGGCATAAAGCCTGTTGCGGAATGTACTCAGTCATTGTGGCAAAATTGTGCCACTGACAGCCAATCGCTCCAATTGTCCTGGCGATTGTTGACAAACATGGTCAGGAATTCCTTCACTTCCTGGTTTACTTGTTCAGATTGTCCATCCGTCTGCAGGTGATAGGCCATGGATTGGTTTGCCTTGATCCCCAACATTCCATACAAATTGTTCATGAATTTCGAAGTGAACTGAGGTCCTCTGTCGCTTATGATCTTCCTGGGGATACCATGCTCCCTGAATACATTGTCTCTGAACAGTGCTGCTGTTCCTTGTGATGTGATTTCTTTTACAGTGGGTAAGAAGTACGACTTCTTTGTAAATCTGTCCACCACTACCATGATCGTGTCGTTCCCTTTTGACATGGGGAGAGGTCCCATGAAGTTGACTGATATGACTTCCCATGGTTCTGTTGGAACCTCATTTGGTCGGAGTGGGGCCACGCACATTTGTCAGTCTGGTTTCGCCTTTTGACAGGTTTCACACCCCGGAATGTACTTTTCAATATCCTTGCACATATTGGGCCACCAAAAGTTTCTCATTAAAGACTCCAATGTTTTTGTGACACCGGAGTGTCCCCATGAATGATGGATTGTGATGATATCTTCTTGCAATGCCACAACTGCTGGTACGTATACTCGTCCTTTCCAAGTGACAAGTCCTTTTTCATATTTGTATTCTCCATCGGCCTTCTCAAGGCCTTCGACAACCTGTGTCTCCCATTGCTGCTTGGGCACATCTCTGATGTCTTTTGTGATGTCATCGATCACATGATCATCATCGAATACTTGTATGAAGAGGTGTTCTTTTAACAGAACTACCCCCTCGTTGTCATTTTCTCTGCGGGTATGTCCTGCCCGCCTAGATAGTAAGTCCGCCTTGGTGTTGGACTTCCCACTTCTGTGTTTTATGATGAAATTGTATTCCTGCAAATCCATCACCCATTGCGCCTGCCGTCGATTAAGGTTCTGTGCTTTTCTAAAGTAGGTCAAGTTCTGGTGGTCCGTCAGAACTTCAACTGTGTGCTTGGCCCCTTTGAGGTAGTGGGACCATTCATAGAAAGCATGCATAACTGTGAGCATCTCCTTGTCATAGATCTCGTAGTTTCACTCGGTGTCATTTAGGGATTTTGATATGAAAGCCACTGGCTTCCATACATCATTTTCCACCTGTTGCGATAAAATTCCCCCAATGGCGAAGTCAGAGGCATCTACCTCTACTCGAAACTGTCCATCTTTGTCAGGGATTCACAATACCACCTCTTCTGCTATAGTTTTCTTAAGCATATCAAATGCTTCATCCTGTAACTCTGTCCACTTCCACTCATCTTTTCCTGTAAGCCGAGTTAAGGGTTTGGCAGCCTTAGCAAAGTCTTTGACAAAGCGTCAGTAAAAATTTACGAAACCCAGGAACTGCTGGACTTCACGCTTGCATGTGGGCTTAGGCCATTCCGTCACTGCCTTGACTTTGGCAGTTTCCATTCGAATGGAGTTCTCACTGATAACGACTCCAAGGAAATCCATTTCCTTTTTGTCGAAGAAACACTTTTCCAGTTTTAATGAGAGCTTATGCTCTTCTAGCTTTGCCAATATACAGTTGACCTGTACCGTATGTTCCTCCTGATTTTTTGAGAATACGAGGATGTTGTCCATGTATATGATGACCCATCCTTCTGCTATCTTGACTCTGAAGATGTCATTCATCATGGTTTGGAAAGTGGCTGGCAAATTGGTGAGTCCAAAGAACATGACTAAGGGCTCGAAGAGTCCCCTATTGGTTCTGAATGCCGCTTTCCACTCGTCTCCCTCCTTGATGTGTATGTTGTTATATCCCCAACGTATATCCATTTTGGAGAAGACCTTTGCTTGTGATAATTTATCCACCAGCTCTCCTATCAGCGGTAGTGGATACTGGTTCTTGACTGTCATCTCGTTGAGTCGCCAGTAGTCCTGTACTGGCCATAATTTTCTGTCTTTCTTCTTGACAAAGAAGAAAGGTGATGCCATGGGTGATTTACTTGACTGGATTCACCCAGAATCCAGGTTCTCTTTTAAGAATTCATCCAGTTGTTGTTGCTCATCTCGATTGAGTGGGTAGATTTTGCAATCAACTGGGTTAGACCCAGGAATCAACTCTATGGCGTGATCCCATCGCCGCCGTGGTGGTAGTTCGTCGAAAGTTTCTTTCTCGAAGACCTTTCAATGTCCTAAATAGTGTCTGGGGACTGCTTCCTCCAGAGTTCGTTTTTTAGTTTTCTCTGCTTCTTCTGCGGCTATTCTCATGGCTGTTGACGCATAAGCTCTGACTTTCAGTTCCGGTTCACCAATGTGAACTGCTAATATTTTATCCTCTGCTTTGAGGTCGTTTTCTATGTCCATCTCGTCCTCCAGTTCTTGAACAGAGGATGCTTTCCAACAGGTGCCCGGGCAGCAGTTAAACTCTAACGTCTGCTTCTTCCAGTTGATGGTTGGATTGTGTTTTCTTAACCAATCGAAGCCTAAGAAGATGCTGGTTTTTGAGAGGTGTGTTACGGCGCATTCGATGATCTCCTCATGTTTGCCGATGTGTAATTTTATTTTTGCCATGTATTCTAAGGCACCTCTCGAGTTTTTTGTTCCATCTGTGTTGTAGACGGAAATTGGCCGGACCAGGCGTCATTTGGGTATTTGGTGCTTCTCCACGAAATCGGTGCTAATACAGGTTCCAGTTGCACCAGAGTCCAATAACATTTTAACATGGACGCTTTTTGATTCGTCCATTCTTGTTATGACCCCAGTTATGTCTATTTCGTGGTACCCCGTTCCCTGTACTACTTTCTTCCATAGGTGTTCTAAGTTCCACATAGCGTCGACTTCCGTCATAGCATTTAAGTCATTCACTAGGTGTTCATCTACCTCCTGTATTCTTTTATTGTCTACCCATTGTTGTAGACACTCCACTGCTACCTGTTTGGGTTGTTCCCAAATTCTTTTTAACATCCACTGTGGTGTCCATGGTTGTAATCATTGTCCCTTTTTTGCACTCACTCTTAGGTTTCTCAAGTGATGTATATTCCCACTGCATTCGTAAAGTAAATCATGCATGTTAATTTGGGAGTCTACTAATACATCACTATCCAAAACCTGAGTAGCAGCCAGCAGTGCTGAGCACTCGCCTACTGGCTTTCTGCAAAATCCAAGACCTCTTCTATATGTCCGACTGGAGTCATTTCTCTATTGTCGACATATCTAACCACCTGCTTCCCTTTATCCCCTGCTGTAGTATTTTTAGGTTTTCTACAGGTCCATGCTACATGCCCTTTCTCATTACATTTTGGACAAGTCAGCTCCACATGTCGTTTCTTTGCCCAACATTCTTTTACCAAGTGTCCTTTCTTTCAGCAGTAGGAACAAGCCTTGTCATCCTTGCCATCTACATCCATTGCATTTGGATCTGACCAACTTCCTGATGCGACCAGTGGTGGTGCTCTGAACTGCCACTGAGGGTGTCCATTGGGTGCTGGGGCTTGCTCTCAGTATTCCCTTTGTACCTTAGAGAATCCGTAGGCTTCGTTTGCCTTTCGATAAGCCCTTGCGAGCGCCGTGACTTGTGTCTGAATTTGTTGTAATGTGGCGTTGTCAGCCAGTCCCCCATATTGGATAAGTTCCTGACCAAGTGTGGGATTGAGATGATTTGTAAACTGGGAGATCAAGGCTTGATCATTCCAGTCAGTCAATGAGGTGAGGGAATTGAACTTGATGATGTAGTCCTCTACAATCATCGTTCCCTGTTGTAGTTTCAACAGCGCCTCGATGGCTTTCTCCTTTGTCTTGGTGGACATGAAAAAGTCGTGCATTTGTTGTTTAAAGTCTGCCCAGTCTAGGAATGGGAACTGGTTTTCCAGCGGTCATCTGACCCATGCTCGATCATCAGCAGTGGACTCCCCTGTATTGAGTTGGGTCCAATCTAATTCCCTACTCCATCCATTGTTCTCTATTTTGTCTTGAAACTCTTGTTGCGCCTCCTGAAAAGCTTTGAGTTTCACCCCGCTCCAATCTGCAGCTCTATCCCCTTTTCCTCCCTTTATTCAATACAGACAGATTGAGACTTTTCGTTTTGGATCTACTTCATTGGCTAACATGAAGTACATCTCCATCTGTCATAACCACCCGTCTACCATTCGAGGATCTCCTTCATAAAAGGCGGGCATTTCTGCTTTTGTGAGAGGCCCGGGCTCCCAATGATTGGACTGCTGATACTCATTTATCATTGCAGCGAGTGCTTGTCCTGCACTAGTAATGGCCCATTGTCTTTCCTCTGCCTGTCAGTGGATATCATCCTCTCGAGCTGCTACTGCTGCTGCTGGCTGCATTGCAGCTAGAGGTTCAATCGTCTGGGTGTCCTGCCAGTGTTCCCTCCATCCCAAGACAGCTTGGTAGGCATGTGTGATCATATCAACTGTTAACCTGAAGGGGGTTGCGCCTATTTTGTAGTGGCTCATTCCCTCTCTGTTGAGACATTCGACATGGAACCATCCCCTGCAGTTACTGTTGTATTTTTCGATGTGCAGGGTGGTTTCTTTGTCGTAGGCCTTCTGGATGATGGTTGTCACCTCTGTTTCTCGTAGGTTGTGGTCCCAAGAGCAGATTTCCTAGATCTGAGGATAGGCTGGCCACAAAAATTCGTCCCAGTACTGTTTTTTAATTAAAACCAGGTAACAGTAACCCAGTATGTCAGGATTAAAGCCGCTATTGGCCCATGACATTTTTGGGTAAGGGTAGGGCAACCATGCCTCCCTTTCGACGATCCTTCACCACTGATCGATTTCCCGGCGTTTGTGAGCATTGTTTGCTCCTTGCAGGTACTCTTCGTTTGAGAGCCAGTCCGCTGTAGTGGGTACACCACCATGCCAATGTGCTGTGTCACCTCCTTGAGTGACAACTCGTGCTTTATTTTCCTTAGGCCCTTTTGCTGCCACCATGTATGACCGCGCTGGTTGCACAAGAGGCTTCGGTTCTGCTACTGCTGGGTATGTTCGTCCAGCCGCCTCTGCATAGGCTTGCTCAACCATGACCATGGTCCTAAGGTTGACTCATTTAATCGGTGTTTGGGCAAGCTTTCACTGCGCTGCCCTTCGCTTGGACTTGGACTGTCCACCGAACCATACTGTCCATGTGTAGTGGGAGACCTTATGTAGGTCTACCAATTCGTCCCAGGTGTACTCGATATCGTCTCATCATACAGCTGACTCTTCTACAATGTGACACTGCCCAGGCCAGATGCTATCTTGGATGGCAAAGACCACAGTGTTGTCGCAAAGCTCCGGTTCCCAGTTGACAATGTCGTAGAGGGTAGGCCAAGCTGGCCAGTTGTACTTGTCATAGTACTCCTCTTTAAACAGGTACATGTAACAGTACCTGTTCTCCCTCCACTGGTTCGGTGCTATAGGACTTCTAGCCCTTGGTCCAGGTAGGTGTGCCTTGATATTGGCACGCCATCCCAAGAGTCTGGCTTTGTGATCTTTCCATGATGCCTCTCTGATGTCTCTGAGAAAGTGATCTAACCCAATTGAACGAAGATGGGGGAGAGGTTCGGTGCAAAGCCATTCCGGTGTCCTGGCGATGATAGCCCCAGGTGGCTTGGTGATTAGAAGGGGGTCATATCGAATCCCTTTGCGGCATTCCTCTTCTTCCTGCTCATGCTTCCATTTAGCATAGTGGGTCGCCTGTATGTTTCCGTTCATCGCGTGCATCCACGTGTTCCAGTCTGCATGACTCATAGTCATGCCTTCGTGTTCATACAACTCCTCTATGTGGTGCACGCATTGGAGTCATTCTACTGCCACCCTATAACGTTGGATGGCCTTGTCGCCATTATTGATGAGTAGGAGCCACTGGTTGTACTTTGACGAGACCAAAGCTAACCAGATGGGGTTGGAGGTATTGCCTTTGTACTGGACCTCAAGTAATTCAATGAGGGTTTGATATTCCCTCTCGGCCTTCCGCATTGCGCGTTCGGCCCATAAGACTGCATGAGTGGCAGCTCGTTCCATTAGAAGGGCCTCCCAGGCTTCCTTCTGTTCCAGCTCTTGTTGAGCTTCCCACTCCCATAGGAGGATCTGCACCTGAGCACGTTCGAGTCATCGTGACTCTTTCCGGTATTTCCAATATAGCCGGACATGATTATCATAACAGCAAATGACTGTGTCGCCGATGAATTCCTTGGGTCCCATCTGGACCATGTCATGGATTGTCACCCAGTCCACATCGAAGATGCACCCGATCTCCGATAGTGTCGCCTGGGCGTAGGGTAGTATGTAGTTGAACGAGCACTGCATTGTGTCTCATTGAGGATTCTGCTGTAATAAATTTTCAATCAAGTTTGGGCCTCCACCAACACTTGATCTGTTCCTCTGGCTGTTAATCTGCACCAATCGATGATGTCCCTTGGGAAACAAGGGAGTTGCTGTCTGCTGTGTCATGGGTCCAAAAGCTATCAATATCCGTGTGCCTGGCAATTCGCCCTAATGTCCTTGTGCCTAGTTATCAACCCTGATAACAAAGTAGGGGTTGCTAGTACAGAGGGTATAAAGGGACTTTGGTTCAGCCTTGATACACACATATACCAAGTTATTTCACTCGTTCCTGAGCTTTTCGGCAGTAACAATACACTATGCTCGGGGCATGTCTGTGGTCTCCTGCCTACACTCTCCCAACACACTAGTGTTCTTGTTTGCTACTGTTTGGTAGACAGACCCAATGGGTGAATTGAGGACGTCTCGTTTGACACCTGTTGACAGTACTGTGTTGTAGTCGCCTGGAGAGGTTGCAGGCTGCGCGGTTACTACCTCTCAGAATAAAACTAGGCCGTTGGGTTTCTGAGCAATGACGAGCCAAATGTGCTCAGTGCTGACCAACGGGGTAGAGTGGTAAAGACTCTAGATTATGTTAGGGAGACCCTAAACACAACCTTTGAGACTTAGAGTGGGGCTGGTTAAGCCGAAGAAAAGAAACTGCTTGCTCAAGAAGAAGTGTCTAGGACACAAACTATCTAGAGTCTTAGGGACTTGCTACCTAAGACTACAACCCTTATAAACCTCTCTCCTGGTCTGTGTGCAGTCAGCGTGCAGCTAAAGTCCCTCACAATAGAGACAATGCACAGCAGCTAGATCTGCGCCCATATGACCTTACTTGGAGATCCTTTCCCACTGTCCTTCCATATACGGCCATGCCTATTGTTGTGCGTCTCGGCCGATTCCCACATACGCCGGTACCTAGTCATTGGTACATCTTGGCATTCCCATGTTGCCCCTCAGGCGCTGTGCCACTCATGTATCCTTCCATGGCGTGGGCCCATCATTGGGCCGTTGTTCCTGTCGGCATTCGGTCTATGTCCATAGCCGATGCTGACCTAACCTCCTTCCATATAAGGGTTGCAGTCCTAACATAGTCTGTCCCCGCAACCAAGGTACTGTCTGAGTCCTGTTTCCTATTGTTTGAGTGTAATGAAATAGATAAAAAGAAAAGAAAAATATATCCTGCTTCTCTAAGTCCGTATCTTCATGAATGTCATTGACATCGTTACTGTGAAAAATTAAATGGGATGAGGTATGCTCATAACAGAATGAAACTACAAGATCTATGACAAAGAGATGCTTGCAGTTATGCATGCTTTCTATGAATGGTCCCATTATCTCAAGGGAGCCAAACATACAGTGGAAGTTCTGACAGATCACCAGAACTTAACATACTTCAGAAAAGTGCAAAACCTGAATAGGCGACAGGTGCATTGGGTCACGAACTTGCAGGATTACAATTTTGTAATCAAACACAGGAGTGGGAAGTCCAACACAAAGGTGGACTTGTTATCACAATGGGCAGGACATGCCTGAGGAGAAAATGACAATGAAGGGGTGGTTCTACTCAAAGAACACCTCTTTGTATGAGTGTTTGATGATGATCATGCAATAGATGACATCATGAAAGATATCAGGGAAGTGCCAAAGCAGCAGTGGGAGACACAGGTTGTCAAAGGCCTCAAAAAAGAAGGAGGCAATTATAAATTGGAAAAAGGACTCATCACCTGGAAAGGGAGAGTCTACATACTGGTGGCAGTGGCATTGTGGGAAGACATCATCACAATACACCACTCTTGGGGACACTCAGGCATCACAAAGACATTGGAGTTTTTGATGCAAAAATTCTGGTGGCCAAACATGTGTGAAGACATTGAGTGCTATATTCCAGGTTGTGAAACCTGCCAGAAAGCAAAGCCAGACAGGACGGCATGTGCAGCACCCTTATGACCCAATGAGGTTCCCTCCAAACCATGGGAAATAATTTCTGTTGATTTCATAGGACCATTACCTGAGTCAAAAGGCAATGACATGATTTTGGTGATTGTGGACAGATTCACCAAGAAATTGTACTTTTTACCCACAATGGCAGAAATCACCTCACAAGGGACAGTGGTTTTATTCAGAGATAATGTGTTCTGGGAGCATGGCCTCCTGAGGAAAGTAATCAGCAACAGGGGCCCTCAGTTTGCCTCTAAATTTATGGATAACCTCTATGGAATGTTGGGGATTAAGGCCAATTGGTCAATGGCTTATCACCCCCAAATGGACAGACAGACGGAACAGGTGAATCAGGAAGTTAAAGAATTCCTGATGATATGTGTGAACAACAGACAAGACAACTGGAGCAATTGGTTGTCAGTGGCGCAATTCTGCCACAATGATTGGGTTCACTCAGCAACAGGGTTCACCCTGTTCTTTATGAATTATGGATGACACCCCAACAAGGGGTTGGACCCTACTTATGCACTGAAGGCAGTGGCAGTGGAACAGCTAGCTAAAGAGCTAGAAGATGTACATGCAGAGGCCAAGAAAGCCTTAGAAAAAGCAGCTCAAGTCATGAAGGAGCACTATGACATGCATCGCCGAGAGGTGCATGAGTATAAACCTGGTGACAAGGTTTATCTTAGAACAGAAAACTTACTGGTCATTAGAGCAACAAAGAAGCTTGATGGCAAGTTTGTTGGTCCCTTGGAAGTGCTTGCCAAAGTCAGTGAGTTGTCCTATAAATTAAAAATCCCAGCATCATGGAGGGTGTACAATATCTTCAACAAAGTCCTGTTGAAACCATATAGGGAACCAATGTTTCCCAAACAGTGCACAAGGACACACAGGTGGTAGAAGAGTCCCAGGAGGACAAATACGAAGTAGAGGAAGTCATGGACAGTCACATCAGTGGATGTGGAGGAGGGAGGTTGGAATACCTCATTAAATGGAAAAATTATCCAGTAGAGGAGTCTACCTGGGAGCCAGCAGAAAATGTGGCCAACACTCAGGTCAAAGAAATTCCATAGGGAAAACCCTCGCACACCGAAGCGCATACAAAACATGAGGACAGCACAGTGTAACCCCTATAGGATGACTCCACAAGAGCAGAGGCAAAAGAAACTTTTTGGATGGGAGGATGGACATTTTGGACACAAGTACCTCAAAAACATGGAGCACAGATGGCACAATTGGAAAGGAAGTTGGGTGGCACTTCAAGAGTTGCCAGATGATACTGATGGGACATTCTCCAGAGATCTGGAGTGCGGCAGGTGGGTTGTACCCATGCTTAATTTCCCACAGAAGGGGAAAGATGAGGAGTTAGAAGAGGAGCGCTGAGTGCACACAAAAGACACTGAGTGTCTTCAAAAGAAAATCTTAAAAAAGATGAAGAGACCAGAAGCTGCTAAGGAAAGCAGTGAGTCAGAAGAGGACCAACAAAAAAGGATCAAGGGCAGTACATGCCCTAAACAGAAACTAATACAGTGGAAAACCACTGTTGAGGAGGTGGAAGATGAGGAATTGGAATGGATGGGCTTGACACCTGAGGAGAAAGACGAGCAGTTGGACCGCTTTTATGAAAAAATGAAGAAAGATCCACACTATGTGGATGCAGAAATGTCAGCCTCTCAGGATGTGAGGCCTTAAGGGGGGGGGTGATGTTATGAGCATAACTCATACCCCTATCATTTTACAGTAATGATGTCAATGACACTTATGAAGATATGGACTCAGAGAGTTGGGATATATTTTTCTTTTCTTTTTATCTTTTTATCTGGACTGAAACATATAGATACAAGGGCTGGGAAACAAGACACTACAGGGGGATGCCTATGTGAACACTGCAGCCCTTATTAGGAAGGTGGTTAGGTCAGCATCGGTTATGGGATACACCGAGTGCCAACTGGGACAATGGCCTGATGATGGGCCTATGCTATGAAAGGAATCATGGGTGGCATGGTGCCTGAGGGGCGACTTGGGAATACCTACATGTACTGAGAGACTGGTACTGGGATTCATGGGAACAGCTGAGAGCACTACACAATAAGATGCTGCCATATATGGGGAGATTGGGATGGATATGGTCATATGGGTGCAAGCTGGCTGCTGCACATTGTCTCCTTATTGTGAGGGACTTTAGCTGTGTGCCAAATGCACACAGACCATAGAGAGACATATATAAGGGCTGTAGTTTAGTGTAGGTAGCCCTTAAGTCTCTAGATAGTTTTTGTCACCTAGACATTACTAGCAGAGCAATCAGAATTGTCTTTGGCCTAACACACCATCACTGTGGGAGACTTGGGGTTGTGTTTAGGGACCTCCTAACAGTACCTGGAATATGACATCCGGGTATGGTACAAGTTTATTCTCAACCCTAACTCCTTTCCCCCCAACATATGGCATGATGCACTGTATCAGGTGATCCTGGAGGAATTATTGTTCAAACAACTGGGTGAGGTTGGTATGAGGCAACCAATACTGACAAAGGTGGCTACTGCTCAGCCCTTTCTGTCTCACTCTTCATCGAATCCTTCAACCAGGCCATGTGATGGGGAGCAAAAATCGGCCATTCATTGCATGTAGTGGTAGCCTCGAGCACACCTTCCATGCTTGCCCCAGTGGTGACCAGTGCAAATTGGTCAAAGGCCAGGATAACATCTGGAGGGACTCAGAAGGCCAATCTTATTGCATTAGCTTCAATGGACCACTTACCTGCAAATGTAAAGACACTTGTTCATACCTACACACCTGTTCCCACTGTCTCAGCAGAAATCATAATGCTCAAACATGCCATGTTTGAACTGCTATTTCCAATAAGAACCAAGCTTTGTTGGGATGCATGGCACAATACCTTGCATACATTAGGTTTTACTTTTGCAATTATGATGATTCATACATTTACATATTGGTAGGTCTACACTCTCATTACAGTGATGTACCCATAGGACTGTTTTATGGTTTTCTTATGGGTCTCGAACATTACATATTAGTAAATACTGTGATACCTCTGAATCATTACAAAACTGCAGAACATGAACAATTCATTATATCCAAATACACAGAAAATGTTGACCTGGGTCACATTTCCACTGGCTACCCATGTGACATCTTGCAGAACTGGATTGGACATTTCTGCACAGCACCTCTAAATGTTGTCCAACATACCCTGGGAGGCAAAATGCAAGTCACTGTTGACCACTCTTATCTGCATGCAGGCTCACCACTAATGCTTCCCAACAAACCAGCAGACCTGTGACTACATCCCATTCAACCCAAATATCCACTCTGTCAACAGCGTCATTGATTCTAAGAAATTTCAATGTGGCTGGGGTACATTTGTGCAATGCTATCTGTTGGTAGCAGAGGCCCTGGAAGGAACAGAAGTTGCTATTTTTGATGTGGATGCTGCCTTTCGGAATGTACCAACACACCCATCCATCCGGCCCTTCCTGGCAGTCATGATAGCCAGGAAAATTCACATTGACCACTGTCTAAATTTCAGTGCAGTGCCTTGCCCAGGGGTATGGGGTCGGATAGCTGATGCTATGGTTGAGATTTACTTAGCAAAAGGCATAGAGGTGCTCATCAAATCAGTGGACAATTTTGCCTTCTTCTGATACCCAATTGGAAGATCAACCGATGGCTCATTCACTTACAATTATAATGAAAGCACCTTGTGGGCTATTGCAGATACCTTAGGATGGCCTTGGTCACCAAAGAAATGCTTTCCATTTGCAACAAGTTTTATATATATTGGGTTTTTATGGGATTTGGTCCACAAGACAGTCTCTTTACCAGATACAAAGAAAGAGAAGTACTTGCAGAAACTGGAGATATGGACACCAGCTTTCCAGCCAACATGTGAGGAAGTTGAGTCTCTGATAGGTACACTTAATCATATCAACCTCATCCTTCTGGCTGGGAAAACTCATATGCTTAATCTTTACTGATTGCAAGCATCATTCAATCAGTCATGAAGCAGCTGGGTATGACATCAACTGTCAGCAGGTGTCATAGAAGATGTCGATTGGTGGATGGCTCAATTACAAGCACCATTTGTCAACATGGATGTCATGCAACTGCCTCCACTTAATACCAACCAGATCTTTGTAGACCCATCTATGGATTGGGGCATTGGTTTACTGCTCAATAATAGATGGCTTGCATGGCACCTGAAGGATGGTTGGTGGTGTAATGGACGTGACATTGGATGGGCTGAAATGGTTGCTGTAGAACTCACCCTCAGGACCATAATTGCTGATGGCAAAACAAACATGCATATATGCATACACTCCAACAATCAAGGAGTTGTTCACTTGGTCAGAGCAGGAAAATCTCGAGGTTGCCAACAGAACACCATCCTAAGGAATATAGTTGGTCTCATGCAGGATCACAGGATCTGGATAACCACAGAATGGATTTCGACAAATGACAATCCAGCTAATTCTATATCATAGGGATTCTTCCCAGCACATTACAAAAGAATATCATGGAGACCAGCCATCCCTAATCATCTATCCCCATACATTACATGTATCTAACATACTGAAGTGATATCATCAGATATGGAAAACATGGATTGCACATACAGACAACAAATCTATACAAATAAAACAGTAGCCTGTAACCATGACAGTCAATATGGACATCGCAACATATGTACAGCATATAATGAACACACACCCAGGGTCAAGTCAAAATCAACAGACTAATAGAGTTACAACAAGTGGAAGACTAGACAACCACAGCTATAAATCACACAGACACCGAGGTCATCCATACTGAACTAATTCGGGTCAATCACCAGTAATCACAACAGTGACACAAGGCACCACAATACTTACTATCACAAACACCATACCTATCCCTGCTATGGTAAATTCAGTTCTATCAAATGCATGGGCACCAGCAACACAAAAATGATATGAATTTAGTGTGCATGAATACATATCATTCTGTGAGGTACAACACATACCTGAGAAAGATTGGTTACCAGCCAGTGAAATGCTTCTTGCAATGTTTGTGGCATCCTTAGCAGGACAACTAGCAGGTAACACCATTAGTACAAAGATAAGTGTAATCCATGCTTGGCATATACAGAATAACCAACAATGGCAGGGCAGAACACTACTACAATATGTGCTAAGAGGAGCAGCAAATGCAACACCAAACTCAGCTAAGCAGACATGTCAACAGCCAATAACTATCAACATGCTACAAGAACTATACCATGGTTTGGACCACACCAACAAGCTAGACATAGCAATATATGTGATAGCAACAATGGCTTTTTATGGTCAATTATGAATGGGCGAGATATGCACCAACAAAGAAGCATACACAGTTTTCAATAGAGCCACCACACCCAGTCAAGTCATTTAAAGCCTTCACATAATGCAGCAGGTTCATGCATGTTAGGCCTGCCATGGACCAAAGTGAAGAGGACTTCAGGCAAGGAAATAGCGATATGCAGGCAATTTGGCATTACCAACCCAATAATGGCACTAGAACTACATTTACATTCAAATAATATCCATGAGCCAGACATGGCACTAGCTAGCTATCTCACTTCTACAGGTACATGCAAACTGCTCACACTCTCAAAATTCATAAAGTGTTGCAACAAAAGTTAGACTGCAAATGATCAAGCAAAATTTACAGGACACAGTTTTCACATAGGTGGGACCATGCATTACCTATTACAAGGTGTTAATCTGGACGTCATATGCACTATGGGGAGATGGTCTTCCAATGCTTTTATAAGATACTGGCAACAACTGGACATAGTAGCAACAGTACACACAGAATTCTTGCATAACACCCATACACACTCATCAGCAAGCTAGCAAGCGGGTGAGTTCATCTCATTCCTTTGTTGACATGCTCACTGGTGAGCTTCAGTGGGGGTGGTCTTCATTCTCAGAATCTTGCTGATTGATCTCAGAACAACAGATGGTTCTAGGATTGCAAAGTTAGCATTCTGGGATTGGAGAGCCATGCCCACTTAGGGGCAGTCATCACACATGTATCACAACACAGTCTATGATATACTTAGGATGTGCAAAGCATAACAGGAAATGAAAGGGCAGCTTCTGGATGAGGAAGAGGGAAGCATGTTTTCATGATGGGACAAGTGTGGAACAACACAACTTGTACTTGTACTGGCACACAGTCAGCAACTGGCAACTCAATCTTGCTCATTGAATCAATTGCACAATCTCTCTCATGAGATATCCACAAAACACATTGTATTGCAAGTAACAAGGGGTGATCACTGCTTAGATGAGTCGAGAATGGGGGGTGGTCCCCTTGGCCTCAATTCACAGATTCTTCATTCTCAGAATCTTGCTGATTGATCTCAGAACAACAGATGGTTCTAGGATTGTGAGGTTAGCATTCTGGGATTGGAGAGCCATGCCCACTTAAGAGCAGTCATCACACATGTATCACAACACAGTCTATGATATACTTAGGATGCACAAAGCATAACAGGAAACAAAAAGAAAATATGATTTCTTTTCTTTTTCTTTCTTATATAAATGGATGTATATGGAAAAGGCACAAGGTATACTGTATACATGAGGCAAGTAGTATATAAGTAGTGGGGGTGGGAAATGCTCTGTCAACAGAGGGAGATGTGACCAAAAGTGTCACAAATCTTGACACACACGAAATTCATTGATTTCCTGTGCTCCCCTGTATCAATTAAGGTACTATACATTGCCCTACAAATATATAGTGTACATACACAGAGATTTGGAGTGTAAATTGTAGTTACAAGCTTGATCATGATGTCACACATTGTTGAGCTGCACACCATGCACTGTGAGCAGCATGGTTGTGCTAGTGGAAGTGCCAAGGTGCACTCATAGCAGCAACCATTGATGATACTACCAATGGTAGGAGAGCTTACTTACATGCTGGTGGGCAAGGAAGAGCAACTAAGTTTATTAGCGCAAACCACTGTCCTTATATACATTTTATGTATTTGTACATATTTGTGCTTATTCTAAATAAGAGTGAAACAGATAAGAGAAATCTAATCTACAATTTATCTACAAAAGGAAATAGCCCCTAAGGGCATTTTAGGCAGGCAGATTTCTCAATACCCCCCCATGATCAGTACCATGTACTGATTATTTTTGGACGATTTACTTTTCCTAGAAGTCGTCAAAAGAAAGATGGCCTGACTGTCCTTCTCTCTTCCATCGTTTGTACAACTGCCATGCCCAAAATGCTTTCTCAGGCAGAGTCCATGGATCCTGTCCAGCACTCACACGATCTATCCACATGGCAATGGCTGGGGACATGGTTATTCTGGGGCGTGTAGGTGGAGATGGTGGAGGAGGATTCTCAGGAAGGTTGCAGCAGGACAAGTTTGCACAGTTATGTCCAACATTTGCATATCCATTGATATGGAGTACAGTTGTTAGGGATGACCTAAACACAACCCAAAAGACTTATGAGAAGGGGCTTGTTCAGCCAGAGACAAGACTGTTTGCTCAAGAAGAAGTGTCTAGGACACAAACTATCTAGAGTCTTAGGGACTCGCTACCTAAGACTACAACCCTTATATACCTTTCTCCTGATCTGTGCGCAGTCAGTGCGCAGCTAAAGTCCCTCACAATAGAGATGATGTGCAGCAGCTGAGTCTGCACCCATATGACCATACCTGGAGATATCCTTCCACACCAGCACACTGTCCTTCCATATGTGGCCATGCTTATTGTTCTGCATCTCGGCCAATTCCCACATATGCTGGTACCTAGTCATTGGTACTCCTTGGCGTTTCCCATGTCGCCCCTCAGGCGCTGTGCTGCTCATGATTCCTTTCATAGCATAGGCCCATCATCGGGCCGTCCTTCCAGTCGGCACTCGGTATATCCCATAGCCGAGGCTGACCTAACCACCTTCCATATAAGGGTCGCAGTCCTAACATAGCCAGTCCCTGCGACTGTGGTATTGTCCAAGTCCTGTATCTAAACGTTTAAGTGCAGATAAAAAGATAAAAAGAAAAGAAAAATATATCCCAGTTCTCTGAGCCCGTATCTTCGTTATCATCATTGATGTTGTTACTGTAAAAATTGAATAGGATGAGTTATGCTCATAACATCACCCCCCCCTTAAGGCTGACATCTCCGCATCCACATAGCATGGATCTCTCTTCATTTTTTCATAAAAGCGGTTCAACCACTCACTCTGTTCTTCAGGTGTCAAGCCTGACCATTCTGATTCCTCATCCTCAATCTCTTCAACAGTGGTTTTCCACTGAACTTGTTTCCGTGTAGGGCATGCAACGCCCTTGATCCTTTTCTGTTGGTCTTCCTCCAACTTGCTGCTTTCCTTCGCAGCTTCTGGCTTCCTTCCCTTTTTTAAGATTTTCTTTTGAAGACACTCAGTGTCTTTCTCATGTGCTTGGCACTCCTCTTCCAGTTCCTCTTTTTCGCCCCTTAATGGGAAATTAAGCACGGGTGACCGCCCACCATGCTCCAGGTCTCTGGAGAACGTCCCATCAGTGTTGTCTGGAAGTTCCATGATTGCCTTCCAGTCTCCTTTCCAGTTGCGCCATCTGCGCTCCATGTTTTCAAGGTATGCTGGTCTGAAGTGACCATCATCCCATCCAAATAATTTTTTATCCTTCCAGTGAGTCCCATGACTTTGTTTGTGCCTTGGTGCATTAGGGGTTTGTCAAGGGACCATTTCTGTGTACTGAATGTACACCTTCCCATTCTTTAGGTTCCTGATGAGCTTAGGAGCCTTTGGGTTCTCTCTGTGGAACTTTTTAACTTTTGCCAGTGCATTGGCAACATTTCCAGCTGGTTCCCAGGTGGATTCTTCCACCAGATAGTTTTTCCATTTGACAAGGTATTCCAACCTCACCCCTCCTTGTCCACTGACGTGGCTCTCCATAATTTCTTCAACTTCATATTTGTCCTCCTGGGACTCCTCCACCATTTGCACATCCTTGCGTGTTGCTGCTTTTGCTTTTTGCTTTGGGAATTCCAGTTCCCTGTATGGTTTCAACAAGACTTTGTTGAACACATTGTAGACCCGCCATGCTGCTGGGATTTTTAATTTATATGACGACTCGCTGACTTTGGCGAGGACTTCAAGTGGGCCGACAAATTTTCCATCGAGTTTCTTAGTTGCCTGAATGACTGGGAGGTTTTTGGTGCTGAGGTAAACCTTGTCGCCTGGTTTATACTCTCGTGCCACTTGACAATGACTGTCATACCACTCCTTCATGATTTGAGCGGCTTTTTCTAAAGCTTTCTTTGCTTTTGCGTGCACCTCCTCTATCTCCTTTGCCAGTTGTTCCACTGCTACTGCCTTTGGTGTGTAGGTGGGGTCTAGTCCTTTGTTCGGATGTTGTCCATAATTCATGAAAAGGGCATGAAGCCCGTTGCTGAGTGTACCTGGTCATTGTGGCAAAATTGTGCCACTGACAGCCAATCGCTCCAGTTATCTTGGTAATTGTTTACAAACATAGTCAGGAACTCTTTTACTTCCTGATTAACTTGTTCTGTCTGTCCGTCTGTTTGTGGGTGGTAGGCTGTTGATCGGTTGGCCTTTATCCCCAACATTCCATATAAATCATTCATGAACTTTGAAGTGAACTGAGGTCCTCTGTTGCTTATTACTTTTCTTGGGATGCCATGCTCCCGGAATATATTGTCCCTGAACAGCGCTGCTGTTCCCTGTGATGTGATTTCTTTTGTTGTGGGCAAGAAGTACAACTTCTTGGTGAATCTATCCACAACCACCATGATCGTGTCGTTTCCTTTTGATGGGGGTAATGGTCCCATGAAGTCTACTGAGATGACTTCCCATGGTTCCATCAGGACCTCATTTGGTCGGAGTGGTGCCGTGCACGCTTGTCGATCTGGTTTCACCTTCTGACAGGTCTCGCAACCGGGAATGTATCATTCTATATCTTTGTGCATGTTGGGCCACCAGAAATTCCTTGTTAGTGACTCCAATGTTTTTGCAACACCTGAGTGTCCCCATGAGTGATGTATTGTGATGATGTCCTCCCGCAACGCCACAACTGCTGGTACGTATACTCATCCCTTCTCCCATTTATAATCTTCCTTGGCCTCTTCAAGGCCCTCAACAACCTGTGTCTCCCACTGCCGCTTAGGTACATCCTTAATGTCCTTCATGATGTTGTCTATTGCACAATCATCATCGAACACTTGTACAAAGAGGTGTTCCTTCAATAGAATCACCCCTTCATTGTCATTTTCTCCACGAGTATGTCCTGCTCGCCTTGATAATAAGTCCGCCTTTGTGTTGGACTTTCCACTCCTGTGTTTTATGACGAAATTGTACTCCTGCAAGTCCATCACCCATCATGCCTGTCGTCAATTTAGGTTTTGTGCCTTTCTAAAGTATGTCAAGTTTTGATGATCCATCAAAACTTCAACTGTGTGTTTAGCCCCTTTGAGATAGTGGGACCATTCGTAAAAGGCATGCATAACTGCAAGCATCTCCTTATTGTAGATCTCATAGTTTTGCTCGGTGTCATTTAAGGATTTTGAAATGAAAGCCACAGGCTTCCATATGTCGTTTTCCACCTGCTGCAATAATATTCCCCTGATGGTGAAGTCTGAGGTGTCTACCTCTACTCGGAATTGTCCATCTTCATCTGGGATATGCAGTACCACCTCCTCTGCAATTGTTCTCTTTAGCATATCAGATGCTTCATCCTGAAGTTCTGTCCACTTCCACTTGTCCTTGCCTGTGAGGCGAGTTAAAGGTTTGGCAGCTTTAGTGAAATTTTTCACGAAGCGTCGATAAAAGTTTACGAAGCCCAAGAACTGTTGGACTTCTCGCTTGCATGTTGGCTTAGGCCAACTGGTTACCACTTTTACTTTGGCAGATTCCATTCGGACTGAATTTTCGCTGATGACGACTCCCAGGAAGTCCATCTCCTTCTTGTCAAAGAAACATTTTTCCAGTTTTAATGATAGCTTGTGTTCTTCTAGCTTAGCTAGGATATGGTTGACCTGCACCATATGTTCCGCCTGGTTTTTTGAAAATACAAGGATGTTGTCCATGTAAATGACGACCCATCCTTTTGCTATTTCAACCCTAAAGATGTCATTCATCATCGTTTGGAAGGTGGCTGGCGAATTCATGAGTCCAAAGAACATAACCAACAGCTTGAAGAGTCCTCTGTTGGTTCGGAAAGCCACCTTCCACTCATCTCCTTCTTTGATGCATACATTGTTGTATCCCCAACATATGTCCATCTTTGAAAAGACCTTGGCTTGTGATAGTTTATCCACCAGCTCTCCTATCAGCAGTAGTGGATATCAATTCTTGACCGTCATTTCATTGAGTCGTTGGTAGTCCTGTACTGGCCGTAGTTTTCCATCCTTTTTCTTTACAAAGAAGAAAGGAGACGCCATGGGTGATTTACTGGACTGAATTCTCCCAGAATCCAGGTTTTCTTTCAGAAATTTGTCCAGTTGCTGCTGTTCATCCCGGTTAAGTGGATAGATTTTACAGTCAACTGGGTTAGACCCAGGGATCAACTCTATAGTGTGATCCCATTGCCTCTGTGGTGGTAGCTTGTCAAAAGTCTCTTTCTCAAAGACTTTCGATGTCCTAAATAATGTCTGGGGACTGCCTCCTCCAGAGTTCACTTTTTAGTTTTCTCTGCTTCTTCTGCTGCTATTTTTGTGGCCATTGATGTGTAGGCCCTGACATGGAGTTCTGGTTCTCCAATGTGGACTGCTAATAGTCAATCCTCTGCCTCAAGGTCTTCGACTATGTCCATTTCATCCTCTGGTTCCTGAACTGATGAAGCCTTCCAACATACACCCGGACATCAGTTAAACTCCAGTGTCTGTTTCTTCCAGTTAATGGTTGGATTATGTTTTCTTAACCAATCAAAACCTAAGAACAGACTTGTTTTTGAGAGGTGCATTACTGTGCACTCAATGACTTCTTCGTGTTCACCAATGTGTAGTTTTATGTTTGCCATGTATTCTAGGGCGCCTCTTGAGTTTTTTGTTCTGTCTGCATTATACACAGGTATTGGTCAGACCAAGCATTGTTTTCGATCTGATGTTTTTCCACAAAGTCGGTGCTAATACAAGTGCCAGTTGCACCAGAATCTAGCAACATTTTGATGCAGATACTTTTGGACCCATCTATCTTTGTGATGACTCCTGTTAAGTCTATTTCATTGTATCCGGTTCCCTGCACTGTTTTCTCTCGTAAGTGCACTAGGTTCCACATGGCATCAGTTTCCATCATGGCATTCAAATCATTCACTAGTTGTTTGTCCACCTCTTTTACTCACTTAACATCTACCCATTGTTGTAGACATTCTATCGCTATTTGTTTGGGCTGTTCTCAAATCCTTCTTAGCATCCATTGCAGTGTCCATGTTTGTAATCTTTGTCCCTTTTTTGTGCTCACTCTTAGGTTTCTTAAGCAATGTACTTCTCCACTGCATTCATAAAGTAAGTCATGCATATTTATTTTGGAGTCTACTAGTACATCACTATTTGAAACCTGAGTAGCAGCCAGCAGTGCTGAGCACTCGCCTACTGGCTTTCTGCAAAATCTGAGACCTCCTCTATAAAAGCTGTTGGGGTTGTTTCCCCATTGTCAATGCTTCTGAACACCTGCTTTCCTTTTTCCCCTGCTGTGAGCCTTCTAGGCTTCCTACATCCCCACGCTGTATGTCCTTTCTCCCCACATTTGTAGCATGTAGCATGCTTTTGTCTACACTCGTCTTCCAAATGTCCTTGTCTCTTGCAATAGGAACAGACTTTGGTCGGTTCTGTCTTGTGTGTGACCACCGCTTTTCATTTGTCAACATCCATTGCATTAGGATCCGCTTGACTTCCTGATGCTACTGGTGGTGGTGCTCTGAATTGCCACTGTGGTCGACTGCTAGGGGCTGGGGCTTGCTCCTTGTATTCCTGCCGTCCTGCAGGGAAACCATAAGCCTCGTTGGCTTTTCAATATGCCCTTGCGAGCACTGTGACCCTTGTTTGAATTTGATGAAGAGTGGCATTTTCCGGCAATCCTCCAAAACGGATTAATTCTCTGCCCAATGCTGGGTTAGGGTGGTTCTGGAATTGCGAGATCAAGGCTTGGTCATTCCAGTCAGTCAAGGAGGTAAGGGAATTAAACTTGATGATGTAGTCCTCTACTATCATCATCCCTTGTTGCAGTTTCAGCAAAGCCTCAATAGCTTTTTCCTTTGTTTCCGTTGACATGAAGAAGTCATGCATTTGCTGTTTGAAATCTGTCCAGTCTGTGAATGGAAATTGGTTCTCTAGCAGTCATCTGATGCAGGCTTGATTGTCCTCAGTACTTTCTCCTTCATTTAACTGTGCCCAATCCAATTCTGTGCTCCAACCACTGTTGGTGATTTTGTCCTGGAATTCCTGTTGTGCCTCCTGGAAGGCCTTGAGCTTTACCCCGCTCCAATCAGCCACCCTATTGCCTTTTCCGCCTTTAATTCAGTATAAGCAGATTGAGACCTTTCGCAGACTCCTTGTTTCATTTGCCAACATAAAGTACATTTCCATTTGGCGCAACCATCCATCTATGGTTCTGGGGTCTCCTTGATAGAAGTCTGGCATTTCTGCTTTTGTAAGGGGACCCAGTTCTCGGCGATTGGATCTCTGGTATTTGTTTATTATTGAGGCAAGAGCTTGTCCAGCACTGGTGATAGCCTGCTGTCTTTCTTCTGCTTGTCGATGTATCTCATCCTCTCGTGCTGCTACTGCTGCAGCTGGTTGAGTGGCAGGCAAAGAATTGATCGTTTGGGTATCTTGCAAGTGTTCCCTCCATCCTAATACAGCTTGATAGGCATGAGTGATCATTTTGACTGTGAGCCTGAAAGGCGTAGTGCCTAGTTTGTAATGGCTCATTCCTTCTTGATTGAGACATTTGACATGAAACCATCCTCTGCAATTACTGTTATATTTTTCAATATGCAGAGTAGTGTCCTGTGTGTAGGACTTTCGGATAATGGTGGTTATGTCATCCTCTTGTAAGTTTCAGTCCCAGGTGCAGATTTCTTGGATCTGGGGATAGGCTGGCCATAAGAATTCATCCCAGTACTGTTTTTTGATTAAAACCAGGTAACAGTACCCTGGTATGTCTGGGTTAAAGCCACTGTTGGCCCAAGACATCTTTGGATAAGGATATGGCAACCATGCCTCCCTATCAATGATCCTTCTCCATTGATCAATGTCTCTTCCTTGTGGATACTCTTTGTTTGAGAGCCAGTCTGCCGCGGTAGCTATGCCACCATTCCAATGTGCTGTGTCACCTCCCTGTGTGATGACTCGTGCTGTGTTTTCTCCTTTGGGTTGTGCTGCTGCTGCGTATGACCATGCTGGTTGCACAACCAGTTTGGGTTCTATTACTGCTGGGTATGTTTGTCCAGCCGCCTCTGCATAGGCCTGCTCCACCGTGACTGTGGTCCTGAGGTTGACTCGTTTGATAGGTGTTTGGGCAAGCTTCCGCTGTGCCACCCTTTGTTTGGACTTGGATTGTCCACCAAATCGCACAGTCCATGTGTAGTGGGAGACTTTGTGAAGGTCTACCAACTCGTCCCAGGTATACTTGATGTCATCCCGGCGTATTGCTGATTCCTCAATAATGTGGCACCACCCAGGTCAAATACTATCCTGGATTGCAAAGACCACCATATCATCCCTTAGTTCGGGTTCCCAGTTGACAAGGTCATAAAGAGTCAGCCAGGCTGGCCAATTGTACTTGTCATAGTACTCTTCTTTGAACAGGTACATGTAGCAGTACCCATTTTCCCTCCACTGGTGTGGTGCGATTGGGCTCCTTGCCCTTGGTCCTGGGAGGTGTGCTTTGATGCTGGCATGCCATCCCAATAACCTGGCCTTGTGGTCATTCCACAAGTCCTCACCAATGTCTTTGAGAAAATGCCCTAGTCCAATTGTTTGAAGTTTTTCGATTGGTTCCGTGAGGAGTCTCTCTGGTGTTCTGGCAATGATAGCCCCAGGTGGCTTTGTGATGAGTAAGGGGTCGAATCTGATACCCCTGCGGCATTCCTCCTCTTCCTGCTCATGCTTCCATTTAGCATAGCGGGTCACCCAAATATTTCCGTTTATAGCATGCATCCATGCATTCCAATCTTCATGACTCATGGTCATGCCCTCATGCGCATATAATTCCTGTATGTGGTGTGTGCACTCCAATCATTCCACCGCTACCCGGTACTGTCAGATAGCTTTGTCGCCATTGTGTATTAGTAGGAGCCACTGGTTGTATTTCAATGATACCAGGGCGAGCCAAATGGGATTGGAGGTGTCGCCCTTGTATTGGTCCTCCAATAATGAGAGGGTTTGATATTCCCTCTCCGCTTTTTTCATGGCACGCTCTGCCCTTAGGACTGCTCGGACTGCTGCTCTTTCCATGAGTAAAGCCTCCCAGGCTTCCTTCTGTTCTAACTCCTGTGCGGCTTCTCATTGCCTAAGGAGTTTCTGTGCTTGTGCGCATTTGACTTTGTGCTCTTCTTTCTGGTGTTTCCAATACAACCAGACATGGTTATTGTATTGGCATATGATAGTATTGCTGATGAATTCTCTAGGTCCTGTCTGGACTGTGTCGTTGTTGGTAACCCAGTCTGCCTCGAAGATGCATCCGATCTCCGAGAGTGTCACCCAGGCATATGGTAAAACATAGGTGAACGAGCACTGCATTGTGTCTCATTGATGGTTCTGCTGTAATAAATCTTCAATCAAGTTCAGGCCTCCACTGACACTTGATCCGTTCTTCTGGCAATAAATCCATGCCAGCCGATGATGTCTCTTGGGAAACAAGAGAGTTACTGTCTGATTGTCATGGGTCCGCAAGCTGCTTCTTGGGTGCACCCGGCAATTCGCCTCACTATCTTTGTGCCTAGTTATCACCCCAAAATCAGGTAGGGGTGCTAGTACAGGGAGTGTGTGAGGAACTTGGGTTCAGCCTTGATATGCAACACCAATAAGTTTGTTTCGTTTGTTCTGTGAATTTTTCTGCAAATATGGTATACTAAACCCAGGGTGCATCTGTGGTCTCCTGCCTATGCTTCACCCCAGCGAACTAGTATTCTTGTCCATAAATGTGTGTAGACTACCCAAGTAGGGTTTGTTGTCAGGCCCAACAGGCATATTGAGGATCTCTCGTTCGAGACCCATTGACAGTGTGTGTGCTGTAGTCGATGTCGCCTGGAGAGGATGTGGGCTACGCAATTACTTCCTCTCAGAAATGAAACTAGGCTGTTGGCGCTGTGAGCAATGACGAGCAAGGCATGCTCGGTGCTGTAAGACCAACGGGGTAGAGTGATAAAGACTCTAGATTATGTTAGGGACAACCTAAACACAACCCAAAAGACTTATGAGAAGGGGCTTGTTCAGCCAGAGACAAGACTGTTTGCTCAAGAAGAAGTGTCTAGGACACAAACTATCTAGAGTCTTAGGGACTTGCTACCTAAGACTACAACCCTTATATACCTTTCTCCTGGTCTGTGTGCAGTCAGCGCACAGCTAAAGTCCCTCACAATAGAGATGATGTGCAGCAGCTGAGTCTGTGCCCATATGACCATACCTGGAGATATTGTTACAACTTTTCTTTCTTACGCTTACTTGCTACAATAGCCTTTCTTCACTTCGTCGCTACGCTTTGATACTTGTTTCATTTACCTGGATTGCCCCTCGTTTCACTTCCTTTTATACTTCTTTATTGTTCTCTAGCCAGTATATAAACCCTGCGCATGTACCGTAGTACCTCAGTTCCAACTTAATCGAGTATTGTCCTTTACTGAACAACCCTCTCGCTCTCGTCCTCTCTATCGCTCGAGCTACCCTCATCGCTGCCTAGCACGACGTCGAACAGCATTCTTGTCCAGTGACTGGGATTAGACCGAGACTCTAGTCGTCATTGTCGACTCGATAGCGAACCAAGGGCATCGATCCTAACACAAGTTGGAACTCACTGAACCGCTTAGTGCATCGTCACTAGCCAGACAACATAGATCCGAAACGACCTGAAACCAGACTCTCTAACCAGAGGCCACCGAATGATTCCTTCCTCTTTAGAGGAACATATTATCTAGAAGGACAAGAGCTCTTTTTCTCGACATTAAATAAACGTTGGGAATTTCGAGGAGTAGGAAAGAATAGGAACACCCCAGTATCTGACGAATACTTCGAAGGGGATTACATCGAAGGAAGCGAACACTCTTTACCTGGAAAGCTTTGGGTTGAGTGGAGAAACGAACAAAAAGAACCAGAAGAAGAACCAGAATTATATTTCGAAAGACCCAAAGAAACCCTTTGGTGGGAAGAGTACTGCGACACGGAATTCGAGTTCGACGGCACTGATCCATACTACTCTCTTGCCAAAACATCCATAGTAGGGTGGAACACCTTTTTGGAACAAAAACAAATCGAATACGAACTAGAAAACCCGAGACCTGAAACAGACGCCGAAACTAACACAAAACAAATGGCAACTAACACTGAAACCACCAATGCCCCTAGGGGAGACATCAAACCAGTCTCAGCACGAATTTTTACAGGAGACCGGACCGAAGCTAAATCATTCATCAACTGGTTTAGCGATTTCTTTGCAATAAACGCCCACAACTATGAAGGGAAACATGAAAAGAAAATCAGATATGTCCTCCAATGCCTAGGAAAGGAACTAGATGACTGGAAAGAAATAATCCGCGACCAACTAGATGAAAAAGATGGACTTACTTGGGAAAACTATGACACCTTTGTCAAACGATTCCTTGATGACTGGGGAGAAGTCAACACCGCAGTCAGGGCGCTGAATGAGCTCACTAAATTACGAGTTGGAGGAGAGATCACTGTCCCGATCTACGTCCGAAAATTTAGAATGCTCATAGGATCCTCCGGACTAACCGGAATTACCGCCCAACTTCAGGCATTCGTCCGAGGCCTACCAACCACCATCGCTGCCAAGATCCTCGAAGGACAAGGCGACTTTAAAACTATCATAGACGCCTACAGAAAAGCGGAACAACTCAATGCAGCATGGGAAACGATGAAAGCATTAGGAAAAACTGATACAGGGCGCCGATTCAATAAAACAGGGGGACCTAAAACGATCCATGCCATACAAACCGGACGCCTTACTGACGGGCAACGAGAAGAATATATGCGTTCTGGGAAATGTTTCAGATGCGGAACCATCGGTCACTTATCCCGAAACTGCCCAAAAAAAGATACCACCAGGAACCTGCCCCCCTCAGGACGATTCACCAGAACAATCACTGAAGATAGCGATGCTAAGAAAATTCACACTATGATTGCGGCTCTCAGCACGGAGGAACGAGAAACTCTCCTCACTGACCTAGAAACCAAGGGTTTTTAAAGCGGAGGAACCAGAAAGCGGTTGGAACCTCCAAGAACGATTATGGACAGTTAGCACTCGACTCTGTAATAGTAAGATCGAATAATAATCAACGACTCTCAATAACTGTCCAATCACCCGAATTACCCGCTGAGATATCTGCCCTCGTTGACTGCGGAGCAGAAGGAAACTTCATTGACGAAACAATAACAAAAAACATGAACAAAAAACCACTAATTCGACCAATACGAGTTAAAAACGCTGATGGAACAGTAAACTTGAATGGGATGATCACACATAAGGTCAAGATTCCCTACCACATCGGAAATCTACAAATCGAAACAAACTTCCTAGTCACTAAACTGGGAGATCAAAAACTCATACTCGGACTCCCCTGGTTAGAAAAACATAACCCAACAATAAACTGGAAGGAACGAACCCTCAAGCTCGATCACCAACACAAACCGACAAAACAGATAAAAAGAAACCTAGATCAGGAAATCGATGAATACTGGATCAGGGTTAAAACTTCGGCATCACAGGCACTAGAACACACGCTACGCAAAGAAACCATAACGACGCTGCCAGACGAGTACCAAGGATGGAAATCTACCTTCAAAAAAGCGCCTTCAGAACGATTCCCAATCAGACACACATGGGACCACACAATCGATCTCAAAGCCGGATTTACCCCGAAAGTCAGCAAAATCTATCCACTATCGATAAAGGAACAATCATCCCTCGACGAATGGATCACAGAACAGCTAGCTAAGGGATACATTAGACCATCCAAATCCCCACAAGCCTCGCCATTCTTCTTCGTCGCAAAAAAGGAAAGCGGAGCGCTCCGGCCATGTCAAGACTACCGATACCTGAACGAATGGACAATAAAGAATGCATACCCACTACCATTGATCCCCGACCTAATGACCAAACTATCCGGCGCACAATATTTCACAAAACTAGATCTCCAATGGGGATACAACAACGTTCGGATAAAAAAGGGAGATGAATGGAAAGCAGCCTTCATAACAAACAAAGGACTATACGAACCAACAGTCATGTTCTTTGGTCTATGCAATTCCCCATCCACTTTCCAGACAATGATGAACGAATACTTCCAAGACATGATCAATGAAGGATGGTTAATCATTTACATGGACGACATTCTAATATGTGGAACAACACCCAAAGACTTAGAAACTCGAACAAAACGCGTCCTAGAACGACTAAAAGAAAACGACTTATTTCTCAAACTCGAAAAATGCAAATTCTGCACTCAGGAAATTGAATTCCTCGGAATGATCATTAGACCTGGGGAAATAACGATGGACCCGATTAAACTAGCAGGAATAGCAGATTGGCCGACTCCAACAACGGTCAAGCAAGTACGATCCTTCTTAGGATTTGGGAATTTCTACCGACGATTCATTGGAAACTTCGCAACCCTTGCTCGACCACTTATTGATCTCACAAAAAAAAACGAAGCATTCCTCTGGACACCAGAATGACAGGTGGCATTTAGCAACCTAAAGAAACGCTTTACAATGGCCCCCGTACTCCGAATGCCAGATATCACCCGACCATTCATCCTACAAACCGATGCCTCGAATAAAGCAACAGGAGCAGTACTGAAGCAAGCCGATGAAGCAGGACTCCTGCACCCTTGCGGCTTCATTTCACATGCCCTGACCACGACAGAGCAAAACTATCAGATTTATGACAGGGAACTACTGGCAATCGTCAAAGGACTTGCAGCATGGCGACACCTTCTTCATGGATCACCTCATACCACTATCGTTCATTGCGATCACAAGAATTTATCCTTTTATCGAACACCACAACGTCTTACCCCCAGACAAGCCAGATGGTCCTCCTTCTTAAGCGAATTCGACCTTCGAATAGAGCACGTCCCAGGAACTAAGATGTTTGAAGCAGACGCCCTATCTCGACGACCAGACCACATTGGAATGGATGACGCCCCAGAAGAAACCACGGTGTTACCACCTGAACGATTCATCAGGCTTATAGCAGACGACCTAGCAGAGAAGTTGCGCAAAGGCATGATTAAAGACGACTTTGGACAAATATTAGTCGAAGTAATCCAAAATCATCAAGCACCACCAATAAAATCAAAGCTGCAAGACTGGACATATGTCGACCACATCATACACTACCAAGGAAAAACCTATGTACCCGATCAAGATGGATTGCGCACTCAACTCATTAAACTGACGCATGAATCACCTACATCTGGGCACCCCGGACGATTTAAAACTCTAGAATTACTCAAACGAAACTATTGGTGGCCTGGAATGAACAAGCACACCAAAGAATGGATCGAAGGATGCGCGCTCTGCCAGCAAATGAAAGTAAACACTCACCCCAACACCCCTGCCCTACAACCAATCAAATCTAATGCCACCCGACCCTTCCAACAAGTCACAATTGACTTCATCACAGACCTACCAATCGCCGACGGCTTCAACTCAATCATGGTCACGGTGGACCATGGACTTACAAAGGGGGTAACCTTTTCCCCTTGTCACAAAACGATCGACGCACTAGGGACCGCGGATCTATACATAAACGAAAACTTCAAACGATTCGGTTTACCGGATATCCTCATATCTGACAGAGGACTGCAGTTTGCGTCTAAAGTATTCCGAGAAATAGGAAAAGCGCTGGGAATAAACCACAGAATGAGCACAGCCTACCACCCCCAGACAGATGGCGAGACAGAACGAGTCAATCAGGAACTAGAAGTCTACCTCCGAATGTTCTGCACAAACGAACCACACAGATGGAAATCGCTACTGCCAATTGCGGAATTTGCTCACAATAACCGACACCACGATACAATCAAAACATCACCGTTTCAGCTAATGTACGGAATAGACCCTGTCGCTATTCCCACAGCCGCATTCCCCATGACAACCCCAGCAGCCGAGAACCGACTACGTATGCTACAAAAAGCTAGAGAAGAAGCACTCGCTGCACATGAACTCGCTAGACAGATGGTAGCGCTCAGAACAAAAGACAAGAGTATCAGATTCGAGAAGGGAGACAAAGTCTGGCTCGAAAATCGAAACCTCCAAATACCCTATGAGTCAAGGAAGCTAGCGCCCAAAAGAGAAGGACCCTTCACGATTGAGCAAGTGCTAGGACCCGTCACCTACAAATTGAAACTCCCCAAACAATGGCGCATCCACCCCGTGTTTCATACTACGTTGTTAACTCCATATAAAGAAACAACGGTGCATGGACCGAACTTCATGAAACCACCCCCTGATCTCATCAACAGACAAGAAGAGTTTGAAATAGAAGCGATCATCACACACAGAAAACGAGGAACTGGCTATCAATACCTAGTCAAATGGAAAGGGTATGGACCAAACGAAAACTCATGGGAACCTGAAACAAATCTGAAAAACGCTGTGGACATCCTTAGAGCATATAAGAACCGCCAAAACCTGCTATGAAAACCATGGTCCAGTATCGCAACAAACAGATCCTCAGACAGAACGCTAGACATACCAAAAACATTGCCTCCCCCTATTCCCGATTCTCTCCCAGACAATCTATCCCAAAACTTAGACACCTAATCATCCAACTCCCTAACCGAACCCATCCTTACCAAGGACGACGCGCAATAGGAACAGCCTTCATTGAAATACGCAAAATCCTGCTCTACCGAACAAAAGTACCATCACTATACCCAGTATATAAGACACAGATCAGCCCCGACTCCCAGACACCAACTAACACCCTCAGCAGAGATCACCATGTCAGGCAAGCGCAAAGAGCACTGGCCTTATGGATCATTGATCGAACAAGAGACCTGGAAACGGCGGGAGTGACCTGCCTACGCCGGACAGAGGCACTATTCCCAGACAAAATCAATTTCCCATCCAGTGGACCGCTGAGCTTTAACTTACCCCCGCACTACCTATACATCCCACATGGAGGGATGCCACCTCCATATCCGAATCCACCGCCACCGCCCCACTACCGCAACTTTGAATGGGAACCTGGATACCCAATGGTCACGGGTGTCATTCATTACACAGATCACGGAACGATTACTCATCGAATTCCACCTAGACCACTACACGAACCATATTTGGCTGAAGGACCTCCCACGCGACCTAACACTCCCAGACCAGAAGCATCGGCCGATCAACTGTTACGAGACATCCTCTCTATGGACGCAGACGATTCATTCTGGGACGTGGAATATTTCGACGAAGTCAACCTATAAAAGAACGAGATTCCCACTTCCTAGCCTTCCAACCAACGTCACAAACAATGTTCTCGCTCGTCGCCATCCTCGTCGCCCTCGTCTCTACTCTCTTCCCCTCAGTCCTCATCGGAGGACTTGTTCTCGCCACCCTCCTCGCTACCCTTGCCCTCGCCTACTCCTTCCTCGAGAAACTCCCCGAATTCGACGTCCTCACACCACCCCTCGAAATCTTTGTCGAGACCGAAACATTGACCTACGCCGACGACGACCTACACATTCATCCGCCTGAACTCATTGAAGAACCACCTATCACAGAAGAAGCCATCCCCGCGCCTATCCCCAAATCGAACCCCCTCGTCGCCACCGCCTCTCTAGAAGCCTCGTACATCACAGCCAACCTCCGGGACCTCTCTGCCCCACTTGGAGCCCTCGTAGGACTCACTCTCACCACCGACCCCAACGCCATGACCTACGCCGAACGAGATCTAGCGCTCCGAGAACTTCGTCAATTGAAAGTCACCCTCGACTCTGTACGATGGCATATAGACACTGCACAAAAGGACGTCGAAAACATAGTCCACTGGTACGAGTCTAGAGCGGACCATGCCTGGACAACTCAAGGATGGCCTTAAGAAGTCGGTGACTTCTCGCATAGGGAGGGGGTAATGTTACAACTTTTCTTTCTTACGCTTACTTGCTACAATAGCCTTTCTTCACTTCGTCGCTACGCTTTGATACTTGTTTCATTTACCTGGATTGCCCCTCGTTTCACTTCCTTTTATACTTCTTTATTGTTCTCTAGCCAGTATATAAACCCTGCGCATGTACCGTAGTACCTCAGTTCCAACTTAATCGAGTATTGTCCTTTACTGAACAACCCTCTCGCTCTCGTCCTCTCTATCGCTCGAGCTACCCTCGTCGCTGCCTAGCACGACGTCGAACAGCATTCTTGTCCAGTGACTGGGATTAGACCAAGACTCTAGTCGTCATTGTCGACTCGATAGCGAACCAAGGGCATCGATCCTAACAGATATCCTTCCACACCAGCACACTGTCCTTCCATATGTGGCCATGCTTATTGTTCTGTGTCTCGGCCAATTCCTGCATATCCCGGTACCTAGTCATCGGTACTCCTCAGTGTTTCCCATGTGGCCCCTAGGTGCTGTGCCGCTCATGATTCCTTTCATAGCATAGGCCCATCATCAGGCTGTCCTTCCAGTCAGCACTCGGTATATCCCATAGCCAAGGTTGACCTAACCACCTTCCATATAAGGGTCACAGTCCTAACATAGCCAGTCCCCATGACCATGGTATCATCCAAGTCCTGTATCTAAACGTTTAAGTGCAGATAAAAAGATAAAAAGAAAAGAAAAATATATCCCAGTCCTCTGAGCCCGTATCTTTGTTATCATCATTGACGTCGTTACTGTAAAAATTGAATATGATGAGTTATGCTCATAACAACAGTCTCCTTCGTTGATTTTCATCAGTTATTTTTTCCCATCATAGCAAGAGGTTGTCCTGTGGTGTCAAGCTCTGAGTACAGTTCCGCAGATAATTGAGGAAGAATGAAGCAGTTTAAGGTCCTACTCCAGGACCAAGCACAAGTGCTTGTTATGCTGATTTTATTAAACCGAGCATTGGTAAGAATTTATGGAATAATATTCATCCCAAGTTTTTTGTGAGCATGTCGGCAGGGTTATGCTTTCCTTCAATGAAGAAAAGTGTGACAATTTTTTCAGCGACAAGGTCATGAATGTAATGATACCATATATCAATATGTTTTGACCTCTTTTCTGTGACAGCATTTTGTGCAATAAATAGTGATCCCATATTGTCACCATAAATCGGAACAGTAGACAAGGGATAATGAATTTCATTAAACAAGCTTTTCATCCAAAAGTTGTTTTTTGCACAATCTGATAATGCAATGTATTCAGCCTCTGTAGAGGATAGTGACACTGAAGTCTGCTTGCAAGAGGTCCAACATACTGTTCCTCCAGCAAGAACACTAAAGAAACCTGATGTTGATTTATGGTCATTAATATCCAATGCCCAATTGGAGTCCGTATAACTGGCAAGACCTTCCCTGGACTTCCCATTATATCTAATGTGATAATCAGTGGTACCAACCAAATACTTTGCTATACCAACAGCCTTATTGTAGTGATCAAGTGCTGGGTTTGCTGAGAACTGCGACATTTTTATCACAGCAAAGCATATGTCTGGCTGTGTTCCAATCATTAAATATAATAATGATCTGATTACAGATTGATATCTAGAGTGCAAAGCATCATCTACAGATCCAACATGTTTTAATGGGGTATAATCATGTGGCAAGGGAGTATCACTGGTGGTGACATTTTCCATTCCAAGTTGTGACAGTACCTTAAGTAGGTATGGCTTTTGATCAATTAAGATCATCTTGCCCTGTTGTTTAATATTAATGGAGAGGAATGTTTTCGATTCTCCCTGATCCTCCAAGTCTCCTAGGTCTCGGCATTCCCATACCGACATGAACTCTTGTTTCTTTTTCAGAACCAATGTTCTATTTGATCCCATAAAGATGGAATCATCAACATAAATCATGGCAATCACAATTTTGCCATTGTTAACGAAAACGAATATTCCAGCATCAGAATAAATTTGTTTGAAACCCATTTTCTCCATAGATTTGTCTAAAGAGTGCCACCATGCAAGGGCTGCTTGCTGTAAACCATATAATGCTTTGAGTAAGCGATATATGAGGGTTTCCTTCCCCTTAGTGATAAAGCCAGGGGGTTGTTTCATGAATATTTCTTCATGTAATGTTCCATATAGGAATGCAGATGTTACGTCTAAGAAAGATATGTGAAAATCTTCTAACATGCTTAAAGCAAGCATTAGTTGGACAGATTCATATCTAACTACCAGTGAGAAAATCTCATCGTAATCAATGCCATCTATCTGGGAGAAGCCTTGTGCTACAAGGCATGCCTTTTTACATCCATCAGACTTTAAATCGTAGACCCATCTGCAACCAATCACCTTTCAGCTGTCTGGGAGATGTTGTAGATCTTTGATTACTCCACGCTCAAGAAGTTTATTCCATTCCTTCTTTTCTGCTGCATACCAATCGTTTCTCTCACTGATTGGTAAGCAGATGATATCCCTGTGATGTTCAGGGATTGCAGGATTTGCGATTTCCTCATAATGAGGAATGGCTTGGGAAAGAAGTTGATTTAACATTACTTTCTCTGATTCAGGGAGGTGCCGATGCCTATCCATAGCTTTGATCTCGGCTGGAGTTCGATCTCCATATATATTGTCAGGACGAGATACCGGTCGTCTATCTCTTTGCAACCACTGAGGTGGATCCTTGTCAGATGATTCTGATTGATTTAATTCATGTTGAATTTCAGATTCTTCTTCTTCTTCTTCTGAGTCATCATTTTCTGATGATTCTGAAGAATTAGATGGAGTCTTTGGGTTATTTTCCTGATTGTCTCCCAATGATTCAAATGGTGTATCATTTGTTGGTTCAAAAGGAGAAAGATCCTCAAACTCATTATCAGGATTAATAAAGCTAGGTTTCTCAGAATCATGGGAACACCTAGGAAATCGCATTCTGCCGAAAAGTGCCATAGCAGCCATGACAAGAGTATTATTTTTGGGATTCATGAAACGATATCCCTTCATTCCTTGTTTGAAACTGAGGTAAATCATCATTTCAGATCTTGGTTCCATTTTAGTTTTTCTATGCTCTTCTGGAGTGTAGATGTAGGCTTGGCATCCAAATACTCACAAATTTGAGATATTCGGCTTTTCCTTATTAAGGAAGAAATAAGGCATCTGCCATTTAAGGCATGCCATCGGTGTCCTATTATATAGGTACACAGCATGCTCTAAGGCAAATTCCTGCCATGATGGTGGTAGGCAGGCATCAAAGCGCAAAGACTGAGCCTTTTCCCATATAGTGCGGTTCATCTGCTCAGCGTGCCCATTTTGCTGCACTTGATAGGGAAGAGATGTCTCGATCTCAATTCCTAGATCTTTCATTTGCCTTTCAGATTTCAGAAATTCTGATCCTCCATCATATCTCCATGCTTTTGGAGTTATGTCATATTTATTTTTGATAGTTGCTATAAACTGCACAATAGCTGTTGTCATGTCTGATTTTTTCCTTAATAATCCAATCCATAGATATCCTGAATAGTCATCAATGAATGTCACAAAGTATTTGTATTTGTGGTATGATATTTTGGATATTTCTTTGAGATCAGAATGAATTAAGTAGAAAGGAGCTTTTGCTCTACTCCCTGAATCAGGAAAAGGTTTGCTATGCATTTTCCCTTTTGCGCAGCCCAGACATATGTGATGATGTGAGGGAATAATGATATCTGGCATTCCAGAAAGAGTTTTCTTTCCATTTTTAATAGCTGCCTCTTGGGGATGTCCCAGGCGCTTTTGTGACGGCATTTATTGATTGGCTGATAGTTTTTGAATTGAGCCAAAAAATGGTTTGACCTTTATTATGAGGGGTGAACCAAATTGTTTTATTTTTACTTGTGAGATCAATTTTCACAAGATTGCCAAATAGAGTAAATCCTTGTTGAAGGAATGTTCCCATGGATAGTAATCTAGTATCCATATCAGGAATATAAAAAACAGGTCTCAATAGATTCATTTCGTCTTTTCCATTTAGGGAATGTGAAACCATAACGGTTCCAACACCTACAATTTGTAGGGTTTTTCCTTTAGCAGCTGTTTGTACAAAGTGCTTAGTTAATAATGGACAATAATAATAAAAATCATCAATATCATGAGTAAAGTGAAGGGATGCTCCTGAATCCAAGATCCAAGATTTCGTATCTTTGTTCTGACATTTCACACAGTTCGAAAAATGAGAAAAATAATATATTAGATTTTTATCTAATATTTTTTCTATACTACCATAGCACTGAAAGCAGCTGTTAGTAATAAAGTCACGAACATGTTTTATGACATACTCAAGATCCTCATTGTCATCCCCAAGACCTACAGTGTCCTCATCATCTTTGTCCTCAGAGAAGAGTGGCGCTGAGAAGGTGTCATCAGGTTCCTCATCTAGGGGAGGAGTCATCATTCTGATTCACTTGGCAAGTGGTTCAGAAGACGGAATATCGACTGTTATTTCATCAAGAATTTCAAGGGTGCCAATAGTTGGCGTTACCCCAATTCTTTGAGCCAATGATCTAGTGTCATTGGAGTGCTGCCAAACACCTTGCTGAGAGGTGGAGTGTCCAGTAAATCTATTTGCTGGAGGGAATCTAGATTCTGTGACTTTTCGAGCTGCATCAGAAAGTTCAATAATAGCCAGAGATACAATCTCAACAGTATTGTCTTCTGTGGACTGAGTTTTGGCTTCTTGAGCTCAACATTTTCCATGTCCTCCTTGGCGTCCGTGTTGTTGAGATTGGGATCAATTTTTCACCAGAGATTGACAACCAGACTGATGGGGCTGGACTTCTTTTGGTTGATCAGGAGTCCTCTGATCTTTCCATCCCGCATCCTTTTCTTTACGTTTGACACCACTAATCTTATTAGCACAATCTCTATTATTCTGAGGAGGCTGCATAGAAAACTTGTGCCTGTATTCTCCAATGATGCTCTCACTGATGGCCTGGAATGTAAATTTATCTGTGCTGTAGATCTGAAAAATTGTGGTGGATAGTGCATTCCATTCTTTTGGAAGTGCTTGTGCAAGTAAGAGTGCCTGCATAAAATCAGGAATAGCATCAATGCCAGTGGGATGGGAAGACATTTGCAAGGTAGTGATGCTAGTACTAAAAATTGTATTAGCATTGTATTATAATCAGAATGACTAGAATATGAATAAGATTCCACTTAGCATCATTATATCTTTTGGATAAAGATGTCTATTGTTAAGGTAGTATGGTCTGGTTGTGACTGAATGATGTTCGTCATTGTTCCAAACAATGTGGAGATAGGGTCTATCATTGTGCTTTAAGCACATACCCATTACTCTAATTGTTCAGAGTCATGCCGACCATTCAGTAGTGCCAAAGACTGCTAACCAGGGCCCATAACCTGTTGAGCTGCACACCATGCACTGTGAGCAGCATGGTTGTGCTAGTGGAAGTGCCAAGGTGTGCTCATAGCAGCAACCATTGACGATACTACCAAAGGTAGGAGAGCTTACTTACATGCTGGTGGGCAAGGAAGAGCAACTAAGTTTATTAGCACAAACCACTGTCCTTATATACATTTTATGTATTTGTACATATTTGCGCTTATTCTAAATAAGAGTGAAACAGATAAGAGAAATCTAATCTACGATTTATCTACAAAAGGAAATAGCCCCTAAGGGCGTTTTAGGCAGGCAGATTTCTCAATACACATCCTCCCATTCATCCTCATTTTCTCCATTGCTTCCTGTAGGTTCAAATTCCTCTTCATTCCCATTCTCTTGCCCTCTGTAAGGGCTCCATTTCCCATGATCATAAAGGTCAATTGCTTGCTGCATTGCTTGCCTGAGCAATGAAACCTTACTTCTTCTGGTCAAGTTTGTCAAGTTTGGGGCTCCTGCTGCTTTGAATGCACTGAAATGATCCTTGAGTCTCTCTCCTGCAAGTTTTCCAACATTATTCTTGTCCATAATGAGTTCAATGCTTGCAATTCTGGCAGCATTAGATGCAAGCTTTTCTTGTCTTGCCTGTGCTGCATCCTTCTTCTTAGCTATTTTTACCTCTGTGTGCTCAATGATGTCATGCTTTCTCTGCATATCAACAGCCTTAACTCTCCTACCCTCCTGGTGTAAAAATTTGAAGTCTTCAGGTGTGCTAAACTTTGATTCCATGAATGCCCAAGTCTCATTGTGGTGGAACATTGCCTGAGCATTGTACTGAAGTATGGAAGTATGGTAAGCTGAGGCTAATGACCCAAGGGCCCCTTCATTAACATCATTTGTTGTTGGAAGCCAAGACATATCTTTTTCCTTTGCAGTTGCTTCATCAATCAAACCACCAGGTGTAAATTCTGATGTGAAGCGCTTCCACCCTTTAGCAGCTCCTTGAAAGAATCTGACAAGAAGTGGTTGTAGGTGAGGCAAACCTGACTTCATATTCTGTATTGCATTGATGATTTCAGGTGACTTCCAAGGCAATCCATCAACTACACCTTGTTCATGAGATGCATGAATGCCAATCAGAAGCTCAGGATTTCTGATGATATGTTTTATATGGGCATATACCCTATGGTGGAAAGGGCCCATCTCCAGCATATTGTTCTGCCCTCCACGAATTACATACATATAAGGATGACTGACAGATTGTGCATATAAAGCTAGCACTGCAAGTTCTGTCAAAGTTGCTTGGCATCCCAAAGCATTGCATAAGTTCTTTTCCATATGGCTGTATTGTGTTGTCTGCTTTCTACTGTGAGCAAAATCCAGATATTTTAGAATCAAGTCTTTATGCAGAAGCAAGACCCCAGCAGCCTCACAATGTGATTGAAAATGAGTGTTAGAGGTATCAGGAAAAGTAAATTCTGCTGTGGTCTGCTTTTCCCACCAAAAGCAGAATTGATTATGATGACCTTTTTTATCATCTTTGTGATTTAACACAGCACCAGCTATTTGTGTAGCTTTTATACCACCCTTGGCTGTCATTTCAAAAGCCCTTTGCTGGGCTGGAGTCATATCATTCTGCCCAGAGACTTCCTTTAGTACAGCAGCATTATCCCTATTTGCAAGCAGAACTGGTGGTGTAACATGATTTTCTTCCCACCAGTGTCATCTCAGCATTACCTGCTTTGACTGTATTAAGGTCCTTGTGACATCCACAACCAGCCCAAATAAAAAGCTTGAGAGTCTTCTTTTCAGGATCTGAAAGCCTTTCATATGCCTCTTTTCCCAGTTCAATTATTGCTTTTTCAGTCATTCTAGCTACCCTCTCTTTTTTCTCATCTTCAGAGAGAGCATTCCATTTTCTTTGACCACCATAATCCTGAATCATCTGTTTATATGCATCCAAGAATTTTGGCAGTAAATGTGCATTTTTGTCAGGACTGCCCTGAACACAACCTAAGCAACTCAAGTAGTGGTCTGTTAAACCAAAGGCAATACTATTGCTCAAGTAGCTATGTCCAGTGACAATAGACTATCTAGAGACTTAAGAGTCTCTCTATGCTAACTACGGCCCTTATATACCGCTCTCCTGGTCTGTGCACAGACAGCGCGCAGCTAAAGTCCCTCACTGGGGATCAATGCACAGCAGCTAAGTCTGCACCCATCTAACCATTCGTGGAGAGTTCCATCCCTTCCCAACTCCTGGGTTATCTGCATGCGGCCTTCCTATTGTTCAGGACTCTCGGCCAATTCCCATGCTTGCCGTACTGTTGACTTGGTACTCCTCGGCGTTCCCATGTCGCCCCTCAGGCGCCATGCTGCTCATGATTCCTTTCATGGCGTAGGCCCATCATCGGGCCGTGTTCTAGTCGGCACTCAGTCTATTCCTATAGCTGATGCTGACCTAACCTCCTTCCTAATAGGGACCGCAGTTCTCGTAGACCATCCTCCTAAGTCTCGTTGCGTAGTCTTGTTCGTAGACGTCTGAGCGAAGTAAAATAGATAAAATGAAATGAAAAATATCCTCCAATTCCTTGAGTCCATATCCTTCTGTCTTCTATTGACATTATTGCCTCTAAGGGCATATCTTCATAAGTGTCATTGAGGTCGTTACTGTAAAGGTTTGAAAATAAGAGGTGTGCTCATAACATCACCCCCCCCTCAAGGCCTCACGTCCCAAGAGGCTGATGTGGCAGAGTCCACATATCTTGGATCCTCCTTCATTCTGGCATAAAACATGGCCAAGCGCGCTTGTTGTTCATTGGGCGACAGCCCGGTTTGTGCTGAGTCGATGTCCTCGACATCTTCAATGGTGGTCCTATAACTGACCAATGGTTTTTCTTGGCGTCTTGCGCTGTTAATCCTCCTCTGTCGGTCATCTTCCAACTCGCTGCTTTCCTTTGCAGCCCATACTGTCTCCTTCTTTTTTAAGATTTTCTTGGCGAGTACTGCCATGTCTTTTTCCTGAGCTTTCTTTTCCTCCACTAGCTCCTCCTCTTCTGTCTTCGTTGGGAAATCAAGCATGGGTTTATACCGCCCACCGCGCTCCAAATTTCTGGAGAACGTCCCATCAGTGTCATCCGGCAATTCCATTATTGCCGTGCGCTCGCCCTTCCAGTTTTGCCATCTGCGTTCCATGTTTGCCAGGTATTTTGGCCCAAAATGGCCATCGTCCCATCCAAACAGCTTTTGCCTGTCTTTCCAATGGACTCCCCGACCTTTCTTATTCTTTGTCGATTGTCGGGGTTCATCAGGGACTCGTTTTGGCATTATCTCGGTATACTGAATGTATAAGATTCCATCCCATATGTTTCTAACGAGTTTGGGAGCATCCGGGTTTGCTTTGTGGAATTTCTTGACAATGGCAGGGGCATTGACAACATTTTTTATGGGTTCCCAAGTGGCCTCCTCCACTGGGTAATTCTTCCATTTGATGAGGTACTCCAGCCTCACTCCTCCTCTGCCACTTATTCGGCTCTCTAAGATTTCTTCCACTTCATATTCGCCTTCCTGCGATTCTTCAACCATTTGCGTGTCCTTGCGCACCGCCGCCTTCGCTTGCTGTTTTGGGAAGACCGGTTCCCTATATGGTTTCAGCAAGACTTCGTTAAAAACGTTGTAGACCTTCCATGAAGCCGGGATTTTTAGTTTATATGAGGATTCTCCCACTTTTGCGAGTACTTCAAGTGGACCAACGAATTTTCCATCCAATTTCTTTGTAGCTTGAATGACCGGTAGGTTTTCAGTGCTAAGATAAACCTTATCTCCCAGCTTGTATTCAACGGCCTGTCGTCGGTGTGTGTCATAGCGCTCTTTCATGACTTGTGCTGCTTTTTCTAATGCCAATTTCACCTTGGCATGAACCTCCTCCAACTCTTTTGCCAATTGTTTGACTGCTATGGCTTTTGGTGCATAGGTAGGATCTAGACCCTTGTTCAGATGCCGTCCGTAATTCATGTAAAAGGGTGTGAATCCTGTGGCAGAGTGTACTCGATCATTGTGGCAAAATTGAGCCACAGATAGCCAGTCTGACCAATTATCCTGTTGATTTTTAACAAAGATGGTCAGGAATTCCTTCAACTCCTGATTAACCCTTTCTGTTTGACCATCCGTTTGAGGATGATAGGCCATAGATCGATTTGCCTTTATTCCTAACATTCCATATAAATCCATCATAAATTTTGAGGCAAATTGGGGGCCTCTATCGCTAATAACTTTTCTGGGAAGTCCATGCTCCCTGAATACATTGTCCCTAAACAGCACAGCTGTTCCCTGCAAGGTGACGTCCGATGTAGTGGGTAAAAAGTAGGTTTTCTTTGTAAATCTATCAACAATGACCAGGACCATATTATTCCCTTTGGACTCCGGCAGCAGTCCGACGAAGTCAACTGAAATGATCTCCCATGGTTCCATAGGAACTTCATTTGGTCGGAGGGGTGCTGCTTGGGCAGTCCTGTCGGGTTTTGCCTTCTGGCATGTTTCACAGCCAGGGATATATCACTCAATGTCTTTGCACATGTTGGGCCACCAGAAATTCCTGGTGAGCGATTCCAATGTCTTGGCTACTCCTGAGTGTCCCCATGAGTGATGAATGGCGATGATGTCCTCGTGTAACGCTGGTACTGCTGGTACATAGACATGTCCTTGCCAAGTGACTAGTCCCTTGTTGAGTTTGTATTCTCCACCTGTGATTTCCAGTCCCTTTACTACTTGTGTTTCCCATTGTCAACGAGGTACGTCTCGTATGTCTTTGATGATGTCTTCTATGGCTCTGTCATCATTGAAGATTCGAATGAACAAGTGTTCTTTGAGCAGAACAACTCCCTCATTATTGTTTTCCCCCTTATCATGTCCTGCTCATCTGGATAGCAAGTCAGCCTTGGTGTTGGACTTGCCACTTCAGTGCTTGATTACAAAATTGTAATCTTGCAAGTCAGTCACCCATCTCACTTGCCGCCTATTAAGGTTTTGCGCTTTCCGGAAATATGTTAGGTTCTGATGGTCTGTTAGAACCTCGATAGTTTGTTTAGCTCCCTTAAGATAATGTGCCCATTTGTAAAAGGCGTGCATCACAGCTAACATTTCTTTGTCATATATTTCATAGTTACGTTCGGCGTCATTTAAGGATTTTGAGATAAAGGCTACTGGCTTCCATACTCCGTCTTCCCTTTGCTGAGATAGGATTCCCCCAATGGCGAAATCTGAGGCATCCACTTCCACTCGGAATTGCCCTTCTTCACTAGGAATCTGAAGTACCACTTCTTCTGCAATAGTTTTCTTTAGCTTATTGAAAGCTTCATCCTGTATCTGTGTCCATGACCACTCTTCCTTTCCTGTGAGCCGTGTCAATGGCTTTGCCAGTTTTGCGAAGTCTTTTACAAATCAACGGTAAAAGTTGACGAAGCCCAGAAACTGTTGAACTTCTTTTTTGCATTTCGGTTTCGGCCACTCGGATACTGCTTTAACCTTTGCAGGATCCATACAAACAGTGTCCTTTCCAATGATTACTCCCAAGAAGTCGATTTCATTTTTATCGAAGAAACATTTTTCTGGTTTCAAAGATAATTTATGTTGTTCCAGCTTTTCTAGGATTCGGTTTACATGTTCCGTGTGTTCCTCCTGATTCCTAGAGAACACCAGGATATCATCCATGTAGATAACCACCCATCCTTCCGCTATTTCGACTCAGAAAATGTCGTTCATCATGGTTTGGAAAGTTGCAGGTGAATTCGTTAGACCGAAGAACATTACAAGAGGTTCAAACAATCCGCGATTGGTTCTGAAAGCGGCTTTCCACTCGTCCCCTTCTTTAATGCATACGTTGTTATAGCCCCAATGTATGTCCATTTTTGAAAACACTTTTGCTTGTGACAACTGATCCACAAGTTCTCCTATTAGGGGTAGGGGGTAATGATTTTTGATCGTCATTTCATTCAACTTCCTGTAATCCTGTACAGGTCTAAGTTTCCCATCCTTCTTTTTGACGAAAAAGAAGGGAGATGCCATTGGCGATTTGCTAGCTTGGATTCGTCCGGAATTCAAATTTTCCTTTATAAATTCGTCAAGCTGTTCTTGTTCGTTCTGGTTCAATGGATAAATTTTACAGTCCACTGGAGTGGATCCCAGAATTAATTCTATAGCATGGTCCCATCGTCGTCGTGGAGGGAGCTCATCGAAGGTTTCTTTTTCAAAGACCTTTTGGTGTTTCAGATAGTGATGGGGAACTGTCTCTTCGAGTGTACGTTTCTTCTCCTTTCCTGCTTGTTCCGCAGCTATCTTTGTTGCAGTGGAGGCAAAGGCTTGTACTTGTAACTCTGGTTCCCCAATATGAATGGCTAGAAGACGATCTCCTTCATGTAAGCAATAGGATACATCAATTTCGTCTTCAGGTTCCTGTACTGACGACAGTTTCCAACAAGTGCCAGGGCAATGGTTAAACTCCAAGGATTTCTTTTTCCAATTGATTGTGGGGTTGTGGTGTTCTAACCAATCATGCCCCAAGAATAAATCCATTTTACTGAGTGTAGCGACAGCACAGTCCATAATTTCTTCGTGGGATCCTATCCGTAATTTAAACTGGACAAAATATTCCACACTCCCTGATCTGTTACATGTTCCATCCACATTGTAAACTGGTATTGGGCGCAGTAGTTTCTTTTTGTTCATCTTATGTTTCTCGACGAACTCCTCGCTTATACATGAGGCGGTGCATCCCGAGTCCAGTAGCATTGTTATGTTGGCAGATTGGAAAGTGTCCATTGTGGTGAGTGTTCCTTTCAGGTCTAATTCTTGTCTCCCAACTCCTTGTACCACTTTTTCTCTTAAGTGTATCAAGTTCCAAAGAGCGTCAGTTTCTGAAAGGGCATTTAACTGTTGGACTAGTTTCCCATCTACTTCTTTCACTCACTTGTCATCAACCCATTGCCGTAGACATTCTATTGCCGTCCGTTCTGGTTGCTGCCAGATATGTCTTAATATCCATGAAGGTGTCCATGCCTTTAGTCGTTTCTCCGGTTTTGCGCTCATTTCTAAGTTTCTTATACAGTGTATGTTCCCACTGCATTCATAAAGTAATTCTTGTATGTTAATTGCAGAGTCTACTGGTACTAATACACCGTTACTCGAAACTTGTCTAGAGGCCAGTAAGGCAGAGTGTTTGTCTACTGGCTGTCTCCAAAATCCGAGACCTCCTCGATTTTGGCGCATCCTTCCGGGGTCGTTTCCCCGTTATCTATCATTCTCATTACCCTCTTTCCTTTATCTTTGGCAACCTCCTTCCTCCAGCACCTTTCTGTGGTATGTCTTTTCCATCCACATTTGCTGCATTCCGGTATGGGTTTTGTTCCTCGCGGTAGTGGGCAGCGGCGACTATAGTGTCCTTCTTTTTCGCAGTTATAACACCAGGGCTTCTTTTCCCTTTTCTTATCTACGTCCATGGCATTCGGATCTCGGCTACTGGACGCAAATGGAGTGGGTGCCTTGTATTGGTACTGAGGACGGGGGTTGTTACTTGGAGCTTGTTCCCTATACTCCTGTCGGGTTTTGGGGAATCCATATGCCTCATTGGCCTTCTGGTATGCTCGTGCTAATGCCATGACTCTCATCTGGATTTGTTGGAGAGTGGCATTGTCTGCAAGTCCCCCATATTGAATGAGATCCCGTCCAAGAGCTGGGTTGAGATTACTTTGGAATTGAGAAATCAATGCCTGATCATTCCAATCCGTTAATGAAGTGAGAGAGTTGAATTTGATAATGTAATCTTCAACTATCGTATTTCCCTGTTGTAACTTCAATAGTGCTTCGATTGCTTTTTCTTTTGTTTCTGTAGACATGAAGAAATCGTGCATTTGATTTTTGAAGTCAGTCCAGTCTGTGAATGGGAATTGGTTGATTAATGGGTGTCGCACCCATGTTCTATTGTCTTCAGACGATTCTCCTTCATTTAATTGCTGCCAGTCAAGCTGCGAGTTCCATCCGCTATTATCTATCTTGTCCTGGTACTCTTGTAGGGCTTCTTGGAATGCCTTGAGTTTGACACCACTCCAATCCGCAGCCCGGTCCCCTTTTCCACCTTTCATTCAGTACAGACATATAGGAATCTTTCTTTTGACATCAGTTTCTCGTGCCAACATGAAGTAAGTTTCCATTTGATGCAACCATCCATCAACCGTGCGTGGATCTCCTTGATAGTAATCAGGCATTTCTGCCTTTGTAAGGGGTCCAGGTTCTGGTCGGGAGCTCCACTGGTATTCATTTATTATTGCTACTAAAGCCTGTCCAGCGTTGGTTATTGCCCATTGTCTGTCCTGTTCCTGATGATGAATTTCATTTTCTCGTGCTGCTACAGCTGCAGCAGATTGCATGTCTGGGAGAGGTTCTAGCGTCTCGGAATCCATCCAGGTGTTTCTCCACCCTAGTACTGCATGATAGGCGTGGGTGACCATATCTATGGTTAATCTGAAAGGTCCGGCTCCGATTTTATAATGTCCCATCCCTTCCCTATTAAGGCATTCAACATGAAACCATCCCCTGGTGTTACTGTTGTATTTCTCAATGTGTAATGTGGTAGGGTGGGAATAGGATTTTCGGATTATGGTAGTGACATTTTCCTCTTGGAGGTTTTTGTCCCAATTGCAGATTTCTTGCAATTGCGGGTAAGCTGGCCATAAGAATTCATCCCAAAATTCCTTTTTGATCAAAACCAGGTAACAGTATCCTGGTATGTCTGGGTTAAATCCGCTGTTTGCCCAGGACATTTTTGGGTATGGATAAGGGAGCCAGGATTCTTTATCAACGATCCTTCTCCACTCCTCGATCTGTCTTTGTTTGTGGGCGTTATTTGCCCCTTGTGGATATTCCTCTGTTGATAACCAGTCTGCTGCAGTAGGGATGCCACCGCTCCAATGTGCCGCATCTCCTCCGGCAGTGATGACCTTTGCCTTGCTTTCCCCACCAGCTAATGCTGCCACTGCATATGATCGCGCTGGTTGCATTACTGGTTTTGGTTCTATTACTGCTGGGTAGGTTCGTCCTGCTGCTTGTCTTACCACCTCCTGGACAGTAACTGTTGATCGAAGGTCAACCCGTTTAATAGATGTAGTGGCGAGGGGGTGGTTTTTCAATCGTCGTTTAGATTTCGACTGTCCTCCAAAATGTACTGTCCAGGTGTAATGAGACACCTTGTGGAGGTCGACGAGTTCATCCCATGTATACTCAATGTCGTCTCGTCATATTGCTGATTCCTTAATGATGTGACAGCGCCCTGGTCGAATACTATCTTGGATAGCAAAAACTACCGTATCGTCCCTAAGCTCTGGTTCCCAATTGAGAATATCGTATAACGTCAGCCAGGCAGGCCAGTTGAACTTGTCGTAGTATTCGGCTTTGAACAGATACATGTAACAATATCCATTCTGTCTCCATTGATCGGGAGCAATAGGCCCTCGTGCTGTAGGTCCTGGTAAGTATGCTTTGACGTGGGCACGCCATCCTAACAGTCTTGCTTTATGATCATTCCAGTTGTCTTCCCCTATTTCAGACAAAAAGTGATCAAGTCCTACTGGGAGTCTGACAAGTGGTTCTGTTAAGAGGCGTTCCGGAGTGGTTGGAAGGATTCGGCCTGGAGGTTTGGTGATAAGCAAGGGATCATATCGAATCCCTTGGTGACATTCCTCTTCTTCCTTCTCCTTTTTCCACTTGGCATACCAAGTGGCTCGTATATTCCCATTTATAGCGTGCATCCAGGCATTCCAGTCTTCGTGAGACATGGTCATCCCTTCATGTGCGTATAATTCTTCAATGTGGTGGGCACATTGTAATTGTTCTATTGCAACCCGGTATCTTCTAACTGCCTTGTCTCCGTTGTTGATTAACATCAACCATTGATTGTATTTGGACGAGACGAGGGCCAGCCAGATGGGATTGGAAGTATCGCCCTTGTATTGGTCTTCCAATAATGATATGAGAGTTTGGTACTCTCATTCAGCTTTGCGCATTGCGCATTCTGCTCGTAATACGGCTTTGCTTGCCACATGCTCCATGAGAAGGGCCTCCCAGGCTTCCTTCTGTTCCACAATTTGTTGAGTCTCTCGCTTTCTGAGTAATTGTTGTGCCTCCACGCGTTCACGTTTCCGCTCCTCTTTGCGGTGCCGCCAGTATAACCTGACATGGTTGTCGTATCGACGAACAATGGTGTTGCCAATAAAAGATGGTGTCCTTGTTAGGACAGGCTCGATGGTGTGGGCCCAGTCCACCTCAAAGATTTGGCCAATCTCTGAGAGTGTCGCCTGGGCGTGTGGGAGTACATATTGAAAGTGACAATGCATTTCTGAGGGATGATAGATCGTTTCTGTAAAAATAATCTTCAATCAAGATCAGGCCCTCCACTGACTCTTGATCCGTTCGTTCGGCAGTCGGTAATCCGCGCCTGTCGATGATGTCCCTTGGGAAACAAGGGAGTTATTGTCTGCTGTGTTGTGGGTCCGCAAGCTTTTGAGATGAGTGTGCCTGGCAATTCGCCCTAATGTCCTTGTGCCAAGTTATCAACCCGAAGTTAGGTAGGGTTGCTTGTACAGAGGGTATGAAGGGACTTTGTATCAGCCTTGATACAACACTCAAATCAATTAGTTCGGTCGTTCCGTGACTTTTTCCGCAATGCTAGTATACTATGCTCAGGGCGCGTCTGTGGTCTCCTGCCTACACTCTCCCGACACACTAGTATTCTCGTCTAGCACTGTTTGGTAGACAGACCCAATGGGTGTATTGAGGACGTCTCGTTCGACGCCCGTTGACAGTATTTTTGTTGGAGTTGATGTCGCCAACGGTCCTGGGATAATCAGGTTACTACTGTCAAAGAAAGAACTAGGCCTCTGATTGTGTCGAGCAGCTATGAGCAACGTGCTCAGTGCTTGGACAGTACAGAGGGGTAGAGAAGAAAGTCTCTAGATTATGTCAGGACTGCCCTGAACACAACCTAAGCGACTCAAGTAGTGGTCTGTTAAACCAAAGGCAATACTATTGCTCAAGTAGCTATGTCCAGTGACAATAGACTATCTAGAGACTTAAGAGTCTCTCTACGCTAACTATGGCCCTTATATACCGCTCTCCTGGTCTGTGCACAGACAGCGCACAGCTAAAGTCCCTCACTGGGGATCAATGCACAGCAGCTAAGTCTGCGCCCATCTAACCATTCGTGGAGAGTTCCATCCCTTCCCAACTCCTGGGTTATCCGCATGCGGCCTTCCTATTGTTCAGGACTCTCGGCCAATTCCCATGCTCGCCGTACCGTTGACTTGGTACTCCTCGGCGTTCCCATGTCGCCCCTCAGGCGCCGTGCTGCTCATGATTCCTTTCATGGCGTAGGCCCATCATCGGGCCGTGTTCTAGTCGGCACTCGGTCTATTCCTATAGCTGATGCTGACCTAACCTCCCTCCTAATAGGGACCACAGTTCTTGTAGACCATCCTCCTAAGTCTCGTTGCATAGTCTTGTTCGTAGACGTCTGAGCGAAGTAAAATAGATAAAATGAAATGAAAAATATCCTCCAATTCCTTGAGTCCATATCCTTCTGTCTTCTATTGACATTATTGCCTCTAAGGGCATATCTTCATAAGTGTCATTGAGGTCATTACTGTAAAGGTTTGAAAATAAGAGGTGTGCTCATAACAATTTTGTTATGAGCATAACTCATCCCAGATAATTTTCACAGTAACAACATCAATGACAATTATGAAGATATGGACTTGGAGAGTTGGATACTATTTTTCTTTTCTTTCTATCTCTTTCTTTGGACTGAAACATTTAAATACAAGGGCCGGGACAAGACGCCACTAGGATGGGAAGCCTATGCGAAAGCTGCAGCCCTTATATGGAAGGTGGTTAGGTCAGCACCAGCTATAGGACTAGACTGAGTGCCAACTTAGGAGACGGCCCGATGATGGGCCTACACCATGGAAGGATACATGAGTGGCATGGTGCCTGAGGGGCGACATGGGAATGTCTGAAGGTACCAGGGACTTGGTACTGACATCGGTGGGAACAGCTGAGGGTGCTATACAATAAGCACTGCTGTATATGGGGAGATTGGGCTGGTTATGGTCATATGGGCACAGGTCGGCTGCTGCACATTGCCTTCTTATTGTGAGGGGCTTTAGCTGCGTGCTGACTGTGCACAGACCATGGAGAGACTTTATAAGGGCTGTAGTTTAGTGTAGACATCCCTTAAGTCTCTAGATAGTTTTTGTCACCTAGACATTACTAGACAGAGCAATTGGATTCATCTTTGGCTTAACCAGCCATCACTGTGGGAGGCTTGTGGTTGTGTTTAGGGACCTCCTAACACATTTGTCGTTTCAACAAGCTCATTTTCTCCAAGTTGCTGGTACATTGCATCTATCTTCCTCTTTTCTAATGCAGAAACATCCTTTTTCTCTTTTGCACAGTGATCTGTAAGCATCCCTGCCAGTTTGGAAAATAAATCCATGGTCCAAAGAAGGTGACCATAGTGCTGTCCCATTGGAGACCTGTTAAATATATCTGTGATTGTCTCCAAAGTTTTATCCCAGTCCTTCACTGACTGCTCACTTGTGCCATCAAGTGACGGCATAATTCCAAGGAAGCATGTAGCTTGCTTCTCAGTCCCATCAGCACCATTATAATCTTCAGCCTTCAAGTTAACATGCCTAGAGTTGTAGTTGATATTGCAATGGCTGGTTCCATCAGCACTAAATGTCATGGCTGCAATACCAAGATTAAGTAAAAAGTCATTGATTAATTGAATAAACCAACTCTCCGCTTCAAGCATCTCATATCCTAGCTGGATTTGTGAGGCAATCCAACCCCCCACAAGTACATGGAAAACTGTCCTCCTGCTGACAGATCCAATTGATGTTATGCCTGCAGTTTTGAAGACAGCAGAAATCACTTGACCAATATAATCCTTTGAACATCCAGCTTTTACTAGCAAGTGTATAAGATTTCTTGTATCCTCTGTATAAGCTCCTTTATGCATAAGGCTGTGTGTGGCCCTCTCCTTCAATGCCTGTTCTTGAGCCTTGGTCATTGCCAGCTGCCTTTGTGCAGCTGCAAGTTTATGATGTCTTTTGAGCCTGTATATCTGCATCTTGCATTTTTTCAACTCTTTCCTTGTAGTATTAAGCTCTTGAAAACATGATTTAATGCTTCTCATGGAGCGTTCTAGGCACAAAGAAAGATCACTTCTCAAACCAGCATTTTCCTTCTCCAAATGCATAAGTGATTGAATGGCATGATTTGCACATGATAATGTGTCTTTCTGACCCTTGGAACTCTCCCAGGCAGCTAACTTTAAGACATCAATTTGTTCCTTTAACAATCCCTTTTTCTTGTCACTGCATTGTCTAGCTCTTTTCTCAACACAAAGCTTCTTATACAGCTCCTGGTATCTCAATTTATTTTGCCTCAAGTCCTCTTTCAACCCTACAACTTTTCCTTGCTCAATCTGGAGAGCACTTTTGAGATTAGCTGAGTTACTTTTCTCATTGGCAATATTAAGCCTTTTGCAGAGCTCCTGATATTTAAAATCCATTTCCTCCAAGTCCTCTTTAAGCTTAAGAACATTTCCCTGCTCAATCTGCAGAGCAGCTTCAAGAGCAGCTGATTTACTTTTCTCATCAGCTAGCTTGCTCTCCTGGCATTGAATTGTGTCTAATGCATCATGGTAATTTGTCTCCATGTCTTTCAGAAGCTCTTTTAGTTGATCATGGGTGTGGTTAGATGCAGCTTTTGTCCTGGCATCTGCTAGATTCTGTTGTTTTGCTGCTTTTCCTGCTTTATTAGGTGGCATCCTAGCAACTGTACCTTATTATACTATTAGTTTACTATCATGCAGTAGACATGCTTACAAGGTAAGAGATGCACTGGGGATGGTGGTGGGAGGAAGAAAGATGGCCTGACATGCTGAAACCTCGTGGAAAGCCAGATCTGTTACCTGTGACAGTTCTGTGACAGAGGCTCAACTTGCAAGCTGAACTCCTCATTCCAGAGACATCAGATCAGTAAGGTATAAGGGAGAAAGTTGCTTCTATTTATATGCTCTACAACTTGTATTGACCATATTTCAAAAATACTCGACAGGATGACCCAAACAAGGGAGTGAAGTACCACATTCTGGGTATTAGACCAAGAATTATAACATTCTGATCAATAGAAGTTGTAGGGCATGGAATAAGAAGCAACTTTCTCCCTTACACCTTACTGATCAGATGTATCTGGAATGAGGAGTTCGGCTTGCAAGATTAGCCCCTGTGACAGGGTGACATTTGGCAGGCATTTGCCCATTGGCATACTTCTGGTATATCAGGCTTATTACAGCTGGTACATAGTTGCAGATTCATTGCATAGAATCCCATCTTTACTCTACTATGAGCCATTTGAGCATGGTGATAAGGGGGAATGTGGTTGGGTCAAGATTTCGGAGTGTCACAGCCAAGTCACACGCATGTGACGCGTGTCACGCTTTTTTAAAATTTATTTTTAAATTTTTATTTTTAATGGATATGTGTAGCATACCCCTTTCTACTGGGGAGGACAAGGTAAACATAACTATCTTGTATGTAGGAGACGAAGCTGGGTCTGGAGGTCCAGAGTACTTATATGTAAGGTGGCAGGATCTATCCCTGTGTGCATGGTGCGGACAACTAGTGTGGAGCCTTAAGAGGCTCCCATGGAAGTGGGCAAGCGACAAGTAGGGCATGCATTGGCATGCTGGTGAGATCTAATGAGTTGATGTTGGCGGATGCAGTCAAGGTGCTGGGCTTCCAAGGCAGCCAGCGGTTTAGGGGTGAAATGGGCCCCATAGAATGGGCAGGATCAGGAGATGGCAGAGTGGCCACCATTGCAGTTCAGGCACTTCAGTAATGAGAGGCAATTCGCTGTCCGTGACAGCTGCGGACAGGTGGAGCAAGTAGGGCACTTTGGGGAAATGGCCACAAGGGAGGTTGCAGTCATTACCAGTAAAACACTTCAGGCATGAAGTGGGGAGAGTTGTCAGCTGCTGAACCAGGGCAGTTGGTGACAGGTGGTGACAGGTTCATTCCAGGTGAAGGTGGCTGTGGACTGAGCCACTGCCATGGTGATAAGTTCGCTCTGCTATTGGAAATAGGGAGGAAAGGAGAAGTGTGAGGTCGTGAAAGGATTCCTGTCAACTCCGGTGCACTGGTTGTCAATGCTACTAGGCGTGGAACTGTGGAGTTCGCAGAAAATAATGCTATAGCACACAAGTGTGTAATGGCAGCAATGCAGAACACAGAGTGCAACAAGACTTGAGATGTAAATGAGACAAGGAGGGTGAGACTAGAGGCTGAGGCTCGAAGGGATACTCTATTCTGGGATCTAATCTGGTACTGAGCTAATTGTACATGGGCTTTATATACAATTTTCTACTCTAGATAATGAAATAACACTTGTAAAATTTCTCCTTGCAACCATATATCCAAATCCATCTTGAAGGTCTTCTTGCAATGGGGCTAGCTGAGGGACGCGATGGTGGAATACAAGTGCCGCAGTGGGAACCAATACCATGACCCTACACAGGATGCTAACAGACTTGTCGGATTGAAATAGACTTGCCTGATTGCCATGTGTGGCAACTCTGGGGTTCATCTGACTTGATGCAGCCCTGTTCTCAATATTCTGCAGACCTGACTAGTCTATACCATATCTGATTGTTGGCCAATGGCTTTATTCATCTGCTAGGGGCCTGATCCGCTATGTTGGTGCATCACTAGGGATGATGTGGCGTCCATGTATGGGTGACCCTGGCATCGCAGAAGGTAGATCCTTTCCTAATGCAGATATTGCTTTGATGGCACCTGTCCCTTCTCCGGTGAACTAAGCTTGTGCCAGCTGATGATTTTCCTGCAACTCAGCCAATGGGGTGCTGACATCGGGTGTGAATGGCCAACTGGTGTGGGGTTTCGATGGCATATGCAGGAGGCGACTCAATCATTGGTTGTGGGTGATGCTTGCCTTACTGTGGAAAAATGCGGAGTTGCACAGAATTGCATGGAGTTGCTTGTTGCTATTGTGGAATACCTGCAGATGACTCCTATACACCCCTAGCTTGGAACAATGCTCATCATCTCCCCCCCACTTAAAAATCTGACTGTCCTCAGTCAGTCACATGAAGGAACTGGCTAGTCGATTGCTGGTGGTCAAAATGAAAATGGAAATAAATCTTGACAAATGAAGAATGGCGAATGGTGTGGCTATGTACTGGGTATCTTGTGGAATTCGTGCCATCTGTCTTCTGTTTTCAGTAGCTGCCTCCTGGGTCTGGGTCATTGTCTATGTGTGGCCTGTTAGGGATGACCTAAACACAACCCAAAGAGCTTATGAGAAGTGGCCTGTTCAGCCAGAGACAAGACTGTTTGCTCAAGAAGAAGTGTCTAGGACACAAACTATCTAGAGTCTTAGGGACTTGCTACCTAAGACTACAACCCTTATATACCCATTCCCTGGTCTGTGCGCAGACAGCGTGCAGCTAAAGTCCCTCAAGCTGGGATCAATGCGCAGCAGCCAATCTGCACCAATCTGACCTTATCTGGGATCATCCTCCCACACCAACACACTGTCCTTCCATATGTGGCCACACTATTGTCTTGCATCTTGGCCAATTCCCATGTTGCCCCTCAGGCGCCATTTGGCATATGTATCCATCATAGCCTAGGCCCATCATCAGGCCATCTGTCCAGTCAGCACTTGGTATATCCCATAGCTGATGCTGACCTAACCACCTTCCATATAAGGGTCGCAGTCCTAACATAGCCAGTCCCCACGACCATGGTATTGTCCAAGTCCTGTATCTAAACGTTTAAGTGCAGATAAAAAGATAAAAAGAAAAGAAAAATATATCCCAGTCCTCTGAGCCCATATCTTCGTTATCGTCATTGACGTCATTACTGTAAAAATTGAATAGGATGAGTTATGCTCATAACATCACCCCCCCCTTAAGGCCTCATGTCCCGAGAGGCTGACATCTCCGCATCCACATAGTGTGGATCTCTCTTCATTTTTTGATAAAAGCAGTTCAACTGCTCGCTCTGTTCTTCAGGTGTCAAGCCTGACCATTCCAATTCCTTGTCCTCAATCTCTTCAACAGTGGTTTTCCACTGAACTTGTTTCCGTGTAGGGCATGCAACGCCCTTGATCCTTTTCTGTCGGTCTTCCTCTGACTTGCTGCTTTCCTTCGCAGCTTCTGGCTTCCTTCCCTTTTTTAAGATTTTCTTTTGAAGACACTCAGTGTCTTTCTTGTGCACTTGGTGCTCCTCTTCCAGTTCCTCTTTTTTGCCCCTTAATGGGAAATTAAGCATGGGTGACCACCCACCACACTCCAGGTCCCTGGAGAATGTCCCATCAGTATCATCTGGAAGCTCCATGATTGCATTCCAGTCTCCTTTCCAATTGCACCATCTGTGCTCCATTTTTTCCAGGTATGCTGGTCCAAAATGACCATCATCCCATCCAAATAGTTTTTTATCTTTCCAGTGAGTTCCACGACTTTGTTTGTGCCTTTGTGCACTAGGGGTTTGTCAAGGGACTGTCTGTGTGAATTGGATGTAAACCTTTCCGTCTCTAAGGTTTCGTATCCGCTTCAGCACATCAGGGTTTTCTCTGTGAAACTTTTTGACCTTCACCTGTGCATTGGCAACATTGTCTGCCAGTTCCCAAGTGGATTCTTCCACTGGATAGTGTTTCCATTTTACAAGGTATTCCAACCTCCCACCGCTCCATCTGCTGATGCAGCTATCCATGATTTCCTCTACTTCATATTCGTCCTCCTGGGACTCCTCCACCATTTGCACATCCTTGCGCGCCACTGCTTTTGCCTTTTGCTTGGGGAATTCCAGTTCCCTGTATGGCTTCAACAAGACTTCATTGAAGACATTGTAGACCCACCATGATGTGGGGATCTTGAGTTTATATGACGACTCACCAACCTTGGCGAGGACTTCCAGTGGGCCGACAAATTTCCTGTCGAGCTTCTTTGTTGCTTGAATAACTGGCAAGTTTTCCATGCTGAGATAGACCTTGTCACCCAGTTTATACTCCTGTGCTGCTTGGTGGTGACTATCATATCACTCTTTCATGATTTGAGCGGCTTTTTCCAAAGCCCACTTTGCCTTTGCATGCACATCCTCTATTTCTTTTTCCAGTTGTTCCACGACTACCACCTTCGGCACATAGGTGGGATCCAAACCCTTGTTCAGGTGTTGTCCGTAATTCATGAAGAAAGGCGTAAAGCCCATGGATGAGTGTACTCAGTCATTGTGGCAGAATTGCGCCACTGACAGCCAATCACTCCAGTTGTCCTGGCAATTGTTTATGAACATGGTCAGGAATTCCTTTACTTCCTGATTGACGTGTTCCATCTGTCCATCCATTTGTGGGTGATAGTGTTATGAGCACCTCTCATTTTCACACTTTACAGTAACGACATTGATGACAATTACGAAGATACGATCACGAGGAGTCGGGGAATATTTTTCTTTTCATTTTATCTATTTTATCAAGCTCAAATGTCTACAAACAAGACTATGTGACGGGACTTAGGAGGATGGCCTATGAGAACTGCGGTCCCTACAAGGAAGGAGGTTAGGTCAGCATCGGCTATAGGAATAGACCAATTGCCGACAGGGAACACGGCCCGATGATGGGCCTACGCTATGAAAGGAATCATGAGCGGTACGGCGCCTGAGGGGCGACATGGGAACACTGAAGGAAACCGAGTCAATGGTATGGCGAGCATGGGAATCGGCCGAAGACCTGAACAATAGGAAGGCCGCATGCGGATAACCCAAGAGATGGGAAGGGATGAAACTCTCCAGAGACGGTTAGATGGGCGCAGATTGGCAGCTGCGCATTGATCCCGGCTTGAGGGACTTTAGCTGCGCGCTGTCTGCGCACAGACCAGGGGAGTTGTATAAAAGGGACGTAGTTTACAGTAGGAGACTCTTAAGTCTCTAGATAGTCTATTGTCACTGGACATAGCTACTTGAGCAATCAGAATCGTCTCAGGTTTAACAAACCACCGCTCTAGTCCTTTAGGTTGTGTTCAGGGCAGTCCTGACATAATCTAGAGACTTACTACTCTACCCCTCTGTGCCGTCCAGCACCGAGCACGCCGCTCGTAGTTGCTCCTGACGATCAGAGGCCTAGTTTGATCTTTTGGGAGGTTGTAATCCGCTAGAGTCCCGGAACCTCTCGTCGACTCCGACATACTTTAACGGTTGTAATCCGATTATCCTGGAACCATTGGCGACTCCGACTTCGACACACCACTGTCAACGGGCACTGTATAAGTGTCCTCAATACACCCGTGGGGCCTGGCGACAAACCCAAGCTTGGGTGGCTACAAACAGTAAAGGACGAGAATACTAGTTCACCGGGGTGAAGCATAGGCAGGAGACCATAGACGCACCCTGGGTATAGTATACCTTTATTGTGGAAAAGCTCAGGAACGAGCGAAACAAATCGATTCGAGTGTGTATCAAGGCTGATACAAAGTCCCTTCACACCCTCTGTACAAGCAACCCTACCTGACTTCGGGTTGATAACTTGGCACAAGGACATTAGGGCGAACTGCTGGGCACACTAGTTTCGAGAGCTTGCGGACCCACGACACAGCAGACAGTATCTCTCTTGTTTCCCAAGAGACGTCATCAACAGGCGCGGATTTTATCGACTGCCGCAAAGAACAGATCAAGAGTCAGTGGAGGGCCTGATCTTGATTGAAGATTTCTTTTAACAGGAAAACATCATCACTCCTCCTCGCATAAAAAATGAGCTGCACATTCCAATACGTAATACCATACGCTCAGGCGACACTTTCAGAGATTGGCCAAATCTTTGAAGCGGACTGGGCCCACCATATCGAACCTGTATTAATCAGGACACCAACTTTGTCGGCGACAGCATCGTCCGCCAATACGACAACCACGTCAGGCTGTACTGGCGATACCGCAAGGAGGAGCGGAAACAAGAGCGCGCCGAAGCGCAGAAACTATTACGAGAGAGGGAGCTCCAGCAAGAGCTTGAACAGAAGGAAGCCTGGGAGGCTCTTCTTATGGAACGCGCCACCACCAAAGCAGTATTACGCGCAGAACGCGCAATGAGAAAGGCGGAGAGGGAATACCAAACCCTCATACAGTTACTGGAGGACAAATACAGGGGCGACACCTCCAACCCCATTTGGCTCGCATTAATGTCGTCAAAATATAATCAATGGTTAATGTTAATTAACAATGGCGACAAAGCAATAAGAAAATACAAGGTGGCTTTAGAACGATTACACCATGCTCATCATGTTCAAGAACTATATGAGCACGAGGGAATGGTTATGAGTCATGAGGATTGGAACGCGTGGATGCACGCAATAAATGGGAATATACGAGCCACTCGTTATGCCAAGTGGAAAAAGGAGAAGGAAGAAGAGGAACAGCGACAAGGAATTCGATATGACCCCTTACTAGTCACCAAACCCCCTGGTCGCATTCTTCCTATAACGCCAGAACGACTCGTGACCGAACCACTTGCGAAACTTCAAATTGGACTCGACCATTTCCTACCAGAAATTGGGGAAGATAGCTGGAATGATCACAAAGCCAGACTGCTAGGATGGCGCGCTAACGTCAAAGCATACCTGCCTGGACCAGCTGCACGAGGACCAATCGCTCCAGATCAATGGAGACAAAATGGGTATTGTTACATGTACCTGTTTAAAGCCGAGTATTACGACAAGTTCAATTGGCCCGCCTGGCCAACACTCTACGATATCCTTAATTGGGAACCCGAGCTCAGAGACGACACTGTAGTCTTCGCTATCCAGGACAGTATTCAACCTGGACGATGTCACATTATAGAAGAAACCGCCATACGGAGAGATGACATTGAATACACTTGGGACGAGCTCGTCAACCTTCATAAGGTTTCCCATTACACCTGGACAGTACGGTTTGGTGGACAATCAAAATCTAAGCGTCGACTCAAAAATTGTCCTCTGGCCACCAAATCCGTTAAAAGGGTTGACCTTCAATCAACAGTCACTGTCCAAGAAGCAGTAAACCAAGCAGCAGGAAAATCCTACCCGACAGTAGTTCAACCCAAACCAGTAATGCAACCAGTGCGATCATACGCAGCGGCAGCATTGGCTGGAGGAGAAAACAAGGCAAAAGTCATCACGGTGGGGGGAGACGCAGCGCATTGGAGTGGTGGAGTTCCTACCGCTGCCGATTGGTTATCCACAGAAGAATATCCTCAGGAGGCAAACAAAGCCCACAAAAAATGACAAATTGAGGAATGGAGAAGGGTTGTCGAAAAGGAATCTTGGCTTCCCTATCCTTACCCAAAAATGTCCTGGGGAGATAGCGGACTCAACCCAGACGTACCAGGGTACTGTTATTTGGTACTAATCAAAAAGGAATTCTGGAGCGAGTTCCAATGGCCAGCTTACCCACAGTTACAAGAAATATGTAACTGGGATAAAAACCTTCGAGAGGAAAACGTTACAACAATCATTCGACGATCCTACGGAGACAAAACCACTCTTCACATTGAGAAATATAACAGCAATGTTAGGGGATGGTTCCACGTCGAATGTCTTAACAGAGAAGGCATGGGGCACTACAAAATGGGAGCAGAACCAGAGGAAGGAGAAGTCATAAGCCTGGGAGAGAACAGCGACTTAGGAGCACCAGAGCAACCAGCGTGATCGGACGCAGCGGCAGCCCTGGTAGAGATAGACCCTTGCCTTCGTATTCATCAGCCAGAAATAACAGAAAGACAACAGAATAAATTACACCCAAAATACCCGGGTTACTGTTATCTTTGGTTGGTAAAAAAGAAATATTGGAATACCTATAAATGGCCAGCGTACCCCACCATCAGGGAAATCTATGGGTGGGACCCAGAACTCATGGATGAAGAACGACCAATATTTTGGAGGTGAACAAAAGGCTGCAATCATATGTGGCATTGTGCTCGGGTAACCGGAGAACCCAATGGGTGGCCATGGATGAAGGCAATGATGTGGCAGGGCAATGGATCGCATCGAGTTGGTGTAGGAACATTCAGGCTCACTGTGGATATGGTAACCCACGCCTATCATGCCATAATGGGATGGAGGAATGCGTGGATGGATTCAGAAACCATAGAACCGCTTCCTGATACTTAACTGGCGGCAGCAGTAGCGGCGCGAGAGAATGAAATTCACCGTCAAGAACAGGACCAACAAAGAGCCATCACCAACGCAGGACAGGCCCTGGTTGCTATAATAAACGAATACCAGAGAAGCAACAGGACTGAACCCGGACCCCTCACAAAGGCAGAAATGCCCGATTACTACCAAGGAGATCCACGAACGGTGGATGGATGGTTAAGGCAGATGGAGACCTATTTCATGCTGGCACGAGAAACAGATGTAAAAAGAAAGATTCCTATATGCCTCTACCGGATGAAAGGGGGAAAAGGAGATCGAGCTGCCGACTGGAGTGGCATCAAACTCAAAGCACACCAAGAAGCACTCCAGGAATATCAGGACAAGATCGACAATAGCGGATGGAGTTCGCAACTCGATTGGGCGCAGTTAAATGCGGGGGAGTCAACAGACGATGACCGGGCATGGATACGACGACCACTACATAATCAGTTTCCATTCACGGACTGGACCGACTTCAAAAATCAAATGCACGATTTCTTATGTCCACAGAAACTAAGGAGAAAGCAATCGAGGCACTACTGAAGTTGCGACAAGGAACTATGATAGTGGAGGATTACATCGTTAAATTCAACTCCCTCACTTCCTTAACAGACTGGAATGACCAGGCATTAATTTCCCAATTTCAAAGCAATCTCAATCCGGCCTTAGGGCGAGATCTTATTCGATACGGAGGACTTTCGGACACCGCTACTCTCCAGCAGATTCAAACAAGAGTTATGGCATTGGCATGAGCCTATCGAAAAGCCAACGAAGCATACGGTTTCCCAAAGGCGAGACAGGAATATAGGGAACAGACCCCAAGTACTTATTCACGTCCTCAATACCAGTACAAAGCACCTGCTCCATTTGCATCAAACAGTCGAGATCCAAATGCCATGGACATAGATAAAAAGAAGGGAAACACGCCCTGGTGCTACAACTGTGAAAAGGAAGGTCACTATAGTTGTCACTGCCCTCTACCACGAGGAAAGAAGCCCATACCCGAGTGCAGGAATTGCAGAAGGAAGGGTCATACGGTAGAAAGATGTTGGAAAAAGGAACCAGCAAGAAACAAGGGGAAACAAGTAATGAGGATGATAGATAATGGGGAAACAACCCCAGAGGGATGTGCCAAAATCGAAGAAATCTCGGATTTTGGAGACAGCCAGTAGATAACCGCTCTGTCTTACTGGCCTCGGAGCAAGTTTCGCGTAAAAATGTATTAGTACCTAGAGATTCTGCAATAAATGTACAATATTTACTCTACGAATGCAGAGGGAAAATACATCAAATAAGAAACTTGAAAATGAGCGCACAACCTGGAAAAAGATTGGAGACATGGACACCGCCATGGGTACTAAGATGAATATGGCAGCAAGACAAACAAACGGCAATCGAATGCCTGAGACAGTGGGTAAATGAAAAAAGAATTCAAGAAGTAGATGGGCAACTGGTTCAACAATTGAACACCTTATCAGAAACCGATGCTCTATGGAACCTAGTACACCTAAGGGAAAAGGTAGTACAGGGAGTTGGAAAGCAGGAGTTAGACCTGAAGGGGATACTCACCACTATGGATACCTGCCAATCCGCCAACATCACTATGCTACTTGACTCTGGATGCACTGCCTCGTGTATAAGTGAGGAGTTTGTCAAAAAGCATAAAATGAACAAAAAGAAATTGCTGCGCCCCATACCGGTATACAATGCAGACGGCACTCGAAATGGGTCAGGGAGTGTGGAATATTTCGTGCAATTCAAACTACGCATAGGGTCTCATGAGGAAGTCATGGATTGCGCTGTCGCCACTCTTAGTAAAACGGATTTGTTCCTAGGACACGATTGGTTAGAACATCACAATCCAACCATCAACTGGAAGAAAAAATCCTTAGAGTTTAACCGCTGCCCAGGAACCTGTTGGAAGCCATCTTCGGCTCAAGAACCGGAGGATGAGATCGATGTTTCATATTGTCTAAACGAAGGAGAATGTCTTTTGGCCATACACATTGGAGAACCCGAATTACGCATACGAGCCTTTGCTTCAACCGCCACCAAAATAGCTGCGGACCAGGCAGAAAAAGAAAAAAAGCGTACCCTAGAGGAAGCCGTTCCCCACCATTACTTAAAACACTGAAAGGTATTTGAGAAAGAAACCTTCGATGAGCTTCCACCAAGACGACGATGGGATCACGCAATCGAACTTATACCTGGTTCGACTCCAGTAGATTGCAAAATCTATCCCTTAAACTGGGATGAGCAACAACAACTAGACGAGTTCCTCAAGGAAAACTTGGATACCGGACGAATCCAACCTAGCAAATCGCCTATGGCGTCTCCTTTCTTCTTTGTCAAGAAAAAGGATGGAAAACTTCGACCTGTACAGGATTACAGGAAGTTAAACGAAATGACAGTTAAAAATTGGTATCCTCTACCCCTGATCGGAGAACTGGTAGACCAATTATCTCAAGCTAAAATCTTTTCAAAAATGGATGTTCGCTGGGGATATAATAATGTCCAAATAAAAGAGGGAGACGAATGGAAAGCCGCCTTCAGAACCAACAGAGGATTGTTTGAGCCATTAGTCATGTTCTTCGGACTCACTAACTCACCCGCTACCTTCCAAACCATGATGAACGACATCTTTTGAGTCGAAATTGCAGAAGGATGGGTAGTTATTTACATGGATGATATCTTGGTATTCTCAAAAAACCAAGAAGACCATACGAAACATGTAAACCGAATCCTGGAGAAACTAGGACAACACAAGCTTTCTTTGAAGCCGGAAAAATGTTTCTTCGACAGAAATGAAATTGATTTCCTGGGAGTTATCATCGGAAAAGACACCGTTCGCATGGATCCTGCAAAGGTCAAGGCAGTATCTGAATGGCCAAAACCAACGTGCAAAAAGGAGGTTCAACAGTTTCTAGGTTTCGTTAATTTCTATCGTCGATTCGTGAAGGATTTCGCTAAATTGGCAAAGCCGTTAACACGGCTTACTGGAAAAGAAGAATGGTTGTGGACACAACTACAAGACGAAGCTTTTGAGAAACTCAAGGAAACAATAGCACAGGAAGTAGTACTTAGAATCCCCGACGAGGAAGGGCAATTCCGAGTAGAAGTCGACGCTTCAGACTTCGCAATTGGGGGAATATTGTCACAACAACGGAAGGATGGATTATGGAAACCAGTGGCCTTCATTTCTAAATCGCTCAATGACGCTGAAAGAAACTACGAGATCTATGATAAGGAAATGCTTGCGGTAATGCACGCCTTCTACAAATGGGCGCACTACCTCAAGGGAGCCAAGCAAACTATTGAGGTTCTAACGGATCACCAAAACCTCACATATTTCCGAAAGGCTCAGAACTTGAATAGACGACAGGCAAGATGGGTAACTGACTTGCAAGACTATAACTTCGTAATTAAGCACAGAAGTGGCAAGTCGAATACCAAGGCAGACCTACTATCTCGGCGCACGGGACATGATAAGGGCGAAAAAGATAATGAAGGAGTCGTGTTGCTTAAAGAACACCTGTTCGTCCGAGTCTTTGACGACGATAGAGCCATAGAAGATATTATCAAAGACATACGGGATGTGCCTCGTCGACAATGGGAAACGCAGGTAGTAAAAGGTTTAGAAAAAGGCAACAAAGAATACAGATTGGACAAGGGATTAGTCACTTGGCAAGGACGCATCTATGTGCCAGCAGTACCCGCATTATGAGAGGACATCATTGCTATCCACCACTCTTGGGGGCATTCAGGAGTAGCCAAGACACTGGAATCGCTCACCAGAAATTTCTGGTGGCCTAATATGCGCAAGGACATTGAACAATACATCCCTGGATGTGAGACGTGCCAGAAAGCCAAACCTGACAGGACAGCGAGAGCGGCACCCCTGCGACCGAACGAAGTTCCTAGCGAACCATGGGAAATCATTTCGGTCGACTTTGTCGGACCATTGCCAGAGTCAAAAGGAAACAACATGGTCCTGGTCATTGTAGACCGTTTTACCAAGAAGTTGTATTTCATACCCACCACCTCAGAAATTACCTCACAGGGAACAGCAGTGCTATTCCGAGATAATGTATTCAGGGAGCACGGACTCCCCAGAAAAGTTATTAGTGACCGAGGTCCCCAATTCGCCTCAAAATTCATGACGGACCTATATGGAATGTTGGGGATTAAAGCAAACAGATCAACGGCTTATCACCCTCAAATGGACGGACAAACAGAAAGGGTCAATCAGGAGTTGAAGGAGTTTTTAACTATCTTCATTAATAACTGACAGGACAACTGGTCGGATTGGTTATCGGTAGCACAGTTTTGTCACAACAACAGAGTTCATTCGGCAACAGGGTTCACCCCATTCTACATGAACTATGGATGACATCCGAATAAAGGTCTCGACCCAACTTACGCACCGAAAGCAGTAGCTGTTAAACAGCTAGCAAAAGAGTTAGAGGATGTTCACGCTAAAGCAAAAGTAGCACTAGAAAAGGCAGCGAAAATAATGAAGGAACATTATGACACCCATCGCCAGAAGGCACGAGAATACAAACCCGGAGATAAGGTTTATCTCAGTACAGAGAACTTACCAGTTATTCGGGTAACCAAGAAGTTGGATGGGAAATTCATCGGCCCGCTCGAAGTACTCGCCAAAGTGGGCGAATCCTCATATAAATTAAAAATCCCGGCCTCATGGAAGGTCTACAACGTCTTCAACGAAGTCCTTTTGAAGCCGTATAAGGAACCAGTCTTCCCAAAGCAACAGGCAAAAGCAGCAGCACGAAAAGAAGCACAAATGATAGAAGAGTCGCAGGAAAGAGAGTACGAGGTCGAAGAAATACTGGAAAGCCGAGTTAGCGGTAGAGGAGGAACGAGGCTGGAATACCTCGTTAAATGGAAGAACTACCCGGTGGAGGAGGCCACCTGGGAACCAGTCAAGAATGTCGTCAATGCACCCGCTATCATTAAAAAATTCCATAAAACAAACCCAGACGCCCCAAAACTGGTTCGAAATCTGCGAGATGGAAAACGATACATCCAATACATGGAAATCCAGCCTAAATCGAAACCTCAAAAAACCACTAGTGCATCACAGCACAAACAACGGAAAGGGGTTCATTGGAAAGATCGTCAACGGCTGTTTGGATGGGACGATGGCCGTTTTGGGCCGAAGTATCTCGCCAACATGGAACGAAGATGGCGGAATTGGAAAGGGGAACGCGCGGCAATAATGGAATTGCCTGACGACACCGATGGGACGTTCTCCAGAGATCTGGAGCGTGGCGGGCGGTTTAAACCCATGCTTAATTTCCCACAGAAGACGGAAGAGGAGGAACTAGCGGAGGAGCAAAGAGCTCAGGAGAAGGATATGGCGGTACTCGCCAAGAAAATCAAAAAGAAGAAGGAGACGGTAGTGGCTGCTAAGGAAAGCAGCGAGTCGGAAGAGGACCGACAGAGGAGAATCCAAGGCGCAAGTCATCAGAGAAAATCACTGGTCAGCTACAAGACCACTATTGAAGAAGTCAAAGACGTCGACTCAGAAAAAATTGGGCTGTCGCCCAATGATCAACAAGCGCGCCTGGCCGCGTTTTATGCTCGGATGAAGGAGGACCCAAGATATGTGGACTCCGCCACGTCAGCCTCTCGGGACGCGAGGCCTTGAGGGGGGGGTGATGTTATGAGCACCTCTCATTTTCACACTTTACAGTAACGACATCGATGACAATTACGAAGATACGATCACGAGGAGTCGGGGAATATTTTTCTTTTCATTTTATCTATTTTATCAAGCTCAAACGTCTACGAACAAGACTATGCAACGGGACTTAGGAGGATGGCCTATGAGAACTGCGGTCCCTACAAGGAAGGAGGTTAGGTCAGCATCGGCTATAGGAATAGACCGATTGCTGACAGGGAACACGGCCCGATGATGGGCCTACGCTATGAAAGGAATCATGAGCGGTACGGCGCCTGAGGGGCGACATGGGAACGCCGAAGGAAACCGAGTCAACGGTATGGCGAGCATGGAAGACCTGAACAATAGGAAGGCCGCATGCGGATAACCCAAGAGATGGGAAGGGATGAAACTCTCCAGAGACGGTTAGATGGGCGCAGATTGGCAGCTGCGCATTGATCCCAGCTTGAGGGACTTTAGCTGCACGCTGTCTGCGCACAGACCAGGGGAGTTGTATAAAAGGGACGTAGTTTACAGTAGGAGACTCTTAAGTCTCTAGATAGTCTATTGTCACTGGACATAGCTACTTGAGCAATCAGAATCGTCTCAGGTTTAACAAACCACTGCTCTAGTCCTTTAGGTTGTGTTCAGGGCAGTCCTGACAGATAGGCCATTGATCTATTGGCCTTGATTCCCAACATCCCATATAAGTCGTCCATAAAATTTGAAGCGAACTGTGGTCCCCTGTCGCTTATCACTTTTCTTGGGAGTCCATGCTCCCAGAATACGTTGTCTCTGAACAGCATGGCTGTTCCCTGCAATGTGATTTCTTTTGTGGTCAGTAAGAAGTATGACTTCTTAGTAAACCTGTCCACAACAACCATTATTGTATCCATTCCTTTTGATTGGGGTAATGGTCCCATGAAGTCTACTGAAATGACTTCCCATGGTTCTGTTGGAACTTCATTGAGTCTAAGAGGTGCCGCTCGCACTTGTTGATCCGGTTTTGCCTTCTGGCATGTTTCACAACCCAGAATATTGCGTTCTATGTCCTCACGCATATTTGGCCACCAAACGTTCTGTGTCAAAGGCTCCAATGTCTTTGCTACTCCTGAGTGCCCCCATGAATGGTGAATTGCAATGACGTCCTCTCGCAATGCCACGACTGCTGGTACGTATACTCGTCCCTTCCAGGTGACGAGTCCCCTCTCTTGTTTATAGTCTCCCCTAACTTTTTCAAGTCCTTTGACCACTTGGGTCTCCCACTGCCACTTGGGTACATCACGGATATCTTTTATGATGTTGTTTATTGCACGATCATCATCAAATACACGTACAAAGAGGTGTTCTTTTAAGAGGATCACCCCTTTGTTATCATTTTCCCCATGAGTATGTCCTGCTCATCTAGATAGTGAGTCTGCCTTGGTATTGGACTTCCCACTCCTATGTTTTATGACAAAGTTGTATTCCTGCAAGTCCGTCACCCATCTTGCCTGTCACCGATTTAGATTTTGTGCCTTTCTGAAATAAGTCAAGTTCTGATGATCCATTAGAACTTCGACCATCTGTTTGGCCCCTTTGAGATAGTGGGACCATTCATAGAAAGCGTGCATTACTGCGAGCATCTCTTTGTCATAGATCTCATAGTTGCATTCAGCATCATTAAGGGATTTTGAAATGAAAGCCACTGGCTTCCAAACGTCGTCTTCTCCTTGTTGTGACAGGATCCCTCCAATAGCAAAGTCAGAGGCATCCACCTCGACTCAGAACTGTCTGTCTTCATTTGGGATCCATAATACCACCTCCTCCACGATTGTCTTTTTCAACTTTTCAAAAGCTGTGTCTTGAAGTTCTGTCCATACCCAGTCATCTTTTCCAGTAAGATGGGTAAGGGGTTTTGCCACCTTGGCAAAGTCCTTCATGAATCATTGGTAAAAGTTAATGAAGCCCAGGAATTGTTGGACTTCCTTTTTGCAGGTGGGCGTAGGCCACTCCATTACTGCCTTTACTTTGGCAGACTCCATGCATACTGAGTTCTCGCTGATTACAACCCCCAGAAAGTCCATTTCCTTCTTATCAAAGAAACACTTCTCTGGTTTCAATGATAACTTGTGCTCTGCAAGTTTTGCCAATATACAGTTAACCTGAACCATATGTTCCACCTGGTTTTTTGAGAATATGAGTATATCGTCCATATAGATGATGACCCATCCTTCCACTATTTCGACTCGGAATATGTCATTCATCATTGTTTGGAAAGTCGCCAGTGAATTGGTGAGTCCGAAAAACATGACCAGAGGTTTGAAGAGTCCTCTATTGGTTCGGAAAGCTGCCTTCCACTTGTCTCCTTCTTTGATTCACACATTGTTGTATCCCCAATGTATATCCATTTTTGAGAAGACTTTGGCCTGTGATAACTTGTCAACTAACTCCCCTATGAGCAGGAGTGGGTAATGGTTCTTTATCGTCATTTCATTTAACTTCCAGTAATCCTGTACCAGTCATAGTTTTCTGTCTTTTTTCTTGACAAAGAAAAAAGGCGATGCCATAGGTGATTTACTTGGCTGGATTTGTCCAGAGTCCAAGTTTTCCTTCAAAAATTCATCCAGTTGTTGCTGCTTGTCCCTGTTTAGTGGGTATATCTTGCAGTCAACTGGGTTAGACCCAGGAATCAATTCAATGGCATGATCCCATCACCTCCGTGGTGGTAATTCATCAAAAGTCTCCTTTTCAAAGACCTTTCAATGACCTAAGTAGTGTCTGGGGACTGCCTCCTCTAGAGTACGCTTTTTGCCCTTCTCGGCCTCCTCCACTGCTATCTTTGTAGCAGTTGACACATATGCCCTGATGCGCAATTCTGGTTCCCCAATGTGGACTGCCAATAATTGTTCCCCTTTTTCTAGAAGTTGGGATATATTCATCTCATCTTCTGGTTCCTGTACTGATGAGGTTTTCCAACATGTACTGGGACATTGGTTAAACTTGAGGGATTGTTTTTTCCAATTGATGGTTGGATTGTGAAGCCTTAACCAATCGAAACCTAAGAACAAATCTGTTTTTCCAATGCGCATTACTGTGCATTCTATGATCTCTTTGTGGTTCCCTATTTGTAGTTTTACTTCAGCCATGTATTTTAACAATCCCATTGAGTTTGTTGTTCCATCTGCATTATATACTGGTACTGGTTGGATTAGATGTTGCTTTGCTATCTGATGCTTTTCTACAAAGTCTTCACTAATACAAGACCCCGTGCATCCAGAGTCCAGTAACATTTTAATGGGAATGTTTTCCTGTGTATCCAGAGTTGTTACGACTCCTTTCAGATCAAGTTCATTTTTTCCGGTTCCCTGCACCCTTTTTTCCCTTAAGTGCACCAGGTTCCACAGTGCCTCTGTTTCTGGCAAGGCGTTTAATTGATCTACCAGTCGTCCATCCACCTCATTTATTCGTTTGGTGTTTACCCATTGCTGTAAACATTCCACTGCTATCTGTTTGGGTTGTTCCCAAATCCTTCTTAATACCCACTGCAGGGTCCATGTTTTTAGTCTCTGTCCTTGCTTTGCGCTCACCCTCAGATTTCTTAAGTGATGTATGTTCCTGCTGCACTTGTACAGTAAGTCATGCAATTTAATTTGGGAATCTACGTGTACTGATACATCACTATCTGAAACCTGAGTAGCAGCCAGCAGCACTGAGCACTCGCCTACTGGCTTTCTGCAAAATCCGAGACTTCCTCTATGAAAGCTGTTGGGGTCATTTCCCCGCTTTCAACACTTCTGACCACCTGCTTCCCCATTGCCACTGACTTCCTTGGCTTCTTGCATCTACTTGCAAAATGCCCTCTCTCACCACAGTTGTAACATGTGACATTTTTTAGTCAACACTCCTCTATTAAGTGTCCTGGGTGTTTGCAATATGTACAGACTTTTGTTCCTGGTTTGTAGATAACCACCGCTTTTTGTTTGTCGATGTCCATTGCATTAGGGTCCAACTGACTCCCTGATGCGATTGGTGGTGGTGCTCAGAACTGCCATTGAGGTCAACCATTAGGAGCCAGAGCTCGCTCCTTGTATTCCTGCTGTCCTGCAGGGAAACCATAAGCCTCATTGGCTTTTCGATATGCCCTTGCGAGCGCTGTGACCCTTGTTTGAATTTGATGAAGAGTGGCATTTTCCAGCAATCCTCCAAAATGGATTAATTCTCTGCCCAATGCTGGGTTAAGGTGGTTCTGGAATTGCGAGATCAAGGCTTGGTCATTCCAGTTGGTCAAGGAGGTAAGGGAATTAAACTTGATGATGTAGTCCTCTACTATCATCGTCCCTTGTTGCAGTTTCAGCAAAGCCTCAATAGCTTTTTCCTTTGTTTCCATTGACACGAAGAAGTCATGCATTTGCTGTTTGAAATCTGTCCAGTCTGTGAACGGAAATTGGTTCTCTAGTGGTCATCTGATGCAGGCTTGATTGTCCTCAGTACTTTCTCCTTCATTTAACTGTGCCCAATCCAATTCCGTGCTCCAACCATTGTTGGTGATTTTGTCCTGGAATTCCTGTTGTGCCTCCTGGAAGGCCTTGAGCTTTACCCTGCTCCAATCAGCTGCCCTATTGCCTTTTCTGCCTTTAATTCGGTATAAGCAGATTGAGACCTTTCGCAGACTCCTTGTTTCATTTGCCAACATAAAGTACATTTCCATTTGGCGCAACCATCCATCTATGGTTCTGGGGTCTCCTTGATAGAAGTCTGGCATTTCTGCTTTTGTAAGGGGACCCGGTTCTCAGCGATTGGATCTCTGGTATTCATTTATTATTGAGGCAAGAGCTTGTCCAGCACTGGTGATAGCCCACTGTCTTTCTTCTGCTTGTCGATGTATCTCATCCTCTCATGCTGCTACTGCTGCAGCTGGTTGAGTGGCAGGCAAAGAATCGATCATTTGGGTATCTTGCCAGTGTTCCCTCCATCCTAATACAGCTTGATAGGCATGAGTGATCATTTCAACTGTGAGCCTGAAAGGCGTAGTGCCTAGTTTGTAATGGCTCATGCCTTCCCTGTTAAGACATTCAACGTGAAACCATCCTCTGCAGTTGCTATTGTATCATTCAATATGTAGGATGGTTTTTTGTGTGTATGACGCTCAGATAATTGTGGTCACATTTTCATCTCATAGGTTTTTGTCCCATGTGCAAATCTCTTGTATCTGTGGGTAAGCTGGCCATAGAAATTCATCCCAGTACTCCTTTTTGATCAAAACCAGGTAACAGTATCCTGGCATGTCGGGGTTAAAACCACTATTGGCCCATGACATATTTGGGTATGGGTAAGGCAGCCATGCCTCTCTGTCAATGATCCTTCTCCATTGATCGATGTCCCTCTTTTTATGAGCATTGTTTGCTCCCTGCGGGTACTCTTCATTTGAGAGCCAGTCCGCTGTGGTGGGTACACTGCCACCCCAATGTGCTGTGTCACCTCCCTGAGTGACTACTCGTGCTGTATTTTCTCCTTTTGGTTGTGCTGCTGCTGCGTATGACTGCGCTGGTTGCACCACCAGTTTAGGTTCTATTATTGCTGGGTATGTTCGTCCAGCTGCCTCTGCATAGGCCTGCTCCACCATGACTGTTGTCCTGAGGTTGACTCTTTTAATCGGTGTTTGGCCAAGCTTCTGCTGTGCCACCCTTCGTTTGGATTTTGACTGTCCTCCAAAACGCACTGTCCATGTATAATGGGAGACTTTGTGAAGGTCTACCAACTTGTCCCAGGTATACTTGATGTCATCCCGGCATATTGCTGATTCTTCAATAATGTGGCACCACCCAGGTCGAATACTATCCTGGATTGCAAAGACCACTGTATCATCCCTTAGTTTGGGTTCCCAGTTGACAAGGCCATAAAGAGTCAGCCAGGCTGGCCAATTGTACTTGTCATAGTACTCTTCTTTGAACAGGTACATGTAGCAGTACCCATTTTCCCTCCACTGGTGTGGTGCGATTGGGCTCCTTGCCCTTGGTCCTGGGAGGTGTGCTTTGATGCTGGCACACCATCCCAATAACCTGGCCTTGTGGTCATTCCATGAGTCCTCGCCAATGTCTTTGAGAAAATGCCCTAGTCCAATTGTTCAAAGTTTTTTGATTGGTTCTGTGAGGAATCTCTCCAGTGTTCTGGCGATGATAGCCCCAGGTGGCTTTGTGACGAGTAAGGGGTCGAATCTGATACCCCTGTGGTGTTCCTCCTCTTCCTCCTCATGCTTCCATTTAGCATAGCGGGTTGCCCGTATATTTCCATTTATAGCATGCATCCATGCATTCCAATCTTCATGACTCATGGTCATGCCCTCGTGCGCATATAATTCCTGTACGTGGTGTGCGCACTCCAATCATTCCACCACTACCTGGTACTGTCGGATAGCTTTGTCTCCGTTGTTTATTAGTAGGAGCCACTGGTTGTATTTCGATGATATCAGGGTGAGCCAAATGGGATTGGAGGTGTCTCCTTTGTATTGGTCCTCCAACAACGAGATGAGGGTTTGATATTCCCTCTCTGCTTTTCTCATAGCACGCTCAGCTTGCAAGACTGTGCAAGTAGTGGCCCTTTCGATAAGTAAAGCCTCCCAGGCTTCTTTTTGTTCTAACTCCTGTGCGGCTTCACATTGCCTAAGGAGTTCCTGCACCTGAGCGCATTCAAGTTGTTGTGACTCCTTCCAGTGTTTCCAATATAACTGGACATGGTTGTCATATTGGCAGATGATGGTATCCCCGATAAATTCTCTGGGTCCTGTCTGGACCATGTCGCTTTCTGTAACCCAGTCTGCCTCGAAGATACATCTGATCTCCGAGAGTGTTGCCTGGGCATGTGGTAGGATGTATGTGAACAAGCACTGCATTGTGTCTCGTTGTGGATTCTGCTGTAATAAAGTTTCAATCAAGTTCGGGCCTCCACCAACACTTGATCCATTCCTCTGGCAATAAATCTGCGCCAGTTGATGATGTCTCTTGGGAAACAAGAGAGTTGTTGTCTGAATGTCGTGGGTCTGCAAGCTACTCAGAAGTGTACACCTGGCAATTTGCCTCACTGTCCTTGTGCCTAGTTATCAGATGTGCAGCAAATTTCGTGTCTGCTAGTACAGAGGGTATGTGTGGACTTTATATCAGCCTTGATATGTACAGCAACCAGGTTGGTTCTCTCATTCCTGAGTTTTTCTGCAGTAACAATATACTATGCTCGGGGTGTGTCTGTGGTCTCCTGCCTATGCTCTCCCAACACACTAGTATTCTCGTTTGCTACTGTTTTGTAGACAGACCCAACAGGTGAATTGAGGATGTCTCGTTCGATGCCCGTTGACAGTATGTGTATCATAGTCGATGTCACCTGGAGAGGTCGCAGGCTGTGCAGTTACTACCTCTCAGATATGAAACTAGGCCATTGGCGCTGTGAGCAACAATGAGCAAGGTGTGCTCGGTGCTGTGAGACCAACGGGGTAGAGTAGAAAAGACTCTAGATTATGTTAGGGATGACCTAAACACAACCCAAAGAGCTTATGAGAAGTGGCTTGTTCAGCCAGAGACAAGACTGTTTGCTCAAGAAGAAGTGTCTAGGACACAAACTATCTAGAGTCTTAGGGACTCGCTACCTAAGACTACAACCCTTATATACCCGTTCCCTGGTCTGTGCGCAGGCAGTGTGCAGCTAAAGTCCCTCAAGCCGGGATCAATGCACAGCAGCCAATCTGCACCCATCTGACCTTATCTGGGATCATCCTCCCACACCAACACACTGTCCTTCCATATGTGGCCATGCTATTGTCTTGCGTCTCAGCTGATTCCCATGTTGCCCCTCAGGTGCCATTCAGCATATGTATCTGTCATAGCCTAGGCCCATCATCGGGCTGTCCTTCCAGTCGGCACTTGGTATATCCCATAGCCGATGCTGACCTAACCACCTTCCATATAAGGGTCGCAGTCCTAACATAGCCAGTCCCCACGACCATGGTATTGTCCAAGTCCTGTATCTAAACATTTAAGTGCAGATAAAAAGACAAAAAGAAAAGAAAAATATATCCCAGTCCTCTGAGCCTGTATCTTTGTTATCGTCATTGACACCACTACCATAAAAATTGAATAGGATGAGTTATGCTCATAACATGGCCAATCGTTGATTACTGAATCATTGTCACTGTTGCTATCACTGAATAATATGTCTTCATTGTATGTTGCCCATAGGTGGCAAGCAGAATGATGGCAGTGGCGTGGTACGTGTGTGGCTGGATCTATGTTCTGTTCTCAATGTGCCAGAGTTGGGGCGGAATTGACTGAGGTGTGACGGGGTTTGACAGGGCAACTGGACTTGACTATACTTGCTTCTGGGAACTTGACAGCTGCTACTGAGGACTTGGCAACTGAAAACTCAGCTGAACTTTGTGAAATTGTAGGACTTGGAGGTGGACTAATCTTGGTGGGCTGACTATTGAGGACGGAGACTGGCGGGGCTGGTGCATAAATGTCGGTGTCAGTTTTGTGGTGGCTGGTGCTGGTTATGATGCTGGTGGTTGCAATTCTGTTCCTTTTGCTCAGAGGGGGCTCTCTACTCCGCCAGGTACTACCTTTTTCTTTGCTTGCAATGCTAGAAGGGTCCTCTGCATCTGCTCAATTTCTTCATCAACGTTGTCTGTGGGGTTCACTGCTGCAGTCTCATAACTTATCATCGACGTGGTACTTGCTGTTGCCATTAGCTCCTGATAGTGGTCGTGGGGTGCATAGAACATTGAGGGACATGATCTGGAACTTGATCCTAGCAGGACTGCATTGGCACTAGTGGCTGGCATGGCTTGTGACCAATTCCGCGGGGCTGTCACACAATTCCGCAGGGCTGTGACACGAGTCTGGTTCGTCGCAACTGACTGTGTGAGCGATTGCAGCATCGTTTGGGTCTGTCATGAGCTCTGGACCATTCTTTCCATCATGCCAAACATGTCTTCTGTCTTTATTCTGGGTGTAACTATTGGCTCAGGTTTGACAAGCGGAGTTGATGCGGAATTGGCAGGATAGACTGTGGAATTGGCGGGGTACACTGTGGAGTTGGCGGAATTGATGGGGTACACTGCGGAATTGGCGGAATTGACGATACAGGGCACAGTGGGCTTGTTGATCAGTTTATTGTAGAATGATGAGCCTTGAATGACTTCTTTTGCAGCTGCTAGGGTCTGCTCGAGTGAGTATGGGTCGTCACAGTGCATGCTCGGGTAGTGGCTTCGCATGTAGTGATACATTTCTATTCCAACACAGACTTGGAATCCCTTGAAGAAGTATCTGCATTGCTGGTGCATCATGAGTTGTCCATTCCTAAGGAGATACCTAGTGGTCACTAAAAATCACTGGTAGTAGCTGCATAGTTCTTCTGCGGTTTTGATTCCAAGCCAGAAAGTCTCTTCAATTAGCTGGTGATAAGTTCACTCTGCAATCGGAAATAGGGAGGAAAGGAGAGGTGTGAGGTCGTGAAAGAATTCCCATCAACTCCGGTGCACTGGATGTCAATGCTACTAGGCACGGAGCTGCAGAGTTTGCGGAAAATAACGCTATAGCACACAAGTGCATAATGGCAGCAACGCAGAACACAGAGTGCAACAAGACTTGAGATGTAAATGAGACAAGGAGGGTGAGACTAGAGGCTGAGGCTCGAAGGGATACTGTATTCTGGGATCTAATCTGGTATTGAGCTAATTGTACATGGGCTTTATATATGATTTTCTACTCTAGCTAATGAAATAACACTTGTAAAATTTCTCCTCACAACCATATATCCAAATCCATCTTGAAGGTCTTCTCACAATGGGGCTAGCTGAGGGACGTGATGGTGGAATACGAGTGCCGCAGTGGGAACCAATACCATGACCCTACACAGGATGCTAATAGACTCGTCAGATTGAAATAGACTTGCCTGATTGCCATGTGCGGCAACTCCAGGGTTCATCTGACTTGATGTGGCCCTGTTCTTGATATTCCGTGGACCTGACCAGCCCATACCATATCTGATCATTGGCCAATGGCTTTATTCATCCACTAGGGTCCTAATCTGCTGCATTGGTGCATTGCTATGGATGATGTGGCTCTTGGATCTTGGACTGTAGATCTTCCTAATGTGGATATGGCTTGATGGCATGGTCCCTTCTCCAGTGAACTAAGCTGTGCCAGCTGACAATTTTCCTGCAACTTGGCCGATGGGGTGCTGACATCAGGTGTGAATAGCCAACTGGTGCAGGGTTATGATGGCATATGCAGGAGGCGACTTGATTATTGGTCGTGGGCAATGCTTGCCTTACCACAGAAAAATGTGGAGTTGTGCGGAATTGCGCGGAATTGCTCAGAGTTGCTTGTTGCTATCACGGAATTCCTGTGGATGACTCCTCTACACCCTTACCTCAGCACAATGCTCATCACCGGTCTAGCTCCACCTGTGTATGTTCATGTTCATTGATGACTCTGGCATATAGTGCAATGACTGAGGCTTTGAATTCCTCATACGTAGATGCTGCATCATAGGTTTTGACTCCTTTCCATAGATTGTACTCCATGTCATGGAGATAATGTAGTGTGTATGCCTTCTTTTGCTGTGCAGAGTTGATTCCAGCTTCACTGAACAACAACTCAAGTTCATTGAAATAGTGCATGAGGTGGTGGGGTTGGCTGGATTCGAAGCAGGGTGCAGCGTCATCGTAATGAGCTGGCATGGGCTTGGTAGGCTGGGCATAGTCGGTCATTGTGGCTTTTGTAGATAGACTGTTGGAACTAGAGGTTGATGAACTGGAACTGAAGCTACTGGAACTGGTGGAAACTGAAGATGTCAAAGGAGCGGAATTGCCATGGTTGGCGTAGTGTCTGGGGGCTTGCTGATCATGGGGTTACTTGGATGGGGTTGATGGCATAATTCTTTTGATGGCCTCACTGGGGCAGCCAATTTGATAAGTTTGCTCTGCTATTGGAAATAGGGAGGAAAGGAGAGGTGTGAGGTCGTGAAAGGATTCCTGTCAACTCTGGTGCACTGGTTGTCAATGCTACTAGGCGCAGAACTGCGGAGTTTGTGGAAAATAATGCTATAGCACACAAGTGCATAATGGCGGCAACACAGAACACAGAGTGCAACAAGACTTGAGATGTAAATGAGACAAGGAGGGCGAGACTAGAGGCTGAGGCTTGAAGGGATACTCTATTCTGGGATCTAATCTGGTACTGAGCTAATTGTACATGGGCTTTATATATGATTTTCTACTCTAGCTAATGAAATAACACTTGTAAAATTTCTCCTCACAACCATATATCCAAATCCATCTTGAAGGTCTTCTCACAATGGGGCTAGCTGAGGGACGTGATGGTGGAATACGAGTGCCACAGTGGGAACCAATACTGTGACCCTACACTGTTAGGGACGACCTAAACACAACCCAAAGAGCTTATGAGAAGTGGCTTGTTCAGCCAGAGACAGGACTGTTTGCTCAAGAAGAAGTGTCTAGGACACAAACTATCTAGAGTCTTAGGGACTTGCTACCTAAGACTACAACCCTTATATATCTGTTCCCTGGTCTGTGTGCAGGCAGCATGCAGCTAAAGTCTGTTACGAGCTCCCACTCATAAACAAAACCCAGAAGCCTCGCAGAGTAGACTGTTAGTCTGGAGACAAAACACAGGCTATATTCCAAGCCCTATGATACTACAAGAATGGTTCTACTAGAGAGAACTAACTCCTAGTGAGAGTTAAACATCTTGAGTCTTAAGGACTCAAGACTACAACTGTTCGACTTTATATACTTCTAAAGGAAACCCCCTGGTACCTCCCTTAGACCCACAACACTCCTACTGTGCTACAGCGCCCATCCCTATTGTCTGGCACATGTTTCATGTGGGCGCGTATGAGCGCGACCTTCCCGCAATGACTCTATCCTTTATTGGCTGCCTTTAGCCAAGCCTGGACCTTTGTGGACTTCCTCTAGACTATCCCAACTCTTGGTGTCCATCAGCGCGCATTTATCCTTCTATGCTGCTTGGCCTATTCTGTACTCATGCCTTCTCATGGCTATTGAGTTTATTGTTGGTGTCTGTGTCCGATGTCCTATCGGCTGGCTGTTCCTTCTTTGGCATATGCTGTGAGCGCTAAGTATGAGCGCTGCCTTGTGTTGTCATTGTGTGGCATTTCCGCTATTGGTCTGATGACCTTCTCCCTTGTACCATTGTCCTGGGTTCATCTGAGCTGTGCTGGTGTCTGGACTCCTCTGGACCCTTTGTAGACCTGTCACCTAGAGCCGCCATTGCTGCGCGCTCCTTGTATAGCTAAATGATCCTTGGTCTTGGTCCTGTGATGCCTCTATCCATATATGTTCTGGTGGCTATGCTCCTTGACTAATCCCTTCCCTCGAGTCCTCGTATGGCAGGTGCTGAGCTAATCCCTTATAGGGGCTTCTGTGGCTGTGTCCTTTCTGACTTTGGACCTCTATCCCTGCATGCTCTCGGCCCTGCCCGGCCCTGTGGCTATACCTGTGCCATATCTTGATAGTGACTCGTGACACTGACATAACATGCCTGTAACAATAGGGGTGTCACCCTCCTTCCTAGTATATTGTGGCTCCTTGACTGGCCATCGTCTTGTAATCCTGTGAACGCTCCCATGCCTTGATGCACGCAAAGTGTTGCCCTAGTCTCCTATGACAGTCTCCCGCTGTCTTATATCTTCCTATGGTGGTCTCCGACCACCAGAATAAAAATTTAAAAATGTTCATTAGGATCCGTTCCTAACATCACCCTTTCCTCAAGGGTTCTCGTCCCGAGAACCTAGGACGTGTCTTCCTTTGACCTTGTTCGAGTTTTGATTCTCCAGTCCTCTACTGGACGTTCATAACTTTGATTCATTATGACTTTAATTTTGCACCGGGTAATGTGGTTTCTTCTTTCCCCCCTGATGCATTTATGCTTTTTTTTGTGACCCAGCGCCTTTACTGGGATCAATGTTTTCTTGTAAAAATGAAATGGCCAAAAATTTTTGAATTTCTCTGTTTCTTAATGTCCTTTTACTATGTTGCTCGCTCTCCGGGGAAGGCCCTCGTGGCTGAGGGTTGTTCCTCTTCTTTGAGGTCACTACTCTTCTTCCCTTTATTCCAGGAAGGTATTCATTCCTCTGAGGTCACTTCTTCCTTTTATTCCGGGAAGGTATCTGTTCCTCTTCATCTGAGGTCACTTCCTTTCCCTCCTTATCCTTCACCCCAACAGCGACAGAGCCCCAGGAAACACCAACGGTGGGATTCCTGGATTAAGGGGACAGAGCGTACTATTTTGAGGAAGCTGAACATTGCTTCCGAAAAAAAATTTCCCATTTTTCATCAATTTTGGTGGCCTTGCTGCCACATTCGTTCTTTCATCGGTCCTGAACTGCCGACTTCTTTCCTTTAATTGATTGTAAACACTCCTCCGGTGTTCTGAAGTCATTGCATCCTTCTTTAATCCAAGCTCGATGGTGGATCCTGAAGGTGTCTATCAATCGTTGTCCGATAAACTCCTCCTCCTAAGATCTGTGTACTCGTAGACCTTGAGAAGTTTCGGTACATTTTAACCAAGCAGTCTGCTACTGCTTCCAAAGTTTTTTCACATCTCTTCTAACTGAGAGAGTGTCACTGCTTGTGACTCTGTTGTTCTTTAGATGCTGCTTTTGATTACCCAGCGCCTTACTGGGTTCCCAACTTGTTAAGGCAGCTGGTACTCCTGCCAATCTATTCCCAGAGTCCCATATCTGGCGACTCATCCACTGTTGATTAGACTCTTGATTCCTGGTTGTTTATTTTTGTTAACTCAGGTAATCCATCCTTCCCCCCAGGTGCAGGCTTAGGCTCGTCCTTCCCCCCTGGTTCGTATTTGGCAATTTCTTGACTCGGGGATCCTCCATCTGAAGTTCAAGAACCATTTGTTACCAACTTGTTTAAGCAGCTGGGTCTCCCACTGCTAAATCTTCGGTATAGCTCCCTGACTATGAACCATTCCAGTTCCATGGCCTTGCCTATGTATTGGCTTGTTGACCATCTTTGGCTTTTAACACTAAGCCGGTTCCCATTCTTGACAAGCGCCAAGATTTCCTTGATTCCCTTTCATCTAGGTACTTGCCCTTAAGCAAGCCTATGTAGATTTGTCAGGCAATCTTCATACCCATTTGTTTCCGCAGTTGGTTTCTGCTATAAATCGCCAACTTGTTAGAGCGGCTGGTTCTCCCGCTGATCTATCCCTGAGTCCCTGATCCCATTGATCTGGTGACTCGTCCTCGGTCGATCAAACTCTCAAGCCTAATTTTGATGCGGCTCCTAGACAACCCTTTCCTCAAGGCATTGTCCCTATTAGTCAAGATCTTCAGCCCCATTGATTGCTTTGATCCGACATCAACTTTGTTGAATAGACACTCTATGATGTATTGCCCTATTCTCTTGCTAAATTCCTAATCGTATAGCTCCAGGTAGTTTTCTAAATTTTCCGTATAGCTCCAGACATGGACTATCCTAGTCCTACTAGTATATAGTTGTGCCTTTTAACTTCGGCTCCCCAACCATCTTCGACTTATCCTAAGTCAGTTCCTAATTCATCGGCTTTTCACTAAGCCTGGCTTAATTCAGAATGCAAGTGAACTCTGACCCTATCCGATGGGGAGCTCTACTTCATTTCATGCTTCCATAAGTGATGGCAACAACAAGCATTGTATCTGACCGCCTTCTGGAGTGTGTTGAGTTTTCTTTGAACCAGAACTCTAACTGGTATGGGTAGCACGCAAGGCGCTGAGTCGAGAAAGTGTTGCTGTCCTCATTAAGCAGGATTGCTTTCGCTGTAGTGGTCTTTATGGTGCCTGCTTTTCCATGTGCATCTGTGAATTCCTTCTAAAGCACTGTGAGCAATGGCAAGCAAGCATGCTTGGCGCTACAGGGCCAGATAAGGTCGAGACGCGTTTGAGGTATTATTTTCCGTCATTCCCCTTCGACAGTGAGAAGTGTTGGAAAGACAGTGAGGCCCTGAGCAAGTGCCCCTGCTGCCTTTATGATTCTGGTTTGAGAGCTTTATTTCAATGGTCGCGCCCTCAATGACGATGTTGCACTCTTTCCAGGTCTTTCCTGTGGAGTCGACTTTGACGTTTACTCATCTTGCAGTTTCTCCTGCTTCATTTATTTCTTTCTGGCATTTGCTATCCAGAGTGGGAGCTGGCGCTCTACCTTCAGTGGCATAGTCGAAGCCTTTTCCCAGTCTATTATTTCTCCATGTGTTGGCCTTCACATGAGCAGTCTTTGTGGTGCCTGCTTTTCTCGTAACTGGGCTATGTGCTGCCCCGCAAGTGTGATGCTGTCGTCTTTATGTCAGGTGGGATTTGTTTTCCTGGATTTGTTTGTTATTTGTATTTCTGGCTGAGCTTTTATTCTTTTTTGACTCCTCTACCAGTTTCTTCTAGCTATGCTCATCGTTGGCACTTCACTAATTCATGGGACAGGACATCATCCTTCCCCCCAGGTTCGCGCTCTGTAATTTCTGGAGTCGTGATCAAACTGATTGGTGATCCCTTTCCTGTCGACTCCTTTTTGTCGATAGTACTGACATGCATCTACACTGCTTTCTTGGTACTTTATTTAATGTCGCGAACCTACAACATAAACAAGGGTCTTTATCTCTTCAATCTATTCCAGGCCCTCCACCGGACATAGATCTGTTCTTTCAGCTTCTTCTTTTGTTGCCTATAGATACTCCTCAGTTCGGGAGTACTGTTGTCTGTTCATCTGTAACTATCCATCCTGGCATAGTTACTGCCCAATGTGGTCCAGTTGTGCCCACACTTGAGTTTTCGATTTGGTCGGTATGTCCACAAGCTATCTATTGGGTGCACCTGGCAATTTGCCTCACTATCTTTGTGCCTAGTTATCAACCCGAAATCAGGTAGGGTTGCTAGTACAGGGAGTATGTGAGGAACTTGGGTTCAGCCTTGATATGCAACACCAATAGAGTTGTTTTTGCTCGTTCCTGAGCTTTTCTGCAATAACGGTATACTATACCCAGGGCACGTCTATGGCCTCCCACCTACACTTCACCCCGGCGAACTAGTATTCTCGTCCGTTACTGTTTGTAGCCACCCAAGTTTGGGTTTGTTGCCAGGCCCCTGTGGGCGTATTGAGGACACTTAAACAGTGCCCGTTGACAGTGGTTTGTCGAAGTCGGAGTACCCAATGGTTCCGGGATAATTGGATTACAACCGTCAAAGTATGTCGTAGTCAACGAGAGGTCCCGGGACTCTAGTGGGTTACAACCTCTCCAAAGACGAAACTAGGCCTCTGATCGTCAGGAGCAACTACGAGCGGCATGCTTGGTGCTGGACGGCACAGAGGGGTAGAGAAGATAAGACTCAAGATTATGTTATGAGCTCCCACTCATAAACAAAACCCAGAAGCCTCGCAGAGTAGACTGTTAGTCTGGAGACAAAACGCAGGCTATATTCCAAGCCCTATGATACTACAAGAATGGTTCTACTAGAGAGAACTAACTCCTAGTGAGAGTTAAACCATCTTGAGTCTTAAGGACTCAAGACTACAACTGTTCGACTTTATATACTTCTAAAGGAAACCCCCTGGTACCTCCCTTAGACCCACAACACTCCTACTGTGCTACAGCACCCATCCCTATTGTCTGGCGCATGTTTCATGTGGGCGCGTATGAGCGCGACCTTCCTGCAACGACTCTATCCTTTATCGGCTGCCTTTAGCCAAGCCTGGACCTTTGTGGACTTCCTCTAGACTATCCCGACTCTTGGTGTCCATCAGCGCGCATTTATCCTTCTATGCTGCTTGGCCTATTCTGTACTCATGCCTTCTCATGGCTATTGAGTTTATTGTTGGTGTCTGTGTCCGATGTCCTATCGGCTGGCTGTTCCTTCTTTGGCATATGCTGTGAGCGCTAAGTATGAGCGCTGCCTTGTGTTGTCATTGTGTGGCATTTCCGCTATTGGTCTGATGACCTTCTCCCTTGTACCATTGTCCTGGGTTTGTCTGAGCTGTGCCAGTGTCTGGACTCCTCTAGACCCTTTGTAGACCTGTCGCCTAGAGCTGCCATTGCTGCACGCTCCTTGTATAGCTAAATGATCCTTGGTCTTGGTCCTGTGATGCCTCTATCCATATATGTTCTGGTGGCTATACTCCTTGACTAATCCCTTCCCTCGAGTCCTCGTATGGCAGGTGCTGAGCTAATCCCTTATAGGGGCTTCTGTGGCTGTGTCCTTTCTGACTTTGGACCTCTATCCCTGCGCACTCTCGGCCCTGCCCAGCCCTGTGGCTATACCCGTGCCATATCTTGATAGTGACTCGTGATGCTGACATAACACACCCGTAACAATAGGGGTGTCACCCTCCTTCCTAGTATATTGTGGCTCCTTGACTGGCCATCATCTTGTAATCCTGTGAACGCTCCCATGCCTTGATGCATGCGAAGTGTTGCCCTAGTCTCCTATGACAGTCTCCCACTGTCTTATATCTTCCTATGGTGGTCTCCGACCACCAGAATAAAAATTTAAAAATGTTCATTAGGATCCGTTCCTAACAAAGTCCCTCAAGCCAGGATCAATGCGCAGCAGCCAATCTGCACCCATCTGACCTTATCTGGGATCATCCTCCCACACCAACACACTGTCCTTCCATATGCGGCCATGCTATTGTCTTGTGTCTCAGCTGATTCCCATGTTGCCCCTCAGGTGCCGTTCGGCATATGTATCTGTCATAGCTTAGGCCCATCATCGGGCTGTACTTCCAGTCAGCACTTGGTACTATCCCATAGCCAATGCTGACCTAACCACCTTCCATATAAGGGTCGCAGTCCTAACATAGCCAGTCCCTGCAACCTTTGATATCGTCTAAGTCTTGTTCCTATATGTTTGAGTGCAAATGAAAAGATAAAAAGAAAAGAAAAATATCTCCTGACTCCTCTAGTCCATATTTTCATAAGTGTCATCGACATTGTTACTGTAAAAATTGAATAGGATGAGTTATGCTCATAACATCACCCCCCCCTTAAGGCCTCATGTCCCAAGAGGCTGACATCTCTGCATCCACATAGCATGGATCGTTCTTCATCTGTTCATAAAAGCAGTTCAACCGCTCGCTCTGTTCTTCAGGCATCAAGCCTGACTGGTTCGAATCTTCATCCTCCACCTCCTCAACAGTGGTCTTCCATTGTACAATTTTCTTCACAGGGCATGCAATGCCCTTGATCCGTTTTAGTCTATCCTCCTCTGACTCACTGCTTTCCTTTGCAGCTGCAGGTTTCTCCGCTTTTTTCAAGATTTTCTTCTTGAGACACTCAGTGTCCCTTTCATGCGCTTGGCGCTCTTCTTCCAGCTCCTCTTTTTTGCTCCTCTGTGGGAAATTAAGCACGGGTGACCACCTGCTGCGCTCCAGATCCCTGGAGAATGTCCCATTGGTGTCATCTGGAAGCTCCATGATTGCTCTCCAGTCCCCTTTCCAATTGCACCACCTGCGCTCCATGTTTTCGAGATAACTTGGTCCAAAACGACCATCATCCCATCCAAATAGTTTTTATCTTTCCAGTGAGTCCCATGACTTTGTGTGTGCCTTGGTGCACTAGGGGTTTGTCAAGGGATCATCTGTGTGAATTGAATGTAAACCTTTCCATCTCTAAGGTTTCGGACTCTCTTTGGTGTGTCAGGGTTCTCTCTGTGGAACTTTTTGACCTTCACCTGTGCATTGGCGACATTGTCTGCCAGTTCCCAGGTGGATTCCTCCACTGGATAGTGTTTCCATTTTACGAGGTATTCCAACCTCCCGCTGCTTCATCCACTGACATGGCTATCCATTATCTCTTCCACCTCGTATTCATCCTCCTGGGACTCTTCTACCATCTGCACATCCTTGTGCGCTGCTGCCTTTGCTTTCTGCCTAGGGAATTCCGGTTCCTTATAAGGTTTCAACAGGACTTTGTTGAACACATTGTAGACCCGCCATGATGTGGGGATCTTGAGTTTATATGATGACTTGCCAACCTTGGCAAGGACTTCCAATGGACCAACAAAATTTCCGTCAAGCTTCTTGGTTGCTCGAATGACTGGGAGGTTTTCTGTGCTGAGATAAACCTTGTCACCAGGTTTATACTCTTGTGCTGCTTGGCGGTGGCTATCATATTGCTCTTTCATGATTTGAGCAGCTTTTTCCAGGGCCCATTTTGCTTTTGCATGCACATCCTCTATCTCTTTTGCCATTTGCTCCACAACTACCGCCTTTGGCACATAGGTGGGATCCAGACCCTTGTTAGGGTGTTGTCCATAATTCATGAAGAAGGGCATAAAGCCCATTGATGAGTGCACCCAGTCGTTGTGGCAGAATTGTGCCACTGACAGCCAATCACTCCAGTTGTCCTGGCAATTGTTTACAAACATAGTCAGGAATTCCTTTACTTCCTGATTAACTCGTTCTGTCTGTCCATCCATCTGTGGGTGATAGGCCGTTGATCTATTGGCCTTGATTCCCAACATCCCATATAAGTCATCCATGAATTTTGAAGCAAACTGAGGTCCTCTGTTGCTTATTACTTTTTGGGGGAGACTGTGCTCCCTAAAAACATTGTCCCTGAACAGCACTGCTGTTCCTTGTGATGTAATTTCCTTCATGGTAGGTAAGAAGTACGACTTCTTAGTGAACCTATCCATGACCACCATGATCGTATCCATTCCTTTTGATTCAGGTAGCAGCCCCATGAAGTCTACTGAGATGACTTCCCATGGTTCCATTGGGACTTTGTTTGGTCTGAGTGGTGCCGTGCATGCTTGTTGATCCAGTTTCGCCTTCTGGCATGTCTTGCAACCTGGAATGTAGCGTTCTATATCTTTGCGCATGTTCAGCCACCAAAAGTTTCGTGTTAAAGACTCCAATGTCTTTGCAACACCTGAGTGTCCCCATGAATGGTGAATTGCAATGATGTCTTCTCGCAATGCCACAACTGCCGGTACATATACTTGTCCCTTCCAGGTGACGAGTCCCCTCTCCTGTTTATAGTCTCCCCCAGCCTTTTCAAGTCCTTTGACCACCTGGGTCTCCCACTGTCGCTTGGGTACGTTTTTTATGTCCTTCATGATGTTGTCCATTGCACAATCATCATCAAATACCTGTACAAAGAGGTGTTCTTTGAGCAGAACCACCCCTTCATTGTCATTTTCCCCTTGAGCATGTCCTGCTCATCGTGATAACAAGTCCGCTTTCATGTTGGACTTTCCACTTCTGTGTTTAATGACGAAATTGTACTCCTGCAAATCCGTCACCCATCACACCTGCCATTGATTTAAGTTTTGTGCCTTTCTGAAGTAGGTCAAGTTCTGATGATCTGTCAGAACTTCAATGGTGTGTTTGGCTCCCTTGAGATAGTGGGACCATTCGTAAAAGGCGTGCATTACTGCGAGCATCTCTTTATCGTAGATCTCATAGTTCCGCTTGGCATAGTTGAGGGATTTTGAAATGAAAGCCACTGGCTTCCATACATCACTTTCCACCTGTTGTGACAGAATCCCTCCAATGGCAAAGTCAGAGGCATCCACCTCTACTCTGAATTGACCATCCTGATTTGGGATTCGCAACACTACTTCCTCTGCTATAGTCTTTTTCAGCATGTCAAATGCTGCATCCTGAATTTCTGTCCACTTCCACTCATCTTTCCCTGTCAGGCAAGTTAATGGTTTGGCAGCCTTGGCGAAGTCTTTGACAAAGCATCGATAAAAATTTATGAAGCCCAAGAACTGTTGGACTTCTTGCTTGCAAGTTGGCTTAGGCCATTCAGTCACCGCTTTCACTTTTGTGGATTCCATCCAGACTGAATTTTCACTGATGACTACCCCCAGGAAGTCCATCTCCTTTTTATCAAAGAAACATTTCTCTGGTTTCAGTGATAACTTGTGTTCCTCTAATTTTGCCAGTATACGGTTAACCTGCACTGTATGTTCCTCTTGGTTTTTTGAGAATACAAGGATGTCGTCCATGTAAATGACGACCCATCCTTCTGCAATTTCGACCCTGAAGATGTCATTCATCATTGTTTGGAAAGTGGCTGGCAAATTTGTGAGTCTGAAGAACATGACCAATGGCTCAAAGAGTCCTCTATTAGTTCGGAATGCTGCCTTCCACTCGTCTCCTTCCTTGATGCATATGTTGTTGTATCCCCAATGTATGTCCATCTTTGAGAAGACTTTGGCTTGTGACAACTTGTTGACTAACTCTCCTATGAGTGGGAGTGGGTAGCGATTTTTTATCATCATCTCGTTTAGCTTCCGGTAATCCTGTACCAGTTGTAGTTTTCCATCCTTCTTCTTGACAAAGAAAAAGGGTGACGCCATAGGTGATTTACTTGGCTGGATCTGTCCAGAGTCCAAGTTTTCCTTTAAGAATTCATCCAGTTGCTGCTGCTCATCCCTGTTTAGCAGGTATATCTTGCAGTCAACTGGGTTAGACCTGGGAATCAACTCAATGGCATGATCCCATCGCCTCCATGGTGGTAACTCATCAAAAGTCTCCTTTTCAAAGACCTTTCAGTAACCTAAATAATGTCTGGGGACTGCCTCCTCCAGAGTATGCTTTTTGACTTTCTCAGCCTCTCCTGCTGCGATTTTTGTTGCCATTGAGGCATAGGCCTGGATTTTCAATTCCGGTTCTTGTTAGGAGGTCCCTAAACATAACCCTTACAACATCCCACAGTGATGGCTTGCTAGGCCAAAGACGAATCTGATTGCTCTGCTAGTAATGTCTAGGTGACAGAAACTATCTAGAGACTTAAGGGGTGTCTACACTAAACTACAGCCCTTATAAAGTCTCTCCATGGTCTGTGCACCACTCACATGCAGCTATAACCCCTCACAATAGAAGGAGAAGCACAGCAGCCAAGTCTGCACCCATATGACCATACCTAGTCCAATCTTTCCATATGTGGCAGTGCTTTATTGTCTAACGCTATCAGCCGTTCCCGCCAATGCCAGTACTGAGTCCTTGGTATCTCTAGGCATTCCCATGTTGCCCCTCTGGCGCTGTGCCACTCATGTATCCTATCATGGTGTAGGCCCATCATCGGGCCACCTCCTAGGTTGGTATTTGGTCTAGTCCCCTAGCCGATGCTGACCTAACCACCTTCCATATAAGGGCTGTAGCTTTCCCATAGACTTTCCATCCGAGTGGCATCTCATCCTAGCCCTCATATCTAAACGTTTGAGTGCAGATAAAAAGATAAAAAGAAAAGAAAAACATATCCCAACTCCTCTAGTCCATATCTTCATAAGTCGTATCGACGTCATTACTGTAAAATGATAAGGGTATGAGGTATGCTCATAACATCACCCCCCCCTTAAGGCCTCACGTCCCGAGAGGCTGAAGTTGCTGAGTCCACATAGTGTGGATCTTTTTTCATGCATTCATAAAAGCGGGCTAGCCACTCATTCTGTTCTTCAGGCATTAAGCCCAACTGTTCTGAATCGTCATCCTCCACCTCCTCAATGGTGGTTTTCCATGTCTTTTTCAGTACAGGGCATGCAACACCCTTGATTCTTTTTTGTCTTTCGTCCTCTGATTCACTGCTTTCTTTGGCAGCTGCTGGGTTCTCCATTCTTTTCAAGATTTCCTTTTGGAGACACTCAGTGTCTCTCTCATGCGCTTTGCACTCCTCATCTAATTCTTCTTTTTCTCCCCTCTGTGGGAAATCAAGCACAGGTGACTGCCCACCACGCTCCAGGTCCCTGGAGAACGTCCCATCGGTATTGTCCGGAAGCTCCATAATTGCATTCCGGGTCCCTTTCCATCTGCGCCATCTGTGCTCCATATTTTCTAAGTATTGTGGTCTGAAACAACCATCTTCCCAGCCAAAGAGTCTCTGTCTATCCTTCCAGTGGGTCCCTCAACTTTGTTTGTGCCTTGGCACAACAGGGGTTGGTCGAGAGATTGTTTCAGTGAATTGGATATACACCTTTCCATTCTTCATGTTTTGGATGTATTTAGGTGCTTTGGGATTTTCTTTGTGAAATTTTTTGACTAAGGCCATTGCGTTGGCCACATTTCCTGCCAGTTCCCAAGTGGACTCTTCCACTGGATAATTTTTCCATTTGATGAGGTATTCCAACCTCCCTCCCTGGCATCCACTGACGTGGCTGTCCATTACTTCCTCTACTTCATATTTGTCCTCCTGGGACTCCTCCACCATTTGCGTGTCCTTGCACGCCACCGCTTTCACCTTCTGTTTAGGAAACTCTGGTTCCCTATATGGTTTCAACAGGACTTCATTGAAAACATTGTATACCCACCATGCTGCTGGGATTTTGAGTTTATATGACGACTTGCCAACCTTGGCAAGGACTTCAAGTGGACCAACAAATTTTCCATCGAGCTTCTTGGTTGCTCGAATTACTGGGAGGTTCTCTGTGCTGAGATAAACCTTGTCACCAGGTTTATACTCTCATGCCACTTGACAGTGACTATCATACCGCTCTTTCATGATCTGAGCAGCCTTCTCTAGCACCTTTTTTGCCTTTTTGTGCACATCTTCTATCTCCTTTGCCAGCTGTTCCACAGCTACCACCTTTGGCGCATAGGTGGGATCCAGACCTTTATTCGAGTGTCGTCCATAATTCATGAAGAAGGGCATAAAGCCCGTTGCTGAATGTACCCAATCATTGTGGCAGAACTGTGCCACTGACAGCCAATCACTCCAGTTATCTTGTCGATTATTGACAAACATTGTCAGGAATTCTTTTACTTCCTAATTTACTTGTTCCGTTTGTCCGTCTGTTTGGGGATGGTAGGCCGTTGATTGATTGGGCTGAATTCCCAACATTCCGTATAAATCATTCATGAATTTTGAAGCAAACTGAGGTCCTCTGTTGCTTATAACTTTTCTTGGGATGCTGTGCTCCCTAAAAACATTGTCTCTGAACAGCGCTGCTGTTCCCTGTGATGTGATTTCTTTGGTGGTGGGTAAGAAGTATGACTTCTTAGTGAATCGGTCCACCACTACCATTATCATGTCGTTTCCCTTTGACATGGGTAAGGGTCCCATGAAGTCAACCGAGATGACCTCCCATGGTTCTGTTGGAACCTCATTTGGTCTGAGTGGAGCTGCATGCGCTTGTTGATCTGGTTTTGCCTTTTGACAGGTTTCACAACCTGGGATATATTTTTCAATGTCCTTGCGCATGTTGGGCCACCAAAAGTTTCTCGTTAGAGACTCCAATGTTTTTGTGACACCTGAGTGCCCCCATGAATGGTGAATTGCGATGATGTCTTCTCGCAATGCCATGACTGCTGGTACGTATACTCATCCCTTCCAGGTAACGAGTCCTTTTTCCAATCTATATTCTCTGTCCACCTTCTTGAGGCCTTCGAGAACCTGTGTTTCCCACTGCCGTTTAGGCACGTCTTTAATATCTTTCATGATGTTGTCTATTGCACAATCATCATCGAATATTCTGACAAAAAGGTGTTCTTTTAGTAAAACCACCCCTTCGTTGTCATTTTCTCCATGGGTATGCCCAGCCCATCTGGATAGCAAGTCCACCTTGGTGTTGGACTTCCCGCTCCTATGTTTTATGACAAAATTGTATTCCTGCAAATCCGTCACCCATCGTGCCTGTCATCAATTCAAGTTTTGTGCTTTTCTGAAATAGGTCAAGTTCTGGTGATCCGTCAGAACTTCCACTGTGTGTTTGGCCCCTTTGAGGTAGTGGGACCATTCATAGAAAGCATGCATCACTGCAAGCATCTCCTTGTCATAGATCTCGTAGTTTCGCTTGGCATCATTTAGGGATTTTGAAATGAAAGCCACAGGCTTCCATATATTGTTCTCTGTTTGTTGTGATAGAATTCCCCCAATGGCGAAGTCAGAGGCATCCACCTCGACTCGAAATTGACCATCCTCGTTAGGAATTCGTAGCACCACCTCCTCCACTATGGTTTTCTTGAGCATCTCAAATGCTCCATCCTGTATTTTGGTCCACTTCCACTCATCTTTGCCTGTTAGATGAGTTAGCAGTTTGGCCAACTTGGCAAAGTCTTTTACAAAGCATCAATAGAAATTAATGAAGCCCAAAAACTGTTGGACTTCATGCTTGCAAGTTGGTTTTGGCCATTCTGTTACTGCCCTTACTTTGGCAGTTTCCATTCGGACCGAGTTTTTGCTAATAACGACTCCAAGGAAATCCATTTCCTTTTTGTTGAAAAAACATTTTTCTGGTTTTAATGAGAGCTTGTGCTCTTCCAGTTTTGCCAGTATATGGTTAACCTGTACCGTATGTTCTTCTTGGTTCTTTGAAAATACAAGAATGTCATCCATGTAAATGACGACCCATCCTTCCGCTATTTCGACTCTGAAGATGTTGTTCATCATTGTTTGAAAGGTGGCGAGCAAATTAGTGAGTCCAAAGAACATGACCAAGGGTTCGAATAGTCCTCTATTGGTTCTGAACGCCACTTTCCACTCGTCTCCCTCCTTGATATGTACGTTGTTGTATCCCCAACGTATGTCCATTTTTGAGAAAACTTTTGCTTGTGACAGTTTATCCACCAACTCTCCTATCAGTGGTAATGGATATCGGTTTTTAACCATCATCTCGTTGAGTCACTGGTAGTCCTGCACCGGCTGTAACTTTCCATCCTTCTTCTTTACAAAGAAGAAAGGTGATGCCATGGGCGATTTACTTGACTGGATTCACCCAGAATCCAGGTTCTCTTTCAAGAATTCGTCCAGTTGCTGTTGTTCATCCCTGTTTAGCGGATAGATTTTACAGTCAACCAGGTTAGACCCGGGAATTAACTCTATGGCGTGATCCCATCACTGCCATGGTGGTAGTTCATCGAAAGTCTCCTTCTCAAAGACCTTTCGATGTCCTAAGTAATGTCTGGGGACTGCCTCCTCCAGAGTTTGTTTTTTCATTTTCTCCACCTCCTCTGCTGCTATTTTTGTGGCTGTTGATGCGTAGGCCCTAACATTAAGTTCTGGTTCACCGATGTGAACTGCCAACAGTTTATCCTCTGCCTCGAGGTCATCTGTTATATCCATCTCGTCTTCTGGTTCCTGAACTAAGGAACCCTTCCAGCAAGTGCCCGGACAACAGTTAAACTCTAGCGTCTGCTTCTTCCAGTTGATGGTTGGGTTGTGTTTCCTCAACCAATCGAAACCTAAGAAGATACTAGTTTTCGAGAGATGTGTGACCGCGCATTCAATGACTTCTTCATGTTCACCAATGCGTAGTTTTATCTTTGCCATGTACTCCAGGGCACCTCTCGAGTTTTTTGTCCCATCTGCGTTATATATGGGCATAGGTCAGACTAGACATTGTTTGGGTATTTGGTGTTTCTCTACAAACTCGGTACTGATACAAGTTCCAGTTGCACCGGAGTCTAGTAACATTTTAATGCGGATGCTCTTTGATCCATCCATTTTTGTTACGACCCTGGTCAGGTCTATTTCGTTATATCCTGTCCCCTGCACCATTTTTTCCCGTAAGTGTACTAAATTCCACATGGCATCGGCTTCTGTCATAGCATTTAGATCGTCTACCAGGTGTCCATCCACCTCCTTCATTCTTTTACTGTCTACCCATTGTTGTAGACATTCCACCACTGTCTGTTTGGGCTGTTCCCAAATTCTCCTTAATATCCATTGCGGTGTCCATGCTGGTAATCGTTGTCCTTTTGTTGCGCTCACTTGTAGGTTCCTCAAGTGATGTATACTCCCACTGCACTCATACAGTAGAGTCTGCAGTTTGATCTGGGAGTCATTATATTCTGGTGCATCACTTTGTGAGGCTTGAGTGGCAACCAGCGGCGTAGAGCTCTTTTCTGCTGGTTTTTTACAAGATCTTTGAGCTCTCTCAGCTCCTGTTGTTGCCATTGTATCTTTGGCAGTAATAGTTTGTATGGCCTTTTGGCCTTCTATATTTTTTCTCTGAGTACAAGCTAGTACTGTGTGGCCATCTTCTCCACACTTGTAACATGTCACCCTTCTTTCTGGTGCCCTACACTCTTCTCCTGAGTGTCCTCTTTGTTTGCAATTAAAACAGATGACCGCCCTGTCAACGTCCATGGCATTAGGGTCCCTTTCAGTTTTTAAAGGCCCCGTAGGGGATTGTGCATGAAATTGTTGCTGAGGTCGATTATCAATGACCAGCATTTGTTCCTTTTTTCTTTGCATTTCAGGGATTCTATAGGCTTTGTTAGCCTTTCTTTCCGCCCATGCAAGTGCTGTTACTCTTGTTTGGATTTGCTGCAAAGTGGCATTGCCTGCCAATCCTCCATGTTGAATTAATTCTCTGCCCAGCGCTGGATTCAGGTGATTCCAGAATTGGGAGATCAGGGCCTGATCATTCCAGTCGGTTAACGGCGTGAGGGAATTGAACTTGATGATGTAATCCTCTACTATCATTGTTCCCTGTTGTAGTTTTAATAATGCCTCAATTGCCTTTTCTTTTGTCTCAGTTGACATAAAGAACTCGTGCATTTGGGCTTTAAAATCCATCCAGTCCAAGAAAGGGAATTGGTTCACTAGAGGTCGTCTCCTCCATGTCTGGTCATCGTCGGTAGTTTCTCCCGTGTTTAACTGAGCCCATTCTAGTTCAGGACTCCAGCCACTGTTATTAATTCTGTTTTGAAACTCATGTTGTGCTTCCTGGAATGCTTTGAGTTTCACTCCACACCAGTCTGTCGCCCTGTCCCCTTTTCCACCTTTAATTCTGTTTAGGCAAATTGGGATCTTTTGACAATCCTCTTTTTCATTTGCCAGCATGAAATACGTTTCCATCTGGCGCAACCATCCATCCACCATTCGTGGATCTCCTTCATAGTAATCAGGCATTTCTGCCTTCGTGAGAGGGCTAGGCTTCGACTTATTAGATTGTTGATATGCATTTATCATATTGGCAATGGCATGTCCTATGTCCGTGACTGCCTGTTGTTGATTTTCCACTTGTCTGTTTATTGCCTCCTCTTGGGCTGCTCTGATTGCTGCTGACCTTGTTGGCGAACAAGGTCTGATGGTCCTGGAGTTATTCCAGTGCTGTTCCCATCCATTCATTGCCCTATACACTTGTTCGACCATCTGAGCTGTGAACCTGAAAGCTCCAAGTCAGTGTGATCCGTTGCCTTCTTGCAACATTTCTTTTACTCGTGACCAACCCAGAATTCCTCCTGATACATGAACAAGATGCCACATGTTGTGACACCCCTTTGTTTGCCTCCAGTATAAAGGTTGGTATCTATTTCTGAGATCTGGATCCCATTTCACATATTTCTTGGATTGTGGGATACGCAGGCCATTTGTATACGTTCCAATACCGTTCTTTTATCAACCAGAGGTAACAGTATCCTGCTAGTCGTGGGTGTAGATTGTTTCGTCCCCACTCATTAATCGTTGGACATCTGTAGAGGGTTGTATTCCCAAGTTTAGACTGAGCTGCCACTGTGTCTTCGCGTGCTGGTTGCTCATCCTGTATATTTCCATTTAATGTGTGCATTAACGCATTCCAGTTGGCATGTTCCATTGTCATGCCTTCGTGCTCATATAGTTCCTTTGCATGGCACTCATATTGTATTTTGTATGGTGCTATTCTCAAAGTTTGGATAGCCTTTTCTCCGTTGATGATAACCATAAGCCACTGGTTATATTTTGATGCCATGAGTGCTTTCCATATGGGACTGGATGTGTCCCCTTTGAACGAGTCGTTCAACAAATTGGTCAGGGTTAAGTATTCCCTGTGTGCTCTTTCAAGGGCTTTGGTTGCCCATAACGCAGCTCTTTTTGCTGCCTGTTGTTCTAATAAGGCATCCCATGCCTCCACCTGAACTCATGATTTTTCGGCTTCCTGTTGCTGGATGATCTCCTGTGCACGTGCGCACTTCTTTCGACGTTTCTCTTTTAAGAACATCCACCACAGTTGTACGTGGTTATCGTAGTGGTGATAAATAGTATCGCCAGTTATCTCTGTAGGTCTGGTAGAGACCTTGTTGCTATCGGTAACCCAGTCCGCTTCGAAGATGCATCCAATCTCCGAAAGTGTTGCCTGGGCATGAGGTAATATGTAAGTAAATGCACACTGCATTGTGCTAATTGTATGGGTTGGATCTGTAAAAGAATCTTCAACCAATTTCAGGCCCTCCACTGACAACTGGTCTGTTCTATCGGCTGTCCAGTTCGGAATCCACACCTGTCGATGATGTCTCTTGGGAAACAAGAGAGAAATCAGGTAGGGTTGCTTGTACAGAGGGTATGAGAGGACTTTGTATCAGCCTTGATACACAACGTATATCGAGTGTTTTCACTTGTTCCTGAGCTTTTCGGCAATAACAGTGTACTACACCCAGGGCACATCTGTGGTCTCCTGCCTATGCTCTCCCAGCAATACTAGTACTCTCGTCTGTTACTGTGTGTAGACTACCCAAGTAGGGTTTGTCGTCAGGCCCAATGGGGCGTATTGAGGACACTTTAAACAGTGCCCATTGACAGTAAATAGTGCTGTCAATGTCGATGTCACCTGGAGAGGGTGCGGGCTGCGCGATTACTCCCTCTCAGTAAAAACTAGGCTGTTGACGCAGTGAGCAACGACAAGTAAATAGTACTCGGTGCTATATGACCAACAGGGTAGAATGGTAAGTCTCTAGATTATGTTAGGAGGTCCCTAAACATAACCCTTACAACGTCCCACAGTGATGGCTTGCTAGGCCAAAGACGAATCTGATTGCTCTGCTAGTAATGTCTAGGTGACAGAAACTATCTAGAGACTTAAGGGGTGTCTACACTAAACTACAGCCCTTATAAAGTCTCTCCATGGTCTGTGCGCCACTCGCGTGCAGCTATAACCCCTCACAATAGAAGGAGAAGCCAGCAGCCAAGTCTGTGCCCATATGACCATACCTAGTCCAATCTTTCCATATGTGGCAGCACTTTATTGTCTAACGCTATCAGCCGTTCCTGCCAATGCCAGTACTGAGTCCTTGGTATCTCTAGGCATTCCCATGTTGCCCCTCTGGCACCGTGCCGCTCATGTATCCTATCATGGCATAGGCCCATCATCGGGCCGCCTCCTAGGTCGGTATTCAGTCTAGTCCCCTAGCCGATGCTGACCTAACCACCTTCCATATAAGGTCTGTAGCTTTCCCATAGACTTTCCATCCAAGTGGCGTCTCATCCTAGCCCTCATATCTCAACATTTGAGTGCAGATAAAAAGATAAAAAGAAAAGAAAAACATATCCCAACTCCTCTAGTCCATATCTTCATAAGTCATATCAATGTCGTTACTGTAAAATGATAAGGGTATGAGGTATGCTCATAACAGTTCTCCAATGTGGACTGCCAATAACCATTCTTCCTTTTCAAGAAAATGAGCTACATTGATCTTGTCCTCTGGTTCCTGAACCGACAAAGATTTCCAACATGTGCCTGGACACGGATTAAACTCCAGGGATTGTTTTTTCCAATTGATGGTTGGATTATGACATCACAACCAATCAAATCCTAAAAACAAATCTGTTTTGCCAATGTTCGTGACCGCACATTATGAGGTTTTGGAATTATCAGTTGGCTAATATTTCTTTTTTCCCTAAACTCTTTTGCTATTATTGGCATAGCAGAACTTCTTGTTCAAAGTGAAGATATATTAACAACAGCAAGAAAAGACCCCTGGTCATTTTGAAGATCCTTTAGTGTTTTTTTGTGATATGTCATAACCACATTTGGTGCAAGAATTTTATCAACCTGCACAAGAGCCCGGGTCTTTGTTGTTGATACATTAATTCTCATATTCATTGAATTGTCATCATCTGATATTATGTAAAATGGTGGCTGTTCAACTATAGTTCCCTGAGCTACCTCCTGTTTCCTGACATGTAAACTGACAAGCTGTCCAACTTGTGTTACTGATGACACTGGCTGACCAACTTGCACTTTGTTTTCTAACACCTCCCAGATCTGCAATGCTACATGTGCATCTAAAGCTGCATACTCTTTCTGTTCATCTGTAAGAGTAGGGTTGCTCCAATTTGATGTTCTGCATTCTTTTGAAAGATATCCATGCAAAGTGGCTGCAGCAATTGCAGCCATTGATGCTCTTCCATCTGAGACAGCATTTCTTTTAACAGCTAGTTGTCCAAGCTCAACAATGCCTATAAATCTTTTCCTTTCTTTTGGTGGTGGTTTGAAATCAGGAAAATCTCTGGACAGTTTTGATATATCACCTCCAATATTCCTTCCAATTTTAACAATTTGTGCAGAACCCAGCACAACTTTGAGAGAAGTAGGTAGTTGCTGTAGACTGAAAACCTGGAGCAAGTATACAGATTTAGGAAGAGCTATTTGTATCAAAGCAATTTTCTGAGTACTTCCAGCATCATGAGAGCTAAATTCCCATTCTGCATCAAATCCTATGTGTAGTACAGTTTGCTCAGGATCAGAAACCTTTTCCAAGATGCCCATACAAACATTTTGTATTTCAGCTTCAGTTGAACAGATATGAACTGATACATCATCAGGCAGGTGTATTCTTGGAAGATCAGAAAATTGGTCCAGTTGGACAGGTGTGACTTCTTTGCTGAGTGATGGGATACATTCAGTAAATGTTGCATAATCACTAGCCACATTGTCTGTGAAGCCCAATATTGGTTGTGGCAAGCCATGATCATTCAGTGAAGTGACAATTCCTTCCAGTCCAGCTTTGATATGAGATAAAGCCTTTGTAGGAACAAAAGCCTGCCATCGGATTTGCTCAAACTCATTTACAAGAGTAAAGAGGGCAGCAAATGTTACTACACCATTAAGCTTCATCATATACTTTGCCAGTTTAAAAGAATGGTCCCATTTGATGATATATGCAGGTAATGCAGCCATACATTGATCCAGAACCGGTCTTATGTGCTCCATGTAATCCATATATATATTATTGATATATTTCTTGGATGGAGAAAATCCATGATAGCCAGATTTATCATCAAATGCAGAGAATGGCTGGTATGACTTTGATTCAACTCTAGTTGACACATGTTTCTTTTGCTCTTTTTGGATAGCATATAGGTACTTAAGCTCTCTCAGATCATGCTCACGTATGTGTAGTTCATGCAGAATTTTTGACCAAGCATTAGAGCTGAGGCAGTGAGCTATTCCAGCTCTAATCAGTGTCATAAGAGCTTTGTCAATGCCACTTCTATGTGTCAGGAATGCAGGAAATTCAGCTACTAGTCCTGGATCAAGTTGATTCAGAATGAGAGGGTCATAGAGATTATATGATTTTCCACAACCAGAATTGTTATGCTTGCGACAATAAAATCTCTGAGTCATTATATAGTAATTTTGATCAAGACCAATGACTCGTCAAGCAATAGGATTCTCATTCCAGCCTTTAAAAGTCATTGGACATGTCTCTGTCATAAAGGAACCACACTCATGATTTGGACACATGATTTTCCATTGTTTGTCCAACAAATGTGGCAACCAAAGGAATATAGATGGATAGTAGACACCCAAAGGATTCAATCCATCAATAGAGTTCTTGGATTTCTGCAATGCAAAATATGGCTGAGGGGGATGAATCCAAAATGAGCCATTCTTGTAGCAAGATGGCAGTGTATGTGAATGCATCTGAGCTGCTATATCATCCTTGACCATTGCCAAATATGTTTCAATAACCCCAGAAATAGGGGAATCATCAAAGTCATCATCATGATCAACATCATCCAGCAGATCCTCCAAGTCATCAGAATCTAGCTCTGGATCATAATCAGAATCATCTGAATCAGTATCAATATGATCTGACAGAAGGGGGATGTCAGGACTGCCCTGAACACAACCTAAAGGACTCAAGCGGTGGTCTGTTAAACCTAAGACGATTCTGATTGCTCAAGTAGCTATGTCCAGTGACAATAGACTATCTAGAGACTTAAGAGTCTCTCTACACTAACTACGGCCCTTATATACCGCTCCCCTGGTCTGTGCGCAGACAGCGCGCAGCTAAAGTCCCTCGCTGGGGATCAATGTGCAGCAGCTAAGCCTGCGCCCATCTAACTGTCTTTGGAGAGTTCCTCTCACACCCAACTCCTGGGTTGTCCGCATGCAGCCTTCCTATTGTTCAGGTCTTCAGCCGATTCCCATGCTCGCTGTACCATTGACTCGGTTCTCTTCGGCGTTCCCATGTCACCCCTCAGGCGCCGTGCCGCTCATGATTCCTTTCATGGCATAGGCCCATCATCAGGCCGTGCTTCCTGTCGGCATTCGGTCTATTCTTATAGCCGATGCTGACCTAACCTCCTTCCTTATAGGGACCGCAGTTCTCGTAGGCCATCCTCCTAAGTCCCGGTGTATAATCTTCATCATAGATGTTTGAGCTTGGTAAAATAGATAAAATGAAAAGAAAAATATTCTCCAATTCCTCGTGATCGTATCTTCATGATTGTCACTGACATCGTTACTGTAAAGTTTGAAATAGGAGGTGTGCTCATAACATCACCCCCCCCTCAAGGCCTCGCATCCCGAGAGGCTGAGGTGGCAGAGTCCACATATCTTGGGTCCTCCTTCATTCGTTCATAAAACACGGCCAGACGCGCTTGCTGATCATCGGGCGACAGCCCAGTTTGTTCCGAGTCAACATCATCGACTTCTTCAATAGTGGTCTTATAGCTGACCAGTGATTTTGTAGGGCGTCTTGCGCCTTGAATCCTCCTCTGCCAGTCGTCTTCCGACTCGCTGCTTTCCTTAGCAGCCACTGCTGTCTCCTCCCTTTTTTTTAGAGTTTTCTTGGCGAGTACCGCCATGTCTTTCTCTTGAGCTCTTCGTTCTTCCGCGAGCTCCTCCTTGTCTGTCTTCTGTGGGAAATTAAGCACGGGTTTAGACCGCCCGCCGTGCTCCAGGTCTCTGGAGAACGTCCCATCGGTATCGTCAGGCAATTTCATTATTGCCGCACACTCGCCTTTCCAACTTCTCCATCGGCGTTCCATATTTGCCAGGTATTTTGGCCCAAAACAGCCATCGTCCCATCCAAATAATTTTTGTTTGTCCTTCCAATGAACTCCTTGACCTTTCTTGTTTTTTGTCGATTGTTTGGGGACATCAGGGATGGGTTTTGGTGATGTCTCGGTATATTGAATGTATCGTTTCCCATCTCGAATGTTTCTTATGAGTTTGGGAGCGTCCAGATTTGCTTTATGGAACTTCTTGACTATTGCTGGTGCGTTAACAACATTTTTGACTGGTTCCCAGGTGGCCTCCTCCACTGGGTAATTTTTCCATTTAACGAGGTATTCCAGCCTCGCCCCTCCTCTACCGCTGATTCTGCTTTCCAAAATTTCTTCAACTTCGTACTCTTCTTCCTTCAATTCTTCTACCATCTGCGCGTCCTTGCACGCTGCTGCTTTTGCCTGTTGTTTTGGGAAAACCGGTTCCCTGTACGGCTTCAAAAGGACTCCGTTGAAGACGTTGTATACCTTCCATGAGGCCGGAATTTTTAATTTATATGAGGACTCTCCTACTTTTGCGAGTACCTCCAATGGTCCGACGAATTTCCCATCTAGTTTTTTTGTTGCTTGAATGACCAGTAAGTTCTCTGTGCTGAGATAGACTTTGTCTCCGGGTTTGTACTCGTGCACCTCCCGACGGTGCGCATCATAACGCTCCTTCATGATTTGCGCCGCCTTTTCTAATGCCAATTTTGCTTTAGCATGGACCTCTTCCAATTCTTTTGCTAACTGTTTGATGGCAACTGCCTTTGGCACATAAGTCAGATCTAATCCCTTGTTCGGATGTCTTCCATAGTTCATGTAAAAAGGGGTGAAGCCAGTAGTGGAATGAACCCTGTCATTGTGGCAAAATTGGGCTACTGATAGCCAATCCGACCAATTATCTTGTCGGTTGTTAACAAAGATGGTTAGGAACTCTTTTAACTCCTGATTGACACATTCCGTTTGTCCATCTGTTTGCAGGTGGTAGGCTGTAGACTTGTTGGCTTTAATCCCCAACATTCCATATAAGTCCGTCATGAATTTTGAGGCAAATTGTGGTCCTCTGTCGCTAATTACTTTTCTGGGGAGTCCGTGCTCCCTGAATACATTGTCTCGGAACAGCACTGCTGTTCCTTGCGAAGTGATGTCCGATGTGGTGGGTATAAAGTAGGTTTTCTTGGTAAACCTATCTACGATTACCAATACCATGTTATTCCCCTTAGACTCAGGAAGTGGTCTGACAAAGTCAACTGAGATGATTTCCCAGGGTTCGGTAGGAACCTCGTTGGGTCACAATGGTGCTGCTCGGGCAGTCCTATCTGGCTTTGCTTTCTGGCACGTTTCACAGCCAGGGATGTAGCGTTCAATATCTTTTCGCATGTTAGGCCACCAGAAGTTCCTGGTGAGTGATTCCAATGTTTTGGCTACCCCCGAGTGTCCCCACAAGTGATGAATGGCGATAATATCTTCACACAATGCGGGCACTGCTGGTACATAGATGCGTCCCTTCCAAGTGACTAGTCCCTTGTCGAATTTGTATTCTCCTTCCATCTTTTCTAGCCCTTCTACTACTTGCTTTTCCCATTGTCGACGAGGGTACATCTCGTATGTCTTTGATGATGTCTTCTATGGCTCTGTCATCATCAAAAACTCGAACGAATAAGTGTTCTTTGAGCAGAACAACTCCTTCATTATCATTCTCTCCTTTTTCGTGTCCTGCTTGTCTGGATAGCAAATCAGCCTTAGTATTGGATTTACCACTTTGGTGTTTGATTACGAAGTTGTAATCTTGCAAGTCAGTTACCCATCTTGCTTGTTGCCTATTGAGATTCTGCGCCTTTCGGAAATACGTTAGGTTCTGGTGGTCTGTTAGAACCTTGATGGTTTGTTTTGCTCCTTTGAGATAATGCACCCATTCGTAAAAGGCGTGCATTACTGCGAGCATTTCTTTGTCGTAAATCTCGTAGTTTCATTCGGCGTCATTTAGGGACTTAGAAATGAAGGCCACAGGCTTCCAAAGACCGTCCTCACGTTGTTGTGATAATATTCCACCAATCGCGAAGTCTGAGGCGTCTACCTCTACTCGGAATTGTCCTTCCTCGTTGGGGATTCGAAGTACTACTTCCTGTGCTATTGTTTCCTTAAGCCTGTCAAAGGCTTCATCTTGCATTTGTGTCCATGACCATTCTTCTTTTCCCGTAAGCCGTGTTAACAGCTTTGCTAACTTTGCGAAATCTTTTACAAATTGTTGGTAGAAATTGACGAAACCTAGAAACTGTTGAACCTCCTTTTTGCATTTTGGTTTTGGCCACTCAGATACTGCTTTGACCTTGGCAGGATCCATGCGAACAGTGTCTTTTCCAATGATAACCCCCAGGAAATCGATTTCATTTTTGTCAAAGAAACATTTCTCCAGCTTTAAAGAAAGCTTGTGTTGTCCTAATTTTCCCAGGATTCAGTTTACATGTTTTGTATGTTCCTCTTGGTTCTTTGAGAATACCAAGATATCGTCCATGTAAATAACTACCCATCCTTCAGCTATCTCAACTCAAAAGATGTCATTCATCATGGTTTGGAAGGTAGTGGGTGAGTTAGTGAGTCCAAAGAACATGACTAGTGGTTCAAATAGTCCTCGATTAGTTCTGAAGGTGGCCTTCCATTTGTCTCCTTCTTTTATGTGAACATTGTTATAACCCCACCGTATGTCCATTTTTGAAAACACTTTGGCTTGTGATAACTGATCCACAAGTTCTCCAATCAGGGGCAGGGGATACCGGTTCTTGACTGTCATTTCATTTAGCTTCCTGTAATCCTGTACAGGTCGGAGTTTTCTGTCTTTCTTTTTGACAAAGAAGAAGGGGGATGCCATGGGCGATTTGCTAGGTTGAATTCGTCCAGAATCCAAGTTCTCCTTCAGGAATTCGTCAAGTTGTTCCTGTTCATTCCGATTTAGTGGATAGATTTTACAATCCACTGGAGTGGATCCAGGAATTAGTTCTATAGCATGGTCCCAGTGTCGCCTAGGCGGAAGTTCATCGAAAGTTTCTTTTTCGAAAACCTTTCGATGTTTTAGATAGTGATGGGGAACTGCCTCTTCAAGGGTTCGCTTTCTCTCCTTTCCTGCTTGCTCTGCGGCTATCTTTGTTGCAGTTGAGGCAAAGGCTCTGACCCACAACTCAGGTTCTCCAATATGAATGGCTAAGAGACGTTCTCCTTCTTGTAATCGGTAAGATACCTCAATTTCATCTTCTGGTTCCTGAACTGAGGATGGTTTCCAGCAAGTGCCAGGGCATCGATTAAATTCTAAGGACTTCTTTTTCCAGTTGATGGTCGGGTTGTGATGTTCTAACCAATCGTGTCCTAGGAACAAATCCGTTTTACTAAGGGTGGCAACAGCACAATCCATGACCTCCTCGTGAGATCCTATGCATAATTTGAATTGCACGAAATATTCCACACTCCCTGACCCGTTTCGAGTACCGTCTGCGTTATACACTGGTATTGGACGCAGCAATTTCTTTTTGTTCATTTTGTGTTTTTCTACGAATTCCTCGCTTATACACGAGGCAGTACATCCCGAGTCGAGTAGCATAGTGATGTTGGTGGATTGACAAGTGTCCATAGTGGTGAGTGTTCCTTTCAGGTCTAACTCTTGCTTCCCAATTCCTTGTACTACTTTTCCCTTAAATGTACCAGGTTCCATAGGGCATCAGTTTCTGATAAGGCGTTTAACTGTTGGACTAGTTGTCCATCTACTTCTTTGATTCTTTTTTCATCTACCCATTGTCTCAGGCATTCGATTGCCATTTGCTCATCTTGCTGCCAGATGCGTCTTAGTACCCATGGCGGCGTCCATGTTTTTAATCGTTTTTCTGGTTTTGCACTCATTTCTAAGTTTCTTATATGGTGTATGTTCCCACTGCATTCGTAAAGTAATTCATGTACATTTATTGCAGAGTCTACTGGTACTAATACACCATTATCCGAAACTTTCCTAGAGGCCAGTAAGGCAGAGCGATCGTCTACTGGCTGTCTCCAAAATCCAAGACCTCTTCGATTTTGGCACATCCTTCTGGGGTCGTTTCCCCGTTATCTATCATCCTCATTACTCGTTTCCCTTTGTCTCTTGCTGGTTCCTTCTTCCAACATCTTTCTGCCGTATGACCCTTCCTTCCACAATTACTGCACTCCGGGATGGGTTTTCTTCCTTGAGGTAGCGGACAGCGTCGACTGTAATGACCTTCCTTCTCGCAGTTGTAGCACCAAGGTTTGTTTTCCTTTTTCTTATCTACGTCCATAGCGTTTGGGTCTCGGCTACTTGACGCAAACGGAGCGGGTGCTTTGTACTGATATTGAGGACGGGGGTTGGCATTTTGTTCTCGGTATTCCTGTTGTGTTTTGGGGAACCCGTATGCTTCATTTGCCTTCCGGTATGCTTGTGCCAGCGCTGTAACTCTTGTCTGAATTTGTTGAAGAGTAGCAGTGTCTGGAAGTCCTCCGTATCAAATAAGATCCCTCCCAAGAGCTGGATTAAGATTGCTCTGGAATTGAGAGATCAGCACCTGATCATTCCAGTCCGTTAAGGAAGTGAGGGAGTTGAATTTAACGATGTAGTCTTCTACTATCATAGTTCCTTGCCGCAACTTCAATAATGCTTCGATTGCCTTTTCTTTAGTTTCTGTGGACATAAAGAAATCGTGCATTTGATTTTTGAAGTTGGTCCAGTCTGTGAATGGGAATTGATTATGCAGCAGTCATCTGATCCATGCTCGATCATCATCTGTTGATTCTCCGGCATTTAGTTGCACCCAATCAAGCTGCGAGTTCCATCCGCTGTTGTCTATTTTGTCCTGATATTCTTGAAGCACTTCTTGATGTGCCTTGAGCTTTACACCACTCCAGTCAGCGGCTCGATCTCCTTTCCCGCCCTTCATTTGGTACAGACATATTGGAATCTTTCTTTTGACATCTGTTTCTCGTGCCAACATAAAGTATGTTTCCATCTGCTGTAACCAACCATCAACTGTTCGTGGATCCCCTTGGTAATAATCAGGCATTTCTGCCTTTGTGAGGGGTCCGGGTTCAGTCCTGTTGCTTCGCTGGTATTCGTTTATTATAGCAACCAGGGCCTGTCCTGTGTTGGTAATGGCTCTTTGCCTGTCCTGTTCTTGACAGTGGATTTCATTCTCCCGTGCAGCTACTGCTGTGGCTGGCTGTGAATCTGGAAGAGGTTCTATGGTTTCTGAGTCCATCCAGGTGTTTCTCCATCCCAATATGGCATGGTAGGCATGGGTGACCATGTCCACAGTAAGTCGGAATGTTCCTACACCAACTCTGTGTGATCCATAGCCTTGCCACATCATAGCCTTCATCCATGGCCAACCACTTGGTTCCCCAGTCACTCGAACACAGTGCCACATTCGATTGCAACCCTTGGTCCGCCTCCAGTATATGGGTCGGTCTTCATCCATAAGTTCCGGGTCCCATCCATATATTTCCCTGATGGTCGGGTATGCAGGCCATTTGTAGGTGTTCCAGTACTTCTTTTTTACCAACCAAAGGTAACAGTAACCCGGATATTTTGGGTGTAACTTGTTTTGTAGAGCTGCCGCTGCGTCTGATCGCGCTGGTTGCTTTAGCATCCCAAAATCGCTTTCTTCTCCTAGGCTAACCTCTCCTTCTTCTTTTTGAGCTTCTTGGTCTGCTCCGATTTTGTAATGTCCCATTCCTTCCTGATTGAGGCACTCGACGTGAAACCATCCTCTTGTGTTACTATTGTATTTTTCAATGTGGAGGATAGTTTTGTTCGCATAAGATTGTCGAATAATGGTGGTGACGTTTTCCTTACGAAGGTTCGGATCCCAATTACATATTTCTTGGAGTTGTGGGTATGCTGGCCACAAAAACTCGTTCCAGAATTCCGTCTTTATCAATACCAGATAGCAGTATCCTGGTATGTCTGGATTGAGTCCGCTGTTGGTCCAAGACATTTTTGGATATAGATAAGGAAGCCAGGATTCTTTTTCAACAACCCTTCTCCATTCCTCGATCTGTTGCTTTTTATGGGTGTTATTAGCTTTCTGCGGATAACTTTCTGTTGATAACCAATTGGCAACAGTAGGGACTCCGCCACTCCAGTGCGCTGTGTCTCCTCCAGCCATGATGACCTTTGCCTTGTTCTCTTCTCCAGCTAATGCTGCCGCTGCATACGATCGCGCTGGTTGCATTACTGGTTTGGGCTGAGTCACTGCCGGATGTGATTTTCCCGCTGCTTGGTTTACAGCTTTTTGGACAGTGACCGTTGCTCAAAGGTCAACCTTTTTGATGGACGTGGTGGCGAGAGGACGGCTTTTAGGTCGACATTTTGACTTGGATTGTCCGCCGACTCGGAGCGTTTGGTGTCCACCGGTGAGTAGTCTTTCTACCATATCCCACCCCTTGGTATCGGCCATTTCCAGGCCTACATGTACAATATCAGGTCGTTCGGTGGCTGTCCATCAAGTTCTGATTTCTTTTTCTCGGAATTGCGTTTCCATTTGCCAGATCGCCTCGATGGTTGGATAGGCGGGCCACTCATATTTGTCCCAATACTCAGGTTTGATGAGGCAAAGGTAACAAAACCCTGGAACTGTAGGCGCAAGTGTTTCTGGAATAGGGCCCATTCGAATTGTCCACCAGAAGCCTGGCAAGATGTTTCCATTGATTGTGTGCATCCACGCATTCCAATCTTCATGACTCATAATCATTCCCTCATGTTCGTATAGTTTTTGAACATGATGAGCATGGTGCAACCGTTCCAAAGCCACCTTGTATTTTCTTATTGCTTTGTCGCCATTATTGATCAACATCAACCATTGATTATATTTTGACGACATTAGAGCGAGCCAGATGGGGTTGGAGGTGTCCCCCTTGTATTCATCCTCCAGTAATCGTATGAGGGTCTGGTATTCCCTCTCTGCCTTGTGCATTGCGCGTTCTGCGTGTAGTACCGCTTTTGTGGCGGCACGTTCCATCAGAAGAGCTTCCCAAGCTTCTTTCTGTTCGAGCTCTTGCTGGAGCTCTCTTTCTCGTAATAGTTTTTGTGCTTCTGCGCGCTCTTGTTTCCGCTCCTCCTTGCGGTACCACCAGTAAAGTCTGACATGGTTATCGTATCGACGGATGACAGTATCGCCAATGAAAGTGGGTGTTCTTGTAATAACCGGTTCGATATGGTCGACCCAGTCCGCCTCAAAGATTTGACCTATCTCTGAGAGTGGCACCTGGGTGTATGGTAAGATGTAGTGGAATGTGCAGTTCATTTTGTGCGAGGAGGAGTAATGATATGTTTCTGTAAAAAGATCTTCAATCAAGATCAGGCCCTCCACTGACTCTTGATCCGTTCTTTGCGGCAGTCGATAAAAATCCGTGCCTGTCGATGACGTTTCCTGGGAAAACAGGAAAGATACTGTCTGCAGTGTCATGGGTCCGCAAGCTCTCAAGATGAGTGTGCCCAGCAATTCGCCCTAATGTCCTTGTGCCAAGTTATCAACCCGAAGTCAGGTAGGGTTGCTTGTACAGAGGGTATGAAGGGACTTTGTATCAGCCTTGATACACAACTCAAATCGATTTGTTTCGCTCGTTCCTGAGCTTTTCCGCAATAAAGGTTTACTATACCCGGGGCGCATCTATGGTCTCCTGCCTACGCTCTCCCAGCGAACTAGTAATCTTGCCCTTTATTGTTTGTAGCCACCCAAGCTTGGGTTTGTCGCCAGGCCCAACGGGCGTATTGAGGACACTTAAACAGTGCCCGTTGACAGCGGTCTGTCGAAGTCGGAGTCGCCAACGGTTCCAGGATAATCAGATTACAACCATCAAAGTATGTCGCGGTCGACGAGAGGTTCCGGGACTCTAGCAGATTACAACCTCCCAAAAAGATCAAAACTAGGCCTCTGATCATCAGGAGCAACTACGAGCGATGTGCTCAGTGCTGGACGGCACAGAGGAGTAGAGAAGAAAGTCTCTAGATTATGTCAGGACTGCCCTGAACACAACCTAAAGGACTCGAGCAGTGGTCTGTTAAACCTAAGACGATTCTGATTGCTCAAGTAGCTATGTCCAGTGACAATAGACTATCTAGAGACTTAAGAGTCTCTCTACACTAACTACGGCCCTTATATACCGCTCCCCTGGTCTGTGCGCAGACAGCACGCAGCTAAAGTCCCTCGCTGGGGATCAATGCGCAGCAGCTAAGCCTGCGCCCATCTAACTGTCTTTGGAGAGTTCCTCTCACACCCAACTCCTGGGTTGTCCGCATGTGGCCTTCCTATTGTTCAGGTCTTCGGCCGATTCCCATGCTCGCCGTACCATTGACTCGGTTCTCTTCAGCATTCCCATGTCACCCCTCAGGCACCATGCCACTCATGATTCCTTTCATGGCGTAGGCCCATCATCGGGCCGTGCTTCCTGTCGGCACTCGGTCTATTCCCATAGCCGATGCTGACCTAACCTCCTTCCTTATAGGGACTGCAGTTCTCGTAGGCCATCCTCCTAAGTCCCGTTGTGTAGTCTTCATCACAGACGTTTGAGCTTGATAAAATAGATAAAATGAAAAGAAAAATATTCCCCGACTCCTCGTGATCATATCTTCATAATTGTCATCGACGTCGTTACTGTAAAGTTTGTAATTGGAGGTGTGCTCATAACAAACGGCGACAAAGCAATAAGAAAATACAAGGTGGCATTGGAATGATTGAACCATGCTCATCATGTTCAAGAGCTATACGAACATGAAGGGATGGTCATGAGTCATGAAGACTGGAACGCATGGATGCACGCCATCAATGGGAACATACGAGCCACCCGTTACGCCAAGTGGAAGAAAGAGAAAGAGGAAGAGGAACGACGACAAGGGATTCGATATGATCCCTTACTTATTACTAAACCTCTGAATCAAATTCTTCCCACCACACCAGAACGACTCCTGTTGGAGCCACTAGTCAAAATCTCACTCGGACTTGATCACTTTTTGCCCGAGATAGGAGAAGATACCTGGAACGATCACAAGGCCAGGCTATTAGGATGGCGTGCTCGCATCAAAGCATATCTACTGGGACCAATTGCACAGGGACCAATCGCACCAGATCAATGGAGGCAAAATGGGTATTGTTATATGTACCTGTTTAAAGCTGAGTATTACGATAAATTCAATTGGCCCGCCTGGCCAACGCTCTACGATATCCTCAACTGGGAACCCGAGCTCAGAGACGACACTGTAGTCTTCGCCATCCAGGACAGTATTCGACCTGGACAATGTCACATTATAGAAGAATCCGCCATATGGCGAGACGACATTGAATATACTTGGGATGAGCTCGTTGACCTTCACCAAGTTTCCCACTACACCTGGACAGTACGGTTTGGTGGACAATCAAAATCCAAGCGTCGACTCAAAAATCGTCCTCTGGCCACTACATCTATTAAAAGGGTAGACCTTCAATCAACAGTCACTGTCCAGGAAGCTGTAAAGCAAGCAGCAGGATTATCTTATCCAGCAGTAACTCAACCCAAACCAGCAGTGCAACCAGCACGATCATACGCAGCGGCAGCACTAGCGGGAGGAGAGAGTAAGGCCAAGGTCATCACCGCTGGAGGAGATGCAGCGCATTGGAGCGGTGGAGTTCCTACCACAGCAGATTGGTTATCCACTACAGAATATCCTCAAGAGGCCAATAACACCCACAAAAAATGACAAATTGAGGAATGGAGAAGGGTTGTTGAAAAAGAATCTTGGCTTCCCTATCCTTACCCAAAAATGTCCTGGGGAGATAGCGGACTCAATCCAGACGTACCAGGGTACTGTTACTTGGTACTAATCAAAAAGGAATTCTGGAGCGAGTTCCAATGGCCAGCTTACCCACAGTTACAAGAAATATGTAACTGGGATAAAAACCTTCGGGAAGAAAATGTTACAACAATCATTCGATGATCCTACGGAGACAAAACCACTCTTCACATTGAGAAATATAACAGCAATGTTAGGGGGTGGTTCCACGTCAAATGTCTTAAAAGAGAAGGCATGGGGCACTACAAAGTGGGAGCGGAGCAAACAACTCAACTGGAAGAAGGAGAAGTTGTAAGCCTAGGAGAAAGCAGCGATTTAGGGGCACCAGAGCAACCAGCGCGATCAAACGCAGCGGCAGCTCTGGTAGAAATAGACCCTTGCCTCCGCATTTATCAGCCAGGATTAACAGAAAGACAACAGAACGAACTACACCCAAAATATCCAGGTTATTGCTACCTGTGGTTGGTTAAAAAGAAGTACTGGAACACTTACAAATGGCCTGCATACCCAACCATCAGGGAAATTTACGGATGGGACCCGGAACTCATGGATGAGGACTGACCCATATACTGGAGGCGAACAAAAGGTCACAATCGTATGTGGCACTGTGTTCGAGTAACTGGGGAACCAAACGGCTGGCCATGGATGAAGGCTATGATGTGGCAAGGCTATGGGTCACACAGAGTTGGAGTAGGAACTTTCCGACTTACTGTGGACATGGTCACTCACACCTATCACGCAATACTGGGATGGAGAAACACCTGGATGGATTCAGAAACCATAGAGCCTCTTCCAGACTCTCAACCTGCCGCAGCAGTAGCCGCACGAGAGAATGAAATCCACCGTCAAGAACAGGACAGACAACGAGCCATTACCAACGCTGGACAGGCCCTGGTTGCTATAATAAACGAATACCAGCGAAGCAACAGGACTGAACCCGGACCCCTCACAAAGGCAGAAATGCCTGATTATTACCAAGGGGATCCGCGAACAGTTGATGGTTGGTTATGGCAGATGGAAACATACTTTATGTTGGCACGAGAAACAGATGTCAAATGAAAAATTCCAATATGTCTGTACCGAATGAAGGGTGGAAAGGGAGATCGAGCCGCTGATTGGAGTGGTGTCAAACTCAAGGCGCACCAGGAAGCACTCCAGGAGTACCAGGACAAAATCGACAATAATGGATGGAACTCACAACTTGATTGGGCGCAATTAAACACTGGGGAATCTACCGATGACGATCGAGCATGGATCAGACGGCCGCTGCATAATCAATTCCCATTCACAGACTGGACTGACTTCAAAAATCAAATGCACGATTTCTTTATGTCCACAGAAACTAAGGAAAAAGCAATCGAAGCATTATTAAAGTTGCGACAAGGAACTATGATAGTTGAAGACTACATCATTAAATTCAACTCCCTCACTTCCTTAACAGACTGGAATGACCAGGCACTGATCTCTCAATTCCAGAGTAATCTCAATCCAGCTCTTGGGCGGGATCTTATTCGATACGGAGGACTTCCAGACACAGCCACTCTCCAACAAATTCAAACGAGAGTTACAGCATTAGCACGGGCATACCGAAAGGCAAATGAAGCATACGGTTTCCCCAAAACACAACAGGAATACCGGGAACAAAATGCAAATCCCCATCCTCAATATCAGTATAAAGCACCCACTCCATTTGCGTCAAGTAGTCGGGACCCAAACGCTATGGACATAGATAAGAAAAAGGAAAACAAGCCCTGGTGTTACAATTGCGAGAAGGAAGGACATTACAGTCGACGCTGCCTGCTACCTCGGAGAAAGAAACCCATCCCAGAGTGCAGTAATTGTGGAAAGAAGGGTCATACGGCAGAAAGATGTTGGACGAAGAGAAAGGATGAAGGAAAACGAGTGATGAGAATGATAGGCAACAGGGAAACGACCCCAGAAGGATGTGCCAAAATTGAGGAGGTCTCGGATTTTGGAGACAACCAGTAGATAAACACTCTGTCTCACTGGTTTCAAAACAGGTTTCTTGTAAAAACAGTGTACTAGTACCTAGCAATTCGCAAATCGACTTGCATGAACTACTTTACGAGTGTAGAGGGAACGTACACCGGATAAGAAACTTGAAAATGAGCGCACAACCGGAAAAAAGATTAAAGATGTGGACACCCCCTTGGGTGCTCAGACGGATCTGGCAGCAGCCAGAAAAAACCGCAATAGAATGTCTATGGCACTGGGTGGACACAAGAAGAGTCAAAGAAGTGGATGGACAACTAGTCCAGCAATTAAACACCTTGTCAGAAGCTGATGCTCTTTGGAATCTGGTACATTTACGAGAAAAAGTTATACAAGGAGTCGGAAGACAGGAGTTAGATCTAAGAGGAACTCTTACCACTATGGACACTTTCCAAACCACAAATATAACAATGCTTTTGGACTCGGGATGCACTTCCTCTTGCATAAGCGAGGAATTCGTAGAAAAACATAAAATGAACAAGAAAAAGTTACTACGACCAATACCTGTATACAATGCTGACGGAACCTGAAACGGTTCAGGAAGCATTGAATACTTTGTTCAATTCAAGCTACGGATAGGATCGCATGAAGAAGTTATGGACTGTGCGGTAGCCCGACTCAGTAAAACGGATCTATTTCTAGGACACGATTGGTTGGAACACCATAATCCAACAATCAACTGGAAGAAGAAATCCTTAGAGTTCAATCAATGTCCTGGAACATGTTGGAAACCATCTTCGGTACAAGAACCTGAAGATGAAATAGAAATGTCTTATTGATTAGCCAAGGGAGAGCACCTTCTAGCGGTTCACATTGGAGAACCCGAACTACGAGTCCGAGCTTTTGCCTCAACGGCAACTCAAATAGCAGTAGAACAGGCTGAAAAGGAAAGAAAACGGACACTAGAGGAAGCGGTCCCTTGCCACTACTTAAAACATCGAAAAGTATTCGAGAAGGAAACTTTTGATGAACTCCCACCACGATGGCGTTGGGACCACGCCATAGAACTAATTCCTGGATCAACACCGGTAGACTGCAAAATCTACCCTCTCAATCGGGATGAGCAACAACAGCTAGATGAGTTCCTGAAAGAAAACTTGGAGTCTGGACGAATCCAAGCAAGTAAATCACCAATGGTGTCCCCCTTCTTTTTCGTCAAAAAAAAGGATGGGAAACTTCGGCCTGTACAAGATTACAGGAAGCTAAATGAGATGACGGTCAAGAACCGGTATCCCCTGCCCCTGATTGGAGAACTTGTGGATCAGTTATCACAAGCCAAAGTGTTTTCAAAAATGGACATACAATGGGGTTATAACAATGTTCGCATAAAAGAAGGAGACAAATGGAAGGCCACCTTCAGAACTAATCGAGGACTATTCGAACCACTAGTCATGTTCTTTGGACTCACTAACTCGCCCGCTACCTTCCAAACCATGATGAACGACATCTTTCGAGTTGAGATAGCTGAAGGATGGGTAGTTATTTACATGGACGATATCTTGGTATTCTCAAAGAACCAAGAGGAACATACAAAACATGTAAACCGAATCCTGGGAAAATTAGGACAACACAAGCTTTCTTTAAAGCCGGAGAAATGTTTCTTTGACAGAAACGAAATCGATTTCCTGGGGGTTATCATTGGAAAAGACACTGTTCGCATGGATCCTGCCAAGGTCAAAGCAGTATCCGAGTGGCCAAAACCAAAATGCAAAAAGGAGGTTCAACAGTTTCTAGGTTTCATCAATTTCTACCGACGATTTGTAAAAGATTTCGCAAAGTTAGCAAAGCCATTAACACGGCTTACGGGAAAAGAAGAATGGTCATGGACACAAATGCAAGATGAAGCCTTTGACAGGCTTAAGGAAACAATAGCACAGGAAGTAGTACTTCAAATCCCCAATGAGGAAGGACAATTCCGAGTAGAGGTAGACGCCTCAGACTTCGCGACTGGTGGAATATTATCACAACAACGTGAGGACGGTCTTTGGAAGCCTGTGGCCTTCATTTCTAAGTCCCTAAATGACGCCGAACGAAACTACGAGATTTACGACAAAGAAATGCTCGCGGTAATGCACGCCTTTTACGAATGGGCGCATTATCTCAAAGGAGCAAAACAAACCGTCGAGGTTCTAACAGACCACCAGAACCTAATGTATTTCCGAAAGGCGCAGAATCTCAATAGGCGACAAGCAAGATGGGTAACCGACTTGCAAGATTACAACTTCATAATCAAACACCGAAGTGGTAAATCCAATACTAAGGCCAATTTGCTATCCAGACAAGCAGGACACGAAAAAGGAGAGAATGATAATGAAGGAGTTGTTCTGCTCAAAGAACACTTATTCGTTCGAGTTTTTGATGATGACAGAGCCATAGAAGACATCATCAAAGACATACGAGATGTACCTCATTGACAATGGGAAAAGCAAGTAGTAGAAGGGCTAGAAAAGATGGAAGGAGAATACAAATTCGACAAGGGACTAGTCACTTGGAAGGGATGCATCTATGTACCAGCAGTGCCCGCATTGCGTGAAGATATTATCGCCATTCATCACTCGTGGGGACACTCGGGGGTAGCCAAAACATTGGAATCGCTCACCAGGAACTTCTGGTGGCCTAACATGCGAAAAGATATTGAACGCTACATCCCTGGCTGTGAAACGTGCCAGAAAGCAAAGCCAGATAGGACTGCCCGAGCAGCACCATTGTGACCCAACGAGGTTCCTACCAAACCCTGGGAAATCATCTCAGTTGACTTTGTCAGACCACTTCCCGAGTCTAAGGGGAATAACATGGTATTGGTAATCGTAGATAGGTTTACCAAGAAAACCTACTTTATACCCACCACATCGGACATCACTTCGCAAGGAACAGCAGTGCTGTTCCGAGACAATGTATTCAGGGAGCACGGACTCCCCAGAAAAGTAATTAGCGACAGAGGACCACAATTTGCCTCGAAATTCATGATGGACTTATATGGAATGTTGGGGATTAAAGCCAACAAGTCTACAGCCTACCACCCGCAAACAGATGGACAAACGGAACAGGTCAATCAGGAGTTAAAAGAGTTCCTAACCATCTTTGTTAACAACCGACAAGATAATTGGTCGGATTGGCTATCAGTAGCCCAATTTTGCCACAATGACAGGGTTCATTCCGCTACTGGCTTCACCCCTTTTTACATGAATTATGGAAGACATCCGAACAAGGGATTAGATCCGACTTACGCGCCAAAGGCAGTTGCCGTCGAACAGTTAGCAAAAGAAGTGGAAGAGGTCCACGCTAAAGCAAAATTGGCATTAGAAAAGGCAGCGCAAATCATGAAGGAGCGTTATGATATGCACCGTCAGGAGGCGCATGAGTACAAACCCGGAGACAAAGTCTATCTCAGCACAGAGAACTTACCAGTCATTCGAGCAACAAAAAAACTAGATGGGAAATTCGTCGGACCATTGGAAGTACTCGCAAAAGTAGGAGAGTCCTCATATAAATTAAAAATTCCAGCCTCATGGAAGGTATACAACGTCTTCAATGAAGTCCTTTTGAAGCCGTACAGGGAACCAGTTTTCCCAAAACAACAGGCAAAAGCAGCAGCGTGCAAGGACACGCAGATGGTAGAAGAATTGAAGGAAGAAGAGTACGAAGTTGAAGAAATTTTGGAAAGCAGAATCAGCGGTAGAGGAGGGGCGAGGCTGGAATACCTCGTTAAATGGAAAAATTACCCAGTGGAGGAGGCCACCTGGGAACCAGTCAAAAACATTGTCAATGCACCCGCTATTGTTAAAAAGTTCCACAAGGTGAACCCAGACGCCCCAAAACTTGTTCGAAATCTGCGAGATGGAAAACAATATATCCAGTACACAGAAATCAAGCCTGAATTAGGTCCTAAAAAACCCCAAAAAACCACTAGTGCATCACAGCACAAACCAAGAAAGGGGGGTTCATTGGAAAGATCGTCAGCGGTTATTTGGATGGGACGATGGCCGTTTTGGGCCAAAATATCTGGCAAACATGGAACGAAGATGGTGAAACTGGAAGGGAGAACATGTGGCAATAATGGAATTGCCTGACGACACTGATGGGACGTTCTCCAGAGATCTGGAGCGCGGCGGGTGGTCTAAACCCATGCTTAATTTCCCTCAGAAGACGGAAGAGGAGGAGCTAGCGGAGGAACGAAGAGCTCAAAAGAAAGATATGGCGGTACTCACCAAGAAAATTCTAAAAAATAAGAAGGAGATAGTAGAGGCTGCTAAGGAAAGCAGCGAGTCGGAAGACGACTGACAGAGGAGGATTCAAGGCGCGAGATGCCCTACAAAACCTTTGGTCAGCTATAAGACCACTGTTGAAGAAGTCGACGATGTTGACTCAGAAAAAACCGGGCTGTCGCCCAATGAACAACAAGTGCGCTTGGCCGCGTTTTACGCTAGAATGAAGGAGGACCCAAGATATGTGGACTCTGCCACGTCAGCCTCTCAGGACGCGAGGCCTTGAAGGGGGGGTGATGTTATGAGCACACCTCCAATTACAAACTTTACAGTAACGACATCGATGACAATTATGAAGATATGATCACAAGGAGTCAGGGAATATTTTTCTTTTCATTTTATCTATTTTATCAAGCTCAAACGTCTGTGATGAAGACTACACAACAGGACTTAGGAGGATGGCCTACGAGAACTGCGGTCCCTATAAGGAAGGAGGTTAGGTCAGCATCGGCTATGGGAATAGACCGAGTGCCGACAGGAAGCACGGCCCGATGATGGGCCTATGCCATGAAAGGAATCATGAGCAGCATGGCGCCTGAGGGGTGACATGGGAACGCCGAAGAGAACCGAGTCAATGGTACAGCGAGCATGGGAATCAGCCGAAGACCTGAACAATAGGAAGGCCGCATGCGGACAACCCAGGAGTTGGGTGTGAGAGGAACTCTCCAAAGACGGTTAGATGGGCACAGGCTTAGCTGCTGCGCATTGATCCCCAGCGAGGGACTTTAGCTGCACGCTGTCTGCACACAGACCAGGGGAGCGGTATATAAGGGCCGTAGTTAGTGTAGAGAGACTCTTAAGTCTCTAGATAGTCTATTGTCACTGGACATAGCTACTTGAGCAATCAGAATCGTCTTAGGTTTAACAGACCACTGCTCAAGTCCTTTAGGTTGTGTTCAGGGCAGTCCTGACACCATTGTTGATCAACATCAACCATTTGTTATATTTGGACGACATGAGAGCTAGCCAGATGGGGTTGGAAGTATCACCCCGATATTCGTCTTCCAGTAGTTGTATGAGGGTTTGGTATTCCCTCTCCGCCTTGCGCATTGCGCGTTCCGCGCATAATACTGCTTTTGTGGCGGCACATTCCATCAGAAGGGCTTCCCAAGCTTCCTTCTGTTCGAGCTCTTGTTGGAGCTCTCTTTCTCATAGTAGTTTTTGCGCTTCTGCGCGCTCTTGTTTCCGCTCCTCCTTGCAGTACCGCCAGTAAAGTCTGACATGGTTATCATATCAACGGATGACAGTATCGCCAATGAAAGTGGGTGTTCTTGTAATAACCGGTTCGATATGGTCGACCCAGTCCGCCTCAAAGATTTGACCTATCTCTGAGAGTGTCGCCTGGGTGTATGGTAAGATGTAGTGGAATGTGCAGTTCATTTTGTGTGAGGAGGAGTAATGATATGTTTCTGTAAAAAGATCTTCAATCAAGATCAGGCCCTCCACTGACTCTTGATCCGTTCTTTGCGGCAGTCGATAAAAATCCGCACCTGTCGATGACGTTTCCTGGGAAAACAGGAAAGATACTGTCTGCAGTGTCATGGGTCCACAAGCTCTCAAGATGAGTGTGCCCGGCAATTCGCCCTAATGTCCTTGTGCCAAGTTATCAACCCGAAGTCAGGTAGGGTTGCTTGTACAGAGGGTATGAAGGGACTTTGTATCAGCCTTGATACACAACTCAAATCGATTTGTTTCGCTCGTTCCTGAGCTTTTCCACAATAAAGGTTTACTATACCCGGGGCACGTCTATGGTCTCCTGCCTACACTCTCCCGGCGAACTAGTAATCTTGCCCTTTATTGTTTGTAGCCACCCAAGCTTGGGTTTGTCGCCAGGCCCAACGGGCATATTGAGGACACTTAATCAGTGCCCGTTGACAGTGTGTTTTGTTGGAGTTGGAGTCGCCAATGGTTCTGGGATAATCGGATTACAACCATCAAAAGATCAAACTAGGCCTCCGATCGTCAGGAGCAACTACGAGCGGCGTGCTCGGTGCTGGATGGCACAGAGGGGTAGAGAGTAAAGTCTCTAGATTATGTCAGGACTGCCCTGAACACAACCTAAAGGACTCGAGCAGTGGTCTGTTAAACCTAAGACGATTCTGATTGCTCAAGTAGCTATGTCCAGTGACAATAGACTATCTAGAGACTTAAGAGTCTCTCTACGCTAACTACGGCCCTTATATACCACTCCCCTGGTCTGTGCGCAGACAGCGCGCAGCTAAAGTCCCTCGCTGGGGATCAATGTGCAGCAGCTAAGCCTGCGCCCATCTAACCATCTTTGGAGAGTTCCTCCCACACCCAACTCCTGGGTTGTCCGCATGCGGCCTTCCTATTGTTCAGGTCTTCGGCCGATTCCCATGCTCACCATACCGTTGACTCGGTTCTCTTCGGCGTTCCCATGTCACCCCTCAGGCACCGTGCCGCTCATGATTCCTTTCATGGCATAGGCCCATCATCGGGCCGTGCTTCCTGTCGGCATTTGGTCTATTCTTATAGCCGATGCTGACCTAACCTCCTTCCTTATAGGGACCGCAGTTCTCGTAGGCCATCCTCCTAAGTCCTGGTGTATAATCTTCATCATAGACGTTTGAGCTTGGTAAAATAGATAAAATGAAAAGAAAAATATTCTCCGATTCCTCGTGATCGTATCTTCATGATTGTCACCGACATCGTTACTGTAAAGTTTGAAATAGGAGGTGTGCTCATAACAGGGGAAGGCAGTGCTTTTAGCTATTGTCAAATAAAATCATGTTAAACACAATTTATGCTAAGCCATGTAGCAAGTATATTAAACATACCAGATTGACTGTGAGAGGAACCAATGTTCTGCTCAAGGTTTTGAGGCATTTTGGATCTGCCAGCATTTCTTCTCAGAAAAATCCTATGAATACAATTGAGAAAAATACCCAGATGCCATTTGAGCTATAAAACAAATTGTTTCAGTCAAGCCAATATGAATCAGCACCAACATACTAAAGAGAGGGAAAAGGTGGGATTTTCTCCCATTTCCAGGCATAGACAAATGTCCTATATATAACATTCAGAAAGCTTGCCTTCTGAAAGGATATTAACTCACCATGTTTGCCTACATGACTGCCAACCTCAGTTTCCTTGTCTACATCCATTGACTCATCCCCTAAAGTGGCAGGGATATCAGAATACTGAGCCTGAGAGGTTACAGGCTGACATCCTTACCTGTATCAATTTGGGAAGTAGATGGTACAGTAGAGGGTTCAGGAGCAGAATCTGGATGGTTAGCCATAGATAAAGTGGTGGATTTAGTCTGAGGACACAGTGCTCAGACAATGAATATAAGCAGCAGGCACAGATCCACTCACCTGTGATGGTCTGCCTGCAGAATGATCACTCTTGTTTCTAGAGCCAGATGGTCTTCCAGCAGAGTGTCCATGCTTATTCTTAGTTCCACTAGGTCTTCCGCGAGCCATAGGAGCCTGTATGCTGTGTTAGGTAGCAGTAGATGGTGGTAGGGTGGTTAAAAGATAAGGGGAAACAATTATGGGCTAGTCTTTCGGAGCGTGGGAACAAATGTCTATATTGATTCCTTCCATATTGGGCACTAATCCCAAAGCGTCACTAAATAGTAACTAATGGGGAAGTTCCAAATTGAGCACTAATTAGTGCCCAATTTGGCACTAAAATGCCCCAGACACGGTTTCAGAGCCGAAAAAGCAGCTATTTGGCTATAGCTTAGCCAATTATAGCCATAGCCAAAAATAGGCTATGGCTCAGCTAAAAACTAGTGATGTCAACAGCTATAGCCATTGACATCACTACTAAAAACCGGCTAAGCTAAACTGGCTAGCAGCTATTAGCCACTTGTTGATCAGTCCCACAGATTCAAGTATGCATGATCATGCATATTCTCAAGTCATTATATCCTATTGATTATAGCAGTGTGTGAGAAATCCACCTCCACCCTTTGGTTGTACACCTCCAGTCCTTCCACTTACTTCGCTGCTCGCAGTAACCTCTCGTCCCATGTAAAGTTGATCCAGTCCAAAGGCATTTGATTTCCTTATTTTATTTTTCAATATTTATTGGTCGGTGCCCAGGGTCTTTGTTGAGTTTTTGATGTTCGTTGTGCCGAACATAACACCGGAGATTCATTTTCCTTTTTCTATTTTCAGGAGTAGCGTGTCACTCCCTGTTGCAATACTACAGCAGAGTTGTCGCGTCGACGATGCATCAACGTGGTTGTCAAGGCTGCTGGTGCTAAAATTTCACACTGGCACTCTAAACCAAACCCCTGGCATTAGGCCGAATGATTTAAAACAACCACGCTGGTATGATGTGTCCCTTCAGGCTGGACCTCTCATTTCGCCCCAATGCAGTGCATCTCAATCATCGTTCTACTTTTCTTCACATGCATCGCAAGTGCATACCCAGATTATTTCATCCACACCAACAACTTGGCATCGTTGGCAAGTGCCACTATTGACGATGTCGTCTCGCCGTTTATATTCCGCTTCTAGATCCCCGTCAATACCGGTGGCATCCAAGACGCCTTGGATTCGAGGGTAACATTTATAAGAACCAATGACTTCGAAATCTCGCGGGCTAAGTTCAGGGGAAGAATAATCACCGTGAAAACGTACCTGGGAACTACCGCGTGGCAGAGGTGTTTGGCAGATTACCACCAGAAATGGGACAGGACAAACAAAATCCTTCTTTTCCAGGGCACCCGGCAACCAATTCACATTATGATAGATAATGAGGTTCCGATAATGTTTCCAACTGTCATGGTCAGGGCTATCACACAGGCTATCAGTGACTCGGAGAACGAGATGAATGCTGTGTAAGTGATTGAGACGTGGATATAAATATTACGACTCGTAGGCTGAATTTTCCCCCATTGCAGCTACAATCCGCATGAATTCAAATGGCATCGGTCTCAGATTCATCCTACGCCGGATCATGATATCGAGTGGGTCGCAGAGCCGATATTTGATACGCGATCGACGTAGGTGATTGTGACGTGGATGTGGTGGACATGCGGAATCTTACTCGTCGTAGCCAGCATCCATTAGAAACATCATGGTGCTTCCCCTGCAGCGCCGCAGACGAGGCCCAGGGCGGTTTAATAGCACGTCACCGGAACACACCGGCAGTAAAACATGCCACTTACAATGAACAGAATTTTATTTATTTCAATGCGATCAGGATCACTGTAGCTAGAATATGTAGCTGCTTTTGAAACAGTGTGGCGACGTCGACTTACGACAACCGCGGTTTCCTTGTGCGATTATGCTTGTACTCTCGCACAGTGGCAAGCCACAACCCATGATCGCAACGGAGAGGATAAGGACTCACGCATCTCCTCCCTGTCCGATAAAACCGAAGCATGGAAGAATATGTCCTGTCGGGAATCCCCATCGTTTAGGGACCAAGAGATGACGCGGGCCGAGCTATACTACTCCGCCGATGGCAACGACAGTGAAAAAAAGGGCTTCAGATAGGCCGAGGGTCAAGAAGGAAAAAATAGGAGCACGAGGTGACTAGGGAGCTAAACACGAAGGGTTCGTAAGCGCTCTTGCAAGCGCTGGTGGCGTCGGGCAGTCCGAGACGACTGAACCAGGAAAGCCGTTGCGCATCAAGCTGTGCGAGGGTCTTCTGGCGGAAGCGGGGCTGCATACAAGGGGTAGCGACGGTCTGTAGCAACATACGCGCCTTGGCAGTTGAGACATTTGAGGTCCTGTTCAGCGCATTTTTCTTTTTTTTTCTTTTTTTCTGAACAGAAAAGTGTTTGTTATTGGGGATGTAATCAAAAACATAGTAAACTAGGTAATGAAAGTGAGACGACGGGGCCAAGAGGATCGCATATATACGGTACAAACAAGACCATAGCGTAGAAAGGGGAATCTAAGAGGAACCCTGTCATCAAAAAGGTAGTGAAACGCGGCTTGCTGCAATAATGGGACAGGTGGCACGACCAACGGGTTGATGTCTCCAAACATCACTGCAGAGGGGTTCACTTTCAAGAAAGCAAAAAGCCCTATATAATGGTTATCGCGGCGTAAAAAGGAAAAGGAGGGGGGGGGAATTTCTATACCGAGTGCACTGGCACATAATATGTTCGCGGGGGGTCGACGGGCGCAGACCAAACATGAGGAGGGCGATGCTGGGAAAAACCGCCGGCGAAAGTCGGCAGACGGCATATGGCCAGTAGCGGTGCGAGTAAAAGGCCGGGGAGCCACCACAACAGGCGGTGATAAATCGGTTACGGCCGGATCCCAAAATGGGACGTATAGCGCGTCGAGAGTCGCGGAAGGGCAAGAGCTGTCGTCCTCGATACGCGTGCGAGAGCCATGCTAGGCGCCAGTGTGCAGAGGCCGTGAGAGTTGTCGCGTTGACGATGCATCAACGCGGTTGTCGAGGCTGCTGATGCTAAAATTTCACACTGGCACTCTAAACCAAACCCCTGGCATTAGGCCGAATGATTTAAAACAACCACGCTGGTATGATGTGTCCCTTCAGGCTGGACCTCTCATTTCGCCCCAATGCAGTGCATTTCATTCATCGTTCTACTTTTCTTTACATGCATCACAAGTGCATATCCAGATTATTTCATCCACACCAACAACTTGGCATCGTTGGCAAGTGCCACTTATTGATGATATCGTCTCGCCGTTTACATTCCGCTTCTAGATCCCCGTCAATAGAAATACCCTCCTAGGCGCCTTGGATTCGAGGGTAACATTTATAAGAACCAATGACTTCGAAATCTCGCGGGCTAAGTTCATGGGAAGAATGATCACCGTGAAAACGTACATGAGAACTAACGCGCGGCGGAGGTGTTTGGATGATTACTTCCAGAAATGGGACAGGACAAACAAAGTCCTTCTTTGCCAGGGCCACCGACCATTTCACATGATAATAGATAATGGGGTTCCGATAATGTTTCCAAATGTCATGGTCAGGGCTATCACACAGGTTATCAGTGACTCGGAGAACGAGATGAATGCTGTGTAAGTGATTGAGACGTGGATATAAATATTACGACTCATAGGCTGAATTTTTCCCCATTGCAGCTACAATCCGCATGAATTCAAATGGTGGCATCGGTCTCAGATTCATCATACGGATCCTGATATCCCCTGGGTCGTAGAGCCGATACTTAATACGTAAGTGATTGTGACGTGGATGTGGTGGACATGCGGAATCTTACTCGTCGTAGCCAGCATCCATTAGAACATCATGGCGCTTTCCCCTGCAGCGCCGCAGACGAGGCCCAGGGCGGTTTAATAGCACGTCACCGGAACACACGGCAGTAAAACATGCCACTTACAATGAACAGAATTTTATTTATTTCAATGTGATCAGGATCACTGTAGCTAGAATATGTAGCTGCTTTTGAAACAGTGTGACGACGTCGATGACAACCGCGGTTTCCTTGTGGGACCATCCTCGCACAGTGGCAAGCCACAACCCATGATCGCAACGCAGAGGATAAGGACTCACGCATCTCCTCCCTGTCCGATAAAACCGAAGCATGGCAGAACATGTCCTATCAAGAATCCCCAAGTACTTTCAAACCAGGAGATGATGCGGGCCAAGCTATACTACCCCCGCTGATGGCAACGACAGTAATTCCAAGGGACCACGTATATATATAAAAAGGGCTTCAGACAGGCCGAGGGTCAAAAAGGAAAGAAAAAACAGGAACACGAGGTAACTAGGGAGCTAAACACTAAGGGATTGTAGTGCTGCTGGCATCAGGCAGTCCGAGACTGCTGAACCGAGGAAAGCCATTGCACATCAAGTTGTGTGACAGTCTTCTGGCGGAAGTGGGGCTGCATACAAGGGGAAGCGATGGTCTGTGGCAACATGCATGCCTTGGGAGTTGAGACATTTGAGGACCTGTTCAGCAGAGTTGTCACTTTTTTTTTAATTGACATGTGTTTGTTATTGGGGATGGAATCAAAAACATAGTAAACTAGGTTGTTAAGATGTAGCCTTAATCACAACCTAAGGTTTGAGAAGTAATAGAGAGGATTTGATAGAGCACAGAGTGTTGAATAAATAATGATCTGGAGCTTTAAGTATCAAACTTATAGCTTGATATATTATATTGTTATTTATGAATGCTCACCAAATCACAAATATAATCTGATATTTGTACACTGTGGACACTCTTATAGAATTGACAGATATTATAGAGTTTCATCCCAGGAACAGTATGAAATTGACAGCATGTGAGACACAATGCATGAAACATGCTTCACACATCAAGTATTGACAGATTGCTGTAAAATGCGCAGCAATATGACACCATGTGCAGCAGGAAGCTGTGCATTACTAGATATAGGTATATTAGATGTAGTTACATGTGATTTCTGTAACTGTACAGTGACTCACAAAACTGAGTCAATGTTTGGCACATTTTGATTATTTGTATGATATCTTTAAAACTAAGACAAATATAAACAAACTGTTGGTGTATGAAAAAGATTACATAATCAGGGCTATGTGGCAAACAAGAAAGTATGTAATTCTGATCAGAAACCATGGAGATATATTTGATTTAAATCAGGAACTCATTGACTCAGTTTTGTGAGGGGGTATCAGAATATCAGAATCTGATGCTCCACCAATTATATAGCTGGCAACCCTTGACAGATGGTTACTATGGGGATGTTATCTTTCATGGGAACCCAAATTGAGCTATTAATCAAGGCTAACATTCTCAGACCTTCACAATTCTCCAATGCATCCCACCTCTTCTGCTCAGAAAGAAAACATCCTCTCTCTGGCCAATAATGGCTATTCCACTCACAATATTGCCTCCAGGCTCAATATCAGCCAATCCTCAGTATCCAGGACACTTAGGAATCTCCATCCTAACCTGCATCACTCCTCTGGGGGTTGTCCTCCCAAGCTCTCATCCACCTCTCAGAGAGCCATCATCACCCAAATCAGAGCTGGAGAGGCATCCAATGCTGTCCAGGCCACAATTTACATCAATACCATCACCCCAATCCAGTCTCCTCAGAAACAGTCAGAAGGGTCCCTCAGGAAAAATTCATTCAAGGCTGTGGTGAAGAAGAAAAAGCCCTTGCTCAGTGCAAGGCATAGACAAAGGAGGTTGGCCTTTGCTTTGAAGCACAGGGAATGGACTGTGGAGGACTGGAAGAGGGTTATTTGGTCAGATGAGACTAAAATCAACAGGTTGGCATCAGATGGGAAGCAGTGGGTTTGGAAACAGAAGGGGAAAGGATTGATTGAGAGAGAGGTGCAGGGAACAGTCAAATATGGTAGTGGAAACATCATGGTATGGGGGTGTATGGGGTGGAATGGTGTGGGACATCTTGCAAAGGTTGAGGGAAGTTAATGCTGACCAGTATGTGACCATTTTGGAGGACCACATGCTACCTAGCTTGGAGGAGAGTGGGATTCCTGAAGAGGAGGTCATCTTTCAGCAAGACAATGACCCCAAGCACACCTCAAAAAAGGCCAAGAAGTGGATGGAAGACAACAATATCACTCTTCTGACTGGCCTGCACAATCTCCAGATATCAGTCCTATTGAACATCAATGGGTTCACCTCAAGAGGGAGCTTGCCAAGTACCCAACACCACCAAAGGGGGTTTTGGAGATGTGGGAAAGAGTGGCAGAGGTGTGGAATGAAATACAGCCTGAAGTGTGCCAGAACTTGATTGAAAGCATGCCTAGAAGGATGGAAGCAGTGATTAAGGCAAAAGGAGGTCATACCAAGTACTAGAATTGTATTCCTGATACCCCCCTCACAAAACTAGTCAATGAGTTCCTGTTTTAAATTAAATATATCTCCATGGTTTCTGATCAAAATTACATAATTTTTTGTTGTCACATAGCCCTGATTGTATAATCTTCTTTATACACCAACAGTTCGTTTATATTTATTTTAGTTTTAAAGATATCATACAAATAATCAAAATGTGTCAAACATTGACTCAGTTTTGTGAGTCACTGTATATATAAGCAGCACTCTTTGCACTGCTGAAATATATCTCCTGATCTATTGCATAGTTGAGCCCTAGCTCCTAAGCATTCTTCACAGTACTCAGTAAGTCCCCTCACTTACTAAGCCTCGCTCTGCGCTGCTGTTGCTTGTTTCAACAGGTTATGGGCCCCGCATGAATGAAAACCTTGTGCTGTGCATATTACATGTGTCAGCACCCTTTTGTCATAACAAAGGTAAACAAGGGAAGTAATGGATGCACCCATAGTACTGTAATTAAAGTAGTATACATCCGATTCTGTCACTAATGTGCTATCTCTTGAAGCATGACAGGAATGCTTCTCACTCATCCTAACAAGCCTCTAACGCTTGGGATTTGAGTGACTGCCTTGGATGGCATGACAATAATCACTAGTGTGACACACTTCACCAGTCCCTGGTTCTGCAATATCCAGGTTAATATAAAAAATGTAGTCTTGATTGGTAAATCAATAAATTACCTGGTCTGGTGAACCATTCAAATCACTCAGGTTTAGGGCTGTCCTATGACAGATAAAGGATCTAGGTTTAATTGCTTAAGATCTGGAAAGGTTTCACACCCCCCTATTGGCTGTGAATAATTAAGTGCTTATGTAGGCTGATTTGGTTGGTGTAAATCATTCTCCAACTTTAAAAATAGTAGTAATTCTGTATAAGGGTCGTGCTGCATGGGACATTGTTCCCTGGTACACGCAGACCAGCAATGGGCACTGATTAGCATCCCATTTACAATAGGACACTCCTTAGTGTCATATCAATAGTTTATTACTTTATCTATAAATAGTGAAGGATATTTTTATCGCTGTGGGGAACTTGATGGAGCCCCCAAGCACTCCTGAAGGGCTGGATCCCCTTCTGGCGATGAATTATAGCACATTATGACAAAAAAAGCAAACTACCATGTTTATGCACATGCTCAGGCATTTATTGCAGGAGAATAAAATCAAAAACTCGATGTCCATACCTATGTTCTGAGCAATGAAAGTCTTTTCAGACTGTTGCTTACTTCCTTTTTACAGAACAAATCAATCAAGCCACCTTACACATTTATATTGAAATGTCTTTCACAAACAACACCACCTCTTCCTCCTCTGCTTCTTCTGGTTCTTCCAGCAACAAATACATCACTGCCAGTACCCCTGGCTCGAAATCCGACTCTTCTCACATTGAACAAAAAGTTGCAAAAGCTGGTTTTACCAGCTCTATCTTATCAACACCTTGCAGTCTACTAGCAAGGGCCCTACTGCCCCCCATTGGGACATCTACCAAACAGTCTCCTTGGTACAAGGAGGTCCAGGCAGATCTGGAAAATCAAAGGAAGCACATTGCTGATGCACAAATCTCTTAGAAAGTGTCATCAAGAATTAGAGGATGAAGCTGCCAGATTAGCTAGTGAGGATTCTCTGGTGAATGAAATTTTCGATTGACATTCGGAAATTCCAAGCAGGTTGCCTCCAACAGGTGAATTATGGGAAAAATGTATATAATATTGTGACTGGAGAAATAAAATCAGTCCAAAAGGCTGATAAAGGGAAAGAGAAGGAGAAATTGGTATCATATGCTGATATGGCAAAAGTGGGGCCTGTCCACTAAAAACAAGGCAGGTGCTACTTTCACCTTGCATCCAAAAAATCAACTAAATTGGCCAACCACTGAAGAAACCAGGACTTGGTTCTTCAATCTTGGTGGGAAAGTGGAGGACTGGACAAAGGAACAAGTGGGGTACCAGCCACTCCAAAGAAAGATAGCGGGTCTGGGAGTGGAGTCTGGGACCACACTAAGGAGTGGTCGAAAATTGGGAAAGTAAAGATACTACCCAATAAATACCACAGCAATTCTGTATTAGAGGAAAGCAGAACTGCTAATATAAACAAATATATTTCCACAATGCACCAAGCTATTCACCAGGAAATGGAGGATAAAAAATGGGTTGAGGATCTAATAGAAAGTATCCAAGAAACTGTTAAAAACTTAAATCAAGAAAAGCTGAGGGAGAAAAGCTTTAGGAAGAAAGCTAAAAAATTGCGCCAGAAGGAATGCAAAGCCAAGAAAGAGTTGGCTGAATGACCAAGAGTACCACCCAAGACTCACAAGTTATATATACTTGATGAGGAAATATACAGTTCTGATTATTTGCATCCATCCTTGAATGATAGTGAATACTCTTCTTTGATTAAAGCTAGAAAGAATGAAGAGCTTGAAGGAGGAGAGTTCATTATAGTAGAACTCAAGGGAAGGGATGGACTTATCCACCCTTGGATTCATACTGTGGAGAGTCCTGTATGGTCAAAAATTGGTTATTGCTATCTGGCAGCAATTAAAACCTGTGCATTGACTGAATATCAATGGCCACAGTACATTGATATCAAAGAATTGGCTTCATACTCAAAGTCAATTAGGAAGAGAGTCAACTTCCACTTACACAAGTTGCCATTGTCATCTAGTCATTGATCCAAGAGCCCAGACAGGCTGGATGGAAATCAATAATCTTGCTAGAGCAGCAAATGTTGATATAATTATTGGAGGAGAGGATGACTTGTCTAAAATTCCAATGCTTACTGGAAGTAACAATTGGAATGAGTGGTCAGCAGCTATCAAAGCTGCTCTGCAGTATAAAGGTCTCTGGCAACATGTTCTAGGCAACAGAATTAAGCCACAGCTTACAGAAGCTGAGAAAGCAGCAGAAACAGCTGATAGTACCACTGCAGCTGAGCTTTGTCACATTAAAGAAAAAAAAGAAGCTTGGGATGACTATTGCAACAATGATGACAAGGCATTGGGATTAATGACCATGAAAATCTCACTGTCTTTAAGACACCTTATTCAACCATGGTCAAACACTACCTTCAACTCATTGAAGGAAGCCTTTGGCAAGCCAGGAGCAGCTGGCATTTTTGTTGACTTTTCAAAAGTAATACATTGGAAGATCAACACCAATAAATTGACAGAGTCAGTCAATGAGCTATTGACAACAGCTAATCGACTTTCTGTCAATGGCTTTACCTTCCCGGACAATATGCTAGCAATGGTAGTGTTAGCATCCTTACCACATGGATGGGACAGTGTCTCATCTAGTGTATTATTAACGACAAAAGCAAGTGATTTGAAACTTGCAGATATTCTTCCAAAAATAGAGGAAGAGTTTCAAAGGCAGAAAACGTCTTCTGGGGGGGTTGTTCACACTGCTCGAGTGAAGCTTCCCAAAGGCCCTAACAAGCCTAATTGGAATCAACAACAAAATTCTGGTTCTAGTAATCAGAATAACTACAAACCTGGTTTTAATAACCAGAATTCATATTCTTCAAATCAAAATAAAGGAAAATGGACGACACCAGGACCATCTTCCAGACCCTTTAACTCTGGCAAATCTCAGTTCTTGTCTAATCAAGAAAGGAATAAGATTAACCATGACAATAAAAAGAAAAGAAGGCCTTTCTATTAGAACAACAACAAAAGAACAATACTGGGAAAACCGGGAGAGCAAATGCACCTAAATTTGCTCACTTAGTAGACAGGATAGATCCTGCGCTACCCTTGATTCAAAGAATGGCACCATTAGCACCAAATCTACAGCAACTGAAGGCTCAAGGATATTCAGTCACTGATAATGTAGAAATGCAAATGGTGGTTGATCCAATTGCAGAAAACTGTTTCAAAGTCCTAGATGAAAGGGCTGACATTGAAATGGACAATATGTCAGATACAGTCTCTTTAGGAGAAGACTTCTATGACACGGCTGAAGGGGAATATCAGTATGTAAATCTTTCTACTCAAAAGTTCTTCTCTGATAAAAAATCAGTGAGGACTATCAAGACGAGCCCAATTATGAGGCATCTTGATTTTAAAGGTAACAATATAGATAGTAGTATCTGTACTACTTTAAATAGTGATGAATATATTGCTTTAGTTGCCTCCATTCCAAAAATGAGTAGTAAGATAAAAGTGTGTGGTTGTGACAAGTGTAAGGAATTTGAGTCCAAAGGAACTCCATGGATGATTGATTCAGGAGCATCTATTCACATAACTCCTGAAATCAAAGATTTCTCTGAATATCATCCTTTTAAAGTTTCACAGCCTGTATTTATAGCTGATAAACGATCTCAAGTAGCAATACTTGGAGAAGGAACTGTGTTCCTACAGGTAGAAACCGTGCATAAACATGTCATTAAACTTGAAAAAGTTTGCTATATGCCTGCAGCTAGTGTCAGACTCATATCATCTGGACAACTAAAGCTACAAGGCTTTCATGAAAAATTGGACAAGTATAATACTATATTTTCACTAAAAACTGGGCAACCATTTATAATGGCATATCCTAGACATATAGGAGATCCCATTCATTGGATTTTGACTGAAATAGTCCATCCAAGAGTAAAAATGGCTGAACCTTCAGTTCATATAGTGGATTATAACACTTGGCATCGAAGATTGGGTCACCCATCTAAAAATGTATTAAAACATGTCTTCAATCATACAAAAGGGTTTGACAAATTATCTATACCATCAACAGATACAATTTGTCCTGGATGTGCACAAGGAAAGATGCATAATAAATCTTTTCCTACATCAATTAAGCGAGCTTCCAAGCCACTTGAATTGGTTCATGCAGACTTATTAGAATTGCCTATGGAATCTTATCATCAAAAGAAATGGTGTCTTATGATACTAGATGATTATTCTTCCTATGCTTTTATGGCACTTCTTTGAACTAAATCAGAAACATTCACTGCTTTCAAGAGTTATGTAGAACTCATGGAAAATCAATATAGCAGTAGAGTTAAATGTTTCAGATCAGATTGAGGGGGGGGAATTCAAGTTGCATGAATTTAGCAAATTGCTTGCTTCAAAAGGAATCTTTAGAGAACAAAGTGCACCTCACATACATCAACAAAATGGTTGTGCTGAATGATTAAATGATACTATACTTGAAAAAGCAGAAAGCATGAGATTAGAATCTTCCTGCCCAAAATCATGGTGGGAATTTGCCTTTGAAACTGCTATTCGTGTATACAATTGCACACCATTCTGAAGGACAAATTGGTCTACACCCTATGAAAACATGACAGGTGAAAAACCTGATGTTCATTACCTTAAAGTGTTTGGTTGTCTAGCTTGGGTTTATATACCTGAGAAATTCATAAAGATAAGCTGTCACCAAGATCTGAACCAATGACCTTTATTGGTTATGACATAGGATCTAAAGCTTATAAATTTATGAAGAAAGATAACACTATATTCATTGGTGTTAAAGCACTATTTAATGAATCAGTATTTCCACAAAAAAACAAAAATTACAATAAAGGTAGACTATTTGAAAGTCCACCAGGTATTAACCAAAGGGATCAAAATGGACATGAACCTGACTCCAATTCCCAAAACAACAATCATCTCAATAGTGATGATGATGATCCCAAACCATATAAACCATCATTCAATCATGATCTTACACCAGATGAAGAGCAGAATTCATCTCATGAGAATGATGATATAGAGCCCAATAATAATGGTGGAGAACAGGATTTACCTGTCAGACCTGATGTTTGAGGATCAAGTGAAAACAGATCCAAAGAGAATTCCAGTAGACAGCCTGGGACACAACATCATGCACCACCAGACATCAAAAGAACATGAAAAGAGAAAAAGGTTACAGAAAGACAATCCCAAAAACAACCTGAACCTATTCCCTTCCCACTTCGCCAAAGTACTAGAGAAAGGAAACCAGTTTATAAGGAGGGTAATATTTATGGAAAGAAAACTCCTCTAGAGATTGAAAAACAACTGGAAAAGAATCCTTTCAATGAGTCTGAAGACTCTGATAGTCAAAAAGACACTTCAAGCAAAATATCAGATGAATCTTATCCTGGTATTATTCAGGATAAAGGAATTACAGATATAGATATGCTGCTTGATCAGTTACAAAAAGAGGGAGGAGGGAAATTTATCAATTTCCTACTCTCAAAAGCAGTATTACCTAAATCTGATATCCCTGTTCACTTTAGGGATGTGTTAAAAATTAAAGAATCTGATCCTAAAGCTTTTCAAGAATGGATTAAAGCTATGGAGGATGAGATTGAAGCTCTATTCCAATGAGATGTTTGGGAGTTAGTTGATGGTCCAAGAAATCGTAAACCTGTGAAGTGTAGATGGGTTTACAATATTAAAAGTGATGGTTGAAAACGTGCTCAACTTGTTGCTAAAGGATTTTCACAAATACCTGGCATAGATTATGATGACACCTTTTCTCCTGTTGCATGATTTGAAACAGTGAGATTACTTCTGGCTTCAGCTGCACTCGAAAATTGGGAAATTGAGGCACTAGATGTTAAAACAGCTTTCCTATATGGAAATCTTGATGAAGAAATTTACATGGAACAGCCAGAAGGCTTTGTCACAAAAGGACAAGAGGGAAAAGTCTATAGATTAAAAAAGGCCCTATATGGTCTTAAACAAGCATCATATGCTTGGAATAAACAAGCTGATAAAAGCTTGAAATCCTTAGGATTTAATAGATGTCTTTTGGATACAGGAGTTTATATCCTTCAAAAACTAGGATCAATAATAGTTGTCATACTATATGTTGATGACATACTATTTCTGGGAAATGACAAAAGACTCTTATTAGACAAAAAGAGCAAGTTCATGAAAATATGGAAATGTAGAGACTTAGGACAAGTTTCTGAATATCTAGGGATTGTTAGGATCGATGCCCTTGGTTCGTTATCGAGTCAACAATGATGACTAGAGTCTCGGTCTAATCCCAGTCACTGGACAAGAATGCTGTTCAACGTTGTGCTAGGCAGCGACGAAGGTAGCTCGAGCGATAGAGGGGACGAGAGCGAGAGGGTTGTTCAGTAAAGGACAATACTCGATTAAGTTGGAACTAAAGAACTACAGTACATGCGGAGGTTTATATACTGCCTGGAGAACAATGAAGAAATATAAAAGGAAGTAAAACGAGGGGTAGTTCAGGCAGACAAAACAGGTATCAAAGCATAGCAACAAAGTGAAGAAAGGTTACTGTAATAAGTAAGTGTAAGAAAGAGAAGTCGTAACATTACCCCCTCCCTATGTGAGAAGTCACCGACTTCTTAAGGCCACCCTTGAGTTGTCCAGGCATGGTCTGCTCTAGACTCGTACCAGTGGACGATGTTTTCAACGTCCTTTTGTGCTGTGTCTATGTGCCATCATATGGAGTCGAGGGTGACTTTCAATTGACAAAGTTCATGGAGCACTAGATCTCGTTCGGCGTAGGTCATGGTGTTGGGGTCGGTGGTGAGGGTGAGTCCTACAAGGGCTCCAAGTGGGGCAGAGAGGTCTCGGAGATTGGCTGTAATATACGAGGCTTCTAGAGAGGCGGCGGCGACGAGGGGGTTCGATCTGGGGATAGGTGCAGGAATGACTTCTTCTGCAATAGGTGGTTCCTCGACAAGTTTGGGCGGGTGAATGTGCAGATCATTGTCGGTATGGGTCGTTGTTTCGGTCTCGATGAAGATTTCGAGGGGTGGTGTGAAGATGTCGAGCTCAGGGAGCTTTTCGGGAAAAGAATAGGCGAGGGCGAGGGTGGCGAGGAGGGTAGCGAGAACGAGTCCTCCAATGAGGACAGAGGAGAAGAGGGTGGAGATGAGGGCAATGAGGACGGCGACGAGCGAGAACATCTTTGCAATTGTGATGTTGGTTGGAAGGCTAGGAAGTGGGAATCTCATTCTTTTATAGGTTGACTTCGTCGAAGTATTCCATGTCCCAGAATGAATCGTCTGCGTCAATAGAGAGGATGTTTCGTAAGAGTTGATCGGCCAATGCTTCTGGTCTGGGAGTATTAGGTCGCATGGGAGGTCTTTCAGCCAAATATGGTTCGTGTAGTGGTCTAGGCGGAATTCGATGTGTAATCGTTCCCTGGTTCGTGTGATGAATGATGCCCGTGATCATTGGGTATCCAGGTTCCCATTCAAAGTTGCAGTAGTGAGGCGGTGGCGGCGGATTCGGGTATGGAGGTGGTATTCCTCCGTGTGGGATGTGTAGGTAGTTTGGGGGTAGGTTAAAGTTCAGCAGTCCACTGGATGGGAAATTGATTTTTTCTGGGAATAGTGCCTCTGTCCGGTGTAGGCAGGTCACTCCCGCCGCTTCCAGGTCTCTTGTTTGGTCAATGATCCATAAGGTCAGTGCTCTTCGCGCTTGCCTGACATGGCAATTTCTGCTGATGGCATCGGTTGGTGTCTGGGAGTCGGGGCTGATCTGTGTCTTATATACTGGGTGTAGTGATGGTACTTTTGTTTGATAGAGCAGGATTTTGCGTAGTTCAATGAAGGCTGTTCCTATTGCGTGTCGTCCTTGGTGAGGATGGGTTCGATTAGGGAGTTGGATGATTAGGTGTCTAAGTTTTGGGATAGATTGTCTGGGAGAGAATCGGGAGTAGGGGGAAGCAATGTTTTTGGTATGTCTAGTATTCTGTCTGAGGATCTGTTTGTTGCGATACTGGACCATGGTTTTCATAGCAGGTCTCGGCGGTTCTTATATGCTCTAAGGATGTCCGCAGCGTTTTTCAGATTTGTTTCAGGTTCCCATGAGTTTTCGTTCGGTCCATACCCTTTCCATTTGACTAGGTATTGATAGCCGGTTCCTCGTTTTCTGTGTGTGATGATTGCTTCTATTTCAAACTCTTCTTGTCCATTGATGAGATCAGGGGGTGGTTTCATGAAGTTTGGTCCATGTGCCATTGTTTCTTTATATGGAGTTAACAATGTAGTATGAAACACGGGATGGATTCGCCATTGTTTGGGGAGTTTCAGTTTGTAGGTGACAGGTCCTAGTACTTGCTCAATCATGAAGGGTCCTTCTCTTTTGGGCGCTAGCTTCCTTGACTCATAGGGTATTCGGAGGTTTCGATTTTCGAGCCAGACTTTGTCTCCTTTCTCGAATCTGACACTTTTGTCTTTGGTTCTGAGCGCTACCATTTGTCTAGCGAGTTCATGTGCAGTGAGTGCTTCTTCTCTAGCTCTTTGTAGCATTCGTAGTCGGTTTTCAGCTGCTGGGGTCGTCATAGGGGATGCGGCTGTGGGAATAGCGACAGGGTCTATCCCATACATTAGCTGAAACGGTGATGCTTTGATGGTATCGTGGTGTTGGTTATTGTGAGCGAATTCCGCAATTGGCAGTAGCGATTTCCATCTGTGTGGTTCGTTTGTGCAGAACATTCGGAGGTAGACTTCTAGTTCTTGATTGACTTGTTCTGTCTCACTGTCTGTCTGGGGGTGGTAGGCTGTGCTCATTCTATGGTTTATTCCCAGCGCTTTTCCTATTTCTCGGAATACTTTAGATGCAAACTGTGGTCCTCTGTCAGATATGAGGATATCAGGTAAACTGAATCGTTTGAAGTTTTCATTTATGTATAGATCTGCGGTTCCTAGTGCGTCGATCGTTTTGTGACAGGGGGAAAAGGTTACCCCCTTTGTAAGTCCATGGTCCACCATGACCATGATCAAGTCGAAGCCGTCGGCGATCGGTAAGTCTGTGATGAAATCAATTGTGACTTGTTGAAAAGGTCGGGTTGCATTAGATTTGATCGGTTGTAGGGCAGGGGTGTTGGGGTGAGTGTTTACTTTCATTTGCTGGCAGAGCACACATCCTTGATCCATTCTCTGGTATGTTTGTTCATTCCGGGCCACCAGTAGTTTCGTTTGAGTAATTCTAGAGTTTTAAATCGTCCAGGGTGCCCAGATGTAGGTGATTCATGTGTCAGTTTAATGAGCTGAGTGCACAGTCCATCTTGATCAGGTACATAGGTTTTTCCTTGGTAATGCACAATGTGGTTGGCATATGTCCAGTCTTGCAGCTTTGATTTTATTGGTGGTGCTCGATGATTCTGGATTACTTCGACTAATATTTGTCCGAAGTTGTCCTTAATCATGCCTTTGCACAACTTCTCTGCTAGGTCATCTGCTATAAGCCTGATGAATCATTCAGGTGGTAACACCGTGATTTCTTCTGGGGTGTCATCCATTCCAATGTGGTCTGGTCATCGAGATAGGGCGTCTGCTTCAAACATCTTAGTTCCAGGGACATGCTCTATTCGGAGGTCGAATTCGCTTAAGAAGGAGGACCATCTGGCTTGTCTGGGGGTAAGGCGTTCTGGGGTTCGATAAAAGGATAAATTCTCGTGATCACAATGCACAATAGTGGTATGAGGTGATCCGTGAAGAAAGTGTTGCCATGGCACGAGTCCTTTGACGATTGCCAGTAGTTCCCTGTCGTAAATCTGATAGTTTTGCTCTGTCGTGGTCAGGGTGTTGATGAGCATCGTTCCGAGCTAGGGGTGTAGAGGAGTCATCCGCAGGAATTCCGCGATAGCAATGAGCAACTCTGCGCAATTCCGTGCAATTCCGCGCAACTCCGCATTTTTCCGCGGTAAGGCAAGCATCACCCACGACCAACAATTGAGTCGCCTCCTGTGTACACCATTGAAACCCCACACCAGTCGGCCATTCACATCCAATGTCAGCACCCCATCGGCCGAGTTGCATGAAAATCATCAGCCAGCACAGCTTAGTTCACCGGAGAAGGGACCGCGCCATCAAGACATATCCACGTTAGGAAGATCTACAGTCCAAGATCCAAGAGCCACGTCATCCATAGCGACGCACCAACGCAGCGGAATAGGACCCTAGTGGACGAATAAAGCCATCGGCCGACAATCAGATATGGTATAGACTAGTCAGGTCTGCGGAATATCGAGAACAGGGCCATGTCAAGTCAGATGAACCCCGGAGTTGCCGCGCACGGCAATCAGGCGAGTCTATTTCAATCCAACAAGTCTATTAGCATCCCGCACAGGGTCGCAGTATTGGCTCTCACCGCAGCACTCATATTCCACCATTGTGTCCCTCAGCTAACCCCATTGTGAGAAAACCTTCAAGACGGTTTTGGATATACGGTTGTGAGGTGAAAATTTCACAAGTATTACTTCATTATTTAGAGTAGGAAAAAGTATATAAAGCCCATGTACAATAGGTTACCAGGTAGCATATCAGATTACCACAGTTTCCTTTCGAGTCTCAAGTCCTAGTCACGCCCTCCTTGTCTCATTTACGTCTCAAGTCTCATTGCACTCTGCGTTCCGTGTTCTTCGCTGTCACGCCCTTGTGTGACAAATGTTATTATCCGCGGAGTTGCCAGTTCCGCGTGTCGTAGCGTTGTCATTGAGCACACCGGAGTTGACGGGAATCCTTTTGCAACCTCACCCCTTCCTGATCCTCGCTATTTCCAATAGCGGGGTGAACTTATCAGCGTGTGAGATGAAGCCGCAAGGGTGCAGGAGTCCTGCTTCATCGGCTTGTTTCAGTACTGCTCCTGTTGCTTTATTTGAGGCGTCAGTTTGCAGGATGAATGGCCGGGTGATGTCTGGCATTCGGAGTACAGGAGCTGTTGTAAAGCGTTTTTTTAGGTTGTTAAATGCCATCTGTCATTCTGGTGTCCAGAGGAACACTTCATCTTTTCTTGTGAGATCAATAAGTGGTCGAGCAAGGGTTGCGAAGTTTCCAATGAATCGTCGATAGAAATTCCCAAATCCTAGGAAGGATCGTACTTGCTTGACCGTTTTTGGCATTGGCCAATCTGCTATTCCTGCCAGTTTGATCAGGTCCATTGTTATCTCCCCAGGTCTAATGATCATTCCAAGGAATTCAATTTCCTGAGTGCAGAACTTGCATTTCTCGAGTTTGAGAAATAAGTTGTTTTCTTTCAGTCATTCTAGGATGCATTTTGTCCGAGTTTCTAAGTCTTTGGGTGTTGTTCCACATATTAAAATGTCGTCCATGTAAATGATTAACCATCCTTCGTTGATCATGTCTTGGAAGTATTCGTTCATCATTGTCTGGAAAGTGGATGGGGAATTGCATAGGCCAAAGAACATGACTGTTGGTTCATATAGTCCCTTGTTCGTTATGAAGGCTGCTTTCCATTCATCTCCTTCTTTTATCTGAACGTTGTTGTATCCCCATCGGAGATCTAGTTTTGTGAAATATTGAGCGCCGGATAGTTTGGTCATTAGATCAGAGATCAATGGTAGTGGGTATGCATTCTTTATTGTCCATTCATTCAGGTATCAGTAGTCTTGACATGGCTGGAGCACTCCGCTTTCCTTTTTTGCAACGAAGAAGAATGGTGAGGCTTGTGGGGATTTGGATGGTCTGATATATCCTTTGGCTAGCTGTTCTGTGATCCATTCGTCGAGGGATGATTGCTCTTTTATTGATAGTGGATAGATTTTGCTGACTTTTGGGGAAAATCCGATTTTGAGATCAATTGCATGATCCCATGTGCATCTGACTGGGAATCATTCTGAAGGCGCTTTTTCGAAGGTAGATTTCCATCCTTGGTACTCGTCTGGCAGTGTTGTTATGGTTTCTTTGCATAGCGTGTGTTCTAGCGCTTGTGATACCGAAGTTTTAACCCTGATCCAGTATTCGTCAATTTCCTGATCTAGGTTCCTTTCTATCTGCTTTGTCGGTTTGTATAGGGGTTGGTGATCGAGCTCAAGGGTCCGTTCCTTCCAGTTTATTGCTGGGTTGTATTTTTCTAACCAGGGGAGTCCAAGTATAAGTTTTTGATCTCCCAGTTTAGTGATTAGGAAGCTTGTTTCGATTTGTAGATCTCTGATGTGGTAGGGAATCTTGACTTTATGTGTGATCATTCCATTTAAGTTTACTGTTCCGTCGGCGTTCTTAACTTGTATTGGTCGAATTAGTGGTTTCTTGTTCATGTTTTTTGTTATAGTTTCATCAATGAAGTTTCCTTCTGCTCCGCAGTCAACAAGGGCAGATATCTCAGTGGGTAATTCGGGTGATTGGACAGTTATTGAGAGTCGTTGATTATTATTCGATCTTACTATTACAGAGTCAAGTGCTAACTGTCCATAATCGTTCTTGGAGGTTCCAACTGCTTTCTGGTTCCTCCGCTTTAAAAACCCTCGGTTTCAAGGTCGGTGAGGAGGGTTTCTCATTCCTCGGTGCTGAGAGCCGCAATCATAGTGCGAATTTTCTTAGCATCGTTATCCTTGGTGATTGTTCTGGTGAATCGTCCTGAAGGGGGCAGGTTCTTGGTAGTATCTTTCTTTGGGCAATTTCGGGATAAGTGACCAATGGTTCTGCATCTGAAACATTTCCCAGAACGCATATATTCTTCTCGTTGCCCATCAGTAAGGCGTCCGGTCTGTATGGTATGGATTGTTTTAGGTCCCCCTGTTTTATTGAATCGATGCCCTGTATCAGTTTTCCCTAATGCTTTCATCATTTCCCATGCTGCATTGAGTTGTTCCGCTTTCCTGTAGGCATCTGTGATAGTTTTAAAGTCGCCTTGTCCTTCGAGGATCTTGGCAGCAATGGTGGTTGGTAGGCCTCGGACGAATGCCTGAAGTTGGGCGGTAATTCCAGTTAGTCCGGAGGATCCTATGAGCATTCTAAATTTTCGGACGTAGATCGGGACAGTGATCTCTCCTCCGACTCGTAATTTAGTGAGCTCATTCAGTGCCCTGACTGCAGTGTTGACTTCTCCCCAGTCGTCAAGGAATCGTTTGACAAAGGTGTCATAGTTTTCCCAAGTAAGTCCATCTTTTTCATCCAGTTGATCGCGGATTATTTCTTTCCAGTCGTCTAGTTCCTTTCCTAGGCATTGGAGGACGTATCTGATTTTCTTTTCATGCTTCCCTTCATAGTTGTGGGCATTTATTGCAAAGAAATCGCTAAACCAGTTGATGAATGATTTAGCTTCGGTCCAATCTCCTGTGAAAATTCGTGCTGAGACTGGTTTGATGTCTCCCCTAGGGGCATTGGTGGTTTCAACATTAGTTGCCATTTGTTTTGTGTCGGTTTTGGCATCTGTTTCAGGTCTCGGGTTTTCTAGTTCATGTTCGATTTGTTTTTGTTCCAAAAAGGTGTTCCACCCTGTTATGGATGTTTCAGAGAGAGAGTAGTATGGATCAGTACCATCGAAATCAAATTCCGCATCACAGTACTCTTCCCACCAAAGGGTTTCTTTGGGTCTCTCGAAGTATAGTTCTGGTTCTTCTTCTGGTTCTTTTTGTTCGTTTCTCCACTCAACCCAAAGTTTTCCAGGTAGTGAGTTTTCGTCTCCTTCGATGTAATCCCCTTCAAAGTATTCGTCAGGTACTGGGGTGTTCTTGTTCTTTCCTACTCCTCGAAATTCCCAACGTTTATTTAGTGTCGAGAAAAAGAGCTCCTGTCTTTCTAGATAATATGTTCCTTTAAAGAGAAAGGAATCGTTCGGTGGTCTCTGGTTAGAGAGTCTGGTTTCGGGTCATTTCGGATCTATATTGTCTAGCTAGTGACGATGCACTAAGCGGTTCAGTGAGTTCCAACTTGTGTTAGGATCGATGCCCTTGGTTTGTTATCGAGTCAACAATGACGACTAGAGTCTTGGTCTAATCCCAGTCACTGGACAAGAATGCTGTTCGACGTTGTGCTAGGCAGCGACGAAGGTAGCTCGAGCGATAGAGGGGACAAGAGCGAGAGGGTTGTTCAGTAAAGGACAATACTCGATTAAGTTGGAACTAAAGAACTACAGTACATGCGGAGGTTTATATACTGCCTGGAGAACAATGAAGAAATATAAAAGGAAGTAAAACAAGGGGTAGTTCAGGCAGACGAAACAGGTATCAAAGCATAGCGACGAAGTGAAGAAAGGTTACTGTAATAAGTAAGCGTAAGAAAGAGAAGTCGTAACACTGAACGGAGGAACCCTTCCAACAGGTTCCTGGGCAGTGGTTGAACTCCAGCGTTTGTTTCTTCCAGTTAATGGTTGGGTTGTGTTTCCTCAACCAATCGAATCCTAAGAAGATGCTGGTTTTCGAGAGATGCGTAACTGCACATTCGATGACCTCCTCGTGTTCACCGATATGAAGTTTTATTTTTGCCATATATTCTAAGGCACCTCTCGAGTTTTTTGTTCCGTCGGCATTGTACATGGGGATTGGTCGAACCAAGTGTCGTTTTGCTATCTGGTGTTTTTCCACAAAGTCAGTGCTAATACAAGTTCCTGTTGCACCGGAATCCAGCAGCATTTTGATGCAGACACTTTTAGATCCATCCATTTTGGTAACAACTCCTGTTAGGTCTATTTCATTGTATCCTGTCCCTTGCACCATTTTTTCCCATAAGTGCACTAAGTTCCACATAGCATCGGCTTCTGTCATGGCATTTAAATCATCCACCAGCCGACCATCCACTTCCTTTACACGTTTGTTGTCTACCCATTGTTGTAGACATTCTACTGCTATTTGTTTGGGTTGTTCCCAAATTCGTCTTAACATCCATTGCAGCGTCCATATTTGTAATCATTTTCCTTTTGTTGCACTCACCCTCAGGTTTCTTAAGTGATGTATGTCCCCACTGCATTCATAAAGTATATCATGCATGTTAATTTGGGAGTCTACTAATACATCACTATTTGAAACCTGAGTGTCTGCCAGCAGCGCTGAGTGCTCGCCTACTGGCTTTCTACAAAATCCGTGACCTCCTCTATATGTGCGACTGGGGTCGTTTCCCTATTGTCAATGTATCTGACCATTTGTTTTCCTTTATCCCCTTCCTTAACCTGTCTCGGTTTCCTGCACCCCCATGCCGTATGTCCTTTCTCTCCACACCTGTAACAGGTGGCATTTTTTGTTCTACAGTTCCTTTCCTTGTGTCCTTGTTTCTTGCAATAAGAGCAGATTGGTACTGCCTTTTGCTTGTCCACGTCCATCGCATTGGGGTCTGACCGACTTCCTGATGCGACTGGTGGTGGTGCCCAGAATTGCCATTGAGGGCAACCATTTGGGGCCAGAGCTCGTTCTTTGTATTCTCTTTGTACTTTAGAGAATCCATAGGCTTCGTTAGCCTTTCGATAAGCTCTAGCGAGCGCCGTGACCCTTGTCTGGATCTGGTGTAGTGTTGCGTTGTCTGCTAACCCTCCGTATTGGATTAGCTCCCGACCAAGTGCTGGGTTAAGGTGGTTTGTGAACTGAGAGATTAGGGCCTGATCGTTCCAGTCAGTTAGCGAGGTTAGGGAGTTAAACTTGATGATGTAATCTTCTACAATCATCATTCCCTGCTGTAGTTTTAATAACACCTCAATGGCCTTTTCTTTAGTTTCTGTAGACATGAAAAATTCATGCATTTGAGTTTTGAAGTCTACCCAGTCTATGAAGGGGAATTGGTTTTCGAGTGGTCATCTGATCCATGCACTATTATCATCTGTACTTTCTCCTGCGTTGAGCTGGGCCCAGTCCAACTCTGTACTCCAGCCGTTGTTGTCAATTTTGTCTTGAAACTCTTGTTGTGCCTCCTGAAAGGCTTTGAGTTTCACCCTGCTCCAATCCGCTGCTCTGTCCCCTTTTCCACCTTTAATCCTATACAGGCAGATTGAGACTTTTCATTTGGGATCTTTTTCGTTTGCCAGCATGAAATAGGTTTCCATCTGGCGTAGCCATCCGTCCACTGTTCAAGGATCCCCTTCATAGAAAGCAGGCATTTCAGCTTTAGTAAGAGGTCTGGGTTCCCGACAATTAGATTGTTGGTACTTGTTGATCATTGCTGCCAGAGCTTGACTGGCACTGGTAATAGCCTGCTGTCTCTCCTCCACCTGTCGATGAATTTCATCCTCTCAGGCTGCTACCGCTGCTGCTGGCTGTGTAGCTGCTAATGGTTCCAGGGTTTCGGTGTCCTGCCAATGTTCCCGCCATCCCATTACTGCGTGGTAGACGTGCATGATCATGTCAACCATTAGTCTGAAAGGAGTTGCGCTGAGTTTGTAATGGCTCATTCCTTCCTGATTGAGACATTTGATGTGAAACCATCCTCTGCAATTACTGTTATATTCTTCAATGTGCAAAGTGGTGTCTTGTGTGTATGACTTCCAGATAATGGTAGTCACTTCTGTCTCCCGTAAATTATGATCCCAAGTGCAGATTTCTTGTATCTGCGGGTAGGCTGGCCATAGAAATTCATCCCAGTACTGTTTTTTGATCAGGACCAGGTAACAGTATCCTGGTATGTCTGGGTTAAAACCACTTTTGGCCCAGGACATTTTTGGGTAAGGGTAGGGCAACCATGCCTCCCTTTCAACGATCCTTCTCCATTGATCGATCTCTCTTTTCTTATGAGCATCATTTGCTCCCTGCAGGTACTCTTCATTTGAGAGCCAGTCTGCTGTGGTGGGTACTCCACCATGCCAATGCGCTGCGTCACCTCCCTGAGTGACGACTTGTGCCTTGTTTTCCTTTTTACCCTGTGCTGCCGCTGCGTATGACCGCGCTGGTTGCACTACAGGCTTAGGTTCTACTATTGCTGGGTATGCTCATCCAGCCACCTCTGCGTAGGCCTGTTCAACCATGACTGTTGTTCTGAGGTTGACCTTTTTTATGGGTGTCTGGGCAAGCTTTCGCTGTGCTGCCCTTCATTTGGATTTTGACTGTCCGCCAAACCATACTGTCCAGGTATAATGGGAGACCTTGTGTAGGTCTACCAACTTGTCCCAGGTATATTCGATATCGTCTCGTTGTACTGCTGATTCTTCAACAATGTGACAATGGCCAGGTCGAATACTATCCTGGATGGCAAAGATCACTGTCTCGTCTCTAAGCTCTGGTTCCCAGTTGATAATGTCATAAAGAGTAGGCCAAGCTGGCCAGTTGTACTTGTTGTAGTATTCCTCTTTAAACAGGTACATGTAACAGTACCCATTCTCCCTCCATTGATTTGGGGCTATAGAACTTCTGGCTCTTGGTCCCAGTAGGTGCGCCTTGATGCTAGCGTGCCATCCTAGGAGCCTGGCTTTGTGGTTGTTCCATGAGTCCTTGCCAATGTCTTTAAGGAAATGCTCTAATCCAATAGAGTGGAGATGATGTCGAGGCTCTGTAAGGAGCCGTTCTGGTGTCCTGGCGATGATAGCCCCAGGTGGCCTTGTGATGAGAAGGGGGTCAAATCTGATCCCCTTGCGGCGTTCCTCCTCTTCCTGCTCATGCTTCCATTTAGCATAGCGGGTTGCCCGTATATTTCCATTTATTGCATGCATCCACGCGTTCCAGTCTTCATGACTCATAGTCATGCCCTCATGTTCATATAACTCCTCTACGTGGTGTGTGCATTGGAGTCGTTCTACTGCTACCCAGTAACGCTGGATAGCCTTGTCGCCATTGTTTATTAACAGAAGCCACTGGTTATATTTTGACGATACCAGGGCTAGCCAGATGGGGTTGGAGGTGTCGCCTTTGTACTGGACCTCCAGTAGTTCGATGAGGGTTCTGTATTCCCTCTCAGCCTTTTTCATGGCTCGTTCCACTCGCAAGACTGCATGAGTGGCGGCTCTCTCCATAAGCAAGGCCTCCCAGGCCCCCTTCTGTTCCTTCTCCTGTGCAGCTTCGTGCTGTCTTAGAAGGATCTGTGCTTGTCGGCACTCCTGTTGTCGCAACTCTTTCCGGTGTTTCCACCATAGTTGGACATGGTTATCGTATCAGCATATAACTGTATCACTGATGAACTCTCTGGGTCCTGTCTGGACTGTGTCATGGATTGTTACCCAGTCCGCCTTGAAGATTCATCCGATCTCCGAGAGTGTCGCCTGGGCATGAGGGAGTATATATGTGAATGAGCACTGCATTGTGTCTCATTGATGGTTCTGCTGTAATAAATTTTCAACCAAGTTCAGGCCTCCACCGACACTTGATCCGTTCTTCTGGCAATTAATCCACACCAATCAATGATGTCTCTTGGGAAACAAGAGAGTTGTTGTCTGCTGTGTCATGGGTCTGAAAGCTATCAAATTATGTGTGCCTGGCAGTTCGCCTCACTATCTTTGTGCCAAGTTATCAACCCCGATAACAAAGTAGGGGTTGCTTGTACAGGGAGTGTGTGAGGATCTTTGTATCAGCCTTGATACACAACATAACCCGAGTGTCTTCACTTGTTCCTGAGTTTTTCGGCAATAACAATATACTATGCTCGGGGCACATCTGTGGTCTCCTGCCTACACTCTCCCGACACACTAGTATTCTCATTTGTTATTGTTTTGTAGACAGACCCAACGGGTGAATTGAGGACATCTCACTTGACGCCCGTTGACAGTGTGTGTGGTGATGTCGCCTGGAGAGGTCATGGGCTGCACAATTACTACCTCTCAGAAATGAAACTAGGCCATTGGTGCTACAAGCAATGATGAGCCAGATGTGCTCAGTGCTATAAGGTCCAACGGGGTAGGGTGGTAAAGACTCTAGATTATGTTAGGGAGACCCTAAACACAACCTTAAAGACTCAGAGTGGGGCTGGTTAAGCTGAAGACAAGAAAGTTATTGCTCAAGTAGAAGTGTCTAGGACACAAACTATCTAGAGTCTTAGGGACTCGCTACCTAAGACTACAACCCTTATAAACCTCTCCCTTGGTCTGTGTGCAGTCAGCACACAGCTAAAGTCCCTCACAATAGAGACAATGCGCAGCAGCTAAGTCTGCGCCCATATGACCATCCCTGGAGATATCCTTTCACACTGTCCTTCCCCATATGGCCACACTATTGTCTTGCATCTCGGCTGACTCTCGCATACGCCGGTACCTAGTCGTCAGTACATCTCAGCATTCCCATGTCATCCCTCAGGCACCGTGCTGCTCATGTATCCTATCATGGCGTAGGCCCATCATCAGGCCACTGTTCCTGTTGGCACTCAGTCTATACCCATAGCCAATGCTGACCTAACCTCCTGCCATATAAGGGTCGCAGTCCTAATGTAGTCTGTCCCTGTGACCAAAGCATTGTCTGAGTCCTGTATCTAAATGTTTGAGTGAAGATAAAAAGATAAAATAAAAGGAAAAATAGAGTCCGACTCCCCAAGACCATATCTTCATATTTGTCATTAGTGTCGTTACTGTGAAAATTGAACGGAATGAGGTATGCTCATAACAATTGTCATGCCATCGTGCTCGTACAATTCCTGTATGTGGTGCTCGCAATGTAATCATTCTATTGCTATCCTGTACCGCCGGATAGCCTTGTCACCATCATTGATTAACATTAGCCACTGGTTGTATTTCAACGAGACCAGCACTAGCCAGATAGGGTTGGAGGTGTCGCCTTTGTATTGGACCTCCAATAATTGCATGAGGGTTTGATATTCCCTCTCTGCCTTCTTCATAGCATGCTCTGCTCGTAAGACTGTGCGAGTGGTGGCTCTTTCCATAAGTAAAGCCTCCCAGGCTTCCTTCTGTTCCAACTCCTGTGCAGCTTCTCATTGCCTAAGGAGTAACTGCACCTGAGTGCGTTTGAGTCGTCATGACTCCTTCTGGTGTTTCCAATATAACCAGACATGATTGGTAAAATGTATGTGAATGCACACTGCATTGCACCTGTCTGTTGATTTTGCTGTAAAAAATCTTCAATCAAGTTCAGGCCTCCACCAACACCTGATCTGTTCCTCTGGCAATAAATCCACACCAGTCGATGATGCCTCTTGGGAAACAAGAGGGTTACTGTCTGATTGTCATGGGAACCTGATGCTTCCAACTGCGTGTGCCTGGCAATTTGCCTCAATGTCCTTGTGCCAAGTTATCAACCCGAAATCAGGTAGGGTTGCTTGTACAGAGGGTATGAGAGGACTTTAGTTCAGCCTTGATACACACTAACAGCCAGTTTGTTTCGTTTGTTCCCTGAACTCTTCTGCAATTACGGTGTACGTTACCCCAGGCATGTCTATGGGCTCCTGCCTACACTATCACCCAAGCGATCTTGTACTCTCGTCCATAACTGTTGGTAGACTACCCAAGTAGGGTTTGTCATCAGGCCCAATGGGGCGTATTGAGGATCTCTCATTCGAGACCCGTTGACAGTGTGTGTGTCGTAGTTGATGTTGCCTGGAGAGGATGTGGGCTATGCAATTACTTCCTCTCAGAAAGAAACTAGGCCGTTGGCACTGTGAGCAACAATGAGCAAGGCATGCTTGGTGCTGTAAGACCAATGGGGTAGAATAGAAAAGACTCTAGATTATGTTAGGACTGCTCCTAAACACAACCTCAAGACTTATGAGAAGGGGGCCTTGTTAAGCCAAAGACAAATGGTGCTCTATAGTTGTGTCTAGTGAACACAAAACTATCTAGAGTCTTAGGGACTTGCTACCTAAGACAACAACCCTTATATACCACTCTCCTGGTCTGTGCACAGACAGCACACAGCTAAAGTCCCTCACAATAAGGACGATGCACAGCAGCTAAGCCTGTGCCCATATGACCATACCTGGAGCTACTCTCCCACACCAACACACTGTCCTTCCATTTACAGCCATGCTTATTGTTCTGCATCTCGGCCGATTCCCACATATGCCAGTACCAAGTCATTGGTACTCCTCGGTGTTCCCATGTTGCCCCTCAGGCACTGTGCCGCTCATGATTCCTTTCATAGTGTAGGCCCATCATCGGGCTGCTGTCCCAGTCGGCACTTGGTATTTCCCATAGCCAATGCTGACCTAACCACCTTCCATATAAGGGTTGCAGTCCTAACATAGCCAGCCCCTGCAACTGTAGTATCATCTGAGCCCTGTATCTAAACGTTTGAGTGCAAATGAAAAGATAAAAAGAAAAAGAAAAAATGTCTCAACTCCTCTAGTCTGTGTCTTCATATATGTCATCGATATCATTACTGTAAAAATTGTATAGGATGAGTTATGCTCATAACAGTATTCTTGTTCTTTCCTACTCCTTGAAATTCCCAATGCTTATGTAGTGTCAAGAAAAAGAGCTCCTGTCCTTCTAGATAATATGTTCCTTTATAGAGAAAGGAATCGTTTGGTGGTCTCTGGTTAGAGAATCTGGTTTTGGGTCATTTCAGATCTATATTGTCTGGCTAGTGACAATGCACTAAGCAGTTCAGTGAGTTCCAACTTGTGTTAAGGTCAATGCCCTTGGTTCGTTACAGAGTCAATAGTGATGACTAGAGTCTTGGTTTAATCCCAGTCAATAGACAAAGTAGGCCTTGACGCTGTGCTAGACAACAACAAAGGTAGCTCGAGTGGTTGTGGAAAGTGAGAGCAAGAAGATTGTTCAGATGAGAGCAATACTCAACTAAGTTGGAACCAAGGAACTATGGTACATGTGCAGGTTTATATACTGTCTAGAAGACAATGGAGAAGTATAAAAGGAAGTGAAACAAGGGGTGAAATGGGCAGGTAAAACAAGTAACAGAATGTAGCAATGAAGTGAAGAAAAGTTATTGTAACAAGTGAGCATTAGAGAAAGAAATTGTAACACTTCCTAGCCTTCCAACCACTGTTGCATACACAGAAATGTTCTCCTTCATCACCATCCTTGTTCCCCTTGTCTCTGCCTTCTTCTCCTCTGTTGTTGTTGGAGGATTTGTCCTTGCCACCTTGCTCACTGTACTCACCCTTGCCTACTCATTCCCCAAAAAACTCCCTGAATTCAACATCCTTACTCCACCCCTCAAAATTTTTGTTGAAACCGAAACGATGGTCTATGTTGATGATGACCTACACATCCATCCACCCAAACTCGTCAAAGAACCACCCATTGCAGAAGAAATCACCCCTGCACCTATTCCCCAATCCAATCCCCTCATCGCCACTGCCTCCTTAGAAGCCTCATACATCACAGCCAATCTCTGAGACCTTTCAGCCCCACTTGGAGCCCTCACAGGACTTACCCTCACCATTGACCCAAATGCCATGACATATGCAGAATGAGATCTGGTGCTTCAGGAGCTTTGCCAATTGCAAGTCACCCTCAACTCCATGCAATGGCACATAGATACAGCATACAAAGACATCAAGAACATCCTACACTGGTATGAGTCCAGGGCAGATCATGCCTGGACAACCCAAGGTTGGCCTTGAGAAGTTGGTGACTTCTTGCATAGAAGGGGGGTAATGTTACAATTTCTTTCTCTAATGCTTACCTTTGTTGCTACATCTCATTACTCATTTCACTTCCCTGTTTTGCCCCCTCCATTTATACCTCCCATTGTTCTCTAGCAGTATATAAACCCAAGCATGTATCGTAGTTCTTTAGTTCCAACTTAGTTGAGTATTGCTCTCATCTGAACAATCTCCTTGCTCTCACCTTCCTCATCACTCAAGCTACCCTTGTCACTGTCTAGCACAGCATCAAGGGTTACTTTTGTCCATTGACTGGGATTAGACCAAGACTCTAGTCATCACTTTCAACTCAGTAACAAACCAAGGGCATCAACCTTAACATTGATAGTCTTGGCATGGTTGAAGCACTCCACTTTCCTTTTTTGCAACAAAGAAGAATGGTGATGCCTGAGGGGACTTTGATGGTCTAATGTATCCTTTGGCCAGTTGTTCAGAAATCCATTCATCAAGAGATGATCATTCCTTTATTGATAGCAGATAGATTTTACTGACTTTCAGGGTGAATCCTGTTTTAAGATCTATTGCATGGTCCCATGTGCAACTAGTCAGAAATTGTTCTGAGGCTGTTTTTTCAAATGTGGGTTTCCATTCCAGGTACTCATCTGGTAGGGTAGTTATTGGGGTTTGTGTAGTGTATGTTCTAGGTTCTGTGATGCTGATGTCTTGACCCTAATCCAGTATTCATCAATTTCTTGATCTAGATCTTTCTTTATCTGTCTTATTGGTTTCTCACCTGGTGTAAAGTGATCGAATTGAAACATTTGTTCTCTCCAGTTTATTACTGGGTTATGTTTTTCTAGCCAAGGGAGTCTGAGTATGAGTTTTTGGTCTCCTAGTTTAGTGATCAAGAAGTTGGTTTCAATTTGTCAGTTCCCAATGTGGTACTGAATTTTGACTTTGTGTGTGATCATCCCATTGGAATTAACTGTTCCATTGGCATTTTTGACTCATATTGGCCAAGTTAACATTTCTTTGTTCATGGTTTTCATTATTGTGTCATTGATAAAGTTTCCTTCTGCCCCACAATTAACAAGGGCAGATATTTCAGCAGGTAATTCGGGCAATTGGACAGTTATTGATAATTGTTGGTTGTTATTTGATTGTACTATTACAGAGTCGAGTGCTAACTGCCCATAACCACTCTGGGAGGTTCCAACCACTTTCTGGTTCCTCCACTTCAAAAACCCTCAGTTGTGAGTTTGGTGAGGAGGGTGTTTCAATCATCTGTGCTGAGCGCTGCAATCATTGCATGAATTTTCATTTTCTTAGTGTTGTTGTCCTCAGTGATTGCTCTGGTGAATTGTCCTGGAGGAGGCAGACTTTTGGTGGAATCTTTCTTTGGGCAGTTTCAGGATAAGTGACCAATGATTCCACATCTGAAACACTTCCCAGAGCACATGTATTCTTCTTGTTGTCCATCAGTTAAGCATCCAGTTGTCATGGCATTAACTGTTTTAGATCCCCCTTCCCTATTGAACTGGCATCCTGGTTCAGTGGTTTTTCCCAATGCTTTCATCATTTCCCATGCTGGATTAAGCTGTTCAGCTTTTCTATAGGCATCTGTGATTGCTTTAAAGTTGCCTTGTCCTTCAAGGATTTTAGCAGCAATGGTAGTTGGTAACCCTTGGATGAATGCCTGAAGTTGGGCAGTGATTCCAGTTAGTCCAGAGGATCCTATGAGCATTCTAAATTTTCAGATGTAGGTTGGAACTGTGATTTCTCCTCCAACTCATAGCTTTGTAAGCTCATTCAGTGCTCTGACTGCAGTGTTTACTTCTCCCCAGTCTTCAAGGAATTGTTTGACAAAAGTGTCATAGTTTTCCCAAGTGAGTCCATCCTTTTCTTCTAATTGCTTGTGAATTATTTCTTTCCAGTCATCCAGTTCTTTTCCTAGGCACTGGAGAATGTATCTTATCTTTTTCTCATGTTTCCCTTCATAGTTGTGGGCATTTATTGTGAAGAAATCACTGAACCAGTTGATGAATGATCTGGCTTCAGTCTGATCTCCTGTAAAGATCTATGCTGAAACTGGTTTGATGTCTCCTTTCAAAGTGTCAGTGGTTTCAGTAGTGGTTGCCATCTGTTTCATGTTGGTTTCAGTTTCAGTTTCAGGTTTGGGGTTTCCTAAGCCATGCTTGATCTGTTTCTGTTCTAAAAAGGTATACCACCCAGTTATAGCCTCCTCAGTGAGAGCATAGTATGGGTTGGTATCATCAAGGTCAAGTTCATTTTCACAGTGGTTTCTTTTGGCCTGTTGAAGTATAGTTCTGGTTCTTCTTTTTGTTCATTTCTCCACTCAACCCAAAGTTTTCTGGGTAATGAGTGTTCGTCTCCTTTGGTGTAATCCCCCTCAAAATGATTGTGAGATACTGGGGTATTTGTGTTCTTTCCTACTCCTCAAAATTCCCAATGCTTATGTAGAGTTGAGAAAAGAGCTCCTGTCTTTCTAAGTAGTATGTTCCTTTGTAGAGAAAGGAATCATTCAGTGGTCTCTCCTTGGCAAGTCTGGTTTCTGGTTGTTTTGGATCAATGTTGTCTAGCTAGTGACAATGCACTAAGCAGTTTGGTGAGTTCTAACTTGTGTTAAGGTCAATGCCCTTGGTTTGTTTCTGAGTCAACAGTGACAACTGAAGTCTCAGTTTAATCCCAGTCAATGGACAAAGACAGCCTTCAACATCATACTAGACAGTGAAGAAGTGGGTTCAAGCAATGAGGAAGGCAAGAACAAGATTGTTCAGATGAGAGCAATACTCAACTAAGTTAGAACTAAAGAACTATGGTATATGAGTGGGTTTATATACTGTTTGGAGAACAATGGGACAATGTAAAAGGAAGTGAAACTAAGGGTGAAACAAGGAGGTAAAACAGGTATCATAGTTATGGATATGAAACATAAATGAGAAAAGGAAAAGAAGCAACATAGGAATTGTAACAGAAACACAGCTGCATACTATGGTACTGTTGAACAGCAAGGATGACTCACGTTACATCTCCACCTTCTTTTGTGGATTGATGGTTGTCTGTCTCCTGATCAGACACACAAGAATATTTTAGATCCAGATTCAAACTTCTGACAGGAATTCATTCAATACCTTGAGAGCATGCATGTTGGGCAATTCCTGACCAGTACCAAAGATGAAGTTCTTAGCATGCTTAATGCCACTTGCATCTGTGACAATCCCAACTTGGATGGCATGCCCAATCCCACTCTAACTCTGCCAACACCTCTGCCTGATTACTGTCACCTTTCTGACTGCAACTCCTGCAATTTATGTGACTCTGTGCATGACTGGTGGAAGAGATTCTGGTTAACTGTTGATCATGTCTTGGCACTGTCCAATATCCATTCATGCCACTCTACCAAATGAAAGGACAGCATGCAGGACTGTAGATGCCAGTATGTTGGTTGCCTGGATAACAAATGGGGGAAATGTAAGGCATGTTTTCTGTGACCATTATATCCTGTGACTATAGTTGATCCCAAAACTGGGGCTTTACATCTCAAAAAATGCAAGGCTTTGCTAAACACAATATCCCCCATTCTGTCCTATCTTCTCCATTGTAACACCAATGTCACTTGTTTAAGGTCTGGCACTGCTATCAAGGGTGTTCTTTCTTACTGCACTGATTACATTACAAAGCCCAGACTAAAGACATGGGCTATTTTTGATGCCTCGAGAGCAGTACTCCAGAAAGACCCTGTGTTTATCTCACCCTCCATCTCTCACCAAGAAAAGGCATGTCAGCTTCTGACAAAACTGGTCAATAACATTGGTACAAATTAGAACTTGGAAGTCCTATGATCTCAATGTATATGCTTGGAAATCCAGATCATTACAGTTTTCTATTGGAATCAATATGTGCAAGAAGTTCCCCATCCTTGGCCTACTCCAGTATCACATGACTCTGTCAGTGAAAAACTCATTGTTGTCAAAAAAAAAGGGTGTGTTATTGGTTTATCACCTGTTTATGATTATATGTACCAAGCCCCTGCCCTGGAAACTATGAATCTATATACATGGATATGCTGGTGCAGGAGACTAAAATTGAAGTCAAAGTCTTGTTCATGCATAAGTGTAGATGACATCAATGTTGACTCTGGTTTGACCAATGATGACATAGATGTACCTGTACAGCACTGCACAGACAACAATGTCTTCTCACAGGTCAACATGGATGTGGATGATAACAAATCATCTTTACACCGATTCACTGCTGATCATCATCTGAATGATAGTCATGCAACACATTGTGTGCCTGTCCATAATGCTCTTATACCTAATTTTTTGGGCCCTACTCTGCCTCATCATGAAAATGGAGACCATGAATTTTATTGTGTGACTATGCTCACTTTTTCAAGCCATGGAGGTCAGGACAGGATCTTAAAACCTGTGAACAGATATGGGATGAGGTATTTTGCAGACACCCATTTACTCCACTTGAACTGGCCTGCATTGATAACTTCAATTTGAGGTATGAATGTCTAGACTCTCAGGATGACTTCCACACTCAAATGTGCAAAGTTATATGGAAACATGTGCCAACTTGGACCATGATGTACATGTGCAGTTTAGTAGTGACTTTTCAGATCAACAATGGTTATCTGACACCATTGGTTTGAAAGAATGTGGATGTCAGGCTGCTCTGAATGTTACAACTGAGATCATGATGCAATTACAATGGAGTGTCCCTGCCCCCTTCAAATGCCAGAATTGGCTGTGTCCTGAAAACCACAATATACCACATCTCCCAGGCTTGTCATGGAAAACTGCTGTTGCCCAAAGAAGACACAAGCTTCTTGATGAGTGGCACTCCAACATACCCAAAGCCTCTTGCAATGCAAAATGTGCTCTGTTTGCCAGAATATCAAATGATGTGAGGGTTGCCAACAAATGGTATTTTGAAAAATGGTGTAAACTGCCTATGTGGTATCAACCTTTACAGGATGTTGTCACACATTTCAAGCTCAATGCAGAACAAGAACAGTGCCTTTTGCATTGTTGCAAACCATGTATCCTTATCTGAACCCTCCCCACTCAGAATGTACATTGCTGGCATGGCCAGCACTGGAAAGTCTCAGGGTTCTCAAAAGTCTCATATGGTTTTTCCAGTGTAGGAATGAGTCCTTTCAGCTGCTCATTGTTGCTCCCACAGGAAATGCAGCTGCCCTCTTGGGCAGTTCAACATACCATCATGCATTTGGCATCCACAAGCATCATTCTGTCTCAACTGTCTGTCTTGTCTGCAGTTAAAGATCAGCTCCATGGGGTGGACTATATTTTCTTTGATGAGGTTTCAATGCTCTCTTGTTGTGATCTCTTCTGGATAAGCCTGCACTTGACTCAAATAACAAATTCGAAGGAACCATTTGGGAATCTTAACTTAACCTTTGCCAGCAACTTTGCTCAGCTTCCTCCCCCCATTGGCCATGAGGCTGCATCTCTGTACAGCTGCACCATTGGAACTGCACAGTCTTCAAAGGCTGACCAGGAAGCATTGCTAGGTAAGATTTATTGGCATCAAGTGAATACTGTTGTCATCTTGTGCTAGAACATGCATCAATGAATACAATCAGACACTGACTGTGCATTAAGGATCACATTGGAGAATATGTGCTACAAAAACTCTACTGCCTGTGACTTGGCTTTTCTCCATTCCCATATCTCATCCTCAATCCCCAGCTTTCCCAATATTGTTGATGAGAAGTTCAGAGATGTCTCAGTAATTACCACTTTGAACATTCACAAAGACACCATTAACTTGATTGGGTGTCATCATTTCAGCCTTGAGACTGGGCAGCAAATAATGAACTTCTATTCAGAGGATTCTCTACATGTGAGAACTGACAAAAATAACAGACAGGTCAAGCACAAGCATGTGACTGACATACAGGAGTTGACATATGAGCTGCAGAATCTGCTTTGTAATGCTGTACATAGCACCACCTCTGGATTCATCCCTGGGAAGCTCTCCCTCTGTAAAGGAATGCCTGTGATGCTTCGAAAAAACAACACTACCAAGCTATGCATAACCAAAGGACAAGAAGGGACTGTATACAGGTGGCAGTCAGATATGGGTTCACACAATCAGCTCATGTTGGAGACTTTATTCATTAAACTCACAGACCCACCCTGATGTGTGCAAATCGATGGTCTGCTGGAAAATGTTGTGCCATTTCCAAGAACAACAAACACAGTAACTTGCTCCTTACCTGATGACACCAATATTTGGATCTCCCACAGTCAGGTCAAGATCTTACCTAACTTTGCCATGACTGACTACACTTGCCAGGGCAAGACTAGAGACATCAATGTTGTGCACCTGAATAATTGTTGCTCCCACCAGGCCTACTACACCACCTTGTCTTGCAGTGCATCTGCCAAGGGCATGTTGATCTTGCAGGGATTCAACTTGTCTGTCATCACCAGTGGTGCATCTGGGGCCTTGTGACAGGAATTCTGTGCTCTGGAAATCCTTGATTACATCAATCTGATGTGGTTTGAATCTCATTTGCCTGCAACTGTCATGGGCAATACAAGAGGCCAACTGACTAACTCTTTCCAGCTGTGGAAAGGCAGAGATTTCATACCTACCCATGTTCACAGAGTGATTTGATGGACATCCCTTGACCCTTGGCTCAACAATGTTGTAATTGATGACAACACTGTCTTGCAACATGGACCTGGCAGTTATAAAAGAGATCAGACCATGACACAGTCAGGACTTACTAAAATAAAGGGCCAAAGAAACCCTTCTGATCCCTGCCCAGCACCGAGAAAAAGACCTTGTCCCATCCCATACCCTATCTCCGAATCTCTTGCACTGAAAAAGGCCAAACTCTCTGGTCTGAGCAACCCAATTCCTTTGGCCATGCACCTGGTCATGCCTGTGGGTTTAACTTGGAGAGAGAATAGCTGTGCTTACAACACCACATTGATGATACTCTATAATGCCCAGGCATGAGAATCCAGTCAGTAACACTGAGCATTTTTGACTCATCAACCCTTTGCACTGTGCATTTATGGTGCCCTGCTTTCAAAATGTGCTTGACAGTGATTCCAATCTCAATGATGTGCAGGACTTATTGGATCTGCATCTTGCCACCAATAGACCCAACAAATTTGCCTGGGGGTAGGAAGTCAGTGTTCAATCCCTGTTACTTTTTCTATTCAGTCCTGCTTCTCCAAATATATCCTCTCATCATGCATGCCCCTCGGACCACCCTGTCAAAACCAATCTTGTCAATCCTCTTCTTCTTCATGTATAACAATTCTTTCCTAATGTAATGACATTCAGGGTTACCTCGATAACCATATGGCAGTTTTGTCCACTGCTTGTTGTCAGTCATGTGGTACAACTCTTGTAAGGCAGTTCACCTTTACCACAACTCCAATCACTGCTTGCATTTGATCTAAGCCAATATTGTCCAAGACTAAACAACAATCTGGAAATTGCTGTATCTAACATTGGTTCTGTGCTCTATCAGCTGAAAGGTGTCATTTTCTATTCCCATCATCACTTCACTGCCTGAGCTGTTGATGGGCACAATGTTGTCTGGTTCCATGATGGACTTGCCAGTAAACCTACTACATTAGATTGCAAGGGTTTGTTCCAGGCTTTGCCAGACATCTGACAGCAAGGGAATCTCCAGGCCACAGCTGCCATCTACATTCTGGCCCCTTGATCCAACAATCAATTCCCTGTATATGAGACACATATTTGCACCCACATTGATCCACTGGCCAAATTAGATCACCAGACTTGTCTCATTGTCTCATGATGATTGATGATCTCAGACATGCCATGCACTGCAGTGGCCACTCCCTCAAGTAATTTCCTGATTAGGGCTGAATAAGCATATGTCACTTGATTGGAATGGCTGTCATCATCTTCTCCTTCTTCATAATTGAGATTGATGTTGGGATCAAGTGGAATTGATATAGGGCTAGTTCAACTAACACTTGATCAAATATTATATTTGTGTCTGCAAAAGGGAAAGTGTATGCTTGTCTCAGTTATAATTGATTTGAATCCCAAGGAGATATTTTGGGATGCCAAGACTTTTAATTTCGAACTTCCTTTTGAGGTCCGAAGTGATTTGATCAATTTCTGCTTCTGCATTAGTGATGGGAATGATGTCATCAACCCAAACAAGCAGAATAGAGAACTTATCATCATTCTGCCAGATAAATACACAGTAGTCAGCTCTGAGTTGTCTGAATGATAAGTTGAGTGCTGCTGTAAGGGTATTGTCCCACATGTTCCCTGCTTGCTTTAATCCATATAGTGATCATTGAAGGTGACACATGTGGCTACTTCTGTCATTGAAACCAGGAGGTTGCTGCATATAGATTTCCTCTTGTAGTATGCCATTAAGATAAGCATTCTTGACATCATACTGTGTGAGGTGCCAACCATGCTGTGCTGCAGTGGTGAGTAAAGCACAGAGGCTTTTATAACACATTACTGGTGCATAGGTGTTGAAATCACCATAATTGAATCCCAGTTTTTGAGTGAATCCCTGAGTGATGAGTTGAGCCTTGAACCTAATGGTGTTCCCATGCTTGTCAGTTTTCTGTGTAAACACCCATTTGCTCCCCACCACATTCCATCCCTCTGGAATATTCTCCAATCTCCATGCCTCCATCTTATCCAACATACCCATCTCCTCATCCATAGCCTTCTTCCATTCCTCCAAGTCCTCACTTTCCAATGCTTCTCCTACATTCTTCAGCACTCTCTCTGTATTGGATAAAAAGACAATGTCAAGTGGCTTGTCCAAATGATCAACATGATCAATTATTTGATGTGATTGGTCAGCAAAGTGATCAGCTGGTTTGCATGCATCCAGGTTGTGGAGTAGCTTGTAGTCAATATGTTTGACAGTGGAACAAGGTTGGTGTGGTGTGGTAGTGGGCATGACATTAGTTGTAGATGGTTGAGCTGGTATTTTAATGATAAGGGGTTTGTGTTGTTGTTCTGTCAGTTCAGTTGTGAGCTGTTGGTCTGGCTTGCATGCCAAATCCAAATACAGTGGAACAAGGTTGGTGTGGTGTGGTAGTGGGCACAACATTAGTTGTAGATGGTTGAGCTGGTATTTTAATGATAAGGGGTTCATGTTGTTGTTCTGTTGGTTCAGTTGTGAGCTGAATCCAAATCAAGTGTTACCACTGCTCCTGGCTCCTCCTCAGTGCACAATCTGGGTACATGAATAGTTTGTGTGGATGCTATATCTAATTGTATAAATTACCTAAACATCTGAGATAATTTGAGCAGATAATTCAACCAAAAGGACAATGGGTCCTCTGCCAATGCTAAGTGACCTATGAGGCCAATGTGGGGAGAGGGCAGTGAGCATGTAGTGAGCCAGAAAAAGCAGCTATTTGGCTATAGCTTAGCCAATTATAGCCATAGCCAAAAATAGGCTATGGCTCAGCTAAAAACTAGTGATGTCAACAGCTATAGCCAGTTTTTTTAAACAATTGCTATATCTAATTGTAGAAATTACCTAAGTATCTGAGATAATTTGAGCAGATAGTTCAACCGAAAAGACAATGGGTCCTCTGCCAACACTAAGCATTCTGCAAAGCTTGTGTTGAGAAATTTGGCTTTAGCTGTGTTGGGAATAAGCAAGCATCAGATATATCCATGTATGATGCAAGTTTCCATAAGCAGTGAAGTAAATCAGACCAGTTCTCACATGTAACATCCCACCTTTATTCACATGCTATGTGCCCTTGTCCTATTCAATTATATTCACACAATTATTCTAAAAGGTTATGGGCCCTGGTTGTGCACTTTAAATGACCTCAAGAAGTTGCTCATCTATTATTAGGAAAAGAAGCATCATTACGATATGTCTCAACCAATTAATCAGCCCAATCCAAGTAACATGACTGTTACATCATTGACATCAGCACCAGCCACAGCCGCTACACCTTCTTCATTGGTGAATGCTCTCACATGCAATGATGTGCTGGTTGATGAAATATATTCCCATAAAGATGTAGCCAGTTATACATCAGCCATGACTAAAATGGAGAAGCTCAGCCCAAATAATTGGCTAGCATGGAAGGAGTGCATGTTATATGTGCTTGACACTTGTGGCACTTTTGGATTTGCTACAGGTCTAATTGAACAGCCAGATATATCAATTAGTCCCATTGCTTCACAACAGTGGAAGAAAATGGACAGCACCATTTCAACCCTGATTATTACCAGGATAGGAGATGAACAAATGATCCATGTTCCAAAATGGCAACTCAACAGCACACCTGTTACATCTGCAGAGTTATGGAAAGTGCTCAGGGAGGCAAATTAGCCACAAGGTGTGGTAGCCATACTCATTATGCTTGGTGATTTTTGGGGCAAGTGTGCTACTCAAGGAGATGACATCATAACTCATATCAATTGGATGAAGGAATATCACATGGAACTTCAAATGATGGGCTGGGAAATCAGTGATGATCTATTTAAACTTCACATCCTATGCTCATTGCTGCCAATGTGGAATGAATGGGTTAATTCCACAGTCAGCACCATCACAGAGTTACAGAATATTCCCATGTCCATGGGACAATTAATACAACACATACACAGTGAATTGTGCCATCACAAAAGTCAAGGCACTCAGTCTACTAGTGCTGAGACAGCCAATCAGGCATACAATGCTGGGAAAAAGCATAAATTCAACATTACTCGATCAGTGTGTACCATATGCAGATGTGCCAATCATACTACAAATAAGTGTCTGCATAAGGGAAAACCCAAATGTGGCTTTTGTCACAGGCCCAGACATTCCACAGAAGAATGCTGGACCAAAAAGGGAAAAGAGAAATCAGATGGACATGCTAAAAAGGAATGCATGCATATTGTTGATGAGGACATAATTATTGACATCAACAAAATGTCTAAAATAGTTGAACTACCTGATGAGAATGTAAATGTAGCAGCTGAAAACTCCAATGTCACTAGTTCTTTTTATGACTGGTATGGAGATTCAGCAATGACATCTCATATAACAAATCAATTGAAAATAACAAGGGACTATCAACCTAACCCTGAATATATCAAGGGAATTGGTGATAATCAAGTTCAAGCTCAGGGTCATGGAACAATTATTTTAGAGACTCAGTCTCAAAAACCAACTCATTATTCATGATGTTTTTTATGTTCCAATGTTGACAAATAATTTGATATCAATACTGCACCTTGATCTACAAGGTTATTTAACTCTCATCAGCAATGGCCATATGCACATTTATAATAATGCGTGTCAATTGATTACAACCAGTAAATTACAAAATTGGTTATACAAAATTGATGTAGCACCAAAAATAATTGAGCACACATATGCACTGACCAAACAGTTATTGTCATGGAATGATTGGCATAAATGCTTTGGACATATAAACATTCCTTCTTTGCAATATTTATATAAAAACAAAATGATTAAAGGTTTTACAGTCAATTCTAATACATGCATATTAGATTGTTGCACATGTAAGGCCATGAAGTTAACAACTTGACCCTTTTTGAATCAATATAAAATAACAACCACTAAACCAGGACAACAGACTCATACTGATTTATGGGGCCAGCATCCACAACATCCATTGGCAATGCATCATATTATTTGATATTTATAAATGACTATAGTTGCTATGCAACTGTCACATATTTAAAACATAAAAATACAGTGGCACAAAGCATCATCCAATACTTAACTAAAATATGTGTACAATATAATTATATGCCATGTGCTTTATGCATGGATGATGGCAAGGAATATGTAAATGAAGAACTAATAAATTGGTGCCACAAACAAGGCATCAGTATTGAATTAATGGCACCTTACTCACCACAACAAAATGGTATTGTGGAACAAGCAAATTGGACACTAGTTGAATTAGCATGCACAATGCTCAGTGCTAAAGATCTTCCAATATTTCTATGGACAACAGCAGTGTCACATGCTGTTTATTTACACAATCACACTTACACTAAGGCTATACCTAATGCAACACCTTATGAATGGTGGCATAGGGAAAAACCTAATGTAGAACATCTACATGAATTTGGCGTGCTGGTTTGGATTTTAAGACAACTGGCTACACAATCTAAATTAGAGCCAAAAGCTCTCAAACATATATTTGTGGGCTTTGAAGATCAAATATCTTCAATCCATTATTATGATAAGAATATGCATCAAATTAAAACAACATGCAATTATTCTTTCTCTGCTCAGTGCAAGGGGGAGAATAGTGATGATATTATAGACATGCTGGGAGAACTCCCTCAGGCACCAGTATTAGTTCAGGAACCCATTTCTATTGAGGGGGAGCTAACTAAAAAGAGAAAATATAATTCTATTGACACTGATCAAGAGGAAACTCCTTGATGGTCTAAATGACCTCATAAATGTTATGAGCATAACTCACTCTACACAATTTTCACAGTAATGACATCAATGACACTTATGAAGATACAGGCCCAGGGAAGGGGGATTCATTTTTCTTTTCTTTTTATCTATTTCTTTGGACTCAAATGTATAGATACAAGGGATGAACAACAAGACACAGTTGCAGGGATTGGCTATGTTAGGACTGCAACCCTTATATGGAAGGAGGTTAGGTCAGCATTGGCTATGGGGATAGACCAAGTGCTGACAGGAACACAGCCCAATGATGGGCCTAGGCTATGACAGATTCATAGGCCGAATGGCGCCTGAGGGGTGACATGGGAAACAGCTGAGTGCAAGAACAATAGGCATAGCTGTATATGGAAGAGACAGTGTGTTGGTGTGGGAGAATGACTCCAGGTATGGTCATATGGGTGCAGAGTTGGCTGTTGTGCATTGTCTCTATTGTGAGGGACTTTAGCTGTGTGCTGACTGCACACAGACCAGGGAGTGGGTATATAAAGGTTGTTGTCTTAGGTAGCAAGTCCCTAAGACTCTAGATAGTTTGTGTCCTAGACACTTCTTCTTGAGCAAACAGTTTTGTCTTTGGCCTAACAAGCCATCTCTTCAAAGTCTTTTAGGTTGTGTTTAGGGTCATCCTAACAATAAATTACATGACTATTGTCAGCTTAATGAGCCAGATTTACTGGAAGAGTTAGTGGCGATCATAAATGATGAAGAAATAGATGATTTACCTTTAACTAAAAAAGAATTTGTCCATTTGGGATGTGAGGTCATTGACAATACATCCAGTAATCCAAATACTCTAGAAGAAGCTAAAGCTTCACCTGAATGGCCAGAATGGCAAAAAGCTATTGAAGCTGAATTAAAACAGCTTAACCATATGGGGACTTGGCAATTGACAGAATCACTGCCTGATAGAAAGCTGATTAAAAATAAATGGGTACTCATCAAAAAATATAATAAAGAAGGAATACTCACTAAATACAAAGCACACTTAGTTGTGAAGGGATATTCTCAAATCCCTGGAATAGATTTTACAGAAACTTATGCTCCAGTGGTTTGTCTAGAGACACTACAAGCACTCATGGCAGAATCTGTTCAGAAGTGCTGGAAAATGCATCAAATGGATGTCAAAGGCACATATTTAAATGGGCACTTGCATGAACGGCTCTACATGGAACAGCCAAGTGGTTTTGAAGACAGAACCAATAAAGCTTGTGAATTGTTAAAGTCTATCTATGGTTTAAAACAAGCCGGGTGTGAATGGAATAATGAATTTAATGATAAACTAACTGACACAGATCAGGAGATTTATCATAGATTTATTTCCAACTGTTGCATCTATAAGTGCATCAAAAACAATTGCATGGGCATAGTTACCATTTGGGTAGATGATTTAATATTATTTGCAAGTGATGATCAAATGATGGAGCAAATGGTAAATGACCTAAATAAAATGTTTGAGGTTACAGACTTAGGCAAACCAAGCAAACTTGTTGGGATTGAAATAATTATTCATCCAGAAACTGGAGAAGTAAAAATTACTCAAACACATTATATTGAGAACCTTCTCCAGAAATATGGAGTGGATAATGCAAATGGCATACAAGTTCCTATGAATCCTGACTATAAGTTTGCTCCACCATCAAAGTCAAATGATCCTCAGGATCATAGTAACCCTTACGCATCATTAATCTTCATTAATGTTTATAGCAGTTGCAACACATCCAGATATAGCATTTGCCATCTTCCACTTAGCATCATATACTGCTAAACCAGATTTAGAACATTGGACGGCAGCTAAACAAATATTAAGATATTTATCTGGAACATGGCATGAAGGAATAACTTATAGACTGCCTAAAAATAATAATGAACTGTCATTTTACAGTTACTCAGATGCAAGTTATGCATCAAAAGATGACACAATATCAGTGTTGGGTTATACATTTATAGCCACAGAGGGCGCAATCACTTGGGCATCTAAAAAGCAGACATCAACTACATTATTGTTGATGGAAGCTGAATATATTTGTCTATCAGATGCTGTGTTCAAGGCTGCTTGGTTGCAAAACCTTCACAAAGAATTAGGATCAGATATTTCTAAACCTACACTAATTTACAGGGATAATATGAGTTCATTAGCCATTGTGAAAAATCCCGCATATCATAAACAAACTAAACATTTTGAAATAAAGAATCATTACATACAAGAACAGATCAAAGATCATTCTATTAATTCACAATATCAATCTATGAGATTTATGACAGCAGACATATTAACTAAAGCACTCCCTAAAGATAAATTTCAACAACATAAACACAAGCTAGGAATATCCTAAGCTCAAGGGGGAGTGTTGGGAATAAGCAAGCATCAGATATATCCATGTATGACACTGATAAGTTCACTCCACTATTGGAAATAGGGAGGAAAGAGAAGGTGTGAGGCAGTGAAAGGATTCCCATCAACTCCGGTGTGCTCGACAACAATGCTATGATGCACAGAACTGGTGGAGTTCGCAGATAATAACATTCATCACACAAGGGTGTAACAGTGATGAACATGGAATGCAGAGTACGACAAGACTCAGATGCACAGATGAAACAAGGAGGGCATAGCTTAAAGAACAAGACTTGAAAGCTGGGGTATACTACTATTCTGTTTTTCTAAGTGTTATACAAAAGCTTATATATGTTTTCTGTCCTACCAATAGCAAAGTAACTCTGTAAATTTTCACCTTGCAACCATATATCCAAATCCATCTTGAAAGTCTTCATGCAATGGGGCTAGCTGAGGGATGCGATGGTGGTATAGGAGCACCATGGTGAGAACCAATATCACAACCTGACACAGGATGCTAATAGAGTTGTATACTTGAAATAGACATTGCTGATCGCCATGTGTGGCAACTCCAGGATTCATCTGGCTTGATGCGTCCCTGTTCTCTATTCTCTGCAGACCTGACTGGTCTATACCATAGTTGGTTGTCAGCCAATGGGTTTACTCATCCACTAGGGTCCTGATCTGCTATGTCAGTGTGTCACTAGGGATGACATGGCATCCATGTATGGGTGACCCTGGCATCACAGAAGGTAGATCCTTTCCTAACACAGATATTGCTTTGATGGTGCCTGTCCCTTCTCTGGTGAACTAAGCTGTGCTGGCTGGCAGTTTTATGTGGATCAGCCAACAGTGTGCTTTATTGGGGGCAAACAACCAACTGGCATGGGGCTTGGACAGCATACATTGGAGACAACTTGGCCATAGGGCATAGGCAATGCTTGCCTTCTAGTGGGTAATTATGGAGTTGGCAGAGTGGCTCGTAGCTAGTGCAGAAGACTTGCAGAAGACCTTGGATGAGTGCAGATGCTAAGCGACAGGGTCAGGGCATGTATCATCCTAGTGAGGGTAAGGTTTCTAACGTCTAGTGCTGAGACTAGTCCATCTGATACCTATACACCACCACATAGGAATGATGCTCATCATCTCCCCCCCACTTAAAAATCTGACTGTCCTCAGTCAGTCATGCAAAGGGATTGGATAATTGATTGCTGGAGGTTCAACTGCAGTGCTTTTCGTGCAATGTGAGACCTATAAATGAAATAAAAGGAAAACTATACTATGAATGAGACTGAAATATAAATGAAACATGCATGGATGCCTGGTGGGCTTATAACATGTGATACGTCTTGGTCCGGCTGCAGGCAGAAGTCTTCTCTACATTCAGGAAAGCACGGTCTGCATAATTGGGCCTTGGCTGTGTGTGCTACTCAATTATGTCGACTTCCAGTCACAGGATCATGCGATTGGGGCCTTTGTCAAATTAGCTTAAAGTTCATTCTCCTACTCCCCTTCATCTCCACCATCATGTCTTCACCTCACCAACTCTCTGAATCCAACTCTGATGAAGAGATCATGCGCATGGAGGTGCAACTGGAACAGGAGGAAGAGGAGCACCAAGTGTGGGAGGAGGCAGAGAAGAAAGCCCACAAAGAGGCCATGGCTTGCTTGGCTGTATTACAGGCTGAGTGGGCCTGCAAGCAGCAAGAGGTGGCTGAGTGGAAGGCTCATGAAGAGTGGGAGGCAGCGGAGCAAAGGGCCCAAGAAGAGGAAGAAGCATGGCAAAGGGCTGCAGAGGAGGCAGAGTGGAAGTGGCAAGAGGAGAAAGAGGCCACAGAAAAGAGGGCTCGAGAGGAAGAGGAAGCATGACAGAAGGCTCACAAAGAGGAAGAGGCACAGAGGCTGGCTGCAGAAGAGGAAGCTGTGGAATTGGAGCGGAGACAACAGGAGGTCGAGACACATTGCCAGCAAGTATCCTTGCCTCGGGTATGACTTCGCCTGCCTGAGCCTCAACCAGATTCTTCTCTGGACATCACAATGGTCCGGGTGCAGGTAGAGGTGGATGAAGCAAGGATGGAGGAAGATGATGAAGCAACATTGGCAGCACTGGTCACTGCGAATTGAAAGGAGACCATGTGGGCTCAACGGAGGCAGAAGTGGGTGCACACAGCAAGTGCAGGGTTGGAGGCTGGTCCATCCAAGCAGGCCAAGTCAACATCACCAAATGAGCTGCTGTGCAACCAGTGAGTTTCTTTCTTTCCCTTTAAATGTCTTCCTGATCATCTTGTTAGGTGCAAGCTGGCAGGCATAGCCTGTTACCCAGCCCCTGGGCCCAAGAGCAGAGTCTGTGCAGAGTGCCAGCACCTCTGCCAGAAATGTTTTGTAGGCAGTGTTCCCATGTCTGGGCGGGACAAGAAGAAGGTGAAATTGAGGGTCATTGTGGTGAGCAATGCTGAAGACAACATCCAGGCCGCTGAAGAGGCCATTCTGCAGGACACAAGTGCTAGGGTCCTGATCTCAGAAAGCAGCTTAACCTCAGGCTCGAGGAGGGAGGCTATCTCCCTGCTCCAAGAACAAAACTGGCTCCTCCGCAAGCAGAACCAGTGGCTGCATGATAAAATGTGACTCCTCACCACCCTTTCACAAATGTTTATCAGTTCCTCCAATGTGCAAACTGGAATACTGTGGGAGTTGGGCTCTCTCCATGGGTCCTCTGGTCATGTCAAGGACTTGCTCGAAAGGTCACTGGGGCACTTGTCCACTCTGTACGATAATGAGGGTGGGGTGAGCCATGCTAGCACATCCGAGGTGAGTTGGAGCCCTGTACCGCCTAGTGAGGAGCTGGAGTACGTCAATGAATCAGAGCCAGATCAAGTGGTAGCAGAACAAATGGCATCCACAGATGAGACTGGTGACTCTGCTATGGAGCTGCCTCCTCATTTTTCTCCTAGCTAGTATTTCTCTGCAGCCTTCGTCGTATTGTATATATTTTGTTTCCTGGTGTACTTTTATCAATATATGTTTTTCTTGCTTGCTGTGGGGTGAATTAGTAGTCTTCAGTCAGAAAGTATAATGGTTGAGGAGTCTGTATTGAAATTATGGATGAGACAAAGGTAGGTAAAAGTAGGCAAAAGAAGGCAAAACACTTTACTAATGAACCAGGGTATGTTTTTAAATTTTTAAGCAGTGCAGAATTGGCAGAATTGGCGGACTTCTAGCAGAATTGAACATTGTAGTTATCTAAGTATAGTACATCTCATCTTCATTATCTTCTATGTTGGAAAGATTGTCGTTCAAGTCTTCATTACCTTCACCATTTGCTGGCATCATGTCGGTTGGGTCATTGTCACCTAAAGAACTGGAGTTGGACATGTCCCAGATGTGTTCCTTGGAGGTGTCAAGCACATTTTCTGGTATGATCAGTTTCTTGCAGGCAAAGTAGGGGATTATGCAGAATGCTGCATATGGCCTGTCAAGTACTGTACCATCCAGTTTGCAAATGATGTAGGCTCCTCCACAGTTACAGGATAGAACAATGTAGGGACCAATGTAACAGGGCCACATCTTCTTATTGAGTGACTTTTCTATTGCCATGTTGCAGACCAAAACTAAGTCCCCTTGCTGGAAATCGAAGTCTCTGATCATCGTTGGGTGCTCTTGCTCAAACTGTTTTGCTGCGGCTACACAGGCTTGATAGACTTTGTCCTTAAGAGCCTCCATTTGGGCATGATGCTTCTGCAACTCCATGGTTGACAAGAACACAGAGGGTGGCAGGAGCATGTAGGTGGCCTCAGTGATATCCAGTGGGAGTAGTGGCTGTGTTCCAGTAACTGCAAAGTAAGGTGATACTCCCATGTGATGCCTAGCTGTGACACGTTCTGACCAGAATACCAAATGTAATGCTGTGGACCACTGTGATTTGTTACCCTTGGTTGCTTTGTACAGCACCTGTCAGACATCATAGTGGCTGCATTCGACAATTCCATTGGTGTGGGAGTTGTAACCTGAGATGAGGATGTGGTGGATGTGGTACTTGTTAGCGAGGTACTCTGTGGCTCTCAGTATTGGTGCACCATTGTCCATGATGATCTTGACTAGGCTTCCCCAATGGCAGATCAAGTTCTCGAAGATCCAATCTCCAATAGCATTGGCAGTTTCTCAACATAAAGTGTGGTATTCAGGGTAATGCATCAGAGAGCAGCAGGCTTGAATCAGGTACTTGTACTGATTAGATGGTGGGAGGTGCATTGTATCCATGTATACCTTAGTAAATATTGGCATGGGGACAGTGTGGCAGGACTTGATGTACCACTTGATGTTGTCCTGCATCTGTGGCCACCAAACCATTCCATGATTGCTGCACAAGTAGTGTAATATCTGCGATGTCCCAAACTGTCATGGCAGTCAAATAGCACTCCAAGCCATTTCTGTGTCTCCACCACCACTTTGTGAGCTCCATCCTTGTCCCTATACCATAATCATTCAGTGTGGACGAAAAACCTGACACAATACCACATAAAACTAGGCCACTCCTCATCTGATACCTCCACAGGTCATTCCAACTCCATTAAGAACTGCTTGACAAGTAAAAGTTGTGCCTCGTCTCTTCCAGAAGTGTTGATGCACCACAGGAAAACTTCTTCATACATCCTGTTGATTATTTCTTCAGTGTGTGGTAGCGCAGAGTTACCAGGGTTGGGCAGAGCTGAGTTGGAGGTGAAGGTGGCAGCTGGGCAACAATCACAGTGTTCCTTGTTGGTTTCATGGTGCGAGCAGGTCTTCTGGATGTTGGGGTTTGTCTTTTCTCATACACAGAGCAAGTTGGATGTGCAGCCTCTAGAAACCTCGTTAATCTGATGCATGAACCCATACAATTTATTGATCCAATCATCAAACTCCTCATCCTCATCCTTGCTTGGTGGCTCATCAAGTGGCTGTTGCAGGTGTCTTGATAATCCATTGGGGGCATGCAATTTTTCAGGAATGTGAACCAGCTTGAAGTGGAAAGTGAGGATGGATAGGATCCAGCAGTTTATGGAAGCTGATGGTGCGATATCTGGGTTCTTGAGCATGTCCTTAATGTAGCAGGTGTCCACTTCAATGATGAGATTCTGTATCCCAATAAGATATAGCTTTAATGCCTTCAGGGTGCAATAGAGTCCATAGATCTCAAGCTTGGGCTGCGAAAAGTGGGCTTCTCATTCATTCAGTGTGATTGATCTAAAACAGTTGTAATAGTGGACTGAGGGCCTGTCAGGGTTGCACTGACATAAGAAAAACCCCACCACAATATAGGAAGTGTTGATGGATAATATAACAGGAGTGTCGGATTTGTAGTTGATAGGGCATAGGGCTGGTGATGCGATGAGTGCCTTCTTGAGGTCCTCTTGAGCTGCTACTTCCATGGGGCCAAATGTGAATTTCCTGGTTAATGCTACTAGTGGATGCACACACTTGGCAAAGTTCTTGATGAATATTCGGCCAACCCCAATGGTCCCAAGGAAAGCACAGACTTCTGACAATGACTTGCAGGGTCCCCAGTTGGTGATAGTGGCTACTAGGTCCTTCTCAGGCTTGCAGCCTTTGTATGTGCATAACTGACCAACTACCATGATATCTGGTGCACAAAGGATGAGTTTCTTCCCCAAGAATGTTCTGCCAGTGTACTTCATGTGTTGAACAATGCAGTTGAGCCCCTGGAAGTGTTCCCATGCAAAATGTTGAATTCTGGAATTGGCTGGGATAGTCTCGTAAGTTCTGTCGAGTTGTTGGTAGTGGGTTGGGGGGCCTTTCACTGGGACATTGTCAATGTATGGAATAGTGAGATCTGGCATCTCAGGCTGTAGGATAGAGGTGACATCATCATGGAAAATAGGGACGGAGTTCGTCCAACCCATAGGCAGTGTTGTCAGGTGCATGGCTCCAAAGGGCATCTGGAATGTCGTCAAGTCATGGGATCCTTCTGCAAGCAGGCACTCGTCATATCTGACATAGAGATCTAGCATTGCACTGCAAGCCCTACCCACAAAATTCTCTGCAATGTGTTCCGGGATAGGCATGACACCAGAGTGGCAGATGGTGATGGCATTAAGGGGCTCAAGTGAATGTACTAGATGCAACTTGCCATTTTTCTTCAGTATGCAAAACCAGCAGGATTGGCACGAGGAGTTGGACAGCTCATAAACATTGGCATCAATCTTGGTACGGATGATCTTGCAGATTTGGTCATATAGTCCTGGCAGAATTGGGATATTGCACTGAACCCATGGCATATGCAGAACTGTTGGAATGTCAATAGGCAGGAAATACTCCATTTTAAACTGTCCACATTCACTGTCATCCCAGGCAAATGCTTGGTCATGCTTGGTCATGAAATGGTGCATTAGCTTCCATTCCTTGGGCCACAGGAAGTCCTTGTCATGTTCTTAGTCTAGGTTTTCCATATGTTCCTGTGTATACCTTCCAATGGGTATGAAGTCTGGCAGGTTTGGGCTGAGTTCTGGTAGGCTGGCTAGTGGGTCACCTTTGATGTCTCAAATGATTCTAAATTCTTGCAGTAACTGGCTGATGATGGGCTTGACTTTCTTGTCAACTGGCTTGTACTTCTTCTTTTGTGGGGATAAAAAACACTGGTGAAACATTATTGCAGCGAGGGTTGTGGGACTTGGGGCAGGATGGTTCCATGGAGTTGGACTTGCTAGGGCATTGTATTGTTTCATGAAGGTAGGCACAGGTTATCAGGTCACATTTGGTTGTGTCAAGTTCATTAAGACTTAGCGCAGCTCTGAGGTACAAGCGAGCAAGGTTGGAATTGTTTGTGCTACTGCTATGTACATCGGAGGAGTGCTGTATCGATTGGACTGGGGTATATGCTTCTATTTCTATGGGGTTCTGACCTTTGTCAATCATTATGATACATGCTACCTCTCCATGATTTTGGATCAGTTCCTCAAGGCTACTTTAAAACCCTCCTTCTCCTCATGCATTTTGATGAAACATGGTGGTCTGCAGGGTATGGTCAGGATTGTTACTATTATGTCGCTGTTGGGTGTTATGAGCATAACTCATTTCCCTATCATTTTACAGTAACAACATCAATGACACTTACGAAGATATGGACTCGGAGAGTTGGGATTCATTTTTCTTTTCTTTTTATCTATTTCTTTGGACTCAAACATATAGATATGAGGGCTGGACAATGAGACTTCACTATAGGATGCCTATGCGAACACTGCTGCCCTTATTAGGAAGGTGGTTAGGTCAGCATCGGCTATGGGACTAGACCGAGTGCAGACTTGGACAGTGGCCCAATGATGGGCCTATGCCATGAAAGGAATCATGGGCAGCATGGCACCTGAGGGGCAACATGGGAATACCTGAAGGTACTGAGGGAACAGTACTGGTGTTCATGGGAATGGCTGAGGTGCAAGACAATAGCACAGCTGCATATGGAAGGAGACAGTGTGTTGGTGTGGGAGGAATACTCCTGTAAAGGTTACATGGGTGCAGACTTGGCTGCTGCACATTGATCCCAGCTTGAGGGACTTTAGCTGTGTGCTGACTGTGCACAGACCATAGGGAGACATATATAAGGGCTGTAGTTTAGTGTAGGTAGCCCTTAAGTCTCTAGATAGTTTTTGTCACCTAGACATTACTAGCAGAGCAATCAGAATCATCTTTGGCCTAGCAAGCCACCACTGTGGGAGTTGAGGGTTGTGTTTAGGGACCTCCTAACATTGGGGTTGTGGATCATAATGGTCTGCTCTTCGTTTTGGTAATTTTTGACCACAGACTGGGCAAGCATGTCGAAGGGGCAGCTGAGGAGGGTGTCATAGGCAGGGGAGCAGATGATGTGGACCTGGAAGTATAGCTTGATGTTGCCTATTTTGAATGGTACATCTTTGGCCAATCCAAGCAACATGTCAACCTCGCCATTGGCTGCTTCCATGTTGATCTTGATGGTGGGGTTGTATGCAATCCCTAGCTTGTGGCTGATGGCATCAGACATGCATATTATGGAGCAGCCTGGGTCCACGACACAGTTGACTATGGCACAATTGTTCACTCTTGCCTGAATGCAGCACTGTTACGAGCTCCCACTCATAAACAGAACCCAGAAGCCTTGCAGAGTAGACTGTTAGTCTGGAGACAAAACACAGGCTATATTCCAAGCCCTATGATACTACAAGAATGGTTCTACTAGAGAGAACTAACTCCTAGTGAGAGTTAAACCATCTTGAGTCTTAAGGACTCAAGACTACAATCGTCTGTCTTTATATACTATTAAGGAGAACCCCCTGGTACCTCCCTCTGACCAATAACACTCCTACTGCGTTACAACGCCCATCCCTATTGTAGGGCGCATGTTTCATGTGAGCGCATATGAGCGCGATCCTCCTGCAATGACTTTATCCTTTACCGGCTGCCTTTAGCCATGCCTAGCTCTCTGCGGACTTCTCTAGACTATCCCGACTCTTGGTGCCCATCAGCGCGCATTTATCCTTCTATGCCGCTTGGCCTATTCTGTACTCATGCCTTCCCCTGGCTATTGAGTTTATTGTCAGGTCTGTGTCCGATGTCCTATCGGCTGACTGTTCCTTCTTGGCATATGCCGTGAGCGCTAAGTATGAGCGCTGCCTCATGTTCGTTGTCATGCGGCATTTCCGCTATTGGTCTGATGACCTTCTCCCTCTACTGTTGTCTTGGGTTCGTCTGAGCTGTGCCTGTGTCTGGACTCCTCTGGACCCTTCATAGACCCATCGCCTAGAGCCGCTATTGCTGCGTGCTCTTTGTATAGCTAAACGATCCTTGGTCTTGGTCCCGCGATGCCTTTATCCATATATGTCCCAGTGGCTGTGCTCCTTGACTAATTGGTTCCCTCGAGTCTTTGTATGGCAGGTGCTGAGCTAATCCCTCATAGGGGCTTCTGTGGCTGTGTCCATAATGACTTTGGACTTCTATGCTTGCGCGCTCTCAGCCCTGTCTGGCCCTGTGGCTGTACCCATGCCATATCCTGATAGTGACTCGTGACACTGACATAACGCGCCCGTAACGATAGGGGTGTCACCCTCCTTCCTAGTATACTGATGGCTCCTTGCCTGGCCATCGTCTTGTAATCTTGTGAACGCTCCCATGCCTTGATGCACGCGAAGTGTTGCCCTAGTTTCCTATGACAGTCTCCTACTGTCGTATATCTTCTTATGGTGGTTTCCGACCACCAGAATAAAAATTTAAAAATGTTCGTTAGGATGCGTTCCTAACAAGCACAGCACATGAGACTCCTTGCCAACCTTGCGATGAGCCTTGTAGTGGGGGTCTGCCATGTAGTATGCTTCTGCTATGTCTGGCAGGACGAAGATGTTGTGCATGTCCACAGAGTTTGTGGGGTTGGTAGTGGGGTTGGTGGTGTTGGTGACTGGGATGTGATGCAGAGTCAAAAACTCATGCATCTTGTGGCAGACATTGGGCAATGCTGCTAAAAGCTCCTTGAAGCTAAGATTCGTGGCAGGACTTGTGAGGATGTATTTGAAGATTTGCTCAACTGCTTGTGGGTTCTGCATGGGGGTGGCAGTGGTGTACGAGGGGTCCTTGTTCTTGGGTGTTGCCCCAAACAGCTGGTCTGTTGGCAGCTGATAGTTGGTGTCACAAGCGTTGGCAAAGGGGTGCATAGGCAGCTGATCACAGGCTTTGGCGACTCCTGGTGAGGTGATTTCTTTGGGTGGTGGGGCTGGTGCTGGTGGTGGTGCTGCTGGTCATGATTCCCTTCCTCTTGCTCATAGTGGAACCTCTACTCCATCAAATACCACCTTATTCTTTTTGGCTGCTTGCAATGCTACAAGAGCCCTTTGCATCCATTCAATCTCCTCATCAACATCATCCACAGGGTTTGCTGCTGTCTTGTAGCTTAGAATTGGCATGGCACTTGGTGAAGTCATTAGCTCCTGGTGATTGTCACAGGGCAAGTAGAACATGGTGGGGCAGATCCCAGATTGTTGGGTTGGCTGGGCATTGACTTGCCAGTGGTACTTGTCGATGCACTCCTTCATATTGTTACCAGGTAGGTACCTTGACACATAGTTACCAGTTGGCAACACTATGCATCCCTCAATGTTCCTCATGATTTTCCCATTTGCAATGTAGCCTTCCACTTCTGGGCATCAACTGATGAAGTGGGCCAAGTTGCCACAGAATGTGCAACCTGGGATAGCAGGGCATGTACTGGAGTTAGCACCTAGCAGGACTGCATTGGAACCAGTAGCTGGTGTCATTTGCAACCAATTCCATGGGGCTGGCACATGTGTCTGGTTTGTCACAAGTGATTGCATGAGGGATTGTAGCATCACCTGTGTTTGCAGCAAACCCCATACCATCTTCTCCATGAGACTGAACATATCCTCAGTCTTCACACCAGGCATTGCTACTGGCTCGGGTTTGGCTGGTGGGGTTGATGTGGGGTTGGTGGGGTAGGCGGTGGGGTACTCTGGCCTAGTGGTATGGGGCATGGCAGGCTTGTTGATTAGCTTATTGTAAAAAGACACACCCTGGATAACTTCTTGCATGGCTGCTAATGTTTGCTCGAGGGAGTAGGGGTCGTTGCAGTGTACATTCAGGTACTGGCTGCACATGGACCTGGAACCCCTTGAATAAGTATTCGCTCTGTTGGCATGTCAAGAGCCATCCATATTTGATGAGATACTTTGTGATTATCAGAAAGTGCTGGTAATAACTGCACAAGTCTTCTGCTGTTTGTATTCCAAGTCAGAGTGTTTCTTCAATTAGACAGTCCAAATCTGCCTGTGTGTGCTTGCACTCATTGATTACTCCAGTATATAGCATGGTTACCAATGCCTTGAAAGCCTCATACATAGAGGTGGCATTGAAGGTGTCTACTCCTCCCCATAGATCATACTCCATGTCATGGAGATAGCACAGTGTGTATACCTTTTTCTGCTGCATGGAGGTGATGCCAGCTTTGCTAAATAATAGCTCAAGTTTGTTGAAGTAGCACAGAAGGTGGCAGGGTTGGTTAGAATCAAAGCAGGGTGCAGCAGAGGCATAACAAGTGGGCATGGGCTTGGTTTTCTGTGTGTGGTCAGCCATCTTGACTGTCAGTGCAACTAGGTTGTCAGGGTTTGAGATCGAAATACTGGAACTGGAACTGCTCAAATTTGAGGAAACTGGCAGTGGGCTTGGCGATGGTTGCAGAAGTTCTGATGGCAATGAGGTGAGCAGGCTTGATTCTTCTGAGCAGGGTTGTTCTGGCGGGTTGGCTGGCAGGGTGCTGGTGGAAACATCAAAGGAATGGAATGTCTCAGATTGATTGGGGTTGGGCAGACCACAGGAGGATGTTGCAGGTTGGCGGAAGGCTCTGTCAATGTCATCAATGGCTTGGAATTCTGGGGCGAGGCCTAGTTGTCAGCAGGATTGACATTGGAACATGTTGGTAGCTTTGAAAATTTTGCTTAGTGCTTCACTGGGATCTTGCTGCAAAAGTTGCTGTGTGTTCTCGGCTCTTCGTTTAAGCGAGTTGTACCAGTTGGAGAAGATGTTGGTGGACAACAGGGATGGCACATAGTGGCCAGGGAATTGCTGATCCTGGGGTGACTCAGGTGGTGTTGATGGCGTAATTCTTTCAGAAGCCTCACTGGGGCAGCCAATTTGATAAGTTCACTCTGCTATTGGAAATAGGGAGGAAAGAGAAGGTGTGAGGCAGTGAAAGGATTCCTGTCAACTCTGGTGTGCTTGACAACAACACTATGATGTGTGGAACTGGCAGAGTTCATGGATAATAACGTTCATCACACAAGGGCATAACAGTGATGAATGTGGAATGTGGAGTATGAAGATGCACAGACAAAATGAGGAGGGCATAGCTTAAAGAATGAGACTCAAAAGCTGGGGTGTACTACTATTCTGTTTTTCTAAGTGTTATACAAGAGCTTATATACATTTTCTGTCCTACCAATAGCAAAGTAACTCTGTAAATTTTCACCTTGCAACTGTATATCCAAATCTGTCTTGAAAGTCTTCACACAATGGGGCTAGCTGAGGGACACGACGGTGGTATAGGAGTGCCATGGTGAGAACCAATATTGTGACCCAACACAGGACACTAATAGAGTTGTATACTTGAAATAGATGTTGCTGATTGCCATCCACAGCAACTCCAGGATTCATCTGGCTTGACACATCCCTGTTCTCTATTCTCCACAGACCTGACTGGTCTATACCATAGTTGGTCATTGGCCAATGGGTTTACTCATCTGCTAGGGTCCTGATCCACTATGTTGGTGCGTCACTAGGGATGACATGGCATCCATGTATGGGTGACCCTGGCATTGCAGAAGGTAGATCCTTTCCTAACATGGATATTGCTTTGATGGCACCTGTCCCTTCTCCAGTGAACTAAGCTGTGCTGGCTGGCAGTTTTATGTGGATTGGCCAATGGTGTGCTTTATCAGGGGTGAACGACCGACTGGCATGGGGCTTGGATAGCATATGTGGGAGACAACTTGGCCATAGGGCATAGGCAATGCTTGCCTTCTAGCGGGTAATCACAGAGTTGGTGGAGTGGCTCATAGCTAGCACAGAAGACTTGCAGAAGACCTTGGATGAGTGCAGATGCTAAGCGACAGGGTCAGGGCATGTATCATCCTAGAGAGGGTAAGGTTTCTAACATCTAGTGCTGAGACTAGTCTGTCTGATACCTATACACTGCCACATAGGAACAATGCTCATCAACGCAAGTTTCCATAAGTGGTGAAGTAAATCAGAATTAGCTATATAAGGTACATAGTGCCTGAAACTAAATATAACTTCAGCTCCACATCACCACCATCTCAGACCGGTTCTCACATGTAAACATCCCACCTTTATTCACATGCTACATGCCCTCATCCTATTCAATTATATTCACACAATTATTCTAAAAGCTGATTGCTTAGCAGCTAAGCCATAGCAGCTAAGCAATCAGCTAAAGTCAAATTTCTCCACATTGGCCTCATATATCACTTAGTGTTGGCAGAGGACCCATTGTCTTTTTGGTTGAACTATCTGCTCAAATTATCTCAGATATTTAGGTAATTTCTACAATTATATATAGCAATTGTTTAAAAAACTGGCTGTAGCCATTGACATCACTACTAAAAACCAGCTAAGCTAAACTGGCTAGCAGCTATTAGCCACTTGTTGATCAGTCCCACAGATTCAAGTATGCATTTGCATGCTCACTGGCATGCGTGATCACGCATATTCTCAAGTCATTATATCCTATTGATTATAGCAGTGTGTGAGAAATCCACCTCCACCCTTTGGTTGTACACCTCCAGTCCTTCACTTACTTCGCTGCTCGCAGTAACCTCTCGTCCCATGTAAAGTTGATCCAGTCCAAAGGCATTTGATTTCCTTATTTTATTTTTCAATATTTATTGGTCGGTGCCCAGGGTCTTTGTTGAGTTTTTGATGTTCGTTGTGCCGAACATAACACCGGAGATTCATTTTCCTTTTTCTATTTTCAGGAGTAGCGTGTTCACTCCTGTTGTAATACTACAGCAGAGTTGTCGCGTCGACGATGCATCAACGTGGTTGTCAAGGCTGCTGGTGCTAAAATTTCACACTGGCACTCTAAACCAAACCCCTGGCATTAGGCCGAATGATTAAACAACCACGCTGGTATGATGTTCCCTTAGGATGGACCCTCTCATTTCACACCCAATGCAGTGCATCTCAATCATCGTTCATACTTTTCTTCACATGCATCGCAAGTGCATACCCAGATTATTTCATCCACACCAACAACTTGGCATCGTTGGCAAGTGCCCACCATTGACGATGTCGTCTCGCCGTTACATTCCGCTTCTAGATCCCGTCAATACCGGTGGCATCCAAGACGCCTTGGATTCGAGGGTAACATTTATAAGAACCAATGACTTCGAAATCTCGCGGGCTAAGTTCAGGGGAAGAATAATCACCGTGAAAACGTACCTGGGAACTAACGCGCGGCGGAGGGTTTGGATGATGTCCTCCAGAAATGGGACAGGACAAAACAAAGTCCTTCTTCTCCAGGGCCACCGACCATTTCACATGATAATAGATAATGGGGTTCCGATAATGTTTCCAACTGTCATGGTCAGGGCTATCACACAGGTTATCAGTGACTCGGAGAACGAGATGAATGCTGTGTAAGTGATTGAGACGTGGATATAAATATTACGACTCGTAGGCTGAATTTTCCCCCATTGCAGCTACAATCCGCATGAATTCAAATGGTGGCATCGGTCTCAGATTCATCCTACGCCGGATCATGATATCGAGTGGGTCGCAGAGCCGATATTTGATACGCGATCGACGTAGGTGATTGTGACGTGGATCTGGTGGACATGCGGAATCTTACTCGTCGTAGCCAGCATCCATTAGAACATCATGGTGCAGCGCCGCAGACGGGGTCCAGGGCGGTTTAATAGCACGTCACCGGAACACAGAGGCAGTAAGACATGCCGCTTACGATGAGCAGAATTTTATTTTTCAATGCGATCAGGATCACTGTAACTAGGATATGTAGCTGCTTTTGAAACAGTGTGACGACGTCGACGACAACCGCGGTTTCCTTGTGCGACCATCCTCGCACAGTGGCAAGCCACAACCTATGATCACAACGCAGAGTATAAGGACTCACGCATTTCCTCCCTGTCTGATAAAACCGAAGCATGGAAGAATATGTCCTGTCAAGAATCCCCATCGTTTAGGGACCAGGAGATGACGCGGGCCGAGCTACTACTCGCCGCCGAACGACAGTGAAAAAAAGGGCTTCAGATAGGCCGAGGGTCAAGAAGGAAAAAATAGGAGCACGAGGTGACTAGGGAGCTAAACACGAAGGGATCGTAGGCGCTCTTGCAAGCGCTGCTGGCGTCGGCCAGTCCGAGACGGCTGAACCGAGAGAAAAGCCGTTGCGCATCAAGCTGCGCGAGGGTCTTCTGGCGGAAGTGGGGCTGCATACAAGGGGTAGCGACGGTCTGTAGCAACATGCGTGCCTTGGCAGCCGAGACATTTGAGGACCTGTTCAGCAGAGTTGTCGCGTTTTTTTTTTTTTTTTTTTCTGAATAGACATGTGTTTGTTATTGGGGATGTAATCAAAAACATAGTAAACTAGGTAATGAAAGTGAGACCGTCGGACGGGGCCAAGAGGCACACATATATATGGTACGAACGAGACCATAGTGCAGAAAGGGGAATCTAAGAGGAACCCTAGTCATCAAAAAAGGTGGGTGAAACATGGCTTGCTGCAATAATGGGACAGGTGGCGCAACCAACGGGTCGATGTCTCCAATGGAAACATCACTGCAGAGGGGTTCACTTTCAAGAAAGCAATAAGCCCTATATAATTGTTATCGCAGCATAAAAAGGAAAAGGGGGGGGGGAATTCTATACCGAGTGCACTGGCACATGATATGTTCGGGGGGTCCCGCCGGCGGGCGCAGACCAAACATGAGGGGGGCGATGCTGGGAAAAAACCG